>JASAOG010000103.1:1236250-2472500 GCA_030265305.1 Biomphalaria pfeifferi | reverse complement strand
TTTTCATAACAGTTATGCTATGAAAGTATGTTCTAATGTATGTATTTCGATGGAGCAGACAAATCGACATGGAGCCGTGAGCGGAGAGCCTATAGGTTTGGTTACTCTCCTCTCTACTGAGTTACTAATGGAGATGACGGGAGGATAAAGGTTTAGTCATAGAGCTATATAGCTCTATGGTTTAGTGTTACGAACGAAAGTTTGTGTTTACATATATAATCTAATTTTACTTTTATAGGTTAGTTTGGATGAATACATGACAGGAGAAGTATTAAACTAAGGGAAGTTGATAGTGTGAATAGAGATTTCGGTTAAATATAGAAGTGGCTGAGTGGTAAAGCGCTTTCAAACCGAGGGATTACGGGTTTGAATCCTGGCGAAGACAGGGATTTTTTAATTTGGGGATCTTTAAGGCTCCTCTGAGTCCGCCCAGCTCAAAATGGGTACCTTCCACTAGTTGGGGAAAATTAACGTCGGTTGGTCATTGTGCTGGCCACAAGACACCCTCGTTAACCGCGTGCCACAGACACAGCTGACCGTTATCTCATCTGCCGAACAAATCACAAGGTCTGAAAAGGGGGACCTTTACTTTTTACAAGTTTATTCAGAATTGAATATTATTCACGATTCACTAAAGTCAAGGACGCTAAATTGTGCTTCGTCTTTGCCAACCAGATGCAAACGAGTTAAGCTATAATATTAACTCTTTCTCTCCTAACTGACGATACCAACATTGATTCCACCAGAATGTGATAAATAATTACGGAGAGAAAGAGTTACAATTTATCCTTTCGGACCTCAAAACATTGAACATTGATAATAACCATTTGGAAATACATAGCCTTAGACCGCATTAGCAGGAGAGAGATGGTGACCAAGAAAGCTATGGACAGTGAAAAAGCATTGGCCTCAGCTCTGGAAGAAAAGCGCGCAATGCGAAAAAAATGACCGGCTCCTCTACCACCAAAGCGAAAGCCACCTTAACCTGCGGTAGTTGTGGACGGGAGTGCCTCTCAAAAATTGGGCTCCACAGTCACATGAAAAAGAGATGAATCATAGTCATTCAACGACTGAAGGAGGCCAACAACAATCTTCGTATCAACACTCCTTTATTATTGTTTGTCAGGGCCGGTCTTAGCCCACTGCAACCTATGCGGTCGCAGTGGGCCCCGCACTTTCATAGGCCCCGCCTGTGTAAATTATTAAATTAAACCATTATAAAGTATATAATAACAGGCTTTCTGCGGCCTCCTGATTTTCAAGGTCTCTTGGAAATATCCTGAAATTATTAAAATCTCCTGAAAACTCATAAAAATCTACTGAAAAACAGACAAAATAGCCGATAAAAAAAAACGGCATTTTAGCTTTCATTTTAATAATAATTTATTGCAAAGACGAATATATTTTCTAATACAAAATCCTAAGAGTAGGCCCCGCGCAATTTGTTTTGCATAGGGCCCCGCAACTGCTAGGACCGGCCCTGCTGTTTGTTAATTGCACGTTGTTGTTGCTTTTTCAGTGAGTCTTACGTCACAGAAGGAAATTTTAATGTTCCTCCATATCAAAAAGTTTAATGTTCCTCCATATCAAAAAGTTTAATGTTCCTCCATATCAAAAAGTTTAATGTTCCTCCATATCAAAAAGTTTAATGTTCCTCCATATCAAAAAGTTTAATGTTCCTCCATATCAAAAAGTTTAATGTTCCTCTATATCAAAAAGTTTAATGTTCCTCCATATCAAAAAGTTTAATGTTCCTCCATATCAAAAAGTTTAATGTTCCTCCATATCAAAAAGTTTAATGTTCCTCCATATCCAAATGTTTAATGTTCCTCCATATCAAAAAGTTTAATGTTCCTCCATATCAAAAAGTTTAATGTTCCTCCATATCAAAAAGTTTAATGTTCCTCCATATCAAAAAGTTTAATGTTCCTCCATATCAAAAAGTTTAATGTTCCTCCATATCAAAAATATTTTGTGCTACAAAACGGTTGAACTTACACAATTTGATTATGTAGTGCTAAAAGTGTGCAAAAAAAAGTATCATTTACCTTTAGTAATACACCAACAATTATTTTATTTTGTGCCCCGGATACTCCTGAAAGCTTGGACAAAACGTAATATTTTGGCCCGTGAAATCTAGTATCCCTTAAGATGATATATTTGATAACCTCTAGGCTATTTTTTTTTTCCGATTTTGGGGGGAGAGGGGTTAAATTTCAGACTCTTCTTATAAACTGTCTACAATGGTGATTATCAGTTTGTGCTATTTAACATTTGTACTTAATGCTAAATAATTTGTGTTCAACTAATAGGTAGGCCTACTGTAGACATTTAAATAATAATAATAATAATAATAGTAAGGCTTGTCGAGTCCGATGATTAGTGAGGAATGCAGTATTTCCCGTGGCTGCGCAGCCCCAGCTGTGACCTACATATTTGGCCACATCCAGGGCTGCAAAGTCATTGTCCACAGGTGGTTGATTTAGATTTTCTTTTCGTCGTCTGCGTCTGTCCTCGGCAGCGGATTTTCTTTTGGTTGACATTTATGGAATTAGCGAAAACTCAATACTTGATTTAATTTTTCTCCACGGTTAGATTGAAAATTTATCAAAACCTAAGAGGTAAGACAAACAAGCAGATATGTATCAAGGATTGGCCTCTTTAGTCACGTGACATGTTATAAAGGGTAAAGGTCATCTCTTGAGACGTATAATGCACCAAAAGATAAACTCGTGTAAAAAATTTCACGCCAATCCTTTCGGCTGTTCCAGAAATTTCCAGCTGATCAATGGATCAATAAATGAATCTATGGTATTTAACCTGTATATTTATATAGATTGTATGATATGTAAACCTGTATATTTATATAGGTTTATGATATGTAAACCTGTATATTTATATAGGTTTTACAATATGAATACTTGTATATTTATATAGGTTTTACAATATGTAAACCTGTATATTTATATAGGTTGTACAATATGTAAACCTGCATATTTATATAGGTTTTATAATATGTATACCTGTATATTTATATAGGTTCTATAATATGTATACCTGCATATTTATATAGGTTTTATAATATGTATACCTAATCTGAACAACCAAAATATAATCCAAGATTTATTCAATTACGACAGCGGTTCTCAACCTTTTAAGCTCGGCGACCCCTTTTCACAATTCCTCACTTGGCCGCGACTCCTCCCCCCTTACACACACACAGCAATAGAAGAGTAGACAATAACAATCCATATTTTCGATGGTCTTAGGCGACCCCTGGCAAATCGTCAATCGACCCACAAAGGGGTCGCGATCCACAGGCTGAGAACCCCTGACTTACGAGATAACTTGAAAATCTCTTATGATGCACACAATATAAATATGAATATTGAAAGGGGAAAACATTGACATACTATCTGGGGAGTTAATTTCTTTTAATGAAAAAAAAAAGGTTAACCTCTAATTAGCTGCAGTTTAAATTGATAGATAAAATTCTGCAATGTAAATATTTTTACTTTAATCTTGAGTGATTGGTTTGGCAAGAAATATGAATTTAAGAGTAGAAGTATAAAATAATTTCTAAAACTCATATTGTGTTTAATCAAGTTTGCATATATATAAATAGTTATTTATACTCGTAGGGTGGACAACTGCACACCATATATATAAAGTAATCCAAATAACTTTTCAATTATTTATAACGTAATACTTGTGAATTATGGAAACTTACAAATAAAAATCTATATAGAAAAAAAAACACAAAAGAGGCCTAAGGCCCAAGGATTCCTATGATGATAAAGCTAAAATTGAATAGAGCAAATTCCGAGGTTTCCTATTAAAAAACAAAAACAAAATAAACTTCTAGTCTAAGGACTTTAAATTATATAACAGTATAATTATTTAAAGAATTAATTGGTGGTTAAGGGCTTAACTCTCGAACCATGTTCGAATCCCAATAATGGGATTTTAATGTCATGATAATTAGAACTCCCTGGTTCCACCCAACTCTAATCGGTACCTGAAGCAAAGACGGTTGACCGTTGTGCTGGCTATATGACACCCTCGCTAACCGTCCACTCTAGAAACAGATGACCCTTACATCATCTGCACGACAGATCTTAAGGTCTGAAAAGGGGGTAACTACAAAAAACAAAACAAAAAACTGGAGTCTACTTTGGAAATCCGAACCCGTTGCGACAACTTCGAGATGCATTCGTTTACTTGCATAGAAAAGAAGAAGAATCATTCATAACACATAAGGTCACGTGGAGGGCTCGGTCTGCATGCAATACCAAGACGTCTAAGTCAAAGGTCACGTGGAGGGCTCGGTCTGCATGCAATACCAAGACGTCTAAGTCAAAGGTCACGTGGAGGGCTCGGTCTGCATGCAATACCAAGACGTCTAAGTCAAAGGTCACGTGGAGGGCTCGGTCTGCATGCAATACCAAGACGTCTAAGTCAAAGGTCACGTGGAGGGCTCGGTCTGCATGCAATACCAAGACGTCTAAGTCAAAGGTCACGTGGAGGGCTCGGTCTGCATGCAATACCAAGACGTCTAAGTCAAAGGTCACGTGGAGGGCTCGGTCTGCATGCAATACCAAGACGTCTAAGTCAAAGGTCACGTGGAGGGCTCGGTCTGCATGCAATACCAAGACGTCTAAGTCAAAGGTCACGTGGAGGGCTCGGTCTGCATGCAATACCAAGACGTCTAAGTCAAAGGTCACGTGGAGGGCTCGGTCTGCATGCAATACCAAGACGTCTAAGTCAAAGGTCACGTGGAGGGCTCGGTCTGCATGCAATACCAAGACGTCTAAGTCAAAGGTCACGTGGAGGGCTCGGTCTGCATACAATACCAAGACGTCTAAGTCAAAGGTCACGTGGAGGGCTCGGTCTGCATACGATACCAAGACACCTAAGTCAAAGGTCACGTGGAGGGCTCGGTCTGCATACGATACCAAGACGCTTAAGTCAAATGTCACGTGGAGGGCTCGGTCTGCATACGATACCAAGACACCTAAGTCAAAGATCACGTGGAGGGCTCGGTCTGCATACGATACCAAGACGCCCAAGTCAGTAACGTTTTATCTGACCTGAGTCTCGAAAATGTTTCCACGTCTGACCAGTGACCCTAGCTGTTCAGTTAGCATACTTCTAAAGACTTCGCTTCTGTCTGCGCCGAGCTGCTGCCTGAACTTATTCTATAGATTACGCGCAATATGAGTATACACTTTTTTTATCTTTATATTATATTTTGATTGTTAAAATCATATTTCATGCCAAATTAATTACATTTATGCAAAATCTGTAAAGCTATACATTTTTACATTGAAGGACTTTATCTTAAGTTCATATGTAGGTGTTACTACTCCGGTGGTAATTGAGAGACACAATCAATTTTATTATAAGACCACCACAGATAATAGGCTCATACATCCAACTCATTTATGTACACTGGACAGTCAGGGCCTCCCCTAACAATTGCGGGGTCCTAGGCGAAGCGGATAGCGCGGAGCTCAGTATGATGGGGATAAGCTTAACGTCCCGTTTAGATCTCGTCAACTAGAAAAGGTAGTGACAATCCGACATCATAATATTTTAAAACCATTTAAAGGCTGCTTTTTTCTTTTCTGAAAACGAAAAATCTAATTTTTACAATCAATTATTCAAACAGCTTTTTCATAAACATACACCATCTTTATAACGATTCACAATTAATTGTAACAAACAAGGGATGCTTTTTTTTTTAGTAAGGGAGAAGACAATTTACCATTTTTAACACACTTATGTAAATGGTATCATAATTTTGATCAAAATTTTTTTTTTTACAGTTTTATTGCAAAGTGATGCAAGCTCTTCCATGCTAACTACTGCATTTGTATAAAAAAAATGTTTACTTTTTTTAAAGAGAAAAAAATTATTTACTATGCATATAAGTGAAACATAATTTAAAACAACGATTAATAAGTAGTTTTTCATATTATCGCGTGGACTGTCACCGAGACACATACATATGGATCACTATACTAAAGGAAATTTTTTTTCTTGAGGCTATTAATAAGAGATTGACCCTTTACAAAACAATTAGATACTTATTATAAGACATCAGTTAGGCCAGGTTCACAACATCTAACTTTACATTCACCTTCACCTATCCCTTGGTCTATTGGGGCACCAAATAGGATCTGTCAACATCTTTCTCTATTCTTCTCTGTCATTTGCCTTTGATAGAATTTCATTCTGGTATTCTTTCTGAAAATATTGAAACCTGCCTTTTTACCTGCCTGGGTGGACCACTTCGGGGGCCGATTTTGACTTTGTGTTTCCACACAAACTTTCTTTGTAACCTTGTTTTTTAGTTGGCAACGATGAGGTTCTGTGTTTGAAGTTAGTTGTTGCCTCCCATCAGTCTTAGAACAAACGAAATGAAAGTCTGGGCATTACTTATGGTCGAAACGATGTCGCGATGAGGTTCTGTGTTTGAAGTTAGTTGTTGCCTCCCATCAGTCTTAGAACAAACGAAATGAAAGTCTGGGCATTACTTATGGTCGAAACGATGTCGTCCACACAGCAGTTCCCCCCCCCCCCCCTCTACGAAACCGATGTGTCCAAGGGATCAGTATCGCCGCAGGTTCTCCAGATTGTAGTTCTGCGTATCGCAAGTTGCCTAAGGGACACCAGCTCCGGATTTTCCCTCAGGGTTGTCTCTAAAAGCCCTTCCCATGTTTGGGTACAGCCGAAAGGCAGTGGATAATTGGATTCAGAGTTTATCTTCTCCAAGATAGGTAGACAGCCAACGCTAACGAGCCCATCCTGCTCGAAGGTACTGGTTTAGGTGCCAGTTGCTCGCCTTTGCCCCTGTCAGTAACAATTCCACCAGGCTCAATATCTGAACCACAGGTGAAGGCCAGGAGTTGGACTATAGTCAGAGTCTATTTAAATAGGTAAGGGTGCGCTCAAAAAAATACCACTTGGCAGATAACAAACTTGCGGAACCTGTGTTTAGAACAGTAGATATACATATATTGAACGCTGCGGTGACTGCACTTTCACGGCTAAATGCGGTACTCTCGGTGACTGCACTTTCACGGCTAGATGCGGTACCTCGGTGACTACACTTTCACGGCTAGATGCGGTACCTCGGTGACTGCACTTTCACGGCTAGATGCGGTACCCTCGGTGACTGCACTTTCACGGCTAGATGCCGTACTCTCGGTGACTGCACTTTCCCGGCTAGATGCGGTACTCTCGGTGACTACACTTTCACGGCTAGATGCGGCACCCTCGGTGACTGCACTTTCACGGCTAGATGCGGTACCTCGGTGACTGCACTTTCACGGCTAGATGCGGCACCCTCGGTGACTGCACTTTCACGGCTAGATGCGGTACTCTATAAGAATGTGGTGAAATATCATGGGCTGGACCTTCAGTCTCGCTGAACATGATCATCTAGCTTATGATAGACCTTTGGACACAGAACTCGTTGAAGAGTCAATCTCTCTTTCCAGTCGTCTAGATAAAATCCTTCCCTTTGGTCAAGAGTCAGTATAATGCGCAAGCTCGATCAAAATGAACTCTACAAAGATATAAATGTATTGCTGTCAATAATAAACGTTTGCTGTAATAAGAACTACAGCAGTTTAAAATCATCAACACATTAAACACTTTTCTTTTTAAAAAAATATATTTATTTACAGTATTTACAAGTTAATTACAAATTGAATTTACAAATCGAAAATATATCAGACAATTTTATATGTAAAAACAAAACGATAATATGAATGAAGTCATTCACCACAAAAGAAACATATCTAGACACAGACATTTAAAACAGGTATAAATGTTTTATTTCTAGGCCATAGATTTGCAATCTGTTTAACAAAATCCCAAAGGCTCTGCCACGTAGGTAACATACTCTATAGAGTTCCCAAGTCCAAAAAGGCTCATAATATATTGAAGCATTAACGAAAAATCCTGATGATAAAATGTTGGATATTGCAATCAATGTATGAAAGTTAGCATTAAATTATTTAATTTCCATTAAAGAAGTTAATATGCATAGGTATTCAAATATCAGTGAATAATCATTGGGCTAATAACTATCTGACTAAATCAGATACATTTAATTGCAAGGAAAATGAAACAGAACTGATAAATGTACAAATATAAAGTCTCTATGTTTTATCTATTTAAATGTATGTTCTATTCCTTTAACTCTTGGTAACCTAATATTATAAAAAACATAAATCCGTCTATTATATTATTCAGATAGGTCCATACCACTCTGTGGACTGCTACGACACTACACAAGATTTGATCAAAATTTTCCAGGTATTTCACCGAAAGTAAACATATATTGTAGACTTCGCTTGTTTATTTTAAAAAAAAATATTAAAATATACTAAGAAAACTTCTTTGCATTGAATGGACATATTAGTCGGTTAATGGTTAATAGTGGCAATATGTTAATCTCGAGGTCAATAATATGTGAATACAAATAATTAACAAGACATATTACACAGGAAATTTGTACACAAATAATGCTATTATTTTGTTTCAGGAAGCACAACTCATCAAATAACATGGCTTAACTTAAAACAGGAGTTATCTGACCTGTTCTTTATTACAATATACAAGGAAGAAATAGACCCTTCCTGTATAGTACATCCTTGTTCTACAATTATTAAAAGTTTATACTGTATTTTTTTTTTTTTGTTATATTTGCTATGGTCAAAACTCGAAGTGTGGCCAGCTCGCGAAATGGAAATGACCGGGCGTCTGACCAATACCCGATGTACTTAAAATTAATTGCGAATTGATCAGCCAATTTGCACTTTGGCTGGTCAGTGTGAAACAATAAATTCAAAATGGCGCAAATCGGCTGATTTTGGAATTGTCCGTAGCATATATGCATATCACAATAACACTATTGTTTCATACAGTATCCACTGATCATGCTGCCAGAAAGGCATCAATATACTTTATTAGGCGGTCAGTGTTTGAAATTTACCACATAGTTTGATATGCTATACTGGCTTTATTTGTGGGAAGCGTGGTCGAAAGGCTAAGTACGCCTGAGCTTAGATTCGACACCCGACTAGAGCAGAGTTGTGTTTATTGAGCGCCTAAAGGCAGCACGAAAAACTTCCCCCAGATACCCCACCCCCAAACTGGTCCACAAATGAGATTGGGCCATAGCGCTCTGGGCATGCTATAAGCATGAAAGTAGGGCTATATAAAAGCTATGATTTTTTTTTTAAATACATATACAGCCCATGAAAATGGCATTGATAATTATGAAAGTTGCAAAATCTTTAAGAAATAATTATCTATGTTCATTTCCCTTCATTTACAAATTAAATCAACAGGCGCAATATTTGCAAGATTTGTTATTACATATATAAGATCGATGCGGGTTCATAACAAGTCAAGACTCAAACACTATAAGATTATAATAGTTTGAATCATAGTTCGGTGAGCTATGGTCCCTATTCCGAAGACATCCTCTTCTTCAATTAGTTGACAGTATTGCGTGACAAAGAGGAAGTGTATGTTATAGATCTACTTCCATGGCAAGCATTAGGTTCTTTTGTCATAATTTATGGGGATTACATTGGAATGTTTTTAAACATATAGGTCAGGCTTTAGCAGTTTAATGTCTTTATATTTAGGTCAGACAATTGTTATGGAATGTTACGAAGACCTCGTGCTTTTTCCTATGCGTTAAACGGATTGGTCAAGATATTCATGACAATTTAAAGATACCCGAATTGGTGAACACATGGCCTTTTACCGTTTTTTTTCTTCTTCAGGTAAATGGTGAACTTTAACCTTTTATCTCCGTTACTCTTTTACAAAGAGGGGCTCAACCCATTATTACTCTTTCACATTTTGGTGATGGTGAACCTTTTGTCGATGCCCCACTCATTGCTCATGGTGGTCAGCCCCCGCGTGCTGCCTGCCTCGGAGCTATCGTCATTCATGTTGCTCCCGCTGTCTAGCCCGTTGCTTTGGACGCTGTTGATGCGCACTATATTTCGGCTGTTCTGGCGCCCGAACTTGCCCATCAAGAAGCTGAGCTTGGGATGAGGGAGTGGGCTTTCCACTCTCCTGCTGCCCCCGGGGCTGTCAATGTCGATGGCGTACTCCAGAAAGTTGTCTCGCTTCCCGGCAGGAGTGTCGGTGAACCTCAGGCCGGAGTCCGACTCTTGCGTCTTGACGGAGAACACGTGCTGGTACAGGAGGGCGGCTGCTATGGCGCCGACGCTGGGAGCCACCCAATAAATCTGTCATGAACAAGGAAAAAGTTGTATTAATGTTACCCGGAATTAGATTTAAATCCGATGTTACAATCATTGAATTTATCGAAAGAATTTAGGATTTTATTTCATTTGTTTCGGAAGAATATAAAGAGAATGTTTTAAAGTGCAAAAGTTTGAGATGATCAGTAGACCAAGAGGCAAAGATGGCGGCAGGATGGACATGGACCCAGCTGAAGGGAGATGCCCAGAACTGAGTCCGATGGCAAGTGCTGTTGTGGCCCAATGCTCTACTGGGAGTCAAAAGGATTAAGTCAAAGTTGTAAAGTGTGTGTGTGTGTGCGTCTTGGCGGATGTAATCAGACGTAATACATGTATTTTGACTAAGATGTTCTAAAATGGATAGAATTCTTTATTCTTAAAGCCACAATTCACATTGCGACATTTATAATATATGCGGGTATGGAAATGTGTTTCATTGACTTTACATATAATAATTACTCCATTTATCTATTACGATCTATGATGTGTCATTATAATTTACACATCTATCCACACTTCTTACTATGAAACTAGACTGTACAAAAGTTATTTATTAAACAATATCTACTTTAATTCTACAAATAAATTGCTGCATTCTTTGTATCTCTCGATCTCCCTCATGTTCTCTAAAGCACCATGATTCTCTCTCTCTCTCTCTCTCTCTATGTCTCTCTGTCTTTGTCTCTCTCATATATATATATATATATATATATATATATATATATATATATATATATGGCTGGCTGCCTGGTCGTGCGGTTTGCACGCTGGACTGTCGTTCAGATTTATCGATGGTCCCGGGTTCAAACCCTGCCCGCTCCCATCCCCCGTCGTCCTGCGGGAGGTTTGGACTAGGAAGTAATTATCTTCAACTCTGAAGGAACATCCGAAACATGTAAAACATTTATATATATATATATATATATATGTATGTATGAATGTGTGTGTGTCGCTTTCATTTCCCGTTCTTATTTTACTCCTTGAGTGAGCTCCCCTCGTCACTAACCATATATTTTCTGTTACACAACCGCACACAGCTACTGCTCAACACTGTGAATAAGAAGAAACCTGTAGGCGACCTAACACAGCCCTAACTTACAAATATTCTCCCAGATAACCAGCTAGCTAAAGGGGCGCAACCAAATTTTTTGTTTCGTCTATAGAGCGCCACAAGCAAAGTTGGAGAAATGCTCACGTACACAATAGGGAAGTGGGGAAGGGGGGAGGAGAGCGGGGGGGGGGGGGGCGATAGATCTTGCTATCCCTGGTGAATGGCATCCTTAGCACATTTTCTGATTATAATAACTTACGTTAATGCGAATGTGGAAAAAAAATGTTTTTGTTCAATTGCTGTGGCCACTCTGTGGTCAATAAAGACTTACCCAATGGTTGGCCCATATACCAGACCATACTGCTGGACCCAAGGAACGAGCTGGGTTCATGCTGCCTCCTGTCACAGTGCCCTGGGGGAAAAAAAGGCGGTCATGAAAGGTGGTCATTTTCCATGACTATTTATAATTATAGACTTGCGATAACTAGAATTAAGACTTCTTCATTTATAAATTTGTTGTGAGTAAAAGTAGCCTACTCTTTTCTCAAAATAAAAACAACAAATACAGAAATAGAAATAAAATCAAAGATAATGTCCTTTTATCATGATACATAAAAACATAAAAGTCCTACAGATAGGCAGTTAGACAGGCAGACAGACTGACAGCTGATGCTAACAGGCTCCTCCTGTCCCAAGATTATTAGTTTATGGCTTGATATATATATATATATATATATATATATATATATATATATATATATAGAGAGAGAGAGAGAGAGAGAGAGAGAGAGAGATACATTTTAAGAGGGATTATCCCCCTTGAGATATTCAGACCATTCAAGTTATTTTCCAGTGTTAAAGTTGTATGTTACTACACATTGCATATTATTTTGCTATTATGTTATTGGAAAGACACAGTAAAGACACTATCGCCTCTAAATAATTATACAAATGATTGCACATTCACTTACGCTCCAAGCAATATTGGCCGTCACACAGAGTCCAATACTCAGTGCCGTTGACCCGCTGTGGTCAGTTCGCAGTCTATCACTGCTGGCCATCACAGTCAGCACTAGAAGAAATGTGGTGACCATCTCGATAAGGAAACCCTAAAAAAATTTAAAAAACATAGACATTAGGATATAAACAGAGCCCTGTCTGATAATTGATGCGATTTGAGGTCAACGTTCTTGCCACATGACACCCTTCTAAAACATTAGCCGAAAAAAATTTAATTTGATTTTTCATCATATAGATAGATAGATAGATAGATAGATAGATAGATAGATAGATAGATAGATAGAGAGATAGAGAGATAGAGAGAGAGAGAGAGAGAGAGAGATAGAGAGAGATAGATATGCTTAAAGCGTAATATAAACAGCTTACCTGCCACTGTTCGACCCCCTCTGCCAGTGTGGTACTACCTAGACCACCTCTCCATGGCTCCGGTATTGACAAACAAAGTATTCCGGCTCCGATTATGGCTCCAAGGAGCTGGAACACAATATACAGCGCACTCTGGAGAGAGAACAATTTCTAGATTAATATTCAAGTATTGACCTTGACCTTATTTTCAGAAATTAATATTTTTACGCCCTAGCCATAATTTCCTACATTTATTTTCATTCTATGCTATATTTGCCCATATTGTAATAAAAATGTATATAATATTGTTCACAAAGTAATGACTCAAGTTATTATACCTTACATAAGTCAAGATATAATACGCCTACAACGTATTACCTTACAAGAAATCAACCGCTCACAAGTACATAAAAATTATCATATAATTTTTTAGAAAATACATAGCTAATCAGTACATGGGTTATATTGAAAAAGATCGTTTTTTTTCCGTAGTACATAAGAATGTCCTGTCTATATAGGTCTAGTAAATTGTGGAGTAAGATCGATAATTGCGGGCATCTTATATACCCCTTCCACATTCAACTAAATTTAACAGAATATCTGAAACTTAAAATGACATTGACCAAGTAGGGTTTGTTGCTGAACATAAAAAATATATATGTGTCAGACGCGAATAGCCCAATTTTCAGTAAAAGAAATTACAAAAGTCATTTCTCTATAGAAGAAGTTACGAAGGCTTTATATAATACCACAGACCTATATATACTACAATAAATATAGGTTTTTGATTGCTAGTTACGATTTATTTAGGTAGGTGCCGTTTTACTATTACATACCAAGTATTAGAGTTTAGAAAAACCCAGGCATGTTTCTTGTGCAACGCTATTAGCTAACACCTCATATCATCTCTCCATTAGTATATTTAGATCTATAATCTAATTCTAGTCTAGATCTATATATAAAAATCGAATAGATCTAGATAGTAATAGTTAAGATTCTATCTTGAGACTAGATTGCTGAGTCTAGCTTATTCTATGCCTATAGTCAGTTTTTATTAGAAAAAAGTCTAGATATTAATAAAGACTAAAGTTTTTTAATTATTAGATATAGACATAAGTCATAAGACATAGATCTAATAATACTGTAATACGTTTACTATACTCTATACTTAATCTACTAAACTATAGATCTATCTATAATCTAGGCAATCTAGATCTATACAATATTTATTATAATACACCAAAACTTTAAGGACATAAATGAGCATTTCATAGAAACTTTACACAACCTATGTTTAGATCAAATCATTAAAAAGCCAACTAGATTAAACAACACATTAGATCTCTTCTTAACCAATAGACCTGGATTAGTAGTTGATTATGATATTATCTATCAGACCATGAGATCTTAAAAATACACAGTCAGATAAAAGCAGTAGCCAATTCAAAACCCAAAAGAAAAATCTTACTCTGGAATAAATGTAACCTAACACAACTACACCAAGCTGCATTAAACTTTCAACAAACATTCTTATTAGAAAAAGACATAAACCAACCAGTTGATGACCTCTGGAATTTCATTAAAAACCATCTTAAAAGCATTATAGAAAATCATATATTAACTAAATACACATCAAACATAATAAATAAATGCTGGTTTAATAATAGACTAAAGAAGTTTTGTAAACAGAAGAAAAACCTATATAGAAAATTTAAAGAAACTAAGGCAGAAAAAGTTTACAAAAAGTATATAAAAATTAAACACTTAACCCAAAAAGTAAGCAGACAGCTACAGAGTGAATACATAACAATGTAATATCTAAAGATAACAACAAAAACCTATGGTCATACATTAAGTCTAAGAAAATGGAAACAATAGTCATAGCGCCATTAAAAGATGAACATAACATAATACATAATGATAATGCAACTAAAGCAAACATCCTAAACAAATACTTTGCATCAGCATTCTCAGCCCCAGGAGACAAAGACATATTACTGAATTTGAACCAAATAGACAACATAGAAAATATAGTAGTACAAGAAAATGGAATTCAAAAACTATTAGCCAACACCAAAAAAAATAAAGCGTCTGGACCTGATGGTATTCCAGCTAGATTACTCAAAGAACTAAGCAATGAGCTAGCCCCAGTGTTCAAAATACTCTTTCAGGCTTCACTTAACCAGGGCAGAGTACCAAAGGACTGGAAAGAAGCTAATGTCACCCCCCTATTTAAAAAAGGAGAAAAATCTGACCAAGGAAACTACAGACCAGTATCACTTACCAGCATTACATGTAAAATCCTAGAACACATAATATGTAGCAACATCATAAACCACTTAGACAAACAAAATGTTCTCACACCATACCAACATGGCTTTAGGAAATATAGATCATGTGAAACACAACTAATAGGACTAATTGATGATTTTTCAAAAGGTTTAGATAATAGTGAACAAATAGATGCTATCTTACTAGATTTTTCCAAGGCTTTTGACAAAGTTCACCACCATAGTTTGCTTAAAAAATTAAAATATTTTGGCATTAATGGTCCACTGCATCAGTGGATTAAAGATTTTCTGATAGGGAGAGAACAAACTGTAATAATAAATGGCTCTAAATCAACACCGATAACAGTAAACTCAGGTGTACATCAAGGAACAGTCTTGGGTCCACTACTATTTTTAATTTACATAAATGATTTACCAAATTGCATTACTTCAGGAACAAAAGTCAGATTATTTGCAGACGATTGCATAATATATAGAACAATAAAAACAACACAAGACACAGATATTTTACAAAGAGAATTAGATGAGTTACAGAAATGGGAATCAAATTGGAGCATGTCTTTCCACCCAGAAAAATGTCAGTTGTTAAGAGTAACAAAAAAACTAAAACAAATTAATTCCACTTATCTTATTCATGGCTAACCAGCAACACAGACTAAAAACGCAAAATACCTATGTGTTATAATAAATGAAAAACTGTCATGAAATCCACATATTGATGAAACTATAAAAAAATCAAACAAAGCATTCGGATTTATTAAAAGAAATTTCTATAAATCAAATAAGAACATAAAACTAAAATGTTATTTAACCTTGGTTAGGCCAATAATAGAATATGCATCCTCCGTTTGGGACCCCTCAACTCAAGAAAACATTAAGAAACTGAAACAGACACAAAATAGAGCAGTGAGACTCATAACAAATGAATATTCAAATTTGACTAGAGTAACACCTTTAGTAAAATCACTAAATTTAGAAAGCCTTCAGGACAGAAGACTCAAAAGTAAAGTAGCAATTATACATAAAACACTGAACCATAATCTTCAAATACAAAAACAAAATTTAATAAAATACTCTGAAAGACACAAAGATAAAGACACATTCCTCGTCCCCTATGCTAGGACAAATTTGTACAAATACTCCTTCTTCCCTAGTGTTATTAGAGCATGGAATGGGTTGCCTGAGCTAGCCAGGAAAACCAGTGACTTGGCAGAATTTAAGTCATTGGTTAATATGCATGACTAAATGCATGATGCGTAGGACGTAATCATCTTCTTTTTTGAAGTAACGTCTGTATTATATAAGATAAGATAAGATAATACTTCTACTTATTTGATAAGTTATAGTACTTAGACTTAGATCTATTATAGTTTATTAATAGATTTACTTTTCAATGCCTAGACCTAATAATAAAATTGTGAATGATGTCTATAATTACTGATTATTTATTTATATTTTTATAATAATAGGCCTACTAAATCTAGGTCTAGACTCTACTTAAATCTAGTCTAAAATAATGACTGTCTAAGACTCTAGATGATTGAGAAGTTCACATAGAGGTTGTTTTTTTTTTAATAATACGGAATGTCGGCTGAAAGTATATAAAGTGCTTTTTTTTTGTAAAAATAAAAAAGAGGCTCCGGTACTCAGTGATAGATTGCCTAACTTTCAACTAATAATAAATTAACAATTAACGTTGAATTACAAGAAAAGTAATCATTTTTCCGGACATTGAAAAAAGGTGTCGGTACCCCGTACCGGTGCGTACCGTCACAAAAGTATATCTCCATCTTCTTTCATTTGATTTTTTTTGCGGGGTTATTGCTACTTAATACATTGATACCGGATCGATTTAAATAGGGCCTAAGTATACAAGTAGGATTTCGAGCATTGGATAAATTTATTTTTAAGTACAAAGTTTTATGGAAGAGGCAATATATTAGTTGTTTGAAGTTTGTAATTTCTTAAATTCAGGCTAAAAATATCGAAGCCTACATTTTTACACTCATTTCTAAACAATTAGAAGAGATGGACTGACTCATAATGTAGCTTGTGTACATCTGCAAAAAACACAAACTCTCTTTGTAATCTTATCAGTTAGACTTTCAAAACTATTAAAAGAAAAACTTAGTGATTATTTTTACTGTATAATTCTATTATTATTCCTTTTTAGAATTAGGATATAAACAAAAATTTACCATATGACTTTATCTAACAGCAAAAAAAAATAAACTTAACGTCTATTTATGCGGTTATTTATAGTTACCTAGTAATATAAAATATATTGAACTAACACGTACATTCCTCATAATGCAGCCATGCGATTTTTCGTTTATAAACATAGCATTATTTAGGACCAATATTTTACAAAGGCTGCTTGGAGAAATCAGGTATACCCATTAGGAGAAAAACGACCCCTTTACTCAAGAAAAATTTAAGAAACTAGAACAGACACAAAATAAACAGTGACATTCATAACATAATAATATTCAAAATTGATTAGAGTAACACCTTTTAAAGTAATCATTTAAAGTTTAAAATCACTACAATTTTTTTCAACAATTATTTTGTGTATGAAATTGCGTGTCGGAAAATGCCGGGTACATGAAATAAGCTAGTCCTAAAAAAACAACACAGATCTTGGGTAAAATACTCTTCAAATAAAGTACTGTAAATGTGTAGCTTCACGCGCTAGTTTCAGGTCTTTTCTTTTTATAGCCTCTATCGGGTTTTATCCCAACTACCCGTATTTTTGTGCAGAATTTTTTTCTCTATCGGGTAAACTTAAAATTATAGCATAATAATGTCAGTTTAATTTAAAAAGAGAACTGAATAATACAAAGATATAAAGGGAAAAAGCGACTTCCGGCCCAATACTTTTCAATCTAAGAAACGAAACGGACTAGTCCAACAAACCCAATTACCCAATGGCGTTAATTAAATGTCCACTCTGTTGATTTCTTTATCTCGTAATTTTGAATATGTTAAAAGTTTGTTTTTTTCTTCCAATTTGAATATTGGGTCTATGTTCATAAATAGTGTTCGTATTTTAAGTACTTCATAATTGCCACCGGGCTCCCTATGGCCTAAGAATGGGATTAATACCTTATAGCGCAGATTTTGTATATTTATGTGGTAAATACTTTGATTAAAGAATAATATCGTGTCCGCAAAAAATGTATCAAGGTAATTATTTCTTGTTACCAAAATGTTACGACTTTTTATTTTGCAGTCCAACTGATTTTATTAATTTTTTTTTTTTGATACAATATCAAAAATTCATTAGTGAAAAGGTTAATATAGATAATATCGGGTTTCAAAATCTATCAAATGATACTAATTATCAAAGCTTGTAAAATTTCAAAACTACTGCGGCTAAAAAAATGATTTGCATAAAAGATACAAAAAAATATCCACATTGGAGATTTTCTCGATAAACTAAAAAACAGTTAAGGAAGATAGATTGAATTTCGAAATTGGCAACTAAATGAAATCCACAAACAGAGGAGTTTAGAAAATGTGATTCTTCAGAGCTAAGAAGTGTACAGAATTGATCATGTAACTTTTTAAAAGCAAAGCGTATCAACACTTCCTCTACATTATACACCGGATACACCAAAAAAAAAGCCCAGCTATTTTTAGGTTTTCACTAAGTATGAAAATCTGCCAATAAAAAGAGTTTCAATCATTGTCAAAATTTGTAATTTTTTTTTCTATCACAACTATTGGTTTCAAGACATTGCATTACTGGACAGTTCAAATCATTGTATCATAATTGTTACCTACTACAAAACTACTTTTATGAGTTTACCTTTAAGACACCCATGTGTCCAGTCACCAGAAAGCCGATGGTCACCGCAGGGTTCACGTGCGCACCACTGGTATGCCCAAAGACCCATATAGCCAGAGCCAGAGCCAGCCCGAAAGCGAGACCAACGGACATAGTGGGCGGACTTGCGCCGGGGCTCAGGGTCCCCACAGAGCCACATCCGATGAGAACCAGTATCGCCGCCCCGCACAGCTCCGCGGCTGCCATCTTTAGAACTCGGACTTGCATGACCTCTTCGAGTCCGAAAATTGCTCCAAGTGTGACCATGATTGGCGATATGACCGAAATGCTGGTAGTCAAGCCCAACAGTCCAGTAGAAATTGTGTGTCAAATAGATGAACTTTTTTGTGTGCAGAAAACGGTTTCACTTATTCGAATCCAATCCAGGTTTATTAGCCTTTATTTTATTTTCCCGTTGCTTGAATCTACTAAATCGAAGCCAATATCTATGCTTGTATAGGTGGTTAATATTGTAGATTTATTTCAAGCCGCGGACAGGCGTGAATAGACCTAGTTCATCAAAGTTTTCTTGTGTGCATCTTTCTTTCAGTTGGCATGGATCTATATCCCTTGTCATTAAAAAATCAATCTCTTGTCACAACGGCAAAAAAACTTTTCTACTTTTTATTCTTGCAATGTTGCAATATGAAAAAAAAAAAAGTTGTTTATAGTTAGACAAAAAAAAATGGTAAAGTTTAACAAAGTTCTTAAGTCCAAACTTTAAACTGTGAAGATTTGGACTGAGATCTGGACAGACAGATGTCAGGCAAGAATGAACACCTCACAGGCTTATATGCCCGCCGCCTCGTTGTGAGTTGATGAAGTGGTTCGGAGAACCGGAAACAGAAATGCCAGGCCGTAAATTGCGCCCAATTTTATTTTCATTGGATTATTCGGTGCGGGTCAGAACTGTCCGACTGGGGTCTTACGCCAGAGACGTTTATAAAGTGACGCATATAGGTATGTATATCTGTGTGTGTGTGTGTACTGGAAAACGAGGAACTGGGGAAGAGGGGGTGGTACGGGATACATAATTGTCGCCTTTTTCCAGTTTATGACGTAGACAGGTAAGACATAGACTCTTGATATTGGCCATTCCGCCCTATCTCCCCCCCCCCCCTCCTTTTAGTAACTTTGGCGTTCATTGTTTATTACATCAAATCCCGAATTTGACCAAACTTCGCACATTTTTAGAATAAAGTATAAAAATTGTATATATTTTTGTTTTGTAAGTTTAATTTTGTTTTGACCTCAAATTAGCACTGAATGAAATATTGATCTTTCTTATGGACAAATGTTGTTGTTTTTTTTCTGTAGACTTTACTACAGAAGAAAAGCAAATTTAAGTACTTTAAAAAAAAACACTAAAAGAACTATTATAATATTGATGCTGGATGCTGGACAGAGGATATCCTGGACCAGATTAACTGGATGGGATTAATAATTCACCATTTTGTTATGTGTGTGTGTGTGGGTTAGGGATTCGAACTTATGTTTTATAGCTTCATTGTTTTGTTTCGACTACTTTGTGTTAATGTGTGTGTGTGAGAGAGAGAGAGGAGGAGGAGAGAGAGAGGAAAGGAGAGAAAAATAGAAGGAAAGAAGAGAGAGAGATGAAAAAGGAGAAAGAAAGGGTAAAAGAGACTTGAATAGAGAGAAAGAGAGGAAAAGAGAAAGAGAGAGAGAAAGAGGAAGAGATGAAAAAAGAAAGAGATGGGGAGAAAAAAAGAGAGAAAGGATGAAAGAGAAAGTGGAAGAATGAGAAAGAGAGAGGAACAGAAAAGTTAGCGAGAAAGAAAGAGAGAGAGAGAGAGAGACATTGTGTTCATTTTATATCAAAACATACTATGATCTGTATCAAATAGGATCAAAGTAGAATATGTAAACTTGAGCATTAACGTAACCCCTGGCAATCAAATCATGAAATAGAAACAACGTGATAGAAACTTTTCAGACGTAAATTATGAGTGAGTGTTGTGAATGTACATTTCGGTTTTTTTTGTGTTTTTTTTATAGTTATAATGTTTTGTTTGGTGTAATGCACAAATTGTAAGACAAATTTCCTTACGGACAATAAAGATTATTATTGTTATTATTATTATAAAAGAACGAGTATTCATTCTCTGGCGAAGCCAGGGTCCAGTTTCGTTAAAGGGAAACAAAATTCAGCGTAGTCCCTTTATCAGTTTCCATCAGGAAATTTTCTGGTGATGTGGCAGGTGTGCAGCAGTACCGCCCTCTGACAGGCAACGAGAATGTTCCTAGGAATGCCAAGGGCCTTGAAGGTATCTGCGAGGTCAGTTGTTATTATCCCCTCGGTTGATATGACAATGGGGTAGATTGTTGTTTTTCCATAAACGCTTAATCTCCAAGCCTAGGTTCCCATATTTTCGTTGTTTTTCCAGCTCAGTTTTTTTAGCGGCCCCCGAAAGGGGAAAAGACGCTATTGGTTTTGTGCGAAATGTCTGTCCGTCTGTCCCGTTTAGACCTCGTAAACTAGAAAAGATATTGAAAATCCGACATCACAATATTTTAGACCATTCAAAATTCTGATGCAACGGCAATTATTTTTTTCTGAAAGCGAAAAATCTCGTTTTTAAAATCAGTTATGCAAACAGTTTTTTAAGGAGAAAAGCTAATTAGTATGCATTATAAGTTACACCTAATTTAAAACGAATAGTAATCTTGTTAGAAACACCGTAAGGGACTTATTAGAAGGGGACAGTTGCAGCTATTTAAATGTAAACTTGTCAATTGTTTTAAACAAGCTGCCAAAACTAAAAAATAAAATGTTACAAAATTCAAAAAAAAAAAAAAGGATTCGAATAAGAGCTGGAGCTTTTTCAAAACAATTAGATCAATTATAAGACATCAGTTAGGCCAGGGGAAGCGCGGTGGCTGAGCAGTAATGGCTCAGCTCTAATGGGTACCTGACATTAGTTGGGAAAAAGTAACGGTGGTTGGTCGTTGGGCTGGCTACATGACACCCTCGTTAACCGTAAGCCACAAAAACAGATGAACTTCACATATTCTGCCCTATAGACCACAAGGTCTGAAAGGGGAACTAGTTAGGCCAGGTTCACATCTAACTTTACATTCACTTTCACCTATCCTTTTATCTGCGGGACCGTTGGGGCACTACACAAGATCTGTTAACCTTCTTTCTCCATTCTTATCTCTTCTTTGTCTTTGATATAATTTAATTCGGATGTTCTTTCTGAAAATATTGAAGCCTGCCTGGGTGGACCACTTCGGGGGCCGATTTTGAGTTTGTGTCCACACAAATTGTCTTTTGTAACCTTGTTTAATTATGAGATAGTGGTACGGTGATGTCAATAATGGTAGCGGCCATTTCTTTTTTATCGATGAGCAGCAAATCAGGGCAATTAAAATCTATCGTTTTGTCAGTCAAAATAGGCCTGTCCCAGTACAGTAGATAATCCGTAGACTCGAGAACCTCTTGTGGTGAGTATTTATAATATGGAGGAGTATCTTTACCGATCAAATTGTGTGTCAAAGCCAAGTGCTGGTGTATTAACTTTGCAACATGGTTATGGCGACCTAGGTAGACAGATTCCGATAGGGCTGAACATTCCGCCATTATGTATTCAATTGACTCACCCACATTTTCACATTTTCGGCATTTTTCAACAATATTGAGTTTTAGGATATGTTTCTCGTAATTTTTTGTTCTAATTACTCTGTCCTGTATTGCTGTGACAAAGCCTTCAGTTTCAGGGTAGAGACGACCTGCTTTGAGCCATACTAAGGAAGCAGCCTTGTCAATGTTGTCCCCATCTAATAAAGCCGGGAATTTTCCGTGGAGTGTTTTTTCTTCCCATTGGTGAATTTCACTCCCGACGCCGTCCAGACCGACATTAACATCAACATTTTGTAGGTTTAGAGGGCCCGCATCATAGTCGTATTTGCGTAGGAAGGAAACTAGTTCAGTGCTGGAGGCGTGCAGTTTTGATCGTATTTTTAAAACTTGCGTCTTACACAGTTTGAAGTTTATTATTATTATTATTATTATTAGTTCTTTAGTCTTGATAGAAATACTTCTAAACATTTCAACATCAATAAAAACAAATAGGGCCTAATATCTAAAAAAATGAAACTAATCTTTTGATCTGATAACAAAATTAGGGCCTATGGGGTTCAACCCTCGCGTTATTAGTACTACGCTCTAACAACTTAGAAAACTAGCCATGGTACTGTTGTTACCGGCCGTTGACTTGTAGCACCAAACTGCTGGTAAACTACGAAACCTTTATATATAGGTGTAATATATCTTAAATAATAACCTTCCAATAACTTGAATAACTTCCTAGTGAACAATACTAAAGAGAACTTTATTTATAATAGAGACAAAATCAACTTGTGATCAAATGAAATAACTGTACTAGACTATGGTAATAATATTTTAGGCTCACGTTCTGCAGTCGTCTCCCCTAACTAAGACCAAGTGACGACAATGCCACCCATGTTGCATCATTCACAACCAATCGCTAACCTCTTCCCACCGTCACCATAGAAACACACACACACACACTCTATAACAGGTACTATGTGCATACATTTCTGCTTGCCATAAATTATTTAAATTTTTTACTTGTATTTTTAAGTTTTTTGACTTATGGTTCACAGTTTTATCCTGTCTTTAATTTTTATTCTAACTTATCATTTTGAATTAAACGAAAGTGTCGGCTAATGGTCGTTAAAAAAGAAAAGTTATCAACACAGAATCTCTCTGGTCAGTGGCGTAGCATCCATGGCGCGAGAGGTTTCAATGAACCCGGGCTCACGACCATATTTGAGGCCAACAGCCTGTGGCTTAGCAACAAATGCGCAAAGGGGTTTATTGTACTTGGCCAATAACCTTTATAATAATAATAATAATCTTTATTGTCCGAATGGAAATTGGTCTTACAATTTGTGCATTACACCAAACAAAAAACATTATAACTATAAGAAACCAAAGTGTACATTCACACCAGACTCACTCATAATTTACATGTGACAAAGTTTATACCAGATTGTTCTTATTTAATGATTTGATTGCCAGGGGAACAAAAGAGTGTTTGTGTCTGTTTGTCTTTGCTATCGGTGTCTTGTATCTCTTTTGTGATGGTAAAATCACAAAATCTTGACTAGTTGGGGCCCACGCGAGAACTTACGGATGAAAGTCCTAATGTTCACGAATTAAAATTTCGACACCGCTGCTAATTATTCAATTTTCTTAAAGCTCAAGCCAGAGAGATAAGTTATAGACTTATCTTTGGGATGACCCCTATGGTTAGAAAACGGGTAAATGACCGTAAATGTAAATTATGCCATCTTGAAAATGCTGACAATGAGAAACATATGTATTTTTAGAATGTCCATTATTCCTTCAAGTTAAAAGTACTGTAAGGGACTTATTAGAAGCAAACTGTGGCAGCTATGTAAATGTTAACTTGTCAATTGTTTTAAACAAGCTGCCGAAACTGAAAAATAAAATGATGCATAACTTTAACTTAATTATTGTTTCCGAATACAGGAACCTTGTTTGGGCTAGCTGGCTCAAAGCTCTACATAATAATAAGGTTTTTCATCCTAATCACTTAGAATTGACATTTAGAAAAATAATGGATTTTAGGGTAGAGAATTATCTAGTTTGATTTTCATATACTTGTACAATGCTCAGGTAGTTTTCCAGAAATGGGGGTCAAGGATATTTGATATTGTGTTGATTGTTCTGGGGTAGAGGATACTTGTATCATTGTTCTGTCTTTTATGGATTCAATGGCTAGGATGGTTAGGTAGTATGTCTTTGATATTAAATAATGTTTCTGTTACTATTGTTGTATTTTTAGGTTAATCAATTTTCAATTGTTTATGATTTAATACTTGTGAATTATGAGAACTTCCAAATAAAAACATATTAAAAAAAAAAAAAAAAAAAAGTTGAGCTACTGAAAAAAAAAAGATGAGAAAGAAAAGTATAGTATTACATGGTCAAAAAAAAAAGTAACTGCAATCGTTTTCAGACGAAATAAAATATCTACAACGAAATGTGAAAACATGGAACTTACGGCTTTGTCATGGGTGTTTTTGGCAATGTAATCTTCTACTGAAAAAAAAAGTTGTGTCTACTATTGATGTGACTACAAAAATACTGAATATTAAAAAAAAATTAGTTTTACGTGTGACCCACTGACACACGTACTTTCAGCAATGTTACACACTGCATGGCAGCCAACTGTGTGAAAGCACTGGTATGACCATTAAGGTAAAAATCATCCGTGATTGGTCGTGTGATCGAAAGCCTTCAGAAGAGACAGAGTGTGTACGGCAGTTCAGGACTGTGAGGAGACCGGGACTGTTAGTCGGCCATGAAGTCAGTCCTGGGTGGAGTGTGTCCTCGAGGGAAGCAGTACGAGAGTCGAGGATGAGATAGAGAGACGGTAGAGTTTGGTACAGTGATGTACAGTGTAACATTTGCAGTCAGGCGCTGTCAATTGTGTCGCAATGGCTGTTAATTATTTATTCACTCAATAAAGTACCACATTATTTTGGAACTCTTGTTGTCAAGTTCTTGAGTTGGATGTGTTGTGTTGAGCAGTGTTTGCAGAAGAGCTGATTAGGAGAGAGAGAATTGGTGTCTAGAATTAAGATTTCCTATGGCTTCTGTAAAACTGCTAGATGAATCTGAAAGAACTGAAACAAGAGCTGAAATGGCGAGGACTGAAGTACGAGCAACGAAACTTTTAAAAGAACGTCTCCGGCTAGCCCTGGTGAAGAGGAAGATTCGAGCACGTTCCTGTTTGCACTCAAACCAGAAATCCTAGAGTGTATAAACGGTTTCAAATAAGAGATTATGATTAGATTAGACAGATTAGTACAGGTACTATGTTGACCAAGATAAATGAACCCTGCTGAACAAGACAGATGAACCTTTATGCACCCTGCTAAACAAGACAAATAAACCGAAATGTACCCTTCTGAATAAGACAGACCAGGCTATAAGGGTAACCGGGCAAATACCCGCAGGGCCAGTAACCAATTGGGCCGATAGGACCACCGAAAGGACCGCATGGATGCCATCAAGGCTCGTAATAAATCGTTAAAGATTTAAGAATATTCTATTATAAAATAAGCTACCTTTTACAGACCCTACAGTTTATACTAATCTAAATAATCTAACGCATTTTCCGAAATAATGTAATAGCCTACATGCATTGTTTATTATTATAATTTATAACTTATTCTATTACTTACATCATTATTGCTTTTCATTTGTTTTCATTTTGAATATTTTGATTATGCTATTTATATACTGTTATTATTTGAACTGACTGCCTCTTTAGCACTAGTGTTATGTGGCAAAGCAAATAAATTGCTAAATTGTTGTAACAAAAAGATGTCATACAGGCATCATTGTGTCCCAAAACTTGACCTCAGTGTTTTTCACAACTTGAACTTGACCCCAGTGTGTCCTAAACTTAACCTCCGTGTGTCCCAAAACGTAACTTCAGTGTGTCTCACAGCTTGACCTCAGTGTGTCTTAAAACTTGAACTTGGCCTCAGTGCATTCTAAACTTGACCTCAGTGTGTCCAAACACGTAAACTCAGTGTATCTCACAGCATTACCTTAGTGTGTCTGACTACATGCCCTCCGTGTGTTTTAAAACCTTGACCTATATGTAAAAATGTTTATTAAAAGAAACGAGGCTCACTCTTAACGCATAAATTACAAAATGATGAGCCTGCCATCTAGTCAAGTATATCCAGAAGTGGGTTTTTTTCGTCGGTATACTGCTTCCGTCAAAATGGCGGAATTCTATTTAAATCTCATTGGCAATATATAAGTTCTTTCAAGCAGCATTTCTTGAGTTGATACTGACTTAAAGCCTCCTCCAAATAAGGATGTCTTTTTCCTAACCCTGCTCCCTCCACACACACACAAACACATACACGCTTACAAACGTAAGCAATAATCCAATGATAGCCAAAGTTCCTAATTAATTAACCAGACGGTATCAACCTTCTTGTCCCCTCTTCCCAGGCCTCGCCGTTCCTCGTTTCGTTTACGTATGTACGTCATCATCGCCATGTCTCGCAGTGCTCTCCCTTCTGCTGTATGATAATTTTTTTTAGAGTTGTTTCCCTTTTTCCCCTCATGATAAATGAGACAAGGTTTGCTATCAGAAAAGTCCATAAATTGTGTCACCTTTTCTCCAGTGCGAAGCAGGAAAGCCAAAGGCGTATCCCACCGAATCTTCCACTGAATCTTCCCAAGTTATAAAATAACTTAAAATGAGGATAAACCATTGAAGCAATTTACAGTACAGCGAACATAAGTTACACAGTGTTTAAGGGAGAAATGAAAATTCACGCATTATTATACGAAGCAGTGGGAACAAATGTGTAAGAAATTTACATTTTTAGAATTCCAGTTTTCTTCGCCTTTGAGCGTAACGACATAATCTTGTTAAGACTTTTTTTTTCACTAGCCTGTGTAACTGTCATGACCCATACAAAAATAATTGTATGTAGACATAAAAGATAAGAGAGAACGCTAAGACTGATGACGTCAAAACGTCTTTCTTCTATCTCGTTTGCGTATATATATATATATATTTAAAGAGATAAATGACTTACTATGAAACAGTCCAACAAGGGAGGTAATTGCAGAGAGGTGGGAGAAGTGTACAGTAAAAATATGATGTAGTTTGTTCTGGTTTAATTGCCTTTATGATTGACGGAAGGGAAGGAGAGGCTCAAGTCATTATGACCCAGAGGAGTCAACATTTGGTTTATGTCATAGTTAGTAGACTTGTTGCTCTTTTGTTATGCGTCTCACTGTCTCAGGACTTAGTTGTTGTTTTTTTTATTAGTCTATCCTACAACAAAGTTTAACGACTTCTATTCTAAGACAGATCCAAGACAGGTTCTACGCAGATCTAAGACAGGTTCCACGAAGATCTAAGACAGGTTCCACGTAGATCTAAGACAGGTTCCGCGCAGATCTAAGACAGGTTCCGCGCAGATCTAAGACAGGTTCCGCGCAGATCTAAGACAGGTTCTACGCAGATCTTTGACAGGTTCTACGCAGATCTTTGACAGGTTCCATGTATGTCTAAGTCAGGCTCCATGCAGATCTAAGACAGGTTCCATGCAGATCTAAGACAGGTTCCACGCTGATCTAAGACAGGTTCCACGCAGATCTAAGACAGGTTCCACGCAGATCTAAGACAGGTTCCACACAGGTCTAAAACCCAATATGTTTGACTCCCACAAATGCTTAACGGCTTTTTGTTAGGATTGTTGGTGGAAGTGGGTATTTGTGGGAGAGCAATTGGGTGGTTCAATTGATAGTTGACCTACGGGTGGCAATCTGTGTCGAAACAGTACCGATCAGAAAGTTTCCCATTCGGTAATCTGGATGGTCGAGTGGTTTGCCCTTTTGGTACTGTACTGCTTGGCCGAGTATCGAATCGGTTCGGGCCCTTGTCAGAACTGTCCCTAATGTAGTTATAAATAATTCCCTATTTCTTCTCCTTCAAAAGTTGGTCCCTATTGCTGTAGTATGTCTGCATAGAAACATTATCATCATCATCATTATCAAATTCCATTTTGTTTGAGAGGCTCAAATCCTCTCTTGCAAAAGCCCTGGACAGAAACCCTGCTGCCTTGCGTAGTGCATAAATGTCGCCATACAGGTCGAGAATTTTTGGTTTCCCAGACCTGTCGAGACGGAGATCAGCAAGTCTGGGGCAGTCAAACAGAATATGAGGCACGGTTTCCTGTTCCTCCCCGCAGCAGGGGCAACGTGAATCGAAATTTGGCCATAGCCGTAAGAAATATGAGTCAATAGGACAATGGCCTGTCCTGCACTGTGCTATAATAGCTTGCTCAGGCCTGGACAGCCTCCACCACGGAGAAGTGCGAGTCAGTGCGCCTCATGGGCTCCCAGACTCCACGGGCTTTTTGGGAATTGTCCCAGCACTCAAACCACTTTTCCATTTCTGTTTTTTTATTTATAGCCAGGGCTTGATGAAAGCTTAAAGCCTGTTCAGTGGGTGGAATTTGCCCTCCCTAGTGGGCCAAGGAATCTGCAACAGTGAAACATTAAGACTAATTTAAATGCCTATTCTGTGCACCTGGTCAACCTATAGTGTTGCGTTGCCCTCTGATTGATGATTACATAACGTGAAACTATTCAATTTTCTTCATTCCCATTATCAACAACAAATTCTTATTTCCTGTGGAGAATGAAGTCTTCATGCATTAATTATATTTTTTATTCAGGTCAAAGGTGATCAGTGCATTCAAAACGAGGCTCTTGTGCACGTGAAAAAAATGTAATAGCATTCTTATACATCAAAATAAAATATATGGCCAGCGATAGGATCTCTTGAAATTAATTCATCTATAAATAAGTACAAAGGTCACTCAGTTCACAGTACGTTGAATCGTTATTTTCTTTCTGCAGATAGAAATAAATATTTTCGTAGTTCGTAGTTTATTTTTGTTCATGTTTGTTTGTAAAAAAAAAAATGTTTGTAAAATGTTCTACCTATTTTGGATGTTCCTTCAGAGTTGAAGATACTTCCTGGTTTGAACCTACCGCACGACAATAAAGGAGGGAATTGGGCAGGATTTGAACCCTGGACCATCGAGAAGAGCACTTTAAATTGTACAGAATAAGATTAGCAAATAAAATTATTTTTCCTGGCACAATGTTGAAAAATTATCTGAACTGTTAAATTCTAGACCTCTAAAAATACTGAAAAACCTTAGTGTATTCATAAAGTTAATTCTGACTTTTTTTCAGAAGCTAAATCCTGCTATAGAACTTTATATTGTTCTTTTAATATACAACATTACTACATTATTGTCATCATTATTGTCATCATTATTCTCCTCTTGTGGGTTACTTTTAGTAACATAGAAGCCAATGTAAATTCACACAACCCGGATACTTGACGTCATGGGTTTTTCAGGACAACTGCACATGGGTAATTCCAGCGCGTGAACTAAATCTTAAGTTTATTTTACCCTACATTAGGTTTATTTAAACTGAAACCGAAACTATTATTCATTAATATTGTTATAATTATAATTACATTATCGATTGTTATTATTTGTAACTTTGAATGCCTTTGTAGCACTAGTGCTCTGGGGCAAAACAAAGAAATTGTGAAATTGAGACAACCGAATGACACTCAAAGGCCTGCCGCAAGACCAGGCTGCCATCTTGGCAGCCATCTTGGTTTCTGGTTCTGGAGGACGTTTATAACACAGGAGAGAACGCTTCTAGATTATTGCCCTTAGCGCAGACCTTAAGAACAACATTCAAGCGACATGTGTTTAGTAAAGTCTGCAAAGAGCAGATGACGCTAAGCTCAACTTGTTAAAAGCCAAAAGTTAACAGGGCTTTGTGTAGCCTGCACAAAGACAAACCGACATTTTTTTTTTGCCTCTGAAGCAATATTCCCATTTATTTAAAATCACGTGATAAAGCCGGTTCGTCCACCAGGATTCTAATTTAAATCATCAGATTGGCAGGAATACGCTTTATGTTTGACGTTCCGTGGCTTGCTATTTTCTCGTAAATAACTCAAATAATTGTCTTTCTTTGCCCCTATGTTGTCTAAAACCCCTGTCAGCCTATGTTGTCTAAACCCCCTGTCAGCCTATGTTGTCTAAGCCTCTGTCAGCCTATGTTGTCTAAACCTCTGTCAGCCTATGTTGTCTAAACCCCCTGTCAGCCTTTGTTGTTTTAGCCTCTGTCAGCCTATGTTGTCTAAACCCCCTGTCAGCCTATGTTGTCTAAACCCCCTGTCAGCCTTTGTTGTTTAAGCCTCTGTCAGCCTATGTTGTCTAAACCCCCTGTCAGCCTATGTTGTCTAAACCCCCTGTCAGCCTTTGTTGTTTAAGCCTCTGTCAGCCTATGTTGTCTAAACCCCCTGTCAGCCTATGTTGTCTAAACCTCTTGTCAGCCTATGTTGTCTAAAACCCCTGTCAGCCTATGTAGTCTAAACCCCCTGTCAGCCTACGTTGTCTAAGCCCACTGTCAGCCTATGTTGTCTAAGCTAGGTTGGGGAAGGATGGGGAAAATTTTTAAATCCCCTGGGTCCCACTTGAGGGGGAGCCCAAATTAAGTATTTTTTTACGTTAAATATTAAATATTACGCAAATAGCGGGGGCCCCCAATGAGGTCAAGCTCCCAAATGATGTGAAATTCTTAGCTACGCCCTTGCAACTAAAGCTGCGTTGTGAGAAAGATAACTCTGATTATTTTATTCTATGTTACAGTCTCCTCCACACAAACCCCTTTTTTTTTTCAAATCTTTGGGGGGTGTTTTAGCACATTTTATGATTTACTTTTGAAACTGGCCAAGCAACAAGGTATTCTCTACAATTTTGTTTTTTAGTCTTTACATGAGCCAAAGGTTTTGATTTATATTGTAGAGCGACTATTGTGAAGTCCAACTGCAATTTTTTTGTTCGAGAAAAATTGGTTATATTAACATTGTTAGACTCAACACGGAGTATAACGGGCAGTGCGATGGGGGCTTCCGAGGTCGCTGTCGTTCTGACTGAATTTCTATAATTCCCCACTTCACCGGGTCAGGGACAATGTCACAAATGTTGGTAGTACGTTGTCCTTTCTTTTAAAGTTCATGATCATTTATACTGTACATTGTAATATGCCAGCTGAGGTTCACCAGTTTTAAACTCATCATCGCAAAATGTGGGAGCATGAGCGGGTGGTCAGCAGAAAATACAATAACAGTCATAAGGATTTCTTTAAATATTCCAACACTGAGTCCATAATTGAACATAAAATTCACTTGCACCTATGCGGCCAGCGTCGCAGTAGCAATACTTACAAGTCTAGTAATTATATATATCAGAATTTCATGTTCTAAAATTGGTATACTGATAAGTTCACTCATCTCAATAGACACAACTTTTTGTTTGAAACGGCAAACGAAACAAATAGTGAATAAATCATATCCTACTGACCTACTAGTTTATTATATGACTGATGTCTCAAAATGGAGGAAGAAAAAAAATGATAACTGACAGTCGTTGTGTTAAATATTCATAAACGCTGTGTCTAGAAAGACGTTTAATGGGAAATTCATAAACATTTTATTACAATAAAAGCCACAGTAGGGGCTCACACACCAATACAGAGATTATCTTTTCATACGGAAAACAAAAACAAGAGCCCAATAAAGAGTCAGAAAGCCTCAAAGAGGCAAAGAAAAGAGGCCTTGCACCATAAGGATTCCTAAGATGAAAACGTTTAGTGACAAGTACTACTACTGAGGCTTCCTTGTGTGTGGTAAGGATGTGTTGTGGCGTGAAGCTCAGAAGTATAAAATGGGACATTAGCAAACGCTTAAGAACCCTTCAGGCCATAAAATCTTGTTACGAAAAAAAAAATTTACTTTCAAAAGACCAAGACGTGGAGAGCGGGAAAACAAAAAAATAATGATTTATATGCAAGATAATAATTAAGTAAAAAAAAAAATGTTTAAATCGGCTTAGCTCATTTAGAAGGAATAAACAAGGGAGGTAACCTTTTGCCTATGACACGAAATTTGAATGAAACACTTTTATTACATCTCTTCTGTCATAATTGTGTTGAAATAAACATTGTAGAAACAATCAATCGCAAAAAAAGATTACGTTTTAAAAACAAAGATTATCTAAGGGAGGGAACCATTAAGTACTGCCATTTATCTGGTTCTAAATCAACATCAATAGCAGTAAAATCACGTGTACCTAATTGAACAGTTTTAGGTTTACTACTATTTTAAATTTACAGAAATGATTTGCCTCATTGCATTAATTCAGTGACAAAAGTCAGATTATTCGCAGACGATTACATAATATATACAACAATAAAAACAACACAAGATACAGATATTTTACAAAGAGAATTAGATGAATTACAGAAATGGGAATCAAATTGGAGCATGTCTTTCCACTCAGAAAAATGTCAGTTGTTAAGAGTAACAAAAAAACTAAAACAAATTAATTCCACTTATCTTATTCATGGCAAACCATTAACACAGACTAAAAACCCAAATAATAATAAATGAAAAACGTCATGGAACCCCATATTGATGAAACTATTAAAAAATCAAAACAAAGCATTAGGTTTATTAAAAGAAATTTCTATAAATCAAATAAGAACATAAAACTAAAATGTTATTTAAGGTTCATCTGTCTTGTTCAGCAGGGTATATATAGGTTTATCTGTTATAGGTGCCCTGCCCAGCGTGACTGTAGGACTCAAAAAAAAGCTCATATGACGTCATACAGAAAATGTTCATTCATAAAGCATTTTAGCCAAAATTAATTTTTCGATAATGAGACATTTTCAAACCGATATAACAGTAGTCCTCGAGTTTTCCCTTGTGGCCAATGAGTTGAGAAATATTTTCTCATTAATATACACATACTTTCAAAATCGTTAGAGCCGTTTTCGAAAAACAAAATTATATATATATTGTTGTAACTATAGGTTAGGCACTCAACGAAAAGGCATGCAGCTCAACACAGTTTAACAGGAAATAATAGTTGTGTTTATTCACTAGGGTAAGCACATAACATGATGATTCATCCTTCAGCTTCCTCAGAGTCTTACTACTAAGTATACCAGTCCTTTGCTACTTAACCCAAATGTGGACCAACGACAGCCTTGCTCGCTTCGCTCCAGGTCCCTACTTACAACCTTCAGGCAGCACAAAAGTTGGCTTCTTAGTTTCCCAAACATTCAGACTCTTCACAATCCCTGATGCACTGTTCTTCTCTCTCTCTCCTAGTGTCTTCCTGTCTGCGTTCACTAGTGCGCACCTCAGCACTTGTGCAAGGCAGGGTTACAACAATATATATATATATATATAAGAATTGCTCGCTTAAGAGCGTAGGACTGCGCCTTCTCTTTTATCATATGTGGTATGGGAGGGACTCGCCGGTTATGAAACGGTCCATCGAGGAACGGCGTGTGGATTGTGACGTGGTTGCTGCTCTCTTTCTATCCCGACCAGTGCAATGAACGTATTCTCACATTGTTCTTAGGCTTTCCAGTGGAAATCTTATAACAAAGCTTGGGTCAAGTCATTCCGTCTGTCTGTCTGTCAGACACATTTTTTTTATACGTTGTTTCTCTCCCTTTCCATTTTCGGCTCAAATTGAAACTTTGCACAATTATTTATTGCACCAAGCAAAATATGAATCAATTGAAAAATTTACCAATTATTTTATCAAATAGCCGTTTGTTTTTTTTAAATTAGAAATGATTAAAAATGCGCTAAGCCAAGGGAGATAAGCCATGTGCTCAGAATTAGGCGATAAGACTTGAAAGATAGCAAGTGTAAAATAAAATAATTGAATGCTAATGAAAGTACTATAATCAAAGACAGTATTTTGATGTAAAGATTATATCAAAGACAGTATTTTGATGTAAAAATTATATTTAAAACTCTACTTTGATGTAAAGATTATATCTAATCAAAGACTGTATTTCGATATGTAGACTGTATTCTCATGTAGAGATTAGATTAAGGATTGTGTGTATATTAATCATAAAAAATATGTATAGGATTTGTTAATTAGCATTTTCTTAATTACCATTTTTTTCAAAAGATTTTTCTTCTACAAAATACATTTAGTTTCATAAACCAGTTGCTCAGATTAAATGTAAAAATCAAAAACTATTTATAAAATAGCAATATTTTTTTTTTTTTTTTTAAATAAATAAAAAAATACACATGTATGTATATATATATGGGGGTATAAAAGTATATACATATATATATATATATATATATATATATATATATATATATACATATATGCATACGCTAATAAGCATAATAGAATAATGAAAACACACCACACCACATCAAAACGCACTCGAAAGTAGAAAGTTTAAATTTCGCACAAATATTCATAGTCGATGACATTTGACAATCGAAAAAATAACATATTAGCTAATCGATTAGAATAATTAATTTTGCTTTCTTTAGAACAAGGGAGTTAAACCTTGCTGGTGATATATTTGACAGTGGATGGCTGCCTGGGCGTTCGGTTTGCGCGCTGGACTGTCGTTCAGACTTATCGATGGTCCCGGGTTCTAGCCCTGCCCGCACCCATTCCCCGTCGTCCTGCGAGAGGCTTGGACTGGGAAGAGAAATATCTTCCCTCTGAAGGAACATCTGAAACATGGAAAACGTTTAATAAACAAACAGTGATTGGCGGTTCTTCCTTTATATAAGCTTTGTTGTTGTTTTTTTTTATATATTTTGCCTGCTTAAAATTACAATTTCATCATTCAACTTGCAAATCGATTTCTTTTTTTTTTTATTTGGAGACAGGGGCGGACCGGCTATATGGGCAAACGAGCAAATGCCCGGTGGGCCCGGTACCTAATGGGCCGGTCTGGTCGCGACTGGCTATATGGGCAAACGAGCAAATGCCCGGTGGGCCCGGTACCAAATGGGCCGGTCTTGTCGCGACCAAAGAAAAACAAATTTTCAATGCAGACAACTTTTAAAAAAAAGGGACAGCAGAGCAAGACACAAAGGCCCGAACACGTTTTCTTGTTGTTGTTGTTTATTATTCTTATTACAATTGATTTTGTTTGAAAGTCATCAAGAGTATGAACACAAAAAAATACACAATACACTATTTGTATTATCAGTTGCAAAACGTTGGATCGTACTTTCGGCTATGCGCGAGTGGCATGGACTGCTTTGATGTCTTCGGTGTTGTGTTTGGCCTAGGCCTAATCATTTTGCTGGTCAGCATGGACCTTCTAAGTCACAGATCAACATGCATGACTAGATTGACATGTGAAATCCATGGGAGGTAATTATCTTATTTTTGAAAAATGTCTGTAATCTATAAGTAATACCAAACTCATTAGGCTGCTATTTTATTGTTTATAGTTTTTAGACACATTGGCCTCCTTCAGTCGTAGAACGACTATGGCTCATCTCGCTCTTTTCCAGTTTGTCATCATCCTAAGCATCCAGCTTGTCATCTTCTATGAGGACTACATACATGTATAAATATAATACAATATGTAATCCTACAAATGTTTACATCCAGTTTTCGAATCGTTATCAAACTTTATATATTTTGTAGAGAATTAGGCTTACACCAATAATATAACACATGGGCGTAGCCAGGAAGGGATGTGTTCAACCCATCACTTGCCTCAGGCCTCTTTGTCTGAAATGGAAACTTTACTTACTGCCCCAGTGCAGCCAACTTAAGCAAACTACAGTCACCAAATTTCAAGAGCGTAGCCAAAGGGGTTTTGTGGTTTCCCTCCAATACAAAACTAAAGCATTTTACAATTTTCTACCAGTCGCTGGACTACATTGAATAGCAGATTTGGTTTTTGAATTTTTTTAGCGGAAGAATATGCATTTTTAAAACTTAAAATACCGAAAATAATGCTTCACCCCGGACCCCGCTGGGGGTCTCTCAGCGCTCCCCCGCTCCCTAGCTGTCCTTTGGCGGTGTGTACTGTCTTTCCACTAATTATAGGAAGAGTATCCTAGGCTAGAAAAAAAACTTTGAAAGAATGAAAGCTCAAAATGTAATGAAGGTTAATTACATATATTCACACTATTTACATATACACACACTAAAAAATATAAATATATATAAATTGCGAACCCCTGAAAATATATGACATGCCATATGTGGGCCGGTTTATATGGTAATGCCCGGGCCGATTTTGATACCCAGTCCACCCCTGTTTGGAGATATGTGTCTTAAGTTGAGTTTCATTTCAAAAGAGTTCCTATGAAGTGCTTGCCGCGCCCCCCCCCCCCCTAGCGTTCTATTACGTCATATTTATTTACCAATTTTGTGCGTCAATCAGAGACTTTGTATGACGAACTCAAATCGAGGTTGTTGGGGGGTTGTTTTTTTTTTTTTTGTTTTTTTTTGTTTACAATGAGCTTAAAAACTTGAATTAAAAATTGAGACTTTTTTTACGTTTTAATTAACAGCCCTCCCTCTCCTACCCTGGTCCTCTTTCTGGTAAATCCCCTCCAACCAGCTGTCTCCTGTATTTGAGGACAACGAATGTCCACTGTCCGAGCCGACACTGGCACATTGACGTCAGCAGCGTGAACAGGTGAGGCGTAAAAAGGGTCACGCGGTCTGGGGCGGGAAGATACGAGGAAATGTCACCGGAGCTGAAGATCACATCCCTGAAGTGACGTATACACTTGTAGTTCATTTAGGAAACATTTATAACTAGAAAAAAAATCTATAAATTATTTAAGTCAAATTTATAGTTACTAATAAATATTATTATAACAAACTACTACTGTTCATGCTATTGACAAGGATTTCCTTGTTTGATATTAAATGAAATTTTAAAAGTAAGATAAGATACTTTTTATTGATCCAATCAAATGGAAATTCAGTTTGACTACAATTGACGACCTCAGCGTAACTACTGTAACGATAACAATATAGATGCAACTACAAACAACATTCACATACGAAAAACATACACACTCATAACCAGTGCTTTATAAATAGACTTCTATGTACTTCTCGATGACGACAGATGATATTGTAACAGTCTGACCGTAAGTGGGATGAAGGAGTCTTTAAATCTTTCTGTTTTAGTCCTAATGGAAAGGAGACGACTACTTCGTTCAGATCTTATGTAACAGTAGTTTAATGGGTGCAGGTTATCTTAAAGAATCGTGAGTGTTTTGGAAAGGCATCTTTCATGAAAAAGCCCTTCGAGAGATGGTAGATAGTAAAACAATGACAACAAATCAATTTGTTTTAAATACCCTGCTTATAAAAACTATTTTAAAGAGCTAACATCAAACTAGTAGCGTAGGGAAGTTGCAGGAGACCCGGGCATCAAGACCAGTGACGCCCCACCCCCATATCCCATTAGTGCATGTAGTATATTGCAGTGTAGTGTTTTGATAAGCTACGGCGCCCGTGGCGACTCCCCCACACTCCCTCCCTAGATATGGCAAAGTATTAAGCTGGCACCTATTATCGAAGGTGTCCCGTTCTTTATTGTTTGATTTCAAGACAGAAGACTAGAAAGTAAAATAATTATTATACCGTCACAGAAAACAAAAAGCTTATATAAAGGGTGAGAACTCCGTCCTTAAAACTATAGCCTACTTACCAAAAATGTACAAGTTATTTTCCTAATTCGATATCAAACAAAACAGTATACCAGTAATAATTAATCGACTAATTTAGGGTTGTTTTTTATATCGATTTATGTTTTGATAGGTACAATAGATAATTGTTTAAAGCATCAACTTGATCGAAGAATGATTGAGGGAAAGATAACGTTATAATTATTTAAGGGGACTAAACCCGACACATTTAGCCATGTCTGTGAAAACTGAAGTATTAGTTTCCCTTTTTGCTTTTAAACAAATAATGAATTACCAATAGTTAATTATCTAATTGGTTACTTTTTTATTCATTCATGTCTTGTCTTTGCCCATGAATAATTTTGAGAGATTTCAGCTTGATCCAAGAATGGGTATGGGAGATATTACATGTACACACATTTTTACCAGACAGAGTGAGTTGATATAAGCTTTGTAAAAAATATCCAGACAAAGCAAAGATAAAGGCAGATTTCTTATTCCATACGCCAGGACAATGTTGCATAAGTTCTCTTTCTTCCCTTGTGCCATTAGAGCGTGAAACTGATTAGGGGATGAGTCAGGAAAACCAATGACTTTGCAGAGTTAGGGTCTCTAATTAGTATGCATAACAAGTTTTACACATGGACACGCTTAGAACGTAAATATATGTTATAATCCTAGTGGCGGACTGAAAGGGTTAATGTGTGTGACGCCTACAGACACACAAGATTCAAGCCAATCACACAGGTCAAGGGCTGTTGAACAAGGGGACATTACTGCTGATGCACGCAATATGACCAATATTATGGTCATGTGACCAAAAAGCTTTTACAGACCAGAGTCCAGGACAGCAAGCAGTATAGACTGTGTGCTACAAAGTGAGTCCTCGAAAATGTAGCTGTACGAGCTAGAGAGACTTGTAGTGATTAGTTAGGCAGTTCTGTAGTGTAGCAAAGCATTTGAAGTTAGTTTAGACAATTGCGTTTATTGGCTGTTATTGATGTATTTGTCATTAAACCGCCACATTGTTTATAAAAGCTCTTGTTGTCAAGTTCTTGTGTTAGATGTGCTGTTGCGTTTAGCAGTGTTTACAAAAGGCCTGATTGAGAAGATCGCAACAATATTGTAATTTCGAAGCAACATCTGTTAAGATTTATAGACAAGTGTTAATATAAAACTATTGATACAAAATTAAAGTTCCCCTTTAGACCATGTGGTCTATAGAGCAGACGATGTAAAGGTCATCTGTTTCTGATTCTGTGGGACACGGTTAACGAGACTGTCATGTGGCCAGCACAACGGCCAACCGCTTTTACTTTTCCCCGACTAATGTCAGGTACCCATTAGCCCAGGTGAGCTGTTCTGCCTCATCGTGGCACCTGGGTGGAAACGGCTACTTGAGGGGGTAGCTAGGCGAAACGAATGGCAAAACATAACCCACGGGATGCCCACGGGTAGACGAGAGTCAACCCCTTGCACGGGCGGGGTTGTAAAAAAGTCCCCACAAAACTGTCACACATCCATGCGCCGTTCCTCAAAGGACCGTTACATAAATGGCGAGTCCCCCACGGTTAGCTTGGTATAGTGAAGGAAAATGACGGAGGCTCCCGGTGTCCTCGGCCTTCGGCCATGAGTCGGGGGCCTAAGGCATTGGAAACAGCAATGCTTTCATAGGCATTGACTCGGGTCGCTCTCAAACAGAACTGTGTGTTCACACAGGTTTGTTTTTTTTACTGTTCAGGCTGGACGACCTAACAGGTTTTTTTTCAAACTTTGAGCTCGAAGAGCCTTCGGCTCAGCTCAGAAGACAATCAAACGGTACCCATTAGAGCTGGGTGAACTCTGAGGCGTCTATTAAGTTCCCAAAATTAAAAATCCCAGTCTTTACCTTCGAACCCGGGACTCCTGTTCAGAAGCCAAGCGATTTACCACTCAGCCACCGCGACTCCAAAACTATTGATAGGTGCTTTTTAAAGTCCTCAACAAAGTAAAATTCTGTTGACATCTTTCTTCTGAGGGGATAGTTCTAACATTGTCATATAATCAAAAACATGAGTGATGCGCAATCTGCGACACACGGACCTTATCAGGCTCGTGACACAACATTATCCAGCCCATTGAGACATCTGCGAGCAATGCAAGAAATCCCTGTGCAAAAAAAATCACAGTGCAAGAAATGGCAGTGCAAGAAACCGCTGTGCTAGTAATCAATGTGCAAAAAACTGTAGTGCTAGAAATCAATGTGCAAGAAACCGCAGTTCTAGAAATCAATGTGCAAGAAATCGCAGTGCAAGAAATAGCATATATAAATAGCATATAGATATATATGTCAGTGTATCAGAGCTTGTCTTCCGGTAAGAAGTGCAGTATTACCCGTGGCTACCCAGCTTCAGCTGCAACCTATATATTTTGCCATATCCCGCGCAGGCAACTAGGCTAACCATTGTCCGGCTGTGATCGATTTAGATTTTCTTGTCGCTGTCTACATCTGTCCTCGGAGCAGATTTTCTTTTGGTCTCAAATGTGCATCCCGCGGCCTTTGTGCGTGACCTCCAGCTGTCTCGTTCTGAAGCTGCAGTAGGCCTACTCTCTTCTATGACAGTAAACGACATTAAGAAACTGGAACAGACACAAAATAGAGCAGTTTGATTCATAACAAACGAATATTCACATTTGACTAGAGTAACACCTTCAGTTAAATCCCTAAATTTAGAAAGCCTTCAGGACAGAAGACTCAAAAGTAGCAATTATACATAAAACACTGAACCATAATCTTCAAATACAAAAACAAAATTTAATAAAATACTCTGACAGATACAAAGATAAAAACACATTCCTCGTCCCATATGCTAGGACAAATTTGTACAAACACTCCTTCTTCCCAAGTGCTATTAGAGCATGGAATGGGTTGCCTGAGCTAGCCAGAAAAACCAGTGACTTGGCAGAATTTAAGTCATTGCTTAAAATGCATGACTAAATGCATGACGCGAAGGACATAACCATCTTTTTTGAAGTAACGCCTGTATTATATAAGATAAGATATGTCTGCTAAAGCAAGTTGGCGCCTAAGCTGGTCTTTAAAGCGTTTCCGCGAGGACCCTCTGTTACGTCGGCGATCACCTTTCAGCTCACCAAAGAAAGATTGTTACTTGCGCTGCCCAGCGTCACCTTCGGGTCCTCTATCTATAGGCTATATAGGGTTAAAAAAAATATAAACAGCGAAACAAATTAAATAATGCAATTTATTAAAAATACAAATAACATTAGGCACAAGATTCGCTATTCCTTATTTTTAAAAATGTGTTTAGGGGCCTATAGAATTCTGTACGAGGCCCACATCAATCGCCTCAATCGGAGGCCCTATGAGGTTTTCTAATTTGCCTATATATAATATATGCAGATGGCTTGAGTGGGGAGGGCAGTACATGCGAACGCCCCCCCCCCCCTTTACCCCACTGAATCGGCCAAAGTACCAGAAGGGGGAGCGACAAAATATATAATTTATATATTAATTCAACTAATTTTGTTCACAAACTATGATTTCTCCATAAAAGTAAGACCCCCCCCCCCCCCCCCCATTCAAAAGGTTTAGGTTGGAAGGGCAGTAGAGGTCCCCCCCCCCCCCCCAATCGGCCAACAGGGAAACGACATAATAAATAATAAAGATTGGTTAAAATACCAATAACGAGTTTTAATCGTATAGATATTAAATTGATTCTGTTAGCAAGCTGTGATTTCTACAAAGAAATTGGACCTCCCCCCCCCCCCCCCACTCGAAAGTATATGGGGGGGCGGGATTGATGTCATCGCCCCCTCCCGACCTCTCCATATCGGCCAACATACTAGAGGGGGTGGGGCGAAATAAAAAATAGGTTGAAATATAAATAATTAGTATATATTATTAACAAATAATAAATTCGTATACAAATTGTGTGACTTCTATACTAAAATTGTGCCGATCTCACCTACCGCCCTCCCCCTACTTAGGTCAGTCAGGTCAAGATCTAGAAGAGACAGACTCTATTAAGATCTAAATAATTTTTTGATCTCGAGCTACCCCTGCTTTCAGCTGTTTTCTGTTTTTAAAAATATATCAAATCTAGATATAAACTACAAAAACATATATATTTGAGTCGCAATTACAGCCTTAAAAAAAAAAAAAAATAATAGATCTATCCAGAAATATGACATTTTGTATCGAAAGATGTAGATTCTAGTCTAATCCACTATTTCAAAATTTGTTTTCACAAACAATAAGATGGCGGTAACGGACGAGGAAGTCTTAGCTCCATCAGATATAGAAATTGTAAAATGGAAAGTAAAAAAGGGCACCATGGTTTTCAAAGGATCTGTACTTGCACTTTATGTAGATGCAGGGACTGAAAATAAAAACCAGACTAAAAAGTTAAAAGCTAATCATTCTGGAATAGTATCACAGATTGTTACAGGAGAGAATACTGCTGTCCATAAAAAGTGAGTTCTCACTGACACTACTCTGACACTAGTCTATTTTTAGTTTTATCTTATGACATATGTCATGATATGAGTTATGATCTGATCTATCTAGACTATATAAATATACTATTATATAGATCTATAATTATATAGACTATATATTATACTCATATGTTACATCATAGTCATAGACTTCATTCTTATTCTATGCATTTTATGATTTTATTTTTAAAATGTTATGTGTCAAGTGAGTTCTCACTGACACTACTCTTGACATTGACTACTCTGACACTAGTCTATTTTTAGTTTATCTTATGATGTAATATATGAGTTATGATCTTATCGATCTAGACTATATAAATATACTATTATATTATATATAGATCTAGATCTATTAAGTTATATTAGATTCTAGATCTATATGTTACATAGACTACATTCTATGTATTTTATGTGTCAATCTTGTCATGCATGTCAATCATAATAATCATATAGATTAATAGATCTAGATCTAAATTATAAATCAATCACTAGTGAGTTAAATTTTGCCAAGTTGTTGCTTTTCTAGGACAAATTTGTACAAATTGAAAAAAAACAACACATTTTATGCTCCTTCTTCCTTAGTGCTATTAGAGCATTGAATGGGTTGCCTGAGCTAGCCAGGAAAACCAGTGACTTGGCAGAATTTAGGTCATTGGTTAATATGCATAACTAAATGAAGGGCCTGTAGGACGTAATCATCTTCTTTTTTGAAGTAACATATGTATTATATAAGATAATATAAGATTTGTCATTATCTAGAACTAGATCACTTGTTTCTTTACAAAATTAAATAAAAGAGCCTAGATCTACATCTAAATTCTGGAACCGTATCTAAATTAGATGATCAGTCACCAAGGTGAAAGTCTCTAGATCTAGAGTATTTGTTTCGCTAACACTGCTATGATGCAGACAGGTCTCAGTATAATTATATATATATAGAATTAATACACATATACTTTATTTTGATGGTTTGGGCTCAACTACTATTTTATAACTTATGCACATGCTCCATTTTTTTTTCTTTAACATTTCAGATACATTTTAGTTTTGAGCTTCTTTTTTAAATAACAATGTTCAAAGGTCAAAGTTGAAATGTACGGAAGTTGTTAGTTTTTTTGTTTTTTTTTTACTTTTGTCAGCACTTTATCAATCAGCCACAAAGCCTTCCAACAATTGCTGCATTTAGAATAAAAGTTAGGGAAAATATGAAGGTCTACAAGGCATGTGTTTTGAGCACACTACTGTACAGCACACTTCTGATATGAAATTATTTCACTTTCACTGTCTTGGAAGGATCCTAAAAATCACATGGCAAGAAAGATTGTACAACATTGGAATTGAAATACTCACTTGAACAGGCATTCCCAGCATTTGCCCAATCTTCAAACGATGCCTAGGCTGGCTTGGTCATGGCTGCTGGGTGGAGGACGAACATATCTTGAAAGTCGTCGTATATGGACAACTTGCAATAAGTAGAAGTGTCTAAGTTCAAACCCATGCAAGTGTGTGTGTGTTGGGGGGGGGGGGGGGGGGGGGGTAGGTCTATAAATTGACAGCAATTGAAATTTGCATCTTTATTTGCATATTATTTCTAGATGTGAAGAAAGTATGCTGTATTGTTATGTTTTGCTTAATTGTTGAAAGGCTTTCATCACTAGCATTACTCATCATTTTTCATAACATTTCAACGTAGTGATGTTCTACTTGTTCTACAACCCCAGACTGATAACTTGTGCACGCATCCAACTATCATGAAAGACATGTGTGCAGAATGTGGGGCGGACTTAAGAAGGTAAAAAACTTTTATAAAACTCAAATTTCATTTTCAGATATCAACAGTGTGTGTGAATGTATCATCTAAATATGATTAGTGAAGGTTACTTCGAACCAATGAGAGAATGACAGAAAACAAAAAGTGTGTAATCTGGTGTTGAGCTGGCAAATAGTGTGTGATGTATTACTGTTTTACAAGTTTTATTTGCTCCAGATAGGTATATTTAAGTTACATCAGGACTCAGATATAATATATAATATTGGTGAGACAACTAGTTAGCTATAATTGAGAGTAGAATAGCTTTAATAACTTAGATTTCTGATAACTTTTTTCTCCTGTGGCAACAAACTTTTACATTCCAACTTTTAAAACTTTGTGGTAAAGTTAACAGTGGTTGAAGCTCCTTAGTTTGGGCCGTCACAATAACTTGTGATTTCCCTCATTTAATGACACCTTCCTCCATTTGAAGTTCCAAGTCTTCTCTAGAATTTGAACTGGGGACACTTCAATGGGAAGCCATATGTTTACTGCTAATCCAATTTAACAACTCATAAACCACTTTAAGGATTAGTGAAGGTAGTTAAAAACTTGGTGAGAAGATTATAATCTTGATTATAAATGTAATATCACACACTCTGTGAGATATTTTTAGACATCTTTTATAAGTTTGGAATTCTCGCAGCTGGTAAAGTCAATTTCTCTGTTCATTTCCAGTCCCCATTAAGTGGAAGCTAGTAAACAAATAATGAAAATGCTAAATGGTTCTTGTTACAATCCTTTCTACTGTTGATGTAAATGTCCTTTAGAAGAAAAATATCCTGGTACTAGTAAATGTCTGACATAAGTGTTTTTACTAACTTTTATGTGTGTTTAGTTGACACTATTTATGGTCAAGGTGAAAAAAAACTAAGAGTCTGAACTCCATATTTCATAATAATTTGATTTGTATAATAAAATTTAAAACCTTGTATACAAGTTTTATCTCTTTTCAATAAAATACCTAGCTTGGCTTTAATTGGGGACCACACAAGTTAAAATGTTTGCAACGAAGTTAACAATTCTTTACTCATTTTTTTTTAAACTAACAATGTAAGACAGATTGAAGCTGTTATAAACTCCTAGGTATTAACAAGGGACAACTTTTATTTCATTGAGACATATTTATCAGGTGAAAGCTAAGAAGTGATTTACATTTGTGTAGATGTAACATTTCTATCCACAATGCAACATTCAATATCCAATAAATGTATTTTTATTTTCAGTGAAAATGGTTTAGCTGGGGATAGGAAGAAATCTGTGGCTGCATCTGTTGCTATGGTTCACAGTATCCCAGAACTTATAGTCAGTCAGGAGGTTTGTATTGCTCTTAGTTTCTTTTGAGAAGTTTAGTACTTTCTTAAGAATGTTAATCAAAGGCCAGTGCATCAAGACATTCTAATACCCTTATCTGAAATAGCATATCGGTACAAATTATAAAACATTTCGATTTAAATGTCCATTTACACAAGGATTATTTTAGCAATATTCACATCCTGTCCTTAACCTTGTTTTAAATTCTGATTCCTTGAAGTGAAAGCCCAGTGCTTTGCTTCTATGGTACCACTGCTCATGACTGGAGTGTCCACACTAGTCAGTCACTCAAGTGCTCCCCTGTGGAATTCACTCATAGGTTTTCAATCCCTCTTTTTGTTGGATTATTTCTGAGGAGATGGCCAAAGTTATTAGATCAATTTCTATGAACAAAAAAACTAACTCAATATTTTTGTTTAAATAGACTTTGCAGTTCATTGAAAAAGGTACCTTTCAGTCATGTGACAAATTTGATCATTTTGTAAATTGCTCTAAAAAAAAAACAAACTAAGGTTAGAACACCTCAGTAATACGGTATGGTGAGGGTTTTTAAACTTATTATCTACAAGGGTGTTTGGGTTTATATTTATTGTTCTGTCATTCCTCTTGGCTCATTAACAATGTCAACATTTTCCTGTTTTGTGTAGCAAGCCATGGAAATTGGTAAGGAAGATGAGAACAGATTACTTCGTCAAAGGAAACTAGTCTTGCTGGTAGATCTGGACCAAACCTTAATCCATACAACTAATGACAACATCCCTCCAAATTTAAAGGTAATTACAAATGTTTCAACTCAGTAGCTCCAAATTTAAAGGTAATAACGAATGTTTCAACTCAGTAGCTCCAAATTTAAAGGTAATTACAAATGTTTCAACTCAGTAGCTCCAAATTCTTTAGAGTGGATGGAGTTTGAGACTGAATTTCTCAATTCCTAATTAATAAAGGTGTCAAGAGCAGTTTAGTTTTATTTGTTTTACATGTATCTGATGTTCCTTTAGAGTTGAAGATTATAGTATCCTGGCAAAACCTCCCACAGCTTGACTGACGATGGCAGTGGGCAGGTTTGATACCGTGACCATCAATGCACCAGTTCAGAGCGCATACAATACTTTGAAATAATTTATTTTTTTTAAATAAAGTCATAAGATTGAAGCATTAATGTTGAAATACTAAAATAAAAAGCCTGAGAATTTTAACTTTACTTAATAGTTTTTTTTTAGGACATCATGTCTTGGTGTTGTTACTAGAGTCTTATAAATTCATGTTTCATATAACTTTATTATTTCTTAAATTTATTTATTTTTTCCTAAAGGGAGTTAAGCATTTTCAACTCTTCCATGGCAAAGATTTCATGTGGTACCACACCAGATTTCGTCCATTCACACAACAGTTCCTGGAATCTGTGTCCAAGATGTATGAGCTGCACATCTGTACCTTCGGGGTCAGACTGTACGCACACACCATTGCCAGGCTGTTGGATCCAGAGGAAAAATACTTTTCACATCGAATACTTTCTAGGGATGAATGCTTTGATGCCCTTTCAAAGACAGCCAACCTTAAGTAATTTTTGTTTTTAAATCAATAACCATTTCTTCTCTTTAGATGCACTATAAGATTGAAAAAATGTGTTAGATATTCAGTAGTAAATCTTTTAAAATATAAACTGAAAAGAATAATTAGTTTTGGGATGAAAAGGTTAAAAAAAATTAGAAAAATTATTAGAGCTAAAATTTTTAATAGCAAGTGTTACTTGTGAAATATTAATGAGAACAAAAACTTTTTATGTTAAATTGATTTGGTCAGTTTAGCTGTGGGATACTTAAGGAGGAAATATAAGTTGTTGGATATTGAATTAGAAAATAATTTGTAGATATTATTATTAAAAATTAGCTGAGGAGAAATTAGTACATAGACATTTATTATTTTTTTTTGCTGTTATTTTGTTTTTTTAAGAAAAGGCTCTCTTACATCCAATCCCACTTTTTTATTTAAAGTCGGTCCAAAACAGCAGCATCTCTAGGACACTTCTTTAAAGAGTGTTTCCTTTAAAGCCAAGATGATAATTGTTGAATGAATGTCAATTCAGTGGACATTGTTGTTTTATTTTTTTTACATGGTTCGGATGTTCATTTAGAATTGAAGATTGTTACATCCTGGCCTAAACTAGTTACATCCTAGCCCAAAACTCCCACAGAACAGGAGAGGATTGAGGTGGGCAGGAATTTGAATCTGAGACCATTGAGATGACAGTCCAAAGTCTATATCTCTTGACATGGCATCCATTCATTCATCTGTGAATCGGGACATGGATTGCTAAACTCAAATTTATTTCATTGAAAGATTTACTGCCATTAGAATCTATAAAATTAAGGGATTGTATGTGTAAAATTTAAAAAGCAAAAATTGTCACAATACTTGTTTAAATATGTTGGTAGCTTTAATATGCCATTTGTATCCAGGTTAAGATTGAAATTTGTTGGGGGGGGGGGGTGAGATTTTAGAACTGTTGCAAGTCCTGCCATTTCTAAGGAATAAAAAGAAGTCTAGATTAATGTATCGCCATAGAAACAGATTAAATTAACCAAAGCGGTCATTTTTCCTTCTTACTCACCTTGAGACATAGGACTTAAATTATCTTTACTCATATTAGACTTCAGTATTTGTATTGTGATATATTAATAAATAAAGCAATCATTGTTGTTGTTTTCTCAGGGCACTGTTCCCTTGTGGAGATAAGATGGTAAGCATCATTGACGACAGAGAAGATGTCTGGAACTTTGCGCCCAATCTCATCCATGTCAAGCCTTACAGATTTTTCCAGGGAACAGCCGACATCAACGCTCCCCCGGGCCTCAGTAAGTCCGAGCACGACAGCGAGCCCATCATTCACAAAATTGTGGAACACTCTGAGGTCAACAAGTCTTGTGCTGACACTAAAGCAGTTGTTGAAGCTGCAAAGATTGGTGATGACCAACCTGCTTCAGATGGAACTGAAATGTCATCCTGTGATAAGTCTTGTGAAAAAGCATCAGAGGTTGTTGCTGAACCCTGTGATTCTCTTACACCATCGGAGAGTGCGGTTACTTCAGATAATGTTGAGATGACCGAACAAGCAGCTACAGACGTCAACATTGTCCAGTCTGCTGAGGCCAGCAGCTCAGTTGGCAAAACAGAGACAACTCCATCGCATGATCATTCTGAAACCAAAAACAAAAAGTTAGCGGTTGACTCTACAGAAAGCCTTCTAGTCCAAGAAATAATTGATAGCAAGGGAGATAAGTGCAACACTAAAGATGATAAATCTGAGACCAATACATCTGAACAGTCAGCGCCAGCTTCGAGGGAGACAATGCCATCTGAGAAGGATGATAGCATTGAGTGGGACGATGAAGATGATTACCTCCTTTATCTGGAAGAGATACTGACACGCATCCACAAGGCTTATTATGACATGTACGAACAGACTCAGTCCAAAGGTGTCTCAGAGCTTCCAGATTTGAAGAACATAATTCCCTACGTTAGAAAGAAAGTTTTGAAAGGTGCAAACATTGTATTCAGTGGACTGTTTCCTCTCAACATGCCGGCAGAACAGAGCCGAGCGTACATTGTAGCCAAAGCTCTTGGAGCTAACATTCAGAACGACATTATATCGAAGAAGTCTAAAGATGGCAGCATAGGCGAGGCTACGACACACTTAGTGGCATCTAAGCCTGGCACAGGGAAACATAAGCTTGCTCTGAAGACTAAAGGCATACACATTGTGTCTGGAGACTGGCTCTGGACATGCAATGAACGGTGGACATGGGTGGATGAAAGGTTATTTCCCTTGGGGCTGAAAGAGTGGAAAGCTACCCCAAGTCCAGACACCAGCAACGGCTCCAAAAAAAAAACTTCAAAAAGAAAAAATGAAATAGATATCGACGCCGGTGACAGTGACTGCGTCTTTGCAGAATGTTCCAGTAGTAACAGTAAAAAACAAAAGATAGCCGATTCAGAAACCCTCACAGAGGTTTCTATGGAGCCGAGCACCTCGTCATTCTATGAAGAAGCAGAGCCCCAGAGAGATGTCACTATGGAGCCAAGTACTTCGTCATTTGACGAGGGAGCCCAAGTCCAGTCCAAGTCTTCCTTTGCCACAAGTTTTAATCCTCTTTACTCCCTGTCTGATGAGGATTTGGAGTTGATGGACAAAGAAGTGGACGAACTGATGGGGGAGGATGAGGACAGCTCGGAGGAGAGCGACAGCGAGCGGGAGGCTCGTCTGAGGAAAGAAGTTCTTGGCAAGAGCCAGGAATCCGACTCTGACTCAGACAGCTTATCAGGGGACCTCCCTCGGGGCTGGAAGCTGCACAGGAAGTCCTGCTCCCCAAAGAAAGACGAGCAGGAAGAAGAGAGCCAGAAAAGATCGGACGCTGAAGATGATGATGAAACAGAGAATGAACTGGAGCGCTACCAGAAGAACATTGCTGCTTTTGCAGAGAAAGAAAGTTCCTCAGACTCCAGTGAAAGTGAGCAGTCTATTGGCTCTGTGGATGATGAGATCGCAGAAGCAGTGGAAAAAGAATTCTTGGGGACCTGAATCGCCCACAGTGTTTTAGTTATGTTTTATCATTTCTATACGGCTCAACAATTGTATAAAGAATTCAATACAAATATGAAGTTAAACTCTTTTTTTTTTTTTTTTTTTTTTTTTAATTGTTCAAAAAAGGAAAGTACCGGTACTCGTTTCAGACCTTGCTATCTATTAGACAGATGTAAAGGTCATCCATTTCTATGGCTGATGGTTAATGAGGGTGTTATGTAGCCAGAATAATAAAGAACTGCCTTTACTTTCCCCAGCTTATGTCACATACTCATTAAACTATTAGAGATAGTGGACTTAACAAATCCTGAAATTCAATATTCCATATAGATTTTAAAAGAAGAATGTTAAACTAAGTACATTGCATCACTACTATGAAGAAATGATAACTCGAAGCAGCAAATGTTTAAAAAAAAATATATGTGAAATGAAATATTTGAAAAACTCAGAAAAAAATGGTATATATAAGTCATGTAAAAAAAACATATTGTCACAGCATTGTTTGATGGCCAGTGACATGAATTGGTTATGAAGCACTAGATCCATTTGTTTTATGAAGAGTATGAGGTCGCATGGGAAAATCGAAGGGGCCACATTGAATTGTGGGATATTAATCACTTGGTCTAGTAGTAGACCCTAGAGATATAATAGAAGCCAGACTTGTATTTAAGATGAAAGTATTATTAGCTATGTGTTTGATGAATTCACTTGGATTATACTATTTTTTTATGTGAAGTATTCCACGCTATTTCTTGACGGCTGAAGTTGCCAATGTATTAAAAATTGTTATTTGTGTTCAATATAACCATGTCTGCTACGTTTGCTTTTATCCTTTGATTTACATGTTGTGGTCCTATTACTCAGTAACTAGAGTAGACACGCGACAACAAAGTTGTTGTGAATAAAGACAATTACACCAAGAACTCCCTTCTACCAGAAGAGGTATCCATAATAATACAAGAAACGCTTATTCAAATAAAGAGGGCGTTACACATAATCACCATCTTTCCTTTGTGTTCCTCGTGCTGCTTAAGGCCTTCATGGTCTCTTGCTAGTTTTTATAATGGCTTCCCAGCTCTTTTCTGTTCTCTCGGCTTCATACAGTACATTGGGTCGCCATGTTCTTTTTGGTTTTCCTCTACGACTTGTTCCCAGGGGGTTCCACTCTGAGGCCTGTCTAGCTCTGTTGTTGGTATCCTTTCTTAGGGTGTGACCAATCCATCTCCACTGTCTCTCTAATATCTGCACCTCTATATTTCTCTGTCCACCTATCCCCCACAGTTTGGTGTTTCCTATTTTGTCATACCAGTGTATTTTTTAGATATTTTTCTGACATTTGTTGATGAAGGTCTGTAATTTATTTATTGTTACTTCAATTGTTCTCCATGTTTCAGAAGCATACAGTAGAACCGCCTTGTCATTAGAGTTAAAGATTCTTTAGTCTTGTTAGAGATGTGAGCAGATTTCCAGGTTGGTTTTAGCTGTGTAAATGTCTGATGCGCAAGATTTATACGACGTTTAATGTCTTCATCTGTTCCACCTGATACACTGACTGCACTCTATAAAACTATCTACTGGTCTTTGGTCTGAGAATCCAGTTCTAGGTCTCCATTTCGTTTGTTGTTTACCGTGAAGTACTTTTATTTTCTGGTGGATTAGTTTGAAGCCAACTCTTTTTCCTACTTCACTTGAAGCTGTGGCCTTTTCTTGCATATCCTGGCTTCCAAACCTTATGTCCTGGGTTCGAATCTTGGCGAAGACTGGTATTTTTAAATTTCGTGATTTTTAGGGCGCCCCCGAGTCCAACCAACTCTATTGGGTACCTGACTTAAGTTGGGGGAAGTAAAGGCGATTGGTCGTTGTGCTGGCCACGTGACACCCTGCGCGGTAACCGTTGGCCGTAGAAACAGATGACCTTAGCATCGTCTGCCACATAGATCGCAAGGTCTGAAAGGGGAACTTTACCTTTACTTTACTAATCATACTACACAGCTTAAAAAAATTGAAGCCGATTAAGTCTAATCAAGTTCGATATAAAGAACCGATATAGAAGACACATTTATAACAGTTCTTGTAAACAAAAAATAGATGTTCAAGTAGGAATACAAATACTTTTTTAAAAAAAACCTAGATTACAAAGACAGTTTTGTATGGAAACACAACTCAAAATCGGCCCCCGAAGTTTCACTTTCACCTATCCCTTGGTCTGCTGGACCGTTGGGGCACCACACAACATCGGTCAACCTTCTTTCTCCATTCTTTTGTCATTTGCCTTTGATAGAATTTCATTCTGATATTCTTTATGAAAATATTGAAACCTGCCTGGGTGGACCACTTCGGGGGGCCGATTTTGAGTTTGTGTTTCCACACAAACTGTCTTTGTAACACTTGTTTTGTTTTAAAATGTTTTTGTTTAATTTCTTTTTTTTTTTTTACTTCATTAACATTTTAAAATGCACAAAAATTATGAATAGCATTAGAATAACTTAACATCCTGTTGTAGGCCTAGGCACTTACAGTGGTGTAGCTAAGGTGGGTGGGGGGAATCTCCCCCCCCCCCCCCCAAATTAGTGTCCGAGATTTGTTTTACATTAAATATAACACCATTATCTCATGTCATGTTGTCGAATATCAAACATGAATGGGCATCTAAAGAGGTCAAGCCCCCCCCCCCCCGGGCCCCCAGATCCATAGCTACGACGCTGGGCACTTATTTATAGATTTCGTATGTTTTATAAAAGTCTTTGTCTATTTCGTAAAACGTATTCATGTATTTTCGATGAAGCGTGTGTGTTATGTAATGTGTGTGAGTGTGTATGTCATCTATAGTAGTCAGTACATTTCTCCTTTTAGAACTTGTGATAATGGGGCGATCTAAGGATAATGGGCCGATCTAAGGATAATAGGGCGATCTAAGGATGATGGGGCGACCTAAGGATAATGGGGCAATCTAAGGATAATAGGGCGATCTAAGGATAATGGGCCGATCTAAGGATAATAGGGCAATATAAGGATAATGGGGCGATCTAATAGAGCAGATGTTGTAAAGATCATATGTTTCTATGGACTACAGTTAACGGCCCGCATAACCCTTTACTTTACCCAACTACTGTCTAGTACTAATTAGAGTTGGGTGCACTTCGCGTGGACTCACCGTGTCCTAAAAATTCAAAATGTCAGTCGGTACAGAGATTTGAACCTAAGACCTCATTGGTTCGAAAAGTTACAATCGTAGCACTCAGCCACCACGTCCCATGTTATATAAAATTATTCTGCAATTTTGTATGAAGTATTTGTGTATTTTTATACATTTTTGTAGCTCTGTGTCTGATTAATCCATCTTATTAACCCAATAAAGTCAAGCGATGATCCATCCGACGTAATAAAAAAATGTTGCTTTAGCTTGGTAAACAAATAAAAATTTCATAGTAAAAAAAATATGTTTTTGCCTTAGCTTTGTCAAATTAGTTGAAGTACCGTTGGACGGGTCGAATAACTAGTATCGGTACTTAGATAGCCGTGCAATGATTCTCAGCCTTAATGAGGCGCTTGGGTGGTAACGGTCGTTAGACGATTCGGCCAAAAGGGAACAAAAACTAAATTTCCGTCGGGGTGCCTAAGGACGGAATCCATTTCATTAGCTCAGATGGAAGAAAGCCTCAGCAAACATGTTACTTTTCATACGCCTTTTCTCAAAGGGCAGTTTTTTTTTTGGCCACGCTTCTGACCCGAGCTTCTTTGGATCAGAGCCCTCGGTAATAGGGATGTAAAAATGTACGCATCTGCTTGGGTCTTTCCCAAACAAAAGTTTATTCAGACGGAGGGAAGCTTCCATAAAGCCTAGAGCTCTTAGGATAATTACGAAGAAGCACTTAGATAACTGCGCATTTGCTTCCAGATTTCTCAGATCTCAGTAGAGTTTGTAGGCTCTGTTATAGAGCAGTGTTTCTCAAACTGTGGTCTGCGGACCCCCAGAGACGACCGAAGAGAGTCGCAGAAAGATGCATATCGTATACAATCAAAAAAAATTCGTTTAAAGCTTTTTCATTTAGGGGTCCATGGGCAAGTTCGGACTATATAAAGGGGTCCCCGGGTCAAAAAAAAGTTTGAGAACCTGTGTTATAGAGAATTTAGATAGTGGTATCTTGGTGCTTCTTGATAAAAAGTAGGCAGGCTTGATCATTCAGCTTTGTGTTCTGTCCATTCCTTGATGTTATCTGATCTTTGAGTTCTTCCTGCCTCTTTAACTTATTCTTTACAAGTTTTTTGTAGTGTGCAAAACAAAAATGAGTCGAGCAAAGGCCATTTTATGACTCTTGACCAAAGGGAAGAATTCACAAGAAGAGAGATTGACTCCACTGACACCTTTATCGGAAAGATTCCCCATCAACAAAATTTCCATTATATAACATTCGTTTACTGTTGGCTCATAACTCCTTGACACAAGCCTACAGAGTATCTTAAATAAAATTAAACAAAATTTCCTTATGATCACAGAGCTCGATTATTTCAGTATTCGATTATAAGGAAGCCTAACTGGTTTCCGTTCGACTGACAGGAAGTTAATTCCCCATTTACAAAACCAGGAAGGGCCACTGCTTTCTGTTATGGCACTATTAGGAGTTAGTTATTTGTTTCTTAAATAGGGGAATTTTTAACACAGCGCGTAAGCGCCTAACATTTCACAGGAGGTTAGGGCATTTTGTCTTGCGTAATCTATCAGAGAGCAGGGGGGTAAAAAAGATCTAGGCTTAAGACGGCTTAACGCAGGGGTAGCCAACCTTTTGTTTTCCATGTGCCAATTTTTATCACTTCTAATTTAGATGCGCCACAAAATCTTTTAGTCCTTTAAAGTATGGTTATTAGGACATGTTAGGGGTCGCGGTGGCTGATTGGTTAAGCGCTTGGCTTCCGAACCTTGGATCCTGGGTTCGAATCTCGGTGAAGACTTTGATTTTGAATTCCGGGATTTTTAGGGCGTTCTGAGTCCACCCACCCAACTCTAATGTGTACCTGAATTTAGTTGGGGAAAGTAAAGGTGGTTGGTCGTTGTGCTGGCCACATAACACCCTGCTCGTTAACCGTTGGCACCAGACACCTTCAGTAAAGTCCAGTAGGGCGTCGGCGCCGTAGGCGCCATTATCCCGTTGATGGTTAGAAAGGCTTTTATCCAACCGCCAGGCCTGGACATGGGGCTCTTTACCCCTGTCCTGTCTTAGAGCTCCCAACGGTAAACGGCCATATCGGTTGACTGGACCGGGGCGTGCCGTGTACACAGCGCACCGTCCCCGATCTCCAGACCCACTCGCTATAAATGGTCGAGAACAGTGCTGACTGCGGGTAGCTTGTCTCATATTCCTTACCGCCACAATGCCGTGCGAGGGTCACCACTCCAGGCTCCTGGTTCTGATGATGGCCCTCTTAGTGGAACGGTCCCAGACACAGATGATCTTAACATCATCGGCCATACAAGATCTGAAAGGGGTACTCTTTTTTAGGACATATTGGGCAGTTATACATACTCTGTATAATCATTTGATGAAGAAGTTGCCGAGATGTGTTTAGCCTAGAAACTATGACAATTGGCCTGGGTTTAGCGAGCCTCTCTTTCATACTCTCCACGTGCAAGTAACGTTTGCAATGACGTACTGTTGAATCCCACTGGAATCTGTTTACAGTGGCGTAGCTAGGGTGGGAGGGGGGGAAGGAGAATGATAATTTGAAAATTCCCCCGGGCCTCCACTTGAGGGGGGCCCCCTAATGAGTGTTGTTGTTTTTTTACATTGAATATTAAATATTACGCAAAATGTAAGGGTCCCCAAAGAGGCCAGCCCCCCCCCCCCGATCCCAAATGAGGGCAAATTTCTAGGTACGCCCCTGGCTGTTTACCATTTCCTTACTGCCAACTCCTCTTTTTTTTAACTTTCCACGAGGGTGGCACGGTTACGTCGGGAAAAGAGTACTAAATAAGTCTTGACAAGAACTTTACCTTAGGAGTTTGCATTTTGATAATGTTCATGAACTTTCTCCTGTGTAATAAGAATAGGGTAACGTCAATATGGCTGCTTTATGTATTCAGTGATCTAAAGATGAGATAAATTTTCAGCCGGATGTGACTGTATATGCGGAGTTATTTCCTTTCTTACGTTTTGTACCCGGTTTTTCTCCTACTTCCCATTCTCGGATCAAGTTGAGGTTTTGCACATTTATTCATAGTCATGAATCCTTAAAAAATAACACTATTAGTTCATTAATTAAGTGGTCATTAATCAATGTTATTTAGTAATTGCTACACACAAACCTATTCCTAATTAACTATGAACAATTTTGTAACTTCGCTCTTTGTAATGAACATGAAAAACTGATCTTATTTTCAGTGGCGTAGCTAGGGTGGGTGGAGGAAGGGGGAGAATTTGAAAGTCCCCCCGGGCCCGCACATGAGAGGGGGCCCCAAAATGAGTGTTTTTTTTACATTGAAAATTAAATGTTACGTAAAATGCAGGGGCCCCCCAAAGAGATCAAGCCCCCCGGGTCCCCAAAAGATGTAAAATTCCTAGCTACGCCCCTGCTTATTTTGACCACTAGCTTATGCTCCTATATGCTCCAGCGGGAATATTATAATGAACAGTGTTCATACATACAACTTCTCAATAACCTTGACTGCTCAACAGTATTATATGGTCTGGATGTGGATGCGTTAACCTGTTAGTCTTGTGTGTTATTGTAAGTGACAGTATAATCTGAATAAACCACATAAAAAATAACAAGGTTACAAAGACAGTTTGTGTGGAAACATAAACTTTAAATCGGCCCCCGAAGTGGTCCACCCAGGCATGAAAAAAAAGGCAGGTTTCAATATTTTCATAATCTGAATAAACCACATAATAATAAATAAATAACAAGGTTACAGAGGCAGTTTGTGTGGAAACACAAACTCAAAATGTGAAGTGTGATGTGAACCTGGCCTAACTGATGTCTTATAATGAGTTTCCAATTGATCTAATTGTTTTGTAAAGGGTAAATCTCTTATTCAAAGTCTCAAGAAAAAACCATTTCCGTAAAAAAAAAATCCCTTTAGTTTTGTTTTTCATGATAGTATCATAGCTCTGCAGTTCACTCGATAATATGAAAAACCACTTATTTATTGTTGTTTTAAATTAGGTCCAACTTATTTGCATAGTAAATAGATTTTTTCTCTTTAAAAAAAAAGTTAACATTTTTATTTGTAAATGTAGTAGTTAAAACAAAATTACGTAAGTTACTATACAATTGTAAAACAAAATATATTTTTTGATCAAAAATCTAAAACCATTTGCATGAATATGTTGAAAAAATGGTAGATGGTCTTTACTCTTACTAAAAAGCCTCCCATGTTTGTTACTATTAATAGTGAAGAGTTGTTAAAATGGTATATTTTTTATGAAAAAAACTGCTTGCATAATTGATTTAAAAAATTAGATTTTTTCGCGTTCAGAAAAAGAAAAAAGTAGCCATTGCATCAGAACTTTGAATGATCTAAAATATCATGATATCCGATTTTCATTTTCTCTTCTAGTTTCTGAGATCTAAACTGGACGGACAGACAGACAGGCCACACCAAATTAATAGCGTCTTTTCCCCTTTCGGGTCCGATAAAAATTGAGACATATTGCAGGAATCTCCATACGTTCCGCCGTGTTTGTTTTGTTATTGTATTTATTGTTGTATCTATTTTTATGTGTTTTGTTGTGGTTCTTGTTGTTTTGCATATTTTCTATTTTAAGAAGAAGGACAAATAATGAATTGGGTAAGAAGTCTAAGGTGCTGAGAAATGAGATTTGTGACACTCGATTTAGAGTCAACAACTAGCTGGAAGGGGCGGACTGGGTGTCAAAATCGGTCCGGCCATTTCTATAGTCAGGCTTATAAATTTCATATCCAATTATTGGCATGCCTGCCCTAAAATCAATAGTAAGTTTCAGTATCGATAACTGTACACATGCATACAGTGAGCTCTATATTTTTGATAAGAACTTTAGGTCTTATGTTGCTTTTTAATCCCTCAGTGTGTAGCCAGGATGAAACCCACTACTAGTAGCACTGTCTAAGGATGAAGGTTATTACTTTATTTCGGAAAATTAGTATTTCACTGTGGAGAGATTTCTTTTAAACATGATGCTCAGAAGACCGTTTTCATAAAAAAAAACATTATAAAACTTTTAACAATTTACTACATAGTGGCATCCATGAGGTCCTTTCGGTGGTCCTACCGGCTCATTCAGGTACCGGCCCACCGGGCATTTGTCCAGATGCGCATATAGCCAGTCCGCCCCTGCTGGACAACTATAAAGTTAGGGGTAATTGTTCATCAAAGCCAACACTACATTAGTCCACACGGTGCTGCGCTTCTCACATAGGCTAAAATTAGTTTATTAGTCAACAACGGTCTTTCCTTTGTTTCTACATATCGTAAAGTCTTAAAAACACCAATCGGTTTGTACTTCTAGGCAGGCAGTTCATAATTCATTATCCAAGGAAAATATTTATCAAACAGGGAAGAATTAATAGTCCGTTTTCCAAAGCGGGAAAAACACACCAGCTTTGATTATCTAAGAGGAAAGCTAAATTGGTATCGTTGTCAACATTTTACTGTGTATTACTTCCCGGTGACTCAGCCTGAGAGAAACAATACTAGTTTTTATCGTGGTGACAACTTTTCAAGACAATTTTTCAAATTCAATTTATTGATAATTTTTAAACTGTTGCTGAGAAAGCAATCTAGAAATAATTTTAAAAAAAAAACAGTGCTTATATTAGTGGAAGAACCGCGCAATCACTGCCGTATATCTCAATACAAGCTGTAACTCTCTATTTCTATATAAAGCAAAATAAATTAAGTACCATTAAATGATTAACTACTTGGTATTTTTTTATTTTATTTTATTTTAGGATTGTTCACATTTTAAGGTTTAAATAGTTTGTGTCTTTTACAAGCTCTAAAAATCAATAATAAAAACAAGCGTGCAGGTTACAGTATAGAAATATGAGGCGAACTCCCCATGGTTAGTGCTGCCCTCAGTCACTTATAGCGAGTGGGACCCAGGAACGAGGCGCGATGCGCTGTGTACGCGGTACGGTCGCCTTTACTCGGTCCATGGCCGTCACTGCTTGAGGCCTTCAGACAGGACTTGGGGGGATGAGCTCTCTGTCCAGGCCTGTTTGTTGGATAAAAGCCTTTCCAACGATCAATGGAATAACGGGATGATGACAGCCTCGGCGCCGATTCCCTACTGGACTTTATCGAAGGTTCTGTTGATGGCGGAGAATTCCAGCATCCATTGCCTCAACATGGCGCCTCAGTGGATAAGAACGAGAGATAACATGGCCTCCACTGGGGAACCAGAGTACGTCCCAGCAAACCTGCATTGTTCGGTGGCAATGTGAAAATGGCTCGCTGAGCAGGTCACATTCCTCGCACCGTTCCCCAGAAGGGGTAATGGCCCTCCCAAGGAACGCGACGGTACATTATAGAAATAAGGAGCGTCCACTCGTGGGCTCGGCCTCCGGCCTTCACATAAGAGGAGGAGCTAATGTCGATGGCTCAAGGATGACGGGTGTAAATAAATGATCACCTTGTTGATAGGAGCCTCCCAACAGAGGCGTCAGTGACGAGCTAATGCCTCACCCTAACCACGAGATTAAAGCATTTCCCGTGTCAAAGAGTCATAAAGGGGAGTAATCTCGACTCTTAAAGACACTTAAGTGAGGTTCTGTCTCTATTGAATTAACTCCCTTTCAGTGGAACCGTGATCAGTTTTAAGCTGCTATTTAAATATATTCGAACACTGTAAACAATATTTTGTGTTGAGAGAATGGGGGTAATTTATCAATGTTGTAAAGTAGAAATGGAGAACCTCTAAGCGTGACGAATTTGGTTTAATTTTATTCAAGATTGGTTTCATTGCTTGTTGTTACACAAAGTTGGAACATGGGTCACGAAGGGACATGGGTCATCTCTTAGATATAAGAATGTTTGGGCATTAGCTATGGTCGTAACGATATCCCTTATACAGCAGTTCTCACCACACCACGCAGCTGGTGTGTCTCATGGACGACAAGTGTTGGACACAGCCAGGGTCACAGAGGTTTGAATTCAGAGTGGGTATCCCATTATGACTAACTGGTCACTCCTGCCAGGAATTTTTTAGTTTACAGATAGATAGATAGATAGATAGATGGATAGATAGATGGATAGATAGATGGATAGATAGATGGATAGATAGATGGATAGATAGATGGATAGATAGATGGATAGATAGATGGATGGATAGATGGATGGATAGATAGATGGATAGATGGATAGATGGATAGATAGATAGATAGATAGATAGATTTTTTTTTAAAGTGAATATTGACCTACTTATAAACACAGCAAAAGAATAGCATGACTTTTAAAATGTATAAAGTGTAAATTTATTTGATGTTATCTACATAGTAACATCTTGTTATGTCATTGAAATACATTGTCAATATAATACATTTGTTTTATTGCAATACATAAGGAATGGTGGTTTATAAATAAAACTTAAGGCATATTAGTTGTGAATAATATAATGAGAATTATACATTTGTCCATTAAAATAAAGTACTATTCTATTGCTCCTGTATTATGTATAATAGATTGTGACACACATTTTATTTGAGCAAATGGCCATTTAAAAAAAGGTAGCTGGCCTTTTGCATATTTTTTCCTTTAATACATAAATATTGATAATAATAAAACGTATATTAATTGAATAATATGTGCGGGGGTTCTATCGTATTGAGCTCTGATATATGACTAGAGAAATGCTCGACAGACTAGTACACGTATTTAAATGTTCGTTGTAGAACTTTCTGACGTTCGTTCTAGGGGAAGTAAAAAAGGATTATCACGTGCTTTCCCAGACTTCCTGCTGGACGTTAGGGGATGACGGCAGACGGGGCTAGGACTCTGAATCATCATTATGGCAGTCCGAAGCGCGTACCACGTGACCAGATAGCCACTCCTGGTAGTATGGAATGTGTATGTTTACTCTTATGTCTCTAAGCAAAGGACTTAAAACTTGTTGAGTTATTAAGGGCTTGAGATAGAATTCAGATCAGGTAGATTAATATCTAAAACTTGATAATAATAATAATAATTATTATTATTATTTAATTTATAGATAACATTACATACATTAACACGAGAGTTAAAAGGACCAACTAATCGAAAAAAAAGTTTGAATGAGTTTTTAATGTTCTTCTTGAATGTAGTGTAACATGTTGTCTGTCTGAGACCAATGGGGAGTGAATGTAGTGTAACATGTTGTCTGTCTGAGACCAATGGGGAGTGAATGTAGTGTAACATGTTGTCTGTCTGAGATCAATAGGGATTTCTAAAGCAATAAAGAGTTTAACAAGAGAACGTTATTGTCTAGCCCAATTAAGTCTGAGAATCTCTGGGTGAACTTTCGTTTGGTATGAAAGAAGAAAGTGAATGTTATGTCCATCAGATGTTTATACAGACATAGAAATTTGATTTCTACTCTAGTTTTCACTGTTTCCGGTTCGTTGTCTTTGTTGGTAAAGTCCATTGCTTTTATTTTGTTCGTATTTTTGTCCGAGTTTGAGTTTTGAGGGCGCTTTTTGTTTTTCAGGCAAAGACTCGCCTCTTAGCTTCTGCTAACAAAGTATTCATATCAGTCAGATGCCTGCACAAGCTGTTACATCTGTGGTTATTGATCACTCTGACTATACCATCTTCCCCATCATCACGGTCACAAAAGTCTTTGGTTAACGAGTGAATTACTGGAGTGGTCAAGGTGAATTTAGAATTATTGCCCACTGACCCCTTCAGACTGCTGATTATATAAAGTCCTTCGGTGTGAGTGAAAAAATAGTGAATGAACGCTTCCAGATAATTCTCTTGAAAAACCAAGTCCCCATGAGTCAAGTCGGAAGAAGTCGTGGATGCAGAATCAAACTCAGGTGCAGATTCCCAAAGTCTTGGCTGAGTTCCCCGTGCAGGGGGTGATAATTCTGGAGAAGTGAAGAGCTTCACTTTTCCAAGAGCCTCTGGGTGATTTTCCGCAAGAAGAGTGTTGAACCTGAAGAGTTGAGCTGCCTCGGCTGCGTCGGCTTCACTTTGCTCATAGCTTGGTGGGTCGCAGCTGTAAGGTGGTGGGCTGACACATGAATGTTTGGTCTCAGCGTGCTCTAGGCGGCCGACGGTTAGATCACATGACGCTGACGACAAAGCCGAGGCTGACCTTTTTCTCAAGGATGATCTATTTTTCGTTGAACTGTACTTTGTTGAGGTCAAACGTTTACCATCGACTCCAATGAACTCTTTACATTTGGACATTTTCTTTTCATACGTGAAAAACTGACCTTCTTGCCTCTTTCTGGAAATGAAAGGAACCTCGTGCACCCGCGCCTTATTGACTTCGACGAATCGAACAGAGCCGTCCTTGACATTGAAGCCAAGCAGTACTTTGTTATACTTCTCTGCAATTGGGGCAACCAGGAGAGACAATTTCTTTTGTGTTTCGGCCCACTCTTGAGTTGAATTAGTTCGACTGAACTTGGCGACGATCCATTCCTCTTCAATGCCGCCGTAAAACCTTTTGCCCTCATAAATGGTGACAAATTTATGATTCTTGCTTAGGCAGCCGTCGAGGGAGATTCGGTTGTCTCCCTTTTCCTTCGGGGAGGAATCAACGCAGTAGGATTCTATAGAAAGGTTTAGCCCCATACTGTTACGGTTAATTACGGAGGGTGGATCTTTAACGACAACAGGAGCTTTCGCTTTCTCTTTTGATGAATTTTCTTGAAATTGGACGAAGGCTGGACCATACAAAAGGCCAAGGTCACCTGGAAGACAATAAAAAGAGATATTGTGGATAAAGTGCATGTTAAAAATTGTTTTCGGAAAAGAACATGGATACCAAAACTAGTTTTCAATTAGAGTTTCAAGTTACCTTTTATAAACTAATGACAAAGGCGGGGTCTCAAATTGTATCGGGTATTATCCATTTCTATAGACACATCGGCTGCGTAAAGAAAAGGGGGGTGGGGATTCGTTTCGACCATAGTTAATGCCTAGGCTTTCATCTTGTTACATGTACGCAATGATCCATAACCGCTCTACGACTGAATTAGGTCAACACCCACATATCAAAAATAAGAAATAAGTTTGATGTAAAGTTTAACTATAATAATAATACTAGTAATAATAAATTAATTACAACCTGTACAAAATTGTTTAATTACAATAATACATTTAACACAACAATAAAAAGATTTTAAAATGGTTTTTTGTTATTTGTTTAAAATAAATCATTTTAATAATCACGTCAAACCCGCAGAAATAGGGAATCGCTATACAATTTAAAAACACAATACCCATTAGTGTGGTAGGAACTTTAAAGGGGGATCACTTTTGTGTCATATATTATGTTTCGGGTGTCCCTTCAGAAATGAAGATGATTACATCCTAGTTCAAACCTCCCGCAGTGCGGCGGGGGATTGCGGAAGGCTGGGTCCGAACCCAACCTATTACCATCGAGACAGTAGTTCAGCATACCACAGGGGTCAGGACCAGGCAGTCATCCATTTTTCCAAAAATTGATTTAGAAAATAAAAAGAAAAAAAATTCTCTATTGTTGATTTTCTACATTAATACATTTATTTCCTCTTTAAAGAAGATACTTATATATAGATAATTAATGCATATACGCATAGATCTGGTCTCTGTTTTGAGCTATCTATCGAGCCTGAGCTAGCCAAAAAAAACATTGACTTGGCAGAATTTAAGTCATTGGTTAATATGCATGACTAAATGCATGACGCGTAGGACGTAATCATCTTCTTTTTTGAAGTAACGTCTATATTATATAAGATAAGAAGAAGATCTCTATCAAATATATAGGTCAGAATACGCGTGTTACTGATATTTATCGGCACACTGCTAATGCAATCGATTAGATCTATTTACTAATTAACTAGGTCTAGGACATAATGATAATAAAAACAATAAAATAATGACCAACTAAAGTAAACTATTTGATTAAATACAAGTCATACGTACAACAGTAGTGTGAAATGTAACCGTAACAAACACTTAAAACTTTTGAATTGTTGTAGTCTTTGAAGGGACTTTTATGTAGCCTGTTTTCATTCAAACTATTGGGAATTCCCTATGCTAATGCTATTTTTGTAACAATAGTAGTTTTGGGATAAATCCTATTTTTTTATTTTTTTTTAGAAACTGAATCAGAAAAGTTTATACGTGTCTGGACCATAAAGTTGGAAGCGAGACAGGCATTGGCGTATCCAGGATTGGGGGAGGAGGGGTTCGGGGTGTTGGCTCGTCGATCTAAGAAGAACTTACACAATTTGTGCATAGCCAGGACTTGCGTGACTCTGAAACTTGCGTGTATGTTTCGAGGGCTCTTGTTTGTCAGATGTTGAAGTCATGTAATCTTGAATAAGCTGCAGGACATTTAGCCCTGCTGTCCAGTCCCTAAGATCAGCCATGATGAGTAAATAATAAGCTTATGATTTAAATGATGTGCTTATTATTGTCATTTTTATTTGTTTTTATGTTGTCTTTTGAAGCGCTGTGGCTGGGTGGTAAAGCGCTTGGCTTCCGAACGGGAAGGAGGGGTCCCGGGTTTAAATCACCCCCCCCTCCAGGGTTCGAATCCTGTTGAAGACTGGGATTTTTAATTTCGGGATCTTTAGGACGCCCCTGAGTCCAACCAGTTCTCAACGGGTACATGACATTAGTTTGGGAAAAGAAAAGGCGGTTGGTCATTGTGCTGGCCTCCAATTCAAGAATAGAGTAATCAAATGAAATTTGAAAGCTAATCCTTTTTTCTCCTCTATTTCTTTCCTTTTTTTTTTTTCTTTTTTTCTTACATCTTATCTTATCTTATCCTATCTTATCTTATCTTATCCTATCTTATCTTATCTTATCCTATCTTATCTTATCTTATCCTATTTTATAAATTACAACCATTCCTTCAAAAGAGAAGATAATGACATCCTACGCATACATTATCTACGTGTCAATCTAGTCGTGCATGCTAGACACTTAAGCTCAGCTAACTCGCTGGTTTTCCAGGCTGATTCAATCACCACTTTTTCAAGCTCTAATGGCAATATGGAAGAAAAAGCACTTTTAAGAATTTGTCTTAGCCTATGGAATAAGAAAATTGCCTTTATAATGTGTGTCTTTCTGAGTAATTTATTAGGTTGTGTTTTTGTATTTGTAAGTTATGGTTCAGTGTTTTATGTATTAGTGCTGCTTTATCTGGCAAGTAGCCTACTCAAAATGAGTCCTTCACACATTCAGATATCCTTTGTCTTTTTTTTAAACATTGGGGCACTACATGTGATCTGTTGACCCTTTCTTTCCATAATTCTTTGTCTCTCGCCAAGAAGATTTTATCTTTTTATTGACAGGCCTGTCTGTTCTTTGATTTAGTGTTCCCGTCGCTTCTTTTGTCTTCCTCTTCTTCTTTTCCCTGGTACTGTTCCATGTAGAAAGGTCTTCGCGAGTCCTGTGGATCTAGTAGTATGGCCGTAGACTCTGTAAAAAAAAAAAAGAATTTATACCCCAACACATTTTTGATCAATTTTGTAATGTATGAGAAGATGCACGTGGTTTATTAACTCTTTTTCTCCTAATTGACGACACCATCGTTGGTTTGAACTCATTACATTAAATTAAGGTTTGACTTTATAAACTTTTACATAATAAGAGCAGGCATTCCCCTTTAACTCTGTACCAAATAAAACATTTTCTGATCAAAAACGAAAACGTTACTGAAGCTTTAAAAAAAAAAGGATGTTGAACTACTACTGAGCAAAATAAAGAATTCTGTCAAAACGTGGAAAATAATTACGGAGAGAAAGAGTTAAACGTTAGAGCGTTTTATATTACGGGTGATAAGTCTCATTTTAAAAATAATCTTTCACCAGGGCCTAGGAAGTGACCAGGGCCTAGGAAGTGACCAGGGCCTAGGAAGTGACAAGGATAAGAAGTTACCAGGATAAGAAGCTAACAGGGTCAAGGCAGAGACTATGGTCTTTTAGAAGTGACCAGTGTTTAGGTAGTGACCAAGATGTGAAGTGACCAGGGTAGGATGTGACCAGCTGAGCAGAGCCTAGGAAGTGACCAGGATAAGAAGTGACCAGGGTCTAGAAAATGACCAGGAGAAGAAGTGACCAGGGTCTAGAAGTGACCAGGATAAGAAGTGACCAGGGTCTAGAAAGTGACCAGGATAAGAAGTGACCAGGGTCTATGAATGAATAGCATTTGGAATAACCAAGTTAGAATAATGTTTCTTGTATAACTTTGGTAAGAATGGTGCAATCAAAAGAAATGTGACTGTGGAGTCAGTGCAGAGGCTTATTACAGCCCCTAACCTAGGTCAATGCACCATACGTTTATCACGACCACTCGTTTCCCACTTCAAAATTGTAACGGGCTTTTACTCCACTCATTCTTCCTCCTTACTCTCTCAGTCCCTCCTTCCCTCTCCTCACGAGACTGAAGCCTAGGGTCTGATTTCTGTTGTAATCAGTGGACATGAGACATAAATTTGTCTGTTAGACTTAAGTCATAAATATGTTTTTTTTTAATCGATGATGTTCAAGAAGTCATTGCTTAGGTCAGTTCGAGACGATAGATTTAGTCTGTGTAGAACTAATCTGTACAGAGTTCAATACTGATTAAAGTTATGTCTGCTGAAGTGTCTCTTTATTTTAGAATAGTAATCCCGAATCAAGAAAATATATTGTCACAATTCATTGAAGCGCAGTGAGTTAGTTTAAATGTTAATTGTAGCATCTTAACCTTTTTGTATGTCCAATAACTCTCTCTCTCATCATGAGATGTGCTCTCTGTCTCTCTTCCTATGTCTCTCTTCTCTCTCTCTTGTGCTATGCATATGAATTGTGGTAGCCATCATGGGGCATACTAAGTTTATGACTTGTGGTAGCCATCATTGGACATGCTAAGTCTATGACTTGTGGTATCCCTATGTGTATGACATTTAGTAGCCATCGTGGGACATACTAAGTCTATGACTTGTGGTAGCCATCATGGGACATACTAAGTCTATGACCTGTGGTAGCCATCATGGGACATACTAAGTCTATGACCTGTGGTAGCCATCATTGGACATGCTAAGTCTATGACTTGTGGTAGCCATCAATGGACATGCTAAGTCTATGACCTGTGGTAGCCATCATGGGACATACTAAGTCTATGACTTGTGGTAGCCATCATTGGACATGTTAAGTCTATGACTACAGGTAGCCCTATGTGTATGACATTTAGTAGCCATCGTGGGACGTGCTCAACATACACCATGAGGTAGCCTTCGTTTGCTTTCCCATACATTGGCTTGGTCTTTGTCATCACTTTGTCATCACTTTGTCATCACTTTGTAGCACTTGAATGCCAAAGTTCAACACGCTAAGGTTTATAGAAGTTAGATCCCGTGTTAACTCACGCAGTGAGTCTGTACAAGTGTCGATGGCCAGCTCATCCTTAATGGTCTAATAAGTGGTTAGCGCTCACGATACTTAAACTGAACTGTCAATTTGAATTGAGCTTTCGTGGTGTCAAACTAGAAAAGCGAATCGAGTCCGGAATTCAAACACTTGTATCAGGCACAACACACAATTCAATTCATTTACAATCATCTTCCCGTTTGTTTGTCATCAAGAGGGCGCCACTAGTGTTCATAGTTTTGCTGTTTCTTCTTAATGACTTAGTCTCGCCCTGAAAACGAGACACCCTTAACCTTGGCCTTAATCTCAAGCTAAGCATTTAAAAACACAAAATTTTCCTTGATTGAACATTTTCATACATGGCAGAAAACTATAATTGATAACATTTTGGTGTATCCAGTGTACAAAATAAAGGGAACTTTTAAAAGATATAAAATAATTTTACTATAGACAAATATTAGACTTTGAAATTATAACGTATAATTTATTTTAAAAACAAATGGGCATCTAGAATCAATGAGATTTGAAACGAAGATCAATGGCTGCTCTTTAAATACATTGTTAAATTTTGCTTAATTTTTTTTTATTAAGTTGGCAACAGTGACGGTCAATTTTAGCATCCTTGACATTGTTTAGTAAAAATTTCCATTGCAGTCATGCGTCATGTTCCCAGGTAGGTCTAATAATCATAAAACAAAAAATACAACTTTCTTATTTGAGAGTCACCAACCGCTGCCTCTTTGTCTTCAACAAAAATAAAGACATGCCTCAGCGATGCCCTCAGGGGAAAAAACAGACAAACTTAAGTCATTCAAATAGGTTTAACATTAGATGTCTTCAAAAATTTGGTCCAATATTTACTTTAAAACTAAGTGAAAGCTTTATTGATTCTTGTGTTGTCAGGTACAAGAAATAATTGTGAAAAATTTTTCAGCTTGATCCTAGATTGAGCGTCGGAGACATAACGTGTAGGCTTACAGACTTTTTACCAGACAGACAAGAGTTGATATAAGCTTTGTAAAAAAAACAAAAAAAAACAAAGAAAAATGTCCCTGCCAATGAGTTTTTTATTCCAAATGTAATACTTAATAGTTTGTTTTTTTTGCATCAAAACATCAAGATGGCAATTAAGCAAGCACTGAGCTCACATCTAAGGCCGGCTATGAGCCCTATAAAGTCAAACCCAGGTGCTGCTGCCAAGTAGCTAAACTAGGAATTCGTTAGGGTGCATCCATTGTCTCTTGAGACAGAGAAAGCTTAAGAAGCTACATCTCATCTTATCTTATATAATACAGACGTTACTTCAAAAAATATTACGTCCTACGCGTCATGCATATTAACCAATGACTTAAACTAAGCCACGTCACTGGTTTTCCTGGCTAGCTCAGGCAACCCATTCCATGCTCTAATAGCACTAGGGAAGAAGGAGTATTTGTATAAATTTGTCCTAGCATATGGGACGAGGAATGTGCCTTTATCTTTGTGTCTTTCAGAGTATTTTATTAAATTTTGTTTTTGTATTTGAAGATTATGGGTCAGTGTTTTATGTATAATTGCTATTTTACTTTTGAGTCTTCTGTCCTGAAGGCTTTCTCAATTTAGTGATTTTACTAAAGGTGTTACTCTAGTCAAATGTGAATATTCGTTTGTTATGAATCTCATTGCTCTATTTTGTGTCTGTTCCAGTTTCTTAATGTTTTCTTGAGTTGAGGGATCCCAAACGGAGGATGCATATTCTATTATTGGCCTAACCAAGGTTAAATAACATTTCAGTTTTAATTTCTTATTTGATTTGTAGCACTGTAATCTGGAGCTGGCGAACCTTCGGCCTTTTGCAGCACACAGTGGTACATAATGAAACATATAACGTAGCTTTATTTGTCCACAAGAAGGAAGCGGCGCGTGAAATAACTTAGAACTGCATTTTTTTAAAATCTGTTTACCTCGCTCTAAATATTGTTGTAACTCCAGTGGCGGAATGAAAGGGTTAATGTGTGTGCGGCCTACTGATACACACGACTCAGGCCAATCACACAGTACTGCTAATAACCGCAAGTATGACCTGTGTTGTGGTCATGTGATCAAGAGCCTTCACGGTCGAGAGACAGTGTGTTTAAAAAGGACAGTTGAGTCCAGGACAGCAAGGCATAAGGACTGTGGTACCTTTGAGTCCTCAAAGATGTAGCTGTACGAGATAGAGAGACTAGTAATGTTTAGTTAGGCAGTTCTGTTAAGTTCAAGAAAGCATTTGAATTGATGTAGCCAATTGTGTTGAATTGGCTGTCGATATATTTGTAATTAAACCGCCACTTTGTTACTGTATGCTCTTATTGTCAAGTTGATGTTTTAGATGTGTTTAGAAGGCCTAACTGAGAAGATCGTAACAATATCATTGAATTTCATCTCGTGTCAAGATTAGAGATATCTAAACCCAATTTCATGATAAACAGGATTACATTGTATTTTTAAAATTAACTTGGCTAATCGATGTTTCTACAACCTTTTCAACACCTCCTATACATACACGGAATGCTAATCAATTAAATTCTAAACAGTCTATTTCCTAGAAATATATTGTCGAAAAAAATAAGAAGAAAGATAACTCACACAGCCATTGTATCATATCGATTTCTTTGATAATGTGGGTTTTTTTTAGGAATGGCATCAGCTTACATTGATTAAAATATAACATTTCATTGATGATATTGTAAAGTGACCTACTTTAAAATACATAAATAAATAAATTATAGCTTTTATAAAGAGCTACTTTCATGCTTATAGCATGCTCAGAGCGCTATAGTCCAATCTCATTTGTGGACCTGTGGGGAAGGAGGTATCTGGGAGGTTTTCCATGCAGCCTTTAGGCGCACAATAAACTCTGCTCGAGTCGGGTGTCGAACCTCGAGCCCCCCTTCATAGGTAGCCAAGCCAGGTTCAAGCGTACTTAGTCTCTCGACCACGCATATTACAGTGCCATAAGGTTGTTATTACGGAAGTGGTAATGGATATAAGCACTCCATACCTACACAATGCTTTCTATGAGATGCGTCTCGAATAGCCTTTGAAAACCAGACCAACTACATAACTATATCAGGGACTCGAGTGTTAGGTCCGGCGGAACTGTTTTCACTAATAGAAGGGGCCCAAACCAGTAAGCTTCGGGCAGGAGGATCTCGCTAGCCTTGGCTGGTTACCCACCTAAGCTTCGGGCAGGAGGATCTCGCTAGCCTTGGCTGGCTACCCACCTAAGCTTCGGGAAGGAGGATCTCGCTAGCCTTGGCTGGCTACCCACCTAAGCTTCGGGCAGGAGGATCTCGCTAGCCTCGGCTTGCTACTCACCTAAGCGAAGGAAAACTAAAAATTTAACCCTCTGCTGCTATACCCCAAATATGGGAAAAGCTTCTAAAGTCAACCCCAAGGAAAAATCTGGAGCTGGCGAACCTTCGACCTTTTGCAGCACACAGTGGTACACGATCTATAGGGCAGATGATGTTAAGGTCTTCTGTCTTTTTGGCGAACGGTTATCGAGCAGGGTGTCATGTACCCAACACAACGACTAACCACTTAAGCGTCCTCAGCTAAAGTTTGGAGTTTCTGTGCCCTCTAAAGTTTGTTATGTTTATCTTGTCTATATGTAATTTTTTTAAAATTTAAAACAGGTAACAATGTTCATGTTTAGAAATAAGCAATTAAAATTATCAATGCACATTCAAAAATCTCTTCAGATAAATAAAGTTTATCTTTTTTTTTTTTGTGACCTTCTTTCTGTCTACAACTGGTTCACTATCATCTATAGATAGAATTCTCTACGACGCATAACCATGCGGGACAAGACGCACGCACGCCGACTTTCTAGCCCCTCGATGCAAAAGTTATGAAAAGATAACTCTTTTATTTCTGCAAGTCGGACTAGAGTTATCCCACGTAACTTTCGCGGCGACAGAGAGCGCGGCTCAGAAAAAAAAAAAAGAGGGGGGGGGGTATGCTACAGAGTGTTACATCTGTCAGGTACGTCCATATTGAAAGGGCTAAATGGGGGTAAAGGTTTTGTGAGCCGCATCGGAATAAGAAGTGAAAACAATTGGTGCACGAAGGCAAAAGGTTGGCCACCCCTTAAGGTAAAATCGATCCTGCTACTTTAACAAACACATAAGGATGGCAGATCAATCACCGACTTTAGCCTCTTTGTGTCTGCTCAGTGTGGTTTTTGTGGTTGCTTTTTTTTGGGGGGGGGGGAAGGGGGCTATGACTCTTTTAGGGCATAGTCTCTTTTTAGAGCCTATTTCTCTTTTTTTGGGCTTCATGTCTTCATGTTTATTCCGGACACTTACCTCCGATATTTTTTTTTCCATTAATTTCGGGCAGATTGAAGTCCTAAATACTTTAAAGCAGCTCTACTTATTAAACAATCGCCATGATCACTAGTTATATGGATAATAAAATTATCTAAGGTAATTAAGAAGGGAGTGATCTCAGAATAGTCAAACGTCCTTTTGAATACTTGTGTTTTAATTGCAAGGCGCTACTTATAAAATGACATTATTTTGATGGCTCTCAGCAAAGTCAAAGTGCAGAAATGAACCAGCCAGGGAGAGGATGTTGATAGGATGGTAGCTGCCGACCATTATTAACTCCCAAAATGAACGTCTCAACAGGACAAACAATAACATTATTACAGTAAGACTCCAGACTATCCAGCCATCACTTGGAGAAGAAAGCTGCATATATTTGGGATACGTTCTTACTGGAAGACCAAGACACATGTGGATTGATGGAAAAGAAAGATCCACTCTATCACTCTTTCAAAACAACTGACTAGATTCTATCACCTCCTGAATCTCTCCACCACATAATTCCGATGGGTGTTCAAATTTAAAGGTAATTAATTAATTAATTTAATTAATTAAATGGCACTAAATATAAAGGTAAGCAATTAATTAAATAAATATATTCAACTTCATTAAATATAAAGGTTAGTAATTAATTAAATAAATAGATTAAACTAAATATAAAGGTAAGTAATTAAGATAAAGTAACTATAGTGTTCATGCAGTGAATGGAGAAGCTTTGGAGGAATAAATAACTACAAAAGATGACACTGGAATAAAATTTGAGTCTAAAATAAACTAAAATAGAAACAAGGGTAGAAAGACAGTTTGTGTGGAAACACTTAGTCAAAAGCGACCCTGAAGTGGTCCGCTCAGGCAGGTAAAAAGGCAGGTTTCAATATTTTCAGAAAGAATATCAGAAACCATGAACTACGAACCATCAACAGCCTCAACCCACCATCGATAGATAACAGAAGAGACCTACTGTTGTATTGTTTGTTCAACTAATGATGGAGATTTATTAATGTTATTATTATTACATTATTAATATTCGTATTCTTTAAATAAACTGATAGTTATAAAGATATAGTTAAATCCTGGGTGCCACTTACAAAGACCGCATCACGAATTAGAAACAGGATTAATACAGCAATAGGAACCAATGATGACCTTCTAATCACTGTCAAAAAATGTAAAAAAAAAACTATGGTCACATTACAAGGTCCTCAGAGCTTTCAAAGACCTTCCTTCAAAGCCGCTAAAAAAGATACCTAACCTTAAAAGAAAGGACTGGGAGAAAGCGAGTGTATTATTTATTGTGACATAACCTGTAACACTTTTTTAAATTAGAATCCTCTGGTGTAACATATAGTCTTTAGACCTTTTATGTTTATCATGCCAACCTATCAAATAACGAGGCTGAGTTATCAATATTCATTAAGTCACTAATGATTAATGATACATACTACTCAACTGAGCTACCGAAGAAAAAATGTTTTGGGAAGCATTGACATAAAGTTTGCTGTCGATCTGTATTGTCTTGTGGTGATACGACACGCCACTTTATTTATAGCAGTGATATCACACATTTCTGTGAATGCCCTTCTTAAGTACTATTCAGTCAGTCTGAATACTATTATATTACGTAATCATTTTGTCTTCGATAATTACATTGTTATTCTACAAGATAGCGACTATATTAATAATTATAAATGTGGTGTTTATCATTGGGTTTTCACGGTATTTAACATTTGCTAGAAGACATAAATTTTTAGTATTTCATATATAACATTAGCGTAGTAATGTTGGCTTCTAAGTGAGTGAACATTTTTTTCCCCATTAATGTTTGGCGCCCTAAAAATCCCCAAAAGTTCAAAATCCAACTCTTTGCCCAGATTCGACCCTGAACTCCAAAACGGAAGCAGAGTGCTTAAGCACTCAACCACTGCGCTCCCTTATACAGAGAGGAATTCGCCGTCTTCTATTGGAAAAAGCGAAACCTTAACAAAGTGAGAGACACTGACACATTATATGTTTCTACTTAGGGGGAGAGAGCCAGTGCGAGAATTGAAGTCTTTATTAGTGACATGATCTCGGTATGTTATTCCTATGGTCCTTCTCGCACATCGCCGTTGAGCCACCCATATATGTCAAATCCCCCTTTCAGACCTTGCGATCTACAGGGCAGATGATGTTAAGGTCATCTGTTTCTTTTACCAATGGTTAACGAGAAAAGCGTCATATGTGGCCAGCACAACAACCCAACAAAGATACCCATTAGAGGTGGGTGGAATCAGGCCAGGGTCGCCCTAAAAAACCCGAAATTCAAAATCCCAATTTTCCCAATTTTCGAACCCAGGACACCACGCATGTATGGCTAGACACGAAATAAAACGTGAAGTGGTAATTGGAAGTAGGAATTGTTTTTTTTCATATATTGTAGAATATGTTTAAAAAATAAAAGAATGTACTTGTTATGGAGTATGTGTGCGGGTGTGTTTCCATGGTGACGATGAGAAGGAGTTAGTAGGTGGCTTACAGGATGAATGATGCAAGAATAGCGGCACTGTCGTAAGCTGTTGAATACACCAGAGAACTCCAGAATGTCAGATTTAAAAGATGTGTTTCTTTAGTGAGTTAGATTTTATTCAAAATACCATTATATATATATTATTATTAAAGTCTACTACATTTTATTTCATTTCAGCTCAAACTGAATCGGTCCATAAAATTATAAAAAGTTATATTTAGTTTTGCTGACAAATAAGTTACTCAAGTTTTTTTAAGCTCTATAAACTAAAATATAATACGCCTTTACCGGTTTAGCTGTTTACCAGCAGTTTGGTGCTACAAGTCAACGACCCTCAACAGCAGTACTGCTTACAAAATCCTATGGCAGGCATGGCAACACAAACTGCCATCCTGTCCGTTGAGACGCTGTAGTTTACACAGGGTTAGAACTACGGCTATGCGAAGACTCAAAAGTAAAGTAGAAATTATGCATAAAACCCTGAACCATAATCTTCAAATACAAAAACAAACTCTTATTCAATACTCAGAAAGACACAAACAATAGCACCTACGTCGGATTTCATATGCTAGGACGAATTTGTACATCAGCTTCTTGTGTTAAGTAACGTCTGTATTTTATAAGATAAGACAATATGACATAATATAAGATAAGGACCTAGAATATAAATAGACATCAAATGAGTGTGTTTTTTTTTTACATAAAATACTACGCAAAATGCAGGGGCCTCCATAGAGGTCAAGCCCCCGGGCTCCCCTGGTTGGAACGAGGCTTTACATTGAAATGTTACTATTATAAGTAGCTGACTAGCTTGTCACCTTCAACCAGTCATGCGTGGTGAGATTTCTAGCCACCCACGTAAGGGGAAAAGCCGCTATATTTTGTGTCTGTCAGTCAGTCCGTCTATCGCGTTTAGATATTTTAGAACAAGCAAAAAAAAAAAAAATCCGGTCATGATAATTAACAGCTTTTATAAACAAAGAAAGTAGGCTGCCTTAAAGTAGAGCTCAACATGTTTCTGAAAATATCTCTACGTTGATCTGACTACACCTCTTACTAGATATAGTCTTTTCCTGTAAAAAGTATAAAAGGACTATGAAAAAAAAAACACACGAAAAGAAAGATGTAAATATCATCCATGTAATATTATAAAACGCAGATCGGGAATTCTCGGAAACAAAATTCGCGTAGTGCCAAAGATACCCAGCATGCACTGACTCAGTTGAACATGTGACTGGGAGGGTTTTAAAAACGGAATTCACTTGACATAGATTAGCTCTAGGCGTTGGTTTTTTTCTTTTCCTTTTAAACTAAAAAAGATTATGTGATAGCGTATGGCCAGACGTGACCTACTAAGTGATTCTCACGTTATATAGTTTCGGTGTTATAGAGATTTTTTTTTTGTAGACGACAATGTCGATCTATAGAATTATATCAGTCTGGCATGTATCGGCGTTCAAGTAAGGGATGAATATAAAGTAAAGAGTAAAGATCTCCTTTCAGGTCTATAGGGCAGAAGATGTCAATGCCATCTGTTTCTGTGGCTCACTATTTACGAGAGTGTCATGTGGCCAGCACAACAACCAAAAAAATAAAGACTTCACTTTTCCCAAACTAATGTCCGGTACCCATTAGAGGTGGGTCGACTCATAGGCGCCCTATAAAGATCCCGAAATAAAAAATCGTAGTATTCACCAGGATTCGAATCCGTGGCCCCTAGGTTCGGAAACCAAGCGGTCTTCCTCTCAGACACCATGGAGTGGATATAGTTACAACATCAGATTGAAATAAGAGAAAGAGAGAGAAAAAGAGAGATGATTATTATACAAATGAACTAATAGCCTCGCTGTGACACTGCCAGGATCGAATCTCGTTAAAGATTCATTGTATCTTCTAAACAGTGTCAAATGGGAACTTTTCAGATAAAAGTTGTGAATTATTAGTCTTATTATTATTATTATTATTATTATTATTATTATTATTATTATTATTATTATTATTATTATTATTATGTTAGAAAAGAACGAGTAGTCATTCTCTGGCGCAGCCAGGGTCGAGTTTCGTTAAAGGGAAAGAAAACTCATCGTAGTCCCTTTATCAGTTTCCACCGAGGAATTTTCTGGTGATGTAGCAGGTCTGAAGCAGTACCGCCCTCTGACAGGCAACGAGAATGTTCCTAGGAATGCCAAGGGCCTTGAAGGTATCTGTGAGGTCAGTTGTTATTATCCCCTCGGTTGATATAACGATGGGGTATATTGTTGCTTTAGATAACTTCCATAAACGCTTAATCTCCAAGCCAAGGTTCCCATATTTTCTTTGTTTTTCTGAGTTTTTCTTAAATTATGAGACAGTGTTACGGCGATATCAATAATGGTAGCGGTTTTTTCTTTGTTATCGATGAGAAACAGATCAAGGCAACTAAAATCTTCCCTTTTGTCGGTCAAAGTAGGCCTATCCCAGTACAGCAGATGATCCGTAGACTCGAGAAGCTCTTGAGGTGAGTATTTGTAATATGGAGGAGTATCCTTACCGATCAAATTGTGTGTCAAAGCCAAGTGCTGGTGTATTAGCTTTGCAACTAGGTTATGGCGACCTAGGTAGGCAGATTCCGATAGGGCTGAACATCCCGCCATTATGTGTTCAATTGACTCACCCACATTTCCACATTTTCGGCATTTGTCAACAATATTGAGTTTTAGGATTATTTATTATTATTATTATTATTATTATTATGTTAGAAACGAACGAGTATTCATTCTCTAGCACTGCCAGCGTATAGATCGTTAAAGAGAAACTAAAATTCATGGGTAGATTTCACTGGTTCCAATTTTGAACTTCCAGAACATGTTGTCTCATTCTTGTCCGGTTCTGAGGCGAAAGATTATATATAGATTTGTATAGCTTTAGGCACCTAAAGAGCGCGGTGGCTGAGTGGTTAAGCGCTTGACTTCCGAACCTGGGCTCCTGTGTTCGAATCTCAGTGATGACTGGGATTCTACATTTTCGTGATATTTAGGGCGCCTGTGAGTCCACCCAACTCTAATAGTCGCCTGACTTAAGCTGTGGAAAGAAAATGTGTGCTGACCACATGACACTCTCCGTAAATCGTTGGCCACAGAAACAGATTCTATAGAGATCACAAGGTCTTAAGGGAAACTCATTTTTTTCTACTGTCTCTATCTAATCGTGGATCAAGTTTACTCCTTGTGAAGTTTTTAGTGTTTGGGAAGGGGGGGGGGGAATCAGGGGTCGGTTAGAAGCAGTTCAGGACAATGGAATGACACGCTCTGACCACTTAACTCGTAAATCTTATATTAGGCACCAATTTTTTAATATATGAAGTTATTACAATTATCTTATCTTATCTTATATAATACAGACGTTACTTCAAAAAAGAAGATGATTACGTCCTACGCGTCATGCATTTAGTCATGCATATTAACCAATGACTTAAATTCTGCCAAGTCACTGGTTTTTCTGGCTAGCTCAGGCAACCCATTCCATGCTCTAATAGCACTAGGGAAGAAGGAGTATTTTTACAAATTTGTCATAGCATATGGGACGAGGAATGTGCCTTTATTTTTGTGTCTTTCAGAGTATTTTATTAAATTTTGTTTTTGTATTTGAAGATTATGGTTCAGTGTTTTATGTATAATTGCTACTTTACTTTTGAGTCTTCTGTCCTGAAGGCTTTCTAAATTTAGTGATTTTACTAATGGTGTTACCCTAGTCAAATGTGAATATTCGTTTGTTATGAATTTCACTGCTCTATTTTGTGTTTGTTCCAGTTTCTTAATGTTTTCTTGAGTTGAGGGGTCCCACACGGTGGATGCATATTCTATTATTGGCCTAACCAAGGTTAAATAACATTTTAGTTTTATGTTCTTATTTGATTTATAGAAATTTCTTTTAATAAACCCTAATGCTTTGTTGGATTTTTTTTATGGTTTCATCAATATGTGGATTCCATGACAGTTTGTCATTTATTATAACACCTAGGTATTTTGCGTTTTTAGTCTGTGTTACTGGTTTGCCATGAATAAGATAAGTGGAATTAATTTGTTTTAGTTTTTTTGTTACTCTTAACAACTGACATTTTTCTGGGTGGAAAGACATGCTCCAATTTGATTCCCATTTCTGTAATTCATCTAATTCTCTTTGTAAAATACCTGTGTCTTGTTTTGTTTTTATTGTTCTATATATTATGCAATCGTCTGCAAATAATCTGACTTTTGTTCCTGAACTAATGCAATTTGGTAAATCATTTATGTAAATTATCTATTCATGCATATGTCTACAATACACAAATCAACAACATGGGCCGTTAAGTGTTATCTCTAAATAATGCTTTCTTGATGGCAAATATGTAATATCAGTTCCTGAGTTTGCTAATACATGGAATACAAGAAAATGGTTGACGACCACTGCGGTAGGTAACAAATTTTCCTTGACATTGATGGGGTGTCACGCGAAACGAATCTTTCGGGATGTCAGAAATCTAAAAATAGATGTTTAGTATGAACATTTTCCGACTCGGAAAAATATTCTGTCAACACTCTGTAACTGGAGTGCTTTGACTTACTTTGACGTGGCGGCCGTTGGGTTTAAAAGGCAACTGACGTCACCAGCTTTGACAATGTTCATTAATAAAAAAAACAAAAGATATTTGGAAAATGTATGGGCTCAACACTCCCTCTCCCCACCCACTGCCAACTCAAGGTGTTAAGGGGCTTATCAGTCACCCACGCAGCAGAGGTCAAGGACGAACTGTATCTTTGGTTGAAAAGAAAAAGAACAGGGGAAGTAACCAAAATGTATTGTTTTCGCGTTACTGACCTCTCTATGGCGGTGTTAAAATAGGAAGGGGGTCAGATGCTAGTGGATGAATTGATTACAGGGCCGGTTTTACCTATAGGCGTCACACGCTATAGCTTAGGGCCCCCAAGAAATATTTAGCACTGACATATAATATCAGGACTTATGAAGAGCCCCAACAGTGCCCCGTATCACCAACAGCTTAGGGCCTTTTCAAGCTTAAATACGGCACCGATTGACCAAAAAAGTGTTATTGATAATCCTATTGAAAAAAATCAAGAAAAGCCGTTTTTGGTTTTACTAATGGTTGATCGGTGACCTGTGAAATTCTACAGCCTTGTTCTAACATTTATTATTGCATAATAAACACTGGTGGATCCGGGTAGGGTGATAGAAGCGATTCCCCCGAGGGCGAACCTTTATATAAAAATCATAGAATTGGAATACACATTTATTTTTCTTCATAACATGTACTAATTATTTCTATTTTAACTATTTTTTCTATTATGTCACCCCCCCCCCCCCCACGATATGCTGGCCGATTCAATTGGTTGAGGGGGACGACTGCATCTACCACCCCTGGCCCCAGGGTTATTGTCGGGAGGGGGAGGTAATTTTTATTTTAGTAGAAAAAGTACATTATGTAAAAAAATGTCAGTGATAAAAAATTATAAGTTTTGTATTTGAATCTTCTAGCGAGTCCTCCACCCCTCCCCCCACTACTGTTAAATGCAATCATCAGTTATAAATTGCGATGCGCTGGTCATCTTCATCCTACCATCTCCCTCCCCTTTTCAGTAGGAAAAATGAGTTTTAAAACAAATTCGTCAAATATGTCAACAGTTTTTAACGCAATACCGCAGCTTCTAAGACGTGTATTCTCTTGCATGAATTTGTTGCAATTATTTAAAGATGACATTGTTTTAGAAAATGTTGAATTTATAGGAAACTTTTTTTTAACTATCTGTTGAACAAATGTGACAACTCAGCTGTAACGACTTTCCTAGAAATTTAACAGTTGATGTATATCGCTAAGAAAAGAATTACTAACTCGTTGGCCACATGGGGAAAACTCTAGTTTGACCGATATAATTTTTCAAAGTAAAAATAACTAAATGTAAATTTGGCTAGAGACTAAATCTAGGTCCAGATCCCACATCGTTTTTTTGGAAGGAATATCGCGTTTTTTTTTCGGGTGCAACTTAAAATTCCCTTATCTTAAACAGCTTTGCTCAATCTGTGGGACGCATTTTGATGATGGAGGTTCTAGATAATTTTTTTTTATGGTTGGGGGGGGGGGGGGAAATCCGATGTATTTTCAATCTAATTAAGGCCAATAAATTCATAATTCACAATCACACAACTCAGTGACCTGACTTTATCAAAACTTCAACCATAAAAGTATAAATATTACTACAGAAAGCAAAATATAGAAGAAAAAACTACTTTTAAAAACGAAAATAAAGTTATATAAGGGTAAAAACTCACAATTACGACCATATATATATATATATATAAATACTGTTACGAATGAACAGTGACAGGTAGAGGTCACTATGTGTGACCCCGGCGAGATGACACAGCAGCGAGTGTTCTCTGGAATCTATGCAAAGACAAAGACAGGATGTGACGTGCCCTCACTTGTTATTCCAGGGGACGAACAGATCTACGAAGGGGGCAGTGTTATAAATGAACAGTGACTGTTAGAGATCACTACGTGTGACCTCGGCGAGATGACACTGCAGCAGGTGTTCTCTGGAATCGACATGTATAAACAACGACAGGATGTGATGTTTCCTCCCGTGTTGTTCCAGAGGATATTAGCAGTGTTTTTGCAATATTGGACAAGTGATTAGGGACTCTATATAAACCAGAGAGTTAAGGTGAAAAGAGTCAGTACAGTCGTCGTTACTGTTGTCTTCTGTTCGAGACAGTAGAAGAGAGTGGACTTGAGCCGTTACAGTCGATGTAAGACGCATACGCTACATGTTACAGTGACGAATTGTTATAGTTAATAGTCATTAAAGTTATATAAAGCTGAAAGTTGAGTCGTCAAGTTCTTTGCAGTGTTTTTTTATTTGTGTGCCTACTAGTACATTTAGCTAGAAGATTCAGAAATACGTAACAATACTGTAAGACCTATTTCCAATTTTCGATATCAAACAAAGTTAATTAATTACCACCATTTAATTAGCTAATTTATTTATTTTTCGATTGACTAATAATTTGTTTGGGACAATGGATAATTGAGCAATTTTTTAAAACTTTATCCGAGAATGGGAAATGGGCGAAATAAGGTGTTCATAATATGTTACAGTCAGACCAAAGTGTCACAGTTCACTGTTGTAGCACTAGACTGCTAGTAGACAATTAAACCGCGGTAGGCGTATTATATTTTAACTTTTAACACTTAAAATAAATTAACTTCTTTTGCGAACAACATTATATGTAGCTTTTATTACAATATATTTTATTCCGCAAGGTTGTCATTGCCGGAAGTGGTAATGGATGTAAGCACTCCACTACCTATAAAATGCTTCCAAATGGCATGCGTCTCGAATAGCCTCTGACAACCAGTCCAATTCCCGGCCTTCACGTGTGGCTCAGATATTGAGTCCGTCGGAATGTTCTCACTAACAGGAGAAGGGGGAAAGGCGAGTAACTGGCACCATAACCAGTAAGCTTCGGGCAGGAGGGGCTTGATAGACATGGCTGGCTACCCACCTAAGAGAAGGAAAACTCTGAATTTAAACCACTGTTGCCTTGCAGCTATACCCAATCATGGGAAAGGCTTCGGGAGTCAACCCTGAGGAAAAATCAGGAGCTGGCGACCCTAAGGCAGTTTGCAGCACCCAATGCTACACCCTGCGACGCCGCTGACCCCAAACTGTATCGGCACTGCCGTTCCTTTGGGTACATCAGCTGCGTGGAGTGGGGGGAACTGATGTGTGGGCGATATCGTTCCGACCACAACTAATGCCCAGGCATTCATCTCATTTCCATGAGATGACCCATAGCCGCTTCGCGACTGAAGGAATACATATATTTTATTACAATATATTTTATTACAATATAGACAAAATCTACCTGAGATGCAGTGAACTAAATATAGTTGACTTAACTCTTTCTCTCCTAACTAATGATAAATAATTACGGAGAGAAAGACTTGTAAGAATATAAGATAGTCGTATCAACAAAATCAAACACACCACAAAAATACGTCTTTTCACTCTGGCGTTTTGCAGTCACATGATGTGCATGAAGTATCAAAGGTAGACAACTCACCATAAATGTGTTTTCTTATTAATACTGATTACCCCCCTTGGATTGCTCCATTACACTAGCAAAACTCAAGAGAGATTCTGGAAAGACAAAGGCATAGCCCTCGACACTAAAATTAGACTCCCTGGTCAAGAACACATTTTTATATGCTTGTGAGTCTTGGACGCAGACTGTAGAACTAGAGAGGAGGATCACAGCAATGGAATGAGAAATGCTATAAATTCATAGAAGGATCCTAGGTATCACGTCCAAAGACCGCATCACAAACGAAGAGATTAGAAACAGGATCACAAGAGAAGGTCGAAAATCTCGTGTGATCTCGTGATCAGAGTAAGGGATAGGTAAAGGTGAAGTAACTCTGTCTTTCTCTTTCTCTCTCTCTTTCTCCCTCTCTCCCTCTATTTCTCTCTCTCTCTCTCTCTTTCTTTCTATCTCTTTGCTGCTATCTATTTTTAATTTAAATAAACGATTTACCAAATTGCATTACCTCAGGAACAAAAGTCAGATTATTCGCAGACGATTGCATAATATATAGAACAATAAAAACAACACAAGCTACACAAATTTTACAAAGAGAACTAGATGAATTACAGAAATGGGAATCAAATTGGAGCATGTCTTTCCACCCAGAAAAATGTCAGTTATTGAGAGTAACACAACAACTAAAACAAATTAATTCCACTTATCTTATTCATGGTAAACCAGTAACACAGACTAAAAACGCACAATACCTAGGTGTTATAATAAATGAAAAACTGTCATGGAATCCACATATTGATGAAGCTATCAAAAAATCCAACAAAGTATTAGGATTTATTAAAAGAAATTTCTATAAATCAAATAAGAACATAAAACTAAAATGTTATTTAACCTTGGTTAGGCCAATAATAGAATATGCATCCGTAGTTTGGGACCCCTCAACTCAAGAAAACATTAAAAAACTGGAACAGACACAAAATAGAGCAGTGAGATTCATAACAAATGAATATTCACATTTGACTAGAGTAACACCTTTACTAAAATCACAGAAGACTCAAAAGTAAAGTAGCAATTATACATAAAACACTGAACCATAATCTTCAAATACAAAAACAAAATTTAATAAAATACTCTGAAAGACACAAAGATAAAGGCACATTCCTCGTCCCATATGCTAGGACAAAATTGTACAAATACTCCTTCTTCCCTAGTGCTATTAGAGCATGGAATGGGTTGCCTGGGCTAGCCAGGAAAACCACTTGGCAGAATTTAAGTCATTGGTTAATATGCATGACGCGTAGGACGTAATTATCTTCTTTTTTGAAGTAACGTCTGTATTCTATGAGAGTCTTTATTGAATAAAGTATCTCCACGAGATGATGGAAATGTTATGTAGATAAAACCCATAGCTGAAAGATATCTGTCATGTTAAAAAGTTGATAAATATCTTAGCAAACAACGTACAAGATATAAGAGTCACAATGACAGTACTCACCTTTGCATTTTGTTTGACAACACACCTGGCATTGCACACCAAACAAAGCACACGCCGATCAGATTCAGAAGTGACACGATTTAAAGGGAGACAACAACAAAAAAAGCAGATGAGATCAACGTAATATCTTCAAATGTCTAGAAAAGGTTGAGCTTGAATTTATCTGTGGAGCCAAAAGATATGAAAATGCAGCTTCAATGTCTGGAACCATGGAGGAGTACAGGAAATTGATTACGAGCCAACAGAATAGCTAGAAGGCCAAATGTACACAAGATCAGGCCAATCTTTAGACTATTGACAAAGCGTGACTAATTAAACCTTTTCTTTTGTAAGAGCAGAATACATTAGCGCAGAGTTGTTGTTTTTTTTTAAAAAGGCTCTTCTAAAAAAAAAAAAAAAGCACTGTGATTTAGAAGGAAAAAAAAAGAAAAAAATGTCAGGGGAGCAATCACAAGGTGCCGGACTTACTATTTAAGAAGAGAAAAAGAGGTTCATTCTTACGTGGATTGATCTTATTTTAACTCTGACCTTCAACTCCCAAAAAAAGCAATCATTGATGTAGCAGATAAATTTGGAGCAATCCAATAGAAAAATTCTTTAGTTCAACAACCACCGAAGTGCTGTAAATAACAGTTTCAAAATATTGGCGAAAGCCTACATTCAAACAGAAATACCATGACTGAGAAGAGACCTGTGGGTCGCGACCCCTTGAGGGGTCAATTGACGATTTGTCAGGGGTCGCCTAAGACCATCGAAAATATGGATTATATTTTGTGTATTCTTCTATTGCTGTGTATGTATGAGGGGGATGGGGGGAGTCGCGGCAGAGCGGGGGATAGTAAAAAGGGGTCGCCAAACTTAAAAGGTTGAGAGCCGCTGATTTAGATGCAACAAACGTTATTCTTGAAGAAAATTAAAGTTGACAGTGCATGATTCATATTCCACAAGGACCTTAAAAATATCTCTAAGTCATTTAACAAAGCCCTCAACCATTTCATACCATCTGCTTATCTATGACGTCATGTGAATAAGGATTTTTTAAATTTTAAATTTTTAGATTTAAGTTTAATTTAAATGAAAATTAAAACTTTTTGAGACAAAGGAACAGACGACACTTTCACAAAGGAGAATTTAATTTTAAAAATTAGATCGTTAAGGATATCAACTTCATGATTTCAAGTTTGACATGCAGAAAAAAAAAAAAAAAAAAACCGTGTAAGTTACTTATGGTTGCATTGTTGCAAAACTGAACTATAGATTAATGGCAATGTCTTTGATTCCAAAGATTAAAGATGAGTGCAGATTTTCATATGACCACGCAAACCCCTAAATTGTAATCGATAACTGAATTTTAAAATTTAATGAACACTCATTTTATAGTTGTTGAACAATAAAATAACAAAGATAATTATAAACTATATGTATTACAGCGCAACAAACAAATAATTTTTTTAAAAGGCGGTGGGGGTGGGGGTGGGGGGGGGGGTGGCACCGGAGCTGACCGCACCGGGTGACACCCTCCCTAGTGACGCCACTGCTTTTACCAATTGTTTTAGTTTATCGTTATTTCCTGCTTTTAGCTTTCTCGATACGCTACGATCTTATCACTGCTCTGGACCAGTTGGAAAAATAGGCGGCGGGGAGTGGGGGGGGGGGGAGAAGGAAGGGGATATCTGGGTGGATTTTAACTTAATTGTTTTTTTAAAAGCATTTACAAAAAAAAAAATGATAATTCAAACTCTTGGATATAAAGGGGACTAACTCAGCTTATGCCACCACTTCATTCAAGTAAAATTTCTTTCCCTTGTTCGAGATGCCAAACCAAATAACTAATTACCAATAGTTAATTAACGTATTGGTTAATTATAATTTTTTTTATGGATTCTTGTGTTGTTAGGTAGAAATAATAAATTTAAGCTTGATCCGAGAATGGGTGTGGGAGAAATAAAGTGTACAAAATTTTTACCAGACAGACAGACTGAGTGTGTTATTAGAAGCTTTGAGCGACATGTACAGTTCTTTCTACCGTATACATCAACCAACTGGTCGCTGACTCATTGTTTAGGATTGAGTCCAAATCAATGTCTAGTAGAACGAATTTATCACTAGCCATCAACATAGAGAAGGAATGTGTGAAATCATTTACGACTTACTGTCATTCAAAGTGACTTATTTTGTGGGGGTTCACCGACAGGGTATTTTCTCGATTGCCAATATGACCAGTCAGCCCCTGTTTCATTTTCTACTCTTCCTGTCTCTCTCTCTCTCTCTCTTTCTCGCTGTTTTTTTCTCTCTCTCTCTGATTCCTTCTCCCTATCTCTCTCTGTTTCTCTCTATCTAAATCTGTTTCTCTCTCTCTTCTTCTGTGTTTCTCTCTCTGTTTCTCTCTCTCTGTTTCTCTCTCTCTGTTTCTCTCTCTCTGTTTCTCTCTCTCTCTGTGTTTCTCTCTCTCTCTCTCTGTTTCTTTCTCTCTTTTTCTCTCTCTATCTCTGTTGCTCTCTGTCTCCCTCTCTCTCTCTCTCTACTTATTTTTTTCCACATGCACCTTACAGGCAAACACACACACACTTTGGCTAATACTTAACATCTGGCTCGATAGCCAGTAATTAATCTCTGTCCACTTAATGGTCAGTCCCCTTGAACAGCCTGAACAAGCTAAGCCTGGGAACTCACAGTTTTGATAGTAACTACAGAGTGGACACTAGTGGACATACGGCACGTCCAAGACTTCAAAAGGATTGCCCTAGAATGATCATCCAGCCCCCCCCCCCCCTGCCCGGCCATTGGGGTCCACTCCTGAGTATAACTTAAGTTAATATTTCATATCGCACTCAAGTACGTGATTATATATACCTCTATGAATCAGTCGAAGCGTAATAAGTCTTATATTAGAGATTATCATAAAATCGAGGCACATCCATTATTAGCTAGCGTTTTGGTGTATCCGGTGTTTAGAATACGGAAATATTAATCAACTATAAATGTATTAAACTAAGTAAAAAAAAATATTTATTTAATTTTCAATTTTTTAAAACTCAATAAGCAAAAAGTTTTGTTTTTATGTTCATATATTAGAACAAATTATGAAAAATTATAACAGTCAAACCAGAGTTTTCAACGTGTGGCTAATTAGGTAGTATTTTTTCCCAAAGAGATAAAAAAAACTGTAAACTTTCATGAAAAATTGTTATGGCTGTTTTCGAAATACCCAACCACCCAGTTTCCAAATCTTGTCATTTTCCACCCAATTCAAATTAGCATCGGACTTCTTAACATCTGGCCTACTTACTTGCAAAATTCCAATTACCAAAATTACCATCTTAATTTTTTAAAATCCCAAACATAAAATGTTTTACTTTTATTACGGAACAGGGCAGTATGTCACGTAGTAACCATTTCCTCCACAGGAAAAGGACACCCTCAAAGCTTCTCTGAAAGCGTTCAGCAAAAACACATTCCGGGATATACATAGGTCTCTCCATATGAGGAGACACAAAACCCCAGTGCAAGGCCCTCAGCCCCCTGGATGACAAAAGTGGTCATCATCGAACCACGATGGACGAACTATATAAAATCTGCCTGGTCGTGCGGTTTGCGCGCTGGACTGTCGTTCGGATTTATCGACGGTCGAGGGTTCAAACCCTGCCTGCTCCATCCCCCGTCGTCCTGCGGGAGGTTTGGACTAGGAAGTAAATTATCTTGAACTCTGAAGGAACATCGAAACAAGTCAAACATTTCACAAACAAACATTTTACAAACAAACAAACAAACAAACATACTCTCATAAAAAGTTGCTGATAAATGAAAGCTTGAAATCATTGATCTAAAGTTGGATGTCTGTCTGGTCGTCTGCTGTGCACTCTGTGCACTCAATATCGTAGATGCTTTACACGTCAGCATTGATTATTTTAATCAAACTATTGAAATCGCGTTACTTTATTTGTATGGTGGTTGTTTTTTTTCTTCTGTTTTATTCACTTTGCCTAGGGCCTTCAGTTACCTAAGGCCGGCACTGGCTGTAATTTTTTTCAACACGACAGAATCCTTTGAAATATTGACATCAATATCACCAGCTAATAACTATCGTTATAAAATCAATCTAATCAGTTTTATGCCCCCCCCCCCCCCATTACACACAAGCCAATTAGATATTAGTTGGTATCACATGTTAAGTACTTATAAAAAGTTTAACTTCCGTGAGAACCTTACTATTCCTACGAAATAAATTTCAGGGCAGCGGCCCGCAATTCTGTTTTGCTTGCTCTTCACAATGATAAAATATTTAATTGATTTTTCGGCACACCGCACACTTCAGGGCCACGACCATTAAGCCTATTCCTATTGTAACGAATCTCACTATTCAGGCTCTCTGCCAACTGCACCACACGACATCACCAACTCAAACAAATTGACAACTCAGGGCTCCAAATAATAGTTTAATCGAAGGCGTACCTGCATGGCGCGAAGGGGTGCAATGAACCCGGGCCCACGACCATTAGGGGCCCACTGCGCTTGGGCCCATGACACTTGACTTGTTGAGAACTTGGGGATGACACCAAAGGGAAAAAAAATAAATGCACTTTTGTAAAAACCGATTAAAAATAGAATTTAAAAAGCTCCCTTAAAATATCCTGAACGTTGTATCAAAATTAATATAAACTCCAAACCAGTCTCTAAGCTTTAATAAAAGGCAAGGGTTCTCAACCTGTGGGTCGCGACCCCTTTGTGGGTCGATTGACCATTTGCCAGGGGTCGCCTAAGACCATCGAAAATATGATTGATATTGTCTACTCTTCTATTGCTGTGTGTGTGTAAGGGGGGGGGGGGTCGCGGCAGAGTGGGGGGATTGTAAAAAGGGGTCGTCGAGCATAAAAGGTTGAGAACCGCTGATCTAAGGATTTGCTTTCCATCAGGTTGTGTAAATTGTAATGGTGGCTAGCCCTAATCGTGCGTTTGAGGTGATAATCGTTTCCATATCGTCCCATTTGGTGTTTTTTTTTCTTGTCTGTTCATAAACTTATTGGTAGTAGTACAGGAATGGAGGGGGGATGGGGATAGTTATGTTAAGAAGAAGTCCTGATAATCACTAATTAAAATTTCGATACAGCTGCAAATTATTCAATTTAGTCAAAGCTTAATATGTTTTTATTTTGTTTTGTATTTAAATTATGTACTATCAACATTTTAGTCCATTCCGTCCATAGGCATATAGACTCTTTCTACAGTTTAGATCTTAGATGGGCTAACTAGCTCAAAGCTCTACATAATAATAAGGTGTTTGATCCCAATCAGGGCCGCCGCTACCTATTGTGCAATGTGTGCATTGCACGCAGGCGGCCGAATTTAGGGGGAGGCCAAATCATTATTCAACGGTTACCTTTATTTATTAAATTATTTGTTTAATAAAAAAATCACTTACATATTTTAAAATTTAATATAAATTCTAATTATTCAATTATCCTTTAAAAAGATATTCCTTCATGGAAGTTATTTTGGAAACTTTATAAAAAAAAAAAATAAATAAAAGGGAACGGCGAGCGAAAGATTCCCACACGGGGTTTTACTATAAGCGCCCAATCCTTATAGACCTTGACTTTTCGCGGATTGTTTTATATTTGTTTTGGATTTGTTTTAAATGACGCTTACAGAAGAAGATCAGTTTAACACATTAGTTAATGTTTTCTTCCTAGTATCTACTTGCTGCATATAAATATTGTCGTTTAGTCTTATAAGCAGATCTAGTCATTGAAAAGTCAATTTTAAAATCATTTCACTTATATGTTAAAAAATGACCGCAGAAAAAAAGCGTAGAAAAGTTTTGGGTGATTATAGATGTAGATCTACATACATTTGTAAACTACACGCCAACGACCGACCAATAACAAGGGTGGGGGGCGGCGAAAAAATGTTTTATTTTCATTGTAGTTATTAATATATTAGTAATATTAGTAAAATTACATTATTACCGATGTTTAAAAATTAAAATAGTTAGAGACATCGTTTTATCTTCCAATAAGACCTCGTCAAATGTAGACCGTTTTCGCGAGAGGCGTATGCAACACTATGGGTAAAAACATTTTAAAGAAAACATGTCTAAACGTTGACCAGAGACGTCTTACTTTACACGAAGATGATCATAAAAAGATCACGCCCATTTACAGACGTCCGTGTGTTATATGTACCTTGGAATGTCCTAGCATAATACTATTGACCAGGGCTGCCTTTTTATTGTTAGACTTAATATGACCCTCAACTTCCTTTTTTCCACTAGGATGAAAAGTCCTCTCGAAAAGAAAACACTTTAATGTTGGCCTTTTAAAAATATTCTCAATGTTTCAAAGTTTGACACCTAGAAGTTTTTTTCAGGAATGTCAATGTGGAAAATGGGAACTAGAACTCATAAAACATTAATTTATTCAATTGAAACTCCGTTAGCTCGTTTCATTCTGTTCAAAAATTGTACAAACATTGACTTTTAATTCGTGTTGAAAACGATTGAAAAAAACTACTCTACTTGCATTGGAATGTCTTTTGGTCAATGTACCGATACATTTAGATTGCCCACCCAACTGTTTTGTCACCAATATATTCTTGGACCCGGTCCCATGAGTATAACGCTACGGCACTGAGTTTAATGTCCAATAAATCACAGCCAAAACTGTTCAATTGGCAGCACGTAACACAAGACTGTACAAATATCTCTCCGTTAATAACTGTACCGCCGTATCAACTCTTTGCACTGGCCTCTCCATCTCGTCCCGGACTTGAACTGAGCCGTCTTACTGAACCGCCTTGACTGTGACACCTCCGCTCTTTATATAGGGTCTGGCCTTCTAGAACCGGACGGAACATCGCTCGACCATTCTGGTTAATCATATGACCACATCATTCGTGACTCTCCTGAGCTTTCTAAATGCTTTTTTTTTATTTTAAAAAAGGACGACTTCAATTCGAACTCGAGGGCTCAAGAATCCTCAAGTTAGCATACTAACCACTGTGCCAGAGAAGTGCTTATGAAAATAGAAGCTTTTATAATTATCTAATGCTAGTTTCAATCTTTATTAAAAGCGACAGCCTCTTTCTTTGCACAAAGTATGAAGGGAACTAGTTCAACTTATCTTAACACATCTTAAAAATCCATTCTCTTATTCGATACCAAACAAGATAATTAGGTATCAATAGTTTATTAACTAATTGGATTTTTAAAAATTCTCCTTGTGTCAGATACAATAAATAATTGTGCAGAGTTTAAACTTGACAGTATGTGGGAGAAATAACGTGTACAAACCTTTTACCAGACAGAGTGAGTTAATATAAGATTTTTAAATTGTCATTTAAGGTTGTCGCCCTTCCTCTTGATCGTATCCGAACGGAAGGCGTTAACCCTTTCTCTCCTAACTGATCGTAACAACCTCAGTTTGACTCCACTAAATATAATTATAAACTTTAATTTGTGTTACATAAACAGAGTATGCATTCTTCTATAATTATATACCTAATTTAACATTTCCTGATTACATACAAAAAAATATATTGAAGTTTAATCATAATAGGGTAGTGAAACACAAATGAGCTAAATAAATCAATCAATTGGAACGTGGAATATAATTACGGGAAGAAAGAGTTAACGCCCAACCTGAGAATCACTGGTGTCTATAGACTTGTTTAGACTAACATAAAAATAACACGAGTTCTAACTAAAAACAACTTTGTATCTCCACACTCTTCATGCTATATTTAACACCACTTGTTAATGTGAAGTTTGCACATGATAACATCAATATAGCCCGGTTTCCTTGCGGAGTGTAAAGGTTCTCAAATTACGGGAATCATGTTGATGTACAAAACACTGTTAAAGTAAACCAATACACCAAGGCGGCGCAAGGGTAGGTGTCACATGGGGAGGTAAGTTAATGGTCTAATTCCTTCCCATGTCCATTAAGAAAATAAACTTTTGCAATAATTCTTTGGTTTGCTGTTCCTTTTTGTAGAAGCATACATATCTTCATTAGTTCTGCGGTCCATAGGTCAGATGATTTAGGTCATCTGTTTCTGTGGCCCAAGCTTAACGAGGGTGGTATGTGGCAGGCACAACGACCAACCGCCTTTACTTTTCTCCAAGTAATGTCATGTACCTATTAGCGCTGGGAGAACTAAAACACATCAAAGATCCCGAAATTAAAAATTCCAGTCTTCACCAGGATTTGAAGCCGGACCCTCCGGTTCGTGAGCCAAGCAATTTACCACTCAGCCACCGCGTCTCCAGTTCATTAGTACACAACTGTAAACAATGCCGGAACTACTTTTAATTTCAGTACATTACATTTATGTTTTTATACATGTCCTTTCGAAAAATTCACTTTCATTACTATTATAAGTTTAATTTTTATAATACCTCTATTCAACTTGTTCTTTTCGTGGAAACTATAAAACCTAAGACCAGGGCTCAAAACTCAAGCCTCAAAAAAACCTGGGTGGACACGGATCTTGAAAACAGGTCAAACGAGTTTCGTAGAAATTGGGCTCTTGGTGTATATTATTGGGAAAAGAACAGCTCGTTTGGCAGCAGTGGAAAAACTTTTAATTAAGGGGTTACTGGAGTGTGAAAAAGTCGATTTTTGGAAAAAAATATTAAAAAATCGATTTTTCAATTTTGGTGTAATTAAATAGGTGGAGCATGTATTTCATAAACTGGCACCAAAAAATTTAAAAAAAAAAGAAAAGCATTTTAATGATGCATGGTAAATACTATTTCCCATTTTTGTCTTAATACAAATTCACTGTTTTTGAGTGAATGCATTTTTTTGTTATCCCCCCATATTTCTAAAATCTCTGGAACTTATAGAGATAAATGTGTCAAATTTGGTACACATATTCAGAGATAAATAATACAGAGAATCAGCTAGTTTTAATGACGTTATCATAAGAAGTTTTTAATATATGATCTTTTGGGGAAAAAATGCGTATGCATTTTACATGTAAAAAAATCACCCTTTTTAAAAAAATTATAAAAAATGCACAATACTAAGGGAAAATGTATAATATCTAGCTAGATCCTTTCAGCCACCTTTATACTTTAAGGTGTAAGTATTTTTAGCTTTGAAAGTTATCAATTTTGAAAAATTTTAGAATTTTCCTATATGAATTAATTTTTGTTTATATTCAAGATGGCCATTACCATGGCAACCGGGAAACATTAGCCAAGATTCAATATCTATACCCTAACCCTTTTTATTGAGTTGTCATATGATATAATGTAACAAAATTTATTAAGTTAAAGCAAAAATTTAAAAAAAAAATGAATTTTGCACTCCAGTAACCCCCTTTTAAAGAAGTTTTAAATAAAATGCGTGACCTTAAATATTCGTTATTTTTAATTTTACTTTGAAGTCACCAATCTCACTTCGCCTAGGGCCTCCTATTACCTCAAGCCGGCCCTGTTGATATGTTGGTAGTCTAACAATTAAATCTAAAATTTCTTTAATAAACCTTGAGTCATGGTAAAAAAAAAAAAAAAAAAAAAAAGAGCTTTGCAATGTTTGAGATTTGATCCAAGTTTCACTTTTATTTTCTCTAAATTTGTATTTAAGTCCTAAGCGGCTGCCTTAGGCCGGCCCACGAGGATCTTGCTACGACACAGCGCATGACCTGTTCCATAAAACCTTAGGGTTTTATTATAATTATTTTTGTTTACTCAAATTGTTAGGGAACCGCTGGTTACAAATGTAAATACTTCCGGTGCCGGGTAAAACTTGCTCTTGTTCTCCTCAAAAAGTGAGAGTCTTCCGTTATTCTGAATGAAAGTCACTCTGGGCCAGATAATCTCCAGACAGAATGGCTTTTGCAAGTTCTGGCGGTAACTTTTGTTTTTATCTGGCCACGTATCTCTTGATGGCTACTTAATTGTTGGCGTCTTGTGCCTGATTGGCTATGTTCTGAAAGAAGCGGTGTGTAGTGCTTATCGCATGGAGCCAAAACTAGAAATAATGTGTGGGAATGCATAACTCTTAAAAAACATTTGAAATAAATTATTCTGAAAGTGTTTATCGTTTTCGCTTAGTAAGTTTCCATCTAAAAATATTTTAAAGTTAGCTTTATCATTAAGGTAACATGTTATGCACAATAGCTTCAACCACAACAACAACAAAAACGAATAGCTAAAATGGAAAGAAATATCACACTACTAGAGCCCCTAAATAACTAGGAATATAAAATATAGTTGGACCAAAAGAGATCTTCGTACAAAAGATTCTTTTAAAATCAATTGCCTGTTATTATAGCATTACTTAAAAAAAGAAGATCCTTCTTTAGTACTAAAATTGGGACACCATTAGTAAAACAAGCAAATTATTTTGAAATATACAACCATATTCTCTAACTACTGAAAGATTTATTTCCATTTTTCAATGTCAAACAAAATCAATTAATTACCACTATTTAATTAACAAAATCGGTTAATGTTTTGATTGATTCAAGTTTTGTTAAAAACTATGTATGATATTGCAAAGTTTCAAATTAATCCGATAATGGGAAGTGTGAGGAATAACGTGTTCAAAATGTGTACCAGACAAACAGGCAGAGTGAGTTGATATCAGCTTTGTAAGACACTTCAGACTAAAAAGTAAAGTAGCAATAATAAATAAAAGACTGAATCGTCATTAAGAATACAAAAATTCAACCACATAAAATGCTCAAAAAGACACAAAGACAAATGCTTCCTATTCTCTAGTGCCAATAGAGCATTGAACGAGTTGCCTGAATCAGCCACCAAAACCGATGGCTTAACAAGTTTAAGTCTCTAATTAACATCCACGACTAGATTGATAATTTTTAGGACGCTATTATCTCCATTTCTTTGAAAGAACGTTTGTAAGTTATAAGATAAGAAGAATGGTGAGAAGTCAGTAAGAATGGTGTCAGAAGTAGGCCGCTAAGAACGTGGAACCGACCTAGTTATCACGGAGGCGTACTAAGAGAATTTTTTCCCACGAATCCAGCCGGAGGCTATTCAGTCTTAAAACCGGAACTACTCAGGCAGGCCTTTCTGGCCAATCAACTTAAAGGCACTTCCAAAAATTCTAAGCTCCAGAAAGCACTTCAATATATAACTTAGAATAGTAGATGTTTATCTTTGAGTCATCAAAGTAACAACATGGCGGAAAGAGATGTGTTTTTCTTGTGTTTTCACGATAATGTTTTTCTAGTTTGTTTGTTTTTTCGTTTGTGTTTTTTGTTGCTCTCACTCTTGTTATTATTAATTAATTAATTTTATTTCTACTTTTGATGCTTACATTTTAATGGCTTTTTACACAGTTTATATCAACCCACTCTGCCTGTCTGCTAAAAAGTCTGTACAGTTATTTCTCTACACTCAATCTCGATTCAAGCTGAAATTTGGCACACTTATTTCTAGTAACTGACAAAACAAATTTTTTTTTAAAAATCAAACAATTAGTTAATTAGCATTTGATAATTAATTATTTTGTTTCGTATCGAACAAGGGAAAGAAATTTTACTTGGCAGATGTGGTGGTATAAGTTGAATTAGGCCCCTTGAGGAGGTGAGCCTGAGTTCGAATGGAAGTCGGACAACTTTTTTTATGCATTTAAAATACGATCACGGCAACATTCACATATATCCACCCCCCCCCCCCCAACCCCCGCCTTCTTCCAACTGGTCCAGACAACTGATAGTATCATAGCGTATTGAGAAATCTAAAAGCATGAAATTGCGCAAAGCAAAAACAATTGGTAAAAATATTTCTAATCGCTCAAATTTATTAGTATTAGTCTAGATCTATTACACATTTGATCACATGACAGATCCAAACTAATTGATACAATTACACTTTATATATATTTTTTTATTTTTATTTTTGCTTTTAGTATATTTTATGTCTTTCTTGATTTTATTTCATTGTCAACATTTAATTTTAATTTAGACTCCATGACATTGTTTAATGAGAAACACCCTCCGCCCAAAATAGATTTAACATTTTAAAATATTAACTCAATACTTTGTGTATAGAGGTAACAACATGCCACATCAGCTGCTGAAGCAAACCAACGAAATAGCTCAAAAGTTATATTGAACGCTTTCTCTGTCCCTACATTTTGATTGGTCTAAATCAGTGATTCCCAAAGTGGTCTATATAGACCCCCAGGGGTCTACGAAGACTTCCAAGGGGTCTACGAAAGGGAGAACATAAATTGGGGGTCTATGAGATGTCAACGGGGGTCTACGATAATAGATTTCATTTAAACAGGTCGTGACTTTAATTTTAAAATCAAATGAATGTAATTCTTTCATACACTAATATATGATTTATACCTGAGTAAATCCTTTAAATATTTATCCTGCTATTCAAACGAAAAATTGTTGTATCTAATTTAAATACTTATTTAAATTGATTTATTTTGTCTACATTAACATTTAACAAAAAGAATTGTAGACTGTAGAGCGTTGATTATTTAAAACTAGACATATATTACCCGCGACCCGCTGGTCTTTATTTGCGCATTACTGTCGATATAGTCACTGAGAGTGTTTTGTAAACAATTAAACGAAATAATTATGTAATAAGTAAAGCGAATGTGTCAATGTAAAAATAGTGTGAATGAAGCTATCAAATCAGAATAGCTAATAGGCTTAAATCCATTTGTTCAAATTAAAACATTTGCTTGTAGGCCTACATATATTTGATTAAAATTTGAGATGAATAGACTTAATTTTGTATGTTCGTGTGTTACAGTATAAAGTAGATCTTGAGGTAGACATAGATCTAAATCTACACTAATCTAGAGTTAAAAATTGTCTTTTATAGAGTTCAATCTGTGTTGCGCATGCGTGACCTTTTTTCATGAATGAATATAGGCCTATCTCAACACGGCTACGCAGCTTTATTTAGCGAACAGCGAACGAATGTATTAAAAATGCTTTAGAAAAACAAATTTGAATGTTAATTTGATTAAAATATGAAATGAATGGACAATAATTAGTATGTTTATGTGTTAAAGCCTAAAACTATTTTTGCGAAAAGAAGTTTTATAATCTTAGAGTTCCATAAGAGTTTTAGACCTAGGCCTAGGAATAGACTCAGTAAAGAGATGTGTTAATCACTGTTAATGTGTAACCATTTGGTAATGTCTAATGAAAGGATGTTCGCCAGGAAATCTGTAGTCACAGATATCAGGAACTAATTTATGTAAAAAATGCTTTTGAAACACAAAATTGAAGGTTAATTTTATTATATAATGAAATCAATGGATCTTCTTTTGTATTTTCATGTGTCAAAGTAAAAAACTATCTGCGCAAAGTGTATTTCTTAAAATTAGATCTAGGTCTAAATCCTTTCGATCTTTTCTCATGTCAACATTGTAGACATGGCCTAGATCCATAAAATACTATAGTTGTAATAGAGTCGGACAACTTTATTTTTTTTTAGGGTCTTAAGTTTGTTTTAGGGCTACAATACATACACTACGGTCTAAGTTGGTACCCAAGGAACATTCCTGCCTAGTTTTATCAAGATTGGTCAAGCGGTTTTGATGTTTATAAGTAACATACATACACCTCACATTCTACTTTATAGTATAGATTGGTGTTTATTCCTTCCTTGTCATACTAGCGGTTGCCTAAGTGCCTTTTTATACCGATATGAAATCAATTATGCTGGAGGATCATTTGAGACAATACCTGCACACTGACAAAATAGATAAAGATTTGAAAAACGTTCGTATTCTGATCAGATCAGAATAGACCCGCTAAATCTCTCTTCGACATCACATAGAGAAAATAATAGTTTGTGAGTGTCTTACAAAATCTCTTTACATATAGTAAAATACAGAAAACACTATAGTTAAAACATTGATTTTACCCGTCGTTGTAGTTTTCAAAAACTGTTTTACACAAACCCAGATCTGATATTATTAAACAAATTTCTTTAAGCAACAATACAGTTCAAGGTCACATCTGTGGCATGAGTTATAAAATTAAAAGCTTCTTTTGTAATTCTTTCCAAACGACATATATAGTTTGGGATCAGCGGCGTCGTAGGCTCTGACAGGGTGTAGCGTTGTGTGCTTCAAACTGCCTAAAAGTCGCCGGCTCCATATTTTTAACAGGGATGACCCACGAAACCTTTTCCATGTTCGGGTATAGCTGCAAGGCAGCACAGTTTGAATTCAGTTTTCCTTCTGCTAGGTGGGCTGCAAGCCAAGTCTAATGAGCCCTTCCTGCCGAAAGCTTACTGGTTTAGATACTCACTAGGTACTCACCTTCACCCCTTCTCCTGTTAGTGAAAACAGTTCTACGCACCCAATATTTGAGCCAGACGTGAAAGATAAAAAAAAACATGAGAAACTGCTCTTTGCGAAAACTTTTACAATGATACATAAGGCTAATTAATTAATTGATTGATTACTATTTAATGTTTGAGGACTAGTTCATAGAACAACAATTCCTACATGAAACATAATATCCGTAGCAACGGATAATAGATGTGCAAAAAAAAGAACAATAAAATACAAAAATAAAATAAAACATTTCCAATGCTTTTTGGTGATACCATTAATAAATATAAATTATTTTAATAAGTTTAAATTTGAATTTTATCAATTAACAAATAGATCTCTATAACCTTTAAATTAGTTTTTCACTCTTTAACTCACTACAGTTAGAAACTTGTTTTAAAAATGTTTTGATGAATTTGCAAAAACTCAATACAAGTTAAGTAGGGGGTCTACCGAAAGCCAGAAAACATGGCAAGGGGTCTACGAGACAAAAAAGTTTGGGAACCACTGGTCTAAATTGAATCATTTTCGTTTGACAATGTAAAAGAAATGCAAAGAGTTTCTAACTCGAAATGTTGCTCACACATGAGGATATAATATGTACACACTCTCCATCCTAATCTTTCGCACGCACAACGGCGGTCCAACTCATCGCAAGTATGCAAATGTTTAAAAGTCGTTCTGGTTTTCACAGAAAAGTAAACCAATCTAGAAGCGTAAATTTTGTTTATATCCAGTAACAAAGCTCACATTTATCTACAGCGCACTCACGGATATAAAATGCAACATTGGATTTGTAACTGAAAATATATCTAAAAAACCTGAAAAAAAAAGATTTGATTTCTCCAATTTTATAAAAATAGATGTAGAATCTAGACCAAATCGAGCTTAGTTGTAATAATAAATATAAGCCCTTTTTAACAAGGTAATAACAAAACGAGAATTGGTCTAGTTTAATAACAGTACAAGTTCATAAACGGTAGGCCTATTCAAACAGTGAAATTGATTTTTTAGATCGAAATTTGGTTTCGAATATTTTCTGTGGTTTCATGTACCCTGTGGCTCAAAAAATCGACGACCATGTTTGTAAATCAAACAAGTCGGACAATGCAGATAATTTACGTGGTAAGTTGAATTTATTTCTTTTTCGGCTTCGATTTCACTAAATCGCTATTTACACTTAAACATATTCAAATTTAGAAAAATCATTATGAGTACGAAAATAAATGAATTTACGCTACCAGCCGGATTTAAGGGAAGGCGCCGGAGGTGCAGGGACACTTCGCACATTCTGAGTATTTAGAGATGTCAATTCGCGTGCTGGCTTACTAGTTAACTATTCCAGTAGTTCGTGAAACACCTGTTAAGGCCTCGCGAAACACTAGGGAAACATTGCAATAACAATATCTGACAACGAATACATAAAGATTCTTATAGTTTCCTTTTTTTACTCATATATAGGACTCTTATAGTCGTGAGCCAGGGCGCAATATGAATCCCTTCGCGTCATGATTAGGCTACTAGGTAAACAGTATTTACATTAAGCCTATCATATATAGCTATCATGGTTTCAAACTCCATTACTAGGCCTACTAGAGAGTCCCAAGTGTAGATTCGGTGTGCTTATTGTCTGTTCATCTTGGAAATGATGGAGTCTTTTTTGTTGAGCTATTTCTAAATGCTTCAATACTACTTCTACTAATCTATTTCTGTGTCTAGGAAAATTTGTGTCTGAGAAAATATGGATCTAAGAACATTTGTGTTTAGAAACATCTGTGTCTAGGAACATATGTGTCTAGGAACGTCTGTGTCTAGGAACATCTTTGTCTAGGAACATCTGTGTCTAGAAACATCTGTGTCTAGGAACATCTGTCAAACAACATTTATGTCTTAGAAGATCAGTGTCTTAGAAAATCTTTTTCTACGAACATGTGTGTCTAAGAACATCTGTATCTATGAATGTATCTGTGTCTAAGAACATCTGTGTTTCAAAGATATCTGTGTCTAAGAACATCTGTGTTTCAAAGATATATGTGTGTAAGAACAACTGCGTCTATAAATCTTTCTTGGCTTGCGTGACATTATCCATGACATTGTGTTGTTGTTTTTTTTTTGGGGGGGGGGGGCTGTAACTCAGCACTACGATTGCTTCTACATCTGCAGTACAGTACATCGTGTATGTGTGTGCCTTGCAACAGTTGATGCCTATGAGACATGTTTAAAGGAGCCGGTATACTAAGGGAACGTGTGGCCAGAACAAAAGTCGTGATCGTTCTGGGATCGAACCCTGCCCGCTGCCATCCTCTGGGCTAGGACGTAATCATCTTCATTCCTGAAGGAACTTGTAAAAGCAAAGAAGTACAAAAGTAATTGTAGTGGCGGGATGGAAACTCTTCATCAAATGTTAAAAGGCATGTCATCATCATCCTCATCTGTCCCTTGACTTTCGTTGTAAGAGCTGGTCAAGAGACAGGAAAGGTCCATTCTTCTATGTTATCTAGTACTAATAGAGCCAGCTTTTCTTCGGACGTCCCTTCCTACATGCTTCTTCTACTGTACATTGAAGAATGACGTCTGAGTCATGACTTAGAATATGACTTAACCAGATCAGCTTTCGTCTCTTCCCAGTCAGCCAGAGTGTTGACTTGTAAAAAGTACAAACTCATTTGTCTTTTCTTCCTGGTATCTGATACCCAACTTTTACTCTCAAAGGTTTGATTTCTTGTTGCAGCCACAGCGGTCAGTGTCCAACTTACAATCATATATACGTATCTGCCTCTGTGTATTTTGGTATAGAGTATAGTTTTAATTTTAGTGGGAATCATCTGTTACTCTTCCAGGCTTTGGACAGTTTACTCTTGGCAACGGATGCTAAGCTTAAACTGGTTTTTATCTGAGAGATATCAGAGCTCTAGCGTTCTCATAGTATATCTGTGTCGCTTTTCAAGGACGAAAAAAAACTTAACTTTTGAGTTTAAAAACATAATTCCGATGTTTGGTGTTTTGTTTTCCATTTCTGTTCACAGAAAAATTAAACACTTGTTTTAGATAGACCTGATAACTTCCCTTTTTATCTGCACTATCTGCTAATAGTGCTATATCAGGGAGTAACTTCCCTTGAAGGATAGGTCGCGTATTGCAAAGCACTTGAAGCCAAGCTAAGCATCAATTGACTTCTGTGAAGTGGCCAATGAGAGGCGAGCACTTCTATGACGCAATCGAGGCTTCAAAAGTCCCACGATTGGTTGTTACGATGTAAACTTTGAACTCTGATGACAGATACAGATGCGAGAAGAGAGTTCGATCTATGGTGTAATCTGACTCTAATGAACCATCTGCACTGGAAAAATTGACAAAACGTTTACAAATATATTTTAGCGGGGGGGGGGGGGGTATTAAAGTTGCAGATGTGATGGAGTATGCGTCACATGAATTGTATTAGAGCCTATTAGTAAGCTTGTCCTTTTCAACATGATGTGTACACAGTTCTACATTTTCTACAGTTGAGACAGAAGTAGCAAAGCAAAACACAAAATGGTTGCCTTCAGACTTAGAATGACTATGGTCCAGCTTGTAGGGCACTTTGTATTGTAAAGAGCCCTATTCTGAAGAGACATTGCCGTCTACATACAACACAGGTAAAGGAAGCATTTGATTTGGTGATAGAGGAAGCAACCATCTTTTTTTTTTGGCTTGCTTTCCTTCCAGTGCTGATGTCAACATTTTTTCGCTATTCTCTTTTTTAACACTATTTCTCTTCACATAGTGAGGTCTGTCGCAGTTATCTATGTAACTGTATAGTAGAATTATTTCTCTAATTGCTAGTGCGGCGTTGATCACTTTATTGATGACGTCATTACACTATTAATATTTTACTTTGTAGACCAGGGGACTGAGCTTTTGTTGCTTGTCACAACTTCTAGTGACATAAAGTTAGTGTGTGTGTGGTTTGCGTCATTTGTCGTCTAGTACAGTCTCTCCATTGTTTTGTACGTTGGTACAGATAGACGTGTCTTGAGAGTTCTTGAATTTTTCCTTGGTTATTGTTACTGGATAGCCTTAACATTTGCCTTGGACATTTTCTTGTTGGTTTATCTTGACCCCTGTTTAGGGTGAGTTTTATTTTTCATTGTATAGTTTTTCTATTTGGATTTGTTCGTATTTGTAAGTCTATAATTAGACTAGATCTAGATGATTAGAAGAATCCTTTCTTTTATCTTCTATAGGGTTTTAACGACAAGTCTAAGTTTTGGTCGTAGTCTCAGTCAAGACTCTATTTCAAGTTTTAGCGTCAAGTCTAAGTAGTGATCTTAGCTTGGTGTCAAGTCTATGTGTTAGACTCAGTGTAAAGTCTTGGTGTCAAGACTTGTTTATCCAGTCTCAATTTTCTATATTGAGAGTACAACTTTAGGTATACAGTCTACAGGACTGAGGTATTCATCTCACTAATCTCAGTTGGTCGTCTGGTGTTCAAGTTGGTTTTTCATGAGTCTGAGGTTCAAGATTCCAGACTGCGAGTTGCCTTGGTCAGACCTGATGTTATAGTATGAACTATAAACTTTTAGAATTGTCGTCAGTGAACAGTATCGGATCTAGAGGCTAGATCTATGTGGATTACCAGTTGTTGTGTTGGAAGTCTATTTGAACAACTTGTAATGAATATATTAAGGTAGTGATATTGTTCAAATAATGATCATTTATATGTCGCAAAGAGAATAACTGGATCATTTTAGATTACATCTTATTACACATATATCTATTGATATTGATACTATTATTATCATTCATCATACATCAATTCATTTGTAAATATATCACTGGAATAAATTGTTATTGTTATTTAACATCATACACTTAGTTTATTAATTTATATACATCTGTATGTGTATGATGTGCTTGTCAGACTGAACTGGGGCCAAAATATTACAAGTTCAGAAAATAATAACAATAACACACATTGAAATAATATTAATTTTAAATAATTATTCACATTTGAAATATCTAATAATAGTTTGATAAGTACAAGAAAACAAGAACCTGACAAGGTCTAGGGCTATGTCTTCCCAGTAGTGAACATCTCTCTCCACATAGTGTAGTCTAGGGCTATGTCTTCCCAGTAGTGAACTTCTCTCTCCACATAGTGTAGTCTAGGGCTATGTCTTCCCAGTAATCAACATCTCTCTCCACATAGTGAGGTCTTTCTTCCCAGTAGTCAACATCTCTCTCCACATTGTGTAATCTATATCTTCCCAGTAGTCAACATCTCTCTCCACAAATTGAGGTCTATGTCTTCCCAGTAGTCAACATCTCTCTCCACAAAGTGAGGTCTATGTCTTCCCAATAGTCAACATCTCCACATAGTGTAGTATATGTCTTCCCAGTAGGCAACATCTCTCTCCACATTGTGTAATCTATATCTTCACGGTAGTCAACATCTCTCTCCACATAGTGAGGTCTTTCTTCCCAGTAGTCAACATCTCTCTCCACATTGTGTAATCTATATCTTCCCAGTAGTCAACATCTCTCTCCACAAAGTGAGGTCTATGTCTTCCCAGTAGTCAACATCTCCACATAGTGTAGTATATGTCTTCCCAGTAGGCACCATCTCTCTCCACATTGTGTAATCTATATCTTCCCAGTAGTCAACATCTCTCTCCACAAAGTGAGGTCTATGTCTTCCCAGTAGTTAACATCTCTCTCCACATAGTGTGGTCTATGTCTTCCCAGTAGTCAACATCTCTCTCCACATAGTGTAGTCTAGGGCTATGTCTTTCAAGAACGCGATAGTCCTTTAAAAGAACGCTATAGACCTTTTAAAACCGATGTTTGGTCTGGATCTAGACCTTGTTTGAAAAAAATTGAACTTTATTTATTTATTTGTATACAGAGTTTTCCCATTATGGCCAACAAGCATGCAATTCCCAACAATATACATCAACTATAAAATGTGTAGGAAAATCGTTAGGGTCGTTCTTTTTAATATCAGGTTCTTACCAGGTTCCACCTACCAAACCAGGTTCCTCTATAAAGTTGTGACTTGAATAGAGGTATTGAAGAAATGATTTTTTAAGTAGTATGATGTAAAGTGCAAAGGTCAAGTATTAATTACAGTAATTCAGTAATACATCAAGTAGCCTTCTACTTAATGACGTCAGCTCCAGAGCTCCAGACGAAACCTGTCGTCTGATATAAATTCATGTGCTCATGCTTTCTGGGCTTCTGCGTGCACATGTCTTTTGCACGTGCTGGCGAGCACGGCATGTCGTCTGATCTCAGCGTGAGCTGTTAGGCTGACAAGAAATGCTGGACCCGCCTTAGTCCGTTTCAGAGAAATTATTACAATTCCACTATTCAGCTGGCACATTTTTATCGGCAAAACGTGGGCAGGACCTGGACGCTGATCTCGAAAACGGCTCTAACGATTTTTTTTTTAGAAATTTGACAGTTTATGTATATCTTTTGGAAAAAAATTACTAGCTGATTGGCCACACTGGGAAAAATATGGTTTGACTGTTTTGATGTGGGCAGAACTAGGAACCTGGAACCCTAAAGATCTCGAAATTATAAAAAAAATCACCAGGATACGAGCCCGGGACACCTCGGTTCGTAAGCCAAGCGCTTTACCACTCAACACTCGGTGTGTAAGGGTATGTAAGGGAATTACGCCTTTCTATGAACACTTTGCTGGGAGGGGGGGCGAGTAATTTTTAGAGGACCTTTACATCATTTGCAGAAGATTTCTTTACTGGTAAAATGATCTCGGTATGCTATCCCTAGGCTTCTTTTCCGCCATGGCTGCTGATCCACGATTAGCCTCTTATCGACCTCCATGGACGTCTCCATGTCTTGGAAAGGTTAGTCGTCACTGGGATAATGATTTTTAGAGTGGTGTTACTATCCATATGAAATAGTATGTCCAGTTGGTACACATAAGAATGTGAAAGCAGTAATGGACATTGCTAACCCTATGAAAAATAAACTTAAATCTATCTTGGAACGGGACCAAATATAATGTACAGTCAAGCGAGACCTTTTCGTTATTGTAGACCTCAACACTGACCTATTCGCAACCTATTAGAGACCAATAGCTCGTTCCCACGTCGTACAGACCTATGACATGTTCAGGCCTTGATTTGACTCTGTTGCTTGATTGGACACTTTTTGTGAAATTGCAAGTATGATCAGACCATGACAATCCTGCAATACAATATGTTTCACTGGTTGTTATGGAGAATATGTGTGTGTGTTTATATGGTGATGGTGGGACAAGGTTAGCGATTGATTGTGAATAATGCAAAATAGGTGGCATTGTCAATCGGTTTTAGTTAAGGGAGACGACTCATCATCATCATCATCATCAAACTCCATTTAAGTGACTGCTTGAGAGGCTTAAATCCTCTCTTGCAAAACCCCTGGACAGACACCCAGTTGTTTTGCGTACTATAAACATGCCACCATACAGGTCGAAAATTGTTGGTTTTCCAGACCTGTCGAGACAGAGATCAGCAAGTCTGGGGCAGTCAAACCGAATATGAGACACGGTTTCCTCTTCTTCCCCGCAGCGGGGGGCACCGTGAATCAAAATTTTGTCATAGCCGTGAGAAATATGAGCCAACAGGACAGCCTCCACCACGGGGAAGTGCGGTCATGCGTAATGCGCTCCCAGACTTCACGGGCTTTTTGCGACTTGTCCAGCACTCAAATCACCTTTCCATTTCTGTTTTTTTTAATTATAGCCAGAGCATGATGAAGACTCGCACCCTGTTTGGTGGGTGGTGTTTGCCCTCCCTGGTGGGCCAAGGAGTCTGCAATAGTGTTGCCAGTCACATCTATGTGACTCGGTACCCACTGCACAATTACAGGGGTGCCATAGTGTTGCATTATATTGTGTGAGGCCATGATGACAGTGACGATATTGGGGGGCCATGGTCCAGGGCTTTGCAAAACTGTAGTACAGGTTTTGAATCAAGTGACCACAACAATCTGTGTTGCCCTCAAATGTCCCTCGCCGAGTTGAGAGTCAATGACTTTTAAGGCTCCACAGGCTGCCAAGTCCTCCGCGTCAAAACTGTAAAAACTACCAAGTAGTCCAAACATTTTCACTGAGAGAGCCAAGAAACTCGATGTAGGTTCCATGGCCTGCTCTTCAAGAATCTATTGATGACGACCCATCAGCATATGTAAAAATAGCACTGGGCTTGAAGGTATTAATGGTCTCCAGTGCTAGAATTTGAAGGTTGTTAGATGAACGATTTAGCGTAGTGGCATTAGGGTCTACTAGATTCAAGTCTATGTCTGAGACTGGGTTCGTTGGGCGACACCAAGGGGGAAGGTGATGAAAACTTTTTTGGGGCACTTGCCTCTTTTTGGGGTCTTTTTTTTTTCTCCCCCTTTAAAAAAAATAGGACTAATTAACGTTTAATAATAGCAATACACCATTTTGACCTCAGTAATTATTTTGAGAAACCCTGATCTTATCTTTATATTATTGAAAGTATTAATATAGTGGATTAATCAGCTTAATTATATTCGATGTTATATACTGACTATAGACTACAGTATTAGAGCTACTAAAATGTAAACTACATAATGTGCAATTCATTTTATTCTACGACTTCTTACAGTTTGGTTATAATGATAACGCAGTTATAATGATAGCGAATGTCAAGTATACAAGAGGTGTGAGTGAGGATTAGCTCCCCTTCTGGTCACTCTGTGGCGAGAGTAATTGGTCAGTGCACTTGACCAGGTCCTCGACAGATGCCACCGAGTGTACGTCAGCACTATAAGAGGAGGGCCAAACCTCTATCAGGGCGTCATTCAACTATTCCATCGCTGTTTCGTCAGTACTAGTGCGTCTAGTAAAGTCATATCAAGCTGATACGTCTTGTTGACAATTTGTGACATTGGTTTTCTGCGTTTAGTCTTATCAACCGATTTCTTTGCATTGTCATCTGGATTTTTTTTTTTTAAACAAATATTAGTGATTCGCTGTGAAACTAACAATTTACACATTAAATATGTGTATTTGAATAACCGTTCACGCTTCATAGCATTGTTAAAATCTGTAGATCGATAACTCGTCAGGAACGATAACTGTGTCTAGGAAACTGCATTCATTTCCCATGTTCCAGTTCTAAAGGGGAGTAATTTGTGCGAATCGATTTGTCGAAATGAGGCGGCCCACTGTAGAGGAACTAGGCTGCCTGGTTTACAACTTAACTGTCGGCCGCTTGAACTGTTTAAACGATGTCAAGGCCAGGCTCTACCTCCCGGTGACTGTGTTCCTGGGTGTTCTCATTGTTGTGGGCACGATAGGAAATGCCACGGTAAGATTCCTTCCACACTTCTTCCATAGACAAAAACTTTTTTTTTTCTAAATAAATCCCTCCAAGTTGGCATAATGTATGAAGTATCAGATCACTTAATTGTTTAGTTATTTTGACCGCACTTGCAAACATAGGCGTAAGTATATTTTATAATTAACACCTATGTATGTCATAGCCTAAGGAAAGTCAATATTATGCTTTATTGTAGGCAATTTTTAAATTCCTTAATTTAATTGCTAAATTTTGAATATTGGTTTACAAAAAGAACTTTTAAATGTAATAAGACTTCACTTCGAGCCCTAAGAGTAGTGAGGAGTGCAATATTTCCCGTGGCTGCGCAGCCCCAGCTGTGACCTACATATTTTGCCACTAGGACAGGTATAACCATTGTCCGCAGGTGGTCGATTTATATTTTCTTTTCTATTGACTATTTGTATATATAAAATAATCAATCTACAAAAATAGTTAAAATAGACACAATATGCATTAATTAGTAAAATAGAAGTACATGTTTTTGCAACTGCTAAATAGATCTAGTAAATCATTTAAACAGGAGGGTCATCTTTTTTTATTAATGTTATTGCATTCTAAGAATACTTTGCAATACGCTTAAAATATTTGTTTAAACTACAGCTCAATATATTGTTGTTGTTAAGTTTCTCTCGTCTACTTAGTGAAATGAAAGCTTGTTATTCCCTTTCTCTATTTGAATCAAGTCACACTAGTAATTTTAGGGAAAATCATTATTATTTTGAAGTTGGCCATTGTCTAAGGTCTAAGATCATTGTTTTTAATTTTAATATTCATCTTCACAATAACCACTTGTGTTTCAAATTCATCTTTGATAATCATAAATCTTACTAAAGGGCTTTAAAAATGAAAAGCTATAAAAATTATGAAATAAATCATGTCACATGTGATCATAAGCATTTTTTAAGACCTTCATAGTAAGTTCATTGCACTATCTCTTAAAAAGTATCTTTATTATCTCCCCTGATCCTTGTCGGTAGCCCGTGTTAATAATTCAACTCAAATGTTTCTGTATTATAAAATAAATCATGTGTCACTCATGGTGTGTCCAGGTGTGTCTGGTGTACTGCAAGAGAAGAACACGTGTGTCCTCACACTATTTCATCCTCTACCTGGCTGCGCTGGACCTGGTCACCTGCGTGGTGGGAATGCCCACGGAGATCGCCGATCTAGTTCTGCCCTACACCTTCGACTCCCCGTGGGCGTGCAAAGTTTTGAGATTTACTCATTCCAGCACCATCATCGCCAGCAGCACCATCCTGATTGAGGTGAGGAATGGAGAGGTTCTGTTGTTGTTCTCGTTTTCCCAAGCATGAGAGTTGTCTTTCTTTGTTAACTCTTCAACTAGAGCGTTTAAGTTTCTCCCATGTTATTGATTGTATTAATATTTCGCTTTTTTATTATGTTTTAAAAAATCATGTTTTAAACCATATAGTGACTTATAGTCTATTTATATTCTCAGTACCGGTTCGCCATTTTATCCATTTCCTATTTCAATTACAAAACACACTAGACAAGCATTTGAAAGGTTCCCTGAAAATGCAAAGCTTCCGGACTGTGCACCGAGACCAATCATTATTGTAACCTGTTAGTAGGCCTTAGCACGTACCTGCAACAGATCAGTGTTCGGGCCTTCTATTACGACTAATTGACGGTCAAAATGTCTAGAAGTCGTATGGGTATTGTTCATGATCATATAGTTTGTTCATTGGTATATTACCGCCGCAAGTATGGGAGCATATGCACTTGACAGGGCGAATCAGTTTTTATTGTTCATCACAAGGTAGTATGGTCTGACTGACCACTGGTCGACCATCAGCACACGTAATTCCGAAATTGTTAATGACTGATGATCCTTTGTTGCCCATTGATTCCTGATGCAGACATATCACTTCCCATGTCACACAACAGGGTCCTTGAACTTTATTTGTTACTTCAATGTCAATGTTTTTAACATTTCACAACAAGAGAATTCATAAACTACAATGTATTCCACCTGTTATACCATACCATGGGCAGTTTTTACATCGGCATAAGCTAACTGTATTAGACATTCATTTGGTTTTATTTACTTTGAATATTAAATAAAAATAAACCGAAATCTTAATTCATTTTAAAAAGGAAACAAGTAAAAAAAATTATTTTTTTTAAAATTATAATTAGGCTACTATTATATAATTTAATTAATTATAATTAAATTTTAAATATTGTGTAGGACTTCTGTGTTTTAGCCAACAAAGTACATTCTGATCTATTGCCATAATATCCTTGAATGTTTTTTGACGATCATAATCAACATAGTAGAATGTCTGGATTGGTTATTTCAATATTTACTATTCTATTTATGTAAATTTCAACAACTTGAAATCATTTTCACAATTTCACTACGAGAGCAATTAACAATTATTTATTATGAATCACATGCATGTGCACACTGTATTGGAGATATTTATACATGACGGACGATACTTTTTGTGCACATTTTAGCCCTGCAGATTCAAATTTTCCAAGTTCTTTTGTTTATAGCACAAAATAATGGACTGAATAGGCGTTCCATGCACTACTTGAATAATTAGCTATTAGGCCACCACGTGATTTGACCTCTCTTTAAAAAAAAAAAAAAAAAAAAAAAGCAAAGTGTTCCGATAAATACTCAAGATGTGCGAAGTGTTCCGTTAAGGAAAAAAGTTTGTGAAACACTGATACAAATGAAGCATTAGGATTTCACAGTATGGCATTAAGCTTATTTAAAAGGAAATGTTCAGCTTACTGGAGGAAAAAGGAAATTTGATTCGAAGATCAAGTGTCACGCATTGAGATAGTGTTAAAATTTATAACTTTTTTTTCTTTTAGTTTAGTTGGCACCTGTGAAATTCAATTTACTGCCCTTGACCTTGCAAATTGTTTAAATCTCCAATGCCAATAGAAAGCGTAACAATTTACCCTATTTATCTGCATGATGAATAATGACGATTGTTCGATCTTCACCAGAAACAAATAGACCTACTCCATAAAAATGTAATTATGTTAATGTTAAGTGTACCGACAATGGATATGCTCCTATTAATCTTTTCTACTTTTATTTAAAAGGTGGCGTTTGATCGATACTATCGTATTTGCCAGTTGGGAAGACAATTTACAGCCAATAAGGCCAGATTTTTGTGTGTCGGAGCCGTGGTGCTAGGTTTAGTGTGTTCCTGGCCAACTTTCATTTTATTTGGAAGGTAAGAATATTAATTGAAACCGTCATTTAGTATGCAGAGATCCATTACAATTTAGTCCAGTAGTTGCTGGCGCTGTGGCTGAGTGGTAAAGCGCTTGTCTTCCGAATCGAGGTGTCCGAGATTCGAATCCTGGGATTTTTAATTTCGGGACCTTTAGGGCGCCTTTGGGACCTTGGGTGCACCCAGCTCTAATGAGTACCTGACATTAGTTGGGGAAACGTCATGACCACGTGAGCAAAAACAGATGACCTTTACATCATCTGTCCCACAGATTGCAAGGCCTGAAAGGGAAACTTTACATTACTTGACCAGTAGTACTCTACTAAAGCTAATATTAAAGCTTATATTATCCTCTAATTTGAAACTTAAAAATGCCTTCAATAATAAACGGAGGAAGCGTAGAGGAGGTGGTCAATGGGTCAAACAATGCTTGTAAATGTTTTACATGATTCGGATGTTCCTTCAGATTTCTAGAAAATTACCTTCCCGCATGATGACTGGGTATGGCAGCGGGCAAGGTTCGAACATGGAACCATCGAGACAACCGAACGATAGTCCAGAGCCCATACCACACGACCAGCCTTACACAAAAATGGATGTCGACATGATGTTTGCAAATTTTGCAATTAGATTTTTTTTTCTTAGGTTTAAGGTTTGAACTGACTATAGTTATCTGTAGTCTGCTTCCAACGTGTCACAGTATCTGGTCTTGGGAAAAACAAAGAGACAGAGGGGCGCTGTGATGCTCATTATAGCCTAGGCCTAAATACAAATGACCTATTACAACTATATTAAGCTCTAATCTTTTCTTTTATATAGGTAAATTTGTTCTACTTTACATGTGACAATTTCACGGAGGCAGTTCATAAGAAACTACTGTTTGGATTGTTATAAACTAAATTTCATAGCATTGTTTATTTCATTTTTTTTATTCCTTAGGAAGACAGTGATCCGAAACCTCAATGGCCATGTCCTGAAGGGCACCGACTGTACCACTGATGACTCCATGAGAAAAACAGTATACCCCACCATCTACTACGTCTTCCTATTCTCCTTGTTCGGCGTCACCATCATGTTCTTTGCTGTCCTCTACTCCAAAATTGGGCTGACGATCCTGGGCAGGAAGCGGGTCCACATGGGCTCCGTGACTTCCACTACGTCCTCCAACAAAGCTCTTCTCAGGGCGGGCTCCCGCAAAGAAAACGTAAGCTGACCTAGAGTTGTTTCCTTCTTTAGTGGTGAAATGTCCATAATTGGTTAGAGACGCCTGGAATATGAGTTGACGTTCGACTCTTGATGTTAGTTTACTCCTAATACGCAGGCCTACGCAGTCTTGTGAGATACTGAAGGTTGCATTTGCAGGAAATAAATAAAAAAACATAACTACAGAACCGGAAAAATTTATCTTATAGAATAACTACAGAACCGGAAATATCTGTCTTATAGAATAACTACAGAACCGGAATTATCTGTCTTATAGAATAACTACAGAACCGGAATTATCTGTCTTATAGAATAACTACAGAACCGGAACTATTTGTCTTATAGAATAACTACAGAACCGGAATTATCTGTCTTATAGAATAACTACAGAACCGGAATTATCTGTCTTATAGAATAACTACAGAACCGGAATTATCTGTCTTATAGAATAACTACAGAACCGGAACTATTTGTCTTATAGAATAACTACAGAACCGGAATTATCTGTCTTATAGAATAACTACAGAACCGGAACTATTTGTCTTATAGAATAACTACAGAACCGGAATTATGTATTCTTATGGAATAACTACAGAACCGGAACTATCTGTTTTATGGAAATGGAATAACTACAGATCCAGAACTATTTGTCTTATAGAATAACTACAGAACCGGAACTATCTGTCTTAAGGAATAACTACAGAACCGGAATTATCTGTCTTATGGAAATAGAATAACAACAGAACCGGAACTGTCTTATGGAAATGGAATAACACCAGAACCGGAACAATCTGTCTTTTGGACAATAAGAAATAATTTTACCGGTACCTAGAAATTATTCAGAATTTGAAACATACCCATAATGGTAAATGTTGGTTTAATTTAAAAAATTGGAATAAAAGTGGATGTACGCGAAACATGTAGGCCAACTTATTAGTAATTGTCTTCCTAAGTATAATTTCCATTGTGTGTTTCTTTTTTTTTTCTTCTGATCCTTATATAAATTATCAAGGTTCTAAATTCCGATTTGATTTCTCCTCCAGGCTCCAGAAGCAACAAGCTCCGATTTGTCTTCAGAGCAAGACGAAGGGCTCGGTGGATCAACAGCCAGTGGTAACAGCAATGGTAACAACAGTCACCCCGGCAGCGAAAACGTCAGCAATGCGACATCCACAACCACCCTGGCCAGCGCCATCTTCGGCAGTGTCAAACGACACCAGGGCAAGTGTGGGAAGCTAGAAGACACGTCACGCTGGTTTAACCCAAATCTCCCCACCAAGCCGGGAGCTGTCGCCGTTAACGGAAATGACGTCACGAAAGGAAGTGTGGCGAATCAGAGTTTTGCTGATATTAAAACGGCTTCAATAGACTTTCCAGTTCTGCCCTTGGGCACTGGCCAGTTGTTAATTGAATCGAACAAGAATGTCATGGAACTGGTCACATCAAATTCATCTGTGGCTCATCTCGTGGGCAGCGCGGTACTTTCCAAGCCCCCCAATCGTCAAGTTAGCAGAACCAGAGTCTTCACCCGCCAAGTCCACTATAACCCAACACAGCATCGACCACACCAGCAGCACAACTTAGACACCACGGACGAAGAAGACAATGTCCCTCAACACAAATCACGGAAACAAGCCGCGAAAGAAAACTCGGTTCCAAAAGCACCCCAAAGACAGATCCGCGTGGGGAAGACAACCACGGTTTTATTCGCAGTAACGCTCGCGTACATCTTGAGTTTCCTCCCTTATCTCACGGTCATGGTGCTGCGCAGTGTTATCAAGGACTTGGAAGAGAACCTCAGCCCAGTCGGCGAACTGGCCTACAAGCTTTGCGTGAAATCTTTCTTCATCAACAACGCCATTAACCCGTTAATATACAGCTTCCTGAACCAGACCTTTAGGCAAGACGCAAGACTTATGTTTAGAAAGTGCTGCGGCACTAACAAAAGGACATCGCCTAGAGTGAGAACACATCCTGCACCCGATGCTGTCTGAAATATGTGTTGCCAACTTTCTTATCATTCTCAGGAAACAGCGCAACCAGTTCGTTGTGCTTTATAGTGGTAACAAGACTTCTCCGTGTGATTATGTAATATGCAGATGCACCTCAACCACAAATAGACCACACTTGTTAAAAAGTGTATCAGAGCAAAACTTCACACTAGATCTGGCATTAGGAAAGGGTTAGTCTTAAGAGAAATGGGCGTGTTTTCAAAGACATTGGTTGTGACCCAGTAATAAGGAACGAGGTAAAACTAAAGAATTCTACTTCTTACAATTAAAGTCGCATGCGTGCACCTATTCACATCGAGTTTATCGTTTGATGCTCCTTTTTTTGGGGGGGGGGGGGGGCGTGATTTGATCTAGTGGGAGTATCTCAAAGAAAATGGGCGTTTCTAGGTTGAAAAGTCTCTAGGTTTGCGCAGACGCATACACACGTGCATCAAAGTTTATTGTGTGAGGCTCTTAGCTATTTTGGGGCATAATTTAAACCGTCGGCAAAGTCCTTTCTTGAAGTAACAGTTCAACGAACACTAGCTTTAAATGAAGAAGTGTATGCCTATATTATTAGCTTATACAAACAACTAGGTACAGTATACGTTTCCAGACGGCTGTGTCGTGAAATATATAAAGTCAGAACGGAGATTTAGGAGAGACTTGATGAACTATTTTGAGTTTAGTTACAATTATGCAAATCAGTTTGTGCCACTAACTGATTTTGTGGATATGCGATCCGAACTCTTGACAAGATATTCTATGATGTTTTTATGTCAGAATAACCATGCAAATCTATAGCAGGCTATATACACTATGATGCAGAAACTATTAGAAATGTTGCAGTATGTTGTTGACATTATAAGTGATAGTGGTCAACTGAGTTCTTGTTGCAGAATTTTTTACAGTAAGGATTTAATATTTGTGTGTGTGAGAGAGAGATAGAGAGAGAGAGAGTGTGTGTGTTGTTATTGAATGAATCATTGAAAGAATATTTTAAAAAGATGGTTTAGTGAGCGAGAAAGAACTATTACAATGTACAGTATGCTATTATAAAATTAGAATAATATATTATATAATGTTACATGTTACAATAATAAATAAATAAATAATGGGTTATATATATAAAAACCTTTACTTTGTTTATTTGTTGTTTGTTTTTGTTTTGTTTGTTTTTTTGGAACATTTTCTGAACAAGACCATTTTGCTGATACATTTCCAAGTTCACGAGACGTGTTTAACACACTTTGAGCTGTGTCGAGTGAGACACATGTTTAGCACATTTAGAGCCATATCTATTTCTAGTTAATTTTCCCCCCAAATCTGAGATCGTTTGAGGCCCGAAAATACACCCTGTCATCAATTTGGAGGGGGGGGGCAGCTGATCCGAAAGTGTTCTCTAGCGCTTAAACAGTGGCCTATACTTTACATAAAAGTGACCAGATTGCCAGGAGTGTTAATGCACCATTTTACAATGCCCTAATTTTGCCCACCCCCTTTTTCCTCACCAGTACAAAAACAAAAGTTGGCTCTCCATTTAGAACAGAAATTTATTCCGTAATCCCACTCAAAGGTGAAAATATTTCTTAATAAAATCCTTACATCAAACAACTAAAAACTGTTTAGTCTGTTGACTGGAGGTTTAGTAAACAAATGACATGATTGATTACCTCAAAATGACACACTTTTGACAAAATTTATAGCAGCTCTCTTTGTCTTTGTCTGTCTTGTAAAAAGTTTGAACACCTTATTTCTCCGGCACCCATTCTAGGATTTCAAACTTTGCATGATTAATCATTGGCGTAGACACTAGACTGTGACTAGATTAATCAATTTTTAAAAACTAACCAATTAGAACACTAATTACTGGCTATTAATTATTCCGTTTGATACCAACAATGGAATTGAATCCTTTTTTATTCACAGATATGCTTAAATATGTCAGGTTTTGCCCCCTTAAATAATTATACACGTTATTTCTCCCTCACCAATTCTTGGATCAAGTTAAACAAGTGTTCAGCTAGTCAATTTGTTGGTAATTCTTTGTTTAATATCGAAAAAGGGAAATATTTCTACATTCTTGAAAGATATAGTTGTAAGTTATGAGTTCTTCCCATTAGAAAATTTTTTTAAAAGCTTTTTTTATATTTTGCTTCTTATTTAAATCTAAATGATAAGAGTTGTCTGTCCTACATGTTCAGATGTTCCTTCACACTTGAATATTTATTACATCATTGCCCAAACTTACCCGCAGAACTGCGGGGGATTGGGATAGGCACGGTGCGAACATGAAACCATTAAGACAACAATCCCAGCTTTTTTTTTTTTTCAAACTCATTAAGATGATAAAATATATTTAAGAAAAACAAGACAAGTAATGTTTCCCTAAAGGCAGTACAAAGAGAAAAGCTATGTATCCCTAATGGCAGTATAACAGTATGGGTTATAGACAAGAGAAAAGCTATGTATCCCTAATGGCAGTATAACAGTATGAGTTATAGACAAGAGAGAAACTATGTAGCCCTAATGGCAGTATAACAGTATGGGTTATAGACAAGAGAGAAGCTATGTAGCCCTAATGGCAGTATAACAGTATGGGTTATAGACAAGAGAGAAGCTATGTCTCCCTAATGGCAGTATAACAGTATGGGTTATAGACATGAGAGAAGCTATGTAGCCCTAAAGGCAGTATAACAGTATGGGTTATTGACGAGAGAGAAGTTATGTAGCCTTAATTGCTGTCAATATTTTACCAACTTTATCTTACATTTCATCAAAAGCAAGAAAGACAATGTATGTTCTTGTTGGTAATCTAGTCACCAGGAGAAGGTGCAAATGTGAGCAATTAAAGCCTGAACCAATAAACTTCGTGCAGGATGGGCTTGTCAGGCTACCCGCCTAGAAAGAAAACATTATCCAAACCTCTGCTGCTTTGAATCTATATCCAAACACGGGAAAGGCATCAGAAGTCAACTCCAAGTGGAAATCAGGAGCTGTAACCCTTAGGCACCTGCCATACCTTTGGACATATCGTGGATTGACGAGAACTGCCGTGTAGGCGCCTTAGTCACGACCAAAGCTAATGCCCAGGCTTTCATCTCATTTCACTCCACAAATAAAGGAAGCCGACGGAATTTAGTCACACTATGTTAATTAGAGACTTTATACTCTGCTAAGTCAGTGGTTTTCTGGCTGATTCAGGCAACTTGCTCCATACTTTAAGGATAGAAAGAAAAAGTACACTCACGAATTTGTCTCAGCATGTGGAATAAGAAATCTGCTATTAACTTTCTGAATGTTTTATTAGGATGTGTTTTTGTATTGTAAGTTATAGTTCAGTGTATTGTGGCCTATTATTAAATTACATTTCTGTCATGGAGTGTCACTACTGAAAGTTTCATTTGTGAGAAACTTAGCGATTGTATTTTTCCATTTGTTCTGATTCATTCTGTTTTTCTTTAGTACATTTGATTTCTATTGGAACTTATAATCTTTTTTTTTTTGTTGTAAGATATTTTTTCAAAGCTTATATCAACTCACTCTGTCTGGCCAAAAGTTTGTACACATATTTCTCCGACATCTCATCTCAGATCAAGCTGAAGTTTTGCACAATTATTTCTTTTACCTAACATCACAAGAATCAATTTTTAAAAAAAATTAATTTGTTTCGTACCTCAAACAAGGGAAAGAAACACTACTCAACTGAAGTGGTAAATGCTGAATTAGTTCCCTTGATATTAGGATGCTGTCTTAGGCTTAGTGAACACAAACATAAAATAGAAACAATGGATAACTATACAATCTCCCATGTTGCTAGACTCTTCGCTGGTCACCAATAAGAAGGCTTTAGCCCACAAGTTCCATTCAGGTTGTTCCCTTTCTTTTTTTTTTATTTATTTAAAATGCTTTTTTATTGTTAGTCTAGAATCTAGATCTACTAAAAAATTTAATTACACGACTGCTCAAAATTAATTGATACAATTACACTTAATAATAATAATATAAGCTATATTTTGGTTTTCAAATATTTTTTTGTTTTTCTTTAGATTTCACACAAATGTTTGTACTTGTAATTGAGCCAACAGTTTTGTACAATCTAAAATCTATGCTTAAAAAAAAAAAAAAAGGATCTATTAAAACAAAATGCATGACTTCAATTTTGTTTAATTACATAATATACATAAAGAATGGAGAGAAATCATGAAGAGTTTACACATTTTCATCACAATGGTTATAAAAACAAAACAAAGAAAACTTAGGAGTGGACTCCCTTATCAAATGTTATATTTCCATATCTAAATCTGTATACTGAAACCTAAGGATCGTTAAACATCTTAATAATCACTTTTCTATCACTACAAAAATAGAGAAGAAAAATAAGAACTACTTTAGAAGTGAATCAAAGTGTTAGTGAGAAAATAGAGAGCATTCAACAGTCTCACAGACCTGAGTAACTCAGGGGAAACAATTAGAATTTATCCAGCATGCCATTTTAATATGGTATAATTGAGCTGCTGCCAACTCTTATTCTGACCAAATATCCAAAGGATTGTATCATCACTGAGTCACCATGCCTTATACCCTAGTCCTGACTGTAAGACGAATTGAACAATATTCTAAAACATTGACATATTATTGGACATTAGTCTTGTAGCCAGCCACCAGCGTCCATATATTTATATATACAAACAAACAAGAAACAAGTTCATACAGAGTGACTCTCTGAATGAACCCAGTACAACAGAAATTGAATACAATCACGTCAATTTAGCATGATCAACTAGAAAGCAATGTCAGTATGAAAGTCTTTCATTATTCTTTTAACACAACAGAAGATACATGTTCAGCTAGATCAGGAGTTCTCAACATGTGGGTCACAACCCCCCTTGGGGGTCGAATGACCATTTTTCAGGGGTCGCCTAAGACCATCGAAAATATGGATTGTTTTTGCCTATTCTTCTGTTGCTGTATGTGTGTGTGTGGAGGGGGTTGCGGCAGAGTGGGGGATTGTAATAAGGGGTCACCTGGCTTAAAAGGTTGAGAACCGCTGAGCTAGATAATACAAAATGATGTATAGTTTGAAAAGAGACTAAGTACAACAGCGCAACTTTCATTCAAAGCCTGGTGTGAATTATAAAATCATTTCTCAAACAGAATGCACACAAGTTCTTTCCAATCATGAAACACACAAAGCCTAGACCAGCTAAGCCGACCCCCTGTCCTAGCCAACATACAACACATTGGACGCTGGATGTGGACAAATTCATTGCATGCAGCAGTTTTCAAAGAGGGATAAAAATAAGAAAATTTTCTACAAGTTTAGTATTGATTGGAGGCGCAGTGGCTGAGTGGTTAAGCATTTGGCTTCCAAACAAAGGTGTTACAAATTTGAATCTTGGGATTTTTAATTTCGGGATCTTTACAGCACTTCTGAGTCCATCTACCTCTAATGGGTACATGACAATAGTTGGGGAAAAATAAAGGCGGTCATTGAGCTGGCCACATAACACCCTTGTTAACTGTGGGACACAGAAACAGGTGATCATTACATCATCTGCCCCATAGATCGCAAGGCCTGAGAGGAGGAACTTGCTAAATATTGATTATGTCTTACTGAAAATTCCTGTGAATTATTTTTGTACAAATAATTTTTTAAAAGCTTCAAAGAGTCTTCCAGCAAGACATAAAACTATTTTTTACTTTTTTTATGCTGCAAAGTCCAAGTTAAACTCTTTCTAATCATTATCTGCTTTTCAAACAATTCCATTTCACTTTGATTAATTTTTTTTAAACTGCCACCAACTGTTATTGGAGACAGATTTAAATGGAGATCTTAGAAATAACTAAAACATTTGGGTCAGAAAGAGGGTAAAGCCTTAGAGAGTCTAGGATGCACTGTAATCAGAAAAACATTTGTCTAAATTTAAAAATAAGACAGACAAGTAATTTTTTTTTAAAAAAGATCAATAACAACCAACATCATTTTGTAATAAATAAAAATAGGAATAAAATTTGCATAATTTAATTTTTTCTCTAAACAAAAATCTTCAATGAATAATATGATAGGTATCTCAAAAGAAAATGTACAATCTCTATCAAAAACAATGGTGATGACCTTTTGTGATAAAAATCAGTGAATTATTAATAGTTGAACATTAAACTTCGTAGACAAGGTAAAATTTCTTTGTACTTTTCAAAGGATGTTTTTTTTTTTTCTTTCTTAAACCCTAACTCCTGACTGAAATTGAAATAATTTAAGCAATCAAGATGTGAAACTGAAAATTTATTTCAATTTAAAATGCTCAGACATTGAAAAAGCGAACTGTCAATAATATTCAAAAGTTGATCTAGTATAACATAAATTTTAAAAAAAAAGATGTAATTACACTTATGGTTTTTAAGACATTTATACAAAACAAACAACTGCATTGTAGTTCAAATGGTTTTTGACTGGTTTGTGACTAATGTATAATTTCTAAAGAAATAGTTGGTAATGGTTACTTGACAGAAATAACTGATTAACAGCTTCTAATCTATATGATACTCAAGAGATCACGATTTTACATATTAAAAAAATTAATTTTGAGATGTAAAAACATGTATTACTGATATCTAATACATAAACTTGATTTTAGTATTATCACAATTTGCATTCACGAAAACCCTTGTGTAGCTAAAAATGGAATAAACACTGCCTCCCCCCACCCCCTTCCTTAAGGGCCCCACTATCATTGCTATGACAACTTATTTTCTTCATTATGAAGCAATGACATAGCTTTTTGTACACTGCTTAAAACAGTTAGTAAACTTGTAGCGTTAAATGCAAAAGAGAAAACAAAGAAAACAAAGAGACGTCTGTTTGGCCCATGTAAGAAAAAAAAAAAAAGACTAAAGCATCACATATGATATGATACACATGTATTAAGATATAACATTATTTGCATTCCTCTCAGGGTTCTTTTACCACAGCATTTAGTTGACATTAAGATTAGGTCCTGACCTGCACAGCTCTAGGACGCCCACATCTCCAGTTCCCGCATGGCCTCATCGTCGTCATCTTTCTGTTGACCTACAAAGAAACAAAAGGCAAACACATGTTTTAATGAGGTCTAGCTAGATTCTTACTCCAGATTCTAAGAAAGACGACAGACCACAAAACAAAAATGTGAAGAAATAATAGTTGAGGGTTTCTGCACCAAAGTCAATATGAAATTCCAGGAGTTTTCCAAGAGAAATTTTGAAATTCCAGGTATAAAATTCGCGCCAAAATATTACATAGCAATAGTCAAAGTTGATTAATGTAGGTTTAATAATTAAATTAAATTACCAAACTTATGGTATACATTCCTGTCATCACTGTCCATAGTTTAGAAAATTAAGTGCTCACAAGCTGGCTATAGAAATTATCCAGTCTATCAGTCTATTAGTTAAAATGGAAATGTGTAATTGTGTAAATTCAGATTTAATACTATCACAGTCATCTGCACTGATAAGGCCAAGCAGAACCAAGATGCTCAAAGTGGTATATAAATCATTTAAGGAGCTATCAAAATCTTGCAAAGGGTATTTGGGCTTTTGCCATTTTAAACTCTGGCAAATAGCATTCTTTAATGAAGATTTTTCAACGAGTTTGAGAACTGTTGTCAGTAGAAACTTTCTGCTTTCCATCTAGAAATTTAAAACATCACTAGCACTGACTTTAGTTTTAATTTAGAAGATTTTTGATGTCTGTCAAATCTACAATAAGCAGTGCTGCAACATAAGTACATTCTTTGAAAACAGCTGGTGTTATAAGTCTTTGCTAAAATGACTGCAGCATGCTAAAGAAGTCTTGGGCCATAAAGCATTAAAGGGCAACCAACAGTAGTGCATCTGATTGATATTTTTTTTAGAAAAGGTTGCAAAACCTTTGCAATTGAGATGAAGATTTCAATTTTGGCAAACAGCCTTTAAGGTGCTCAAAAGACTTTGTGTTGACTGCCTTCTTAGCAGTAATATAAAACTATGAATTTGTTGGGTTACTGGCTTAGCTGTCAGTGTAGTACAAGTGACAGTCACTGAGACTGTGGCAGCCCTTTTGACAAATACAGCAGCCATCTGAGTTACTTGACTCGCTTGTGCTTATCAGATTTCAGATGCGATTTAAGTGCTGCTTTACCAATGTTTGAAATGATAATTTGTTGTTTCTTTTTATAATGACAACAAAAAGCTTTAGTGTCACTGATGGACAATTTCTGAAGCCAAGATTTGTAGATCTAGAAATCTATATCCTGGAATTTCAGGAGGCCACAGACACCCTGATAGTTGCACATAGCAGCATACAAAATTTTAAATGGATTCACTACATTTTTTAAAATATTGTTGTGCCTCGTCATGTGGTATGCACTTCAGACAGTCATCTTGACTAACCCTTGATCAAACACTGCCTGAAGTCCTGCAGCAGGTTTTGAGGGCATGTCCAATACTAAAAAGTGTAGGCGTGTCATCATGATGGCCCCGAGATCCAACCCTGCTATCCTGTAGGAGATTTATGCTAGGTTGTAATAATCTTCATTTTTAAAGAAATTTACAAAACTTGTAAAACAAAACAAATTTCAGAATAATAAAGCACTTTGACATTCAGGAAGGCAATGCTATTTGTATGTTACTGTATCTGTACATGTGAATTGAAATGTAAGTCTTACTTCTGGCTGGTGCTGCCTTTCTTGAATCTGATGGTTCAGCAGTAGGAACACTTGGCAAATGTTCTGTTCCTTCCACATCCAATAGCTGTCTGTCTAACTCTTCCTGTTCTAGTTCTTCTAACTCTGCCAATAAGTCATCCTGAAAAAAAAATGAAAAAATACATACATTTTTAAAAAGTATTAATTTTTAATTGTATTTGATTAATGTGACAAAGTCAATGAAGGACAAGTAGGAATAACTAAAGAAAGAAAAATCAAGACAGCCCAAGAAAGGCTCTTCAGCAACACTGATAAAGACTTTAAAAAAAAACAGAAGAGGACAAAAGAAATTAGGCCAAAATTAAAATATGAAATAAAATGAGTTTTTAGCTAAATATACAGAAGCTGCTGTAGTGTCAAAAGGGAAGATGAACGCTTAAATGAGCATCTCATGGGATAGTTAAATGCTTTGTAAACAGCTTTTAGGTATCAATTTGAATTTAAATGGATTCTGAAAATTTGAATTTGGTATTTTAATCAATGATTTTCTTTTAAATCAAGAAACCAAAGCAAAAAGAAAAGTAACACGAGCCAGAGTGCATGGGGATTGCTAAAAATAATGCAATGCCTGTTATATATATAACTGACAATTCAAGGTTGTAATTACTGAAAGTGCCTCTAACGGCATGTGTCTCTGACAGCCTCAGACAACCAACTCAAGTGTAGCGTAGACATTGGATCTGGCTGAACTGGGAAGTTTCTGGGAAGAAGGCTCGTTAGCAGTAGCTGGCTACCCACCTAGGAGAAGCTGAATCCAAACATACCTGAGCATGTGAGAGTCAAACCTGAGAAATATCAGGAGCTGTTGACCCTTAGGCAGCTTGCAGCACACGTACTACACCCTAATAGAATCTGTGATGCCAATGATCACTGTATTTGGCACCTGCAGTCCCTTTGGAAACAACTATGTTGAGAGGGGGGGAAGGGGGGAATTCTGCATGGGCGCTACTGTTTTGACTATAGTTATTGCCCAGCCTTTCATATCATTTTTAGGAGATGATCCAAAGTCACTTCTCAACTAGACAAGGCTATAGCTATAGATAGTGAACATGACAAAAGTTCATACTGGAAATATAGGCAATGAGTGATAAATTTTTTTATATTATTTTCCAAAACACTTTTCCAGAAGAGACCTTTTTAACCATTTCATAGAAGTTTCTGCACTCTTTGGTGTTTATTTATCTAACGTAATTGTTCACAATTTTGACGAATTATCTTGAAATTTCTGTGCAAAACAGGATTTATAGGAAGTGTGTCAAAATTTGACAATGACCAAAATTTCACAAATAACCTGCTGATTTAACTAGATAAATGATACCCATATATAATCCTTAAAGCCCAATAAGGATATTATCAAAAACAATTTCCAAGCGACATCTCATTCCGAGTGACATCTTCATTTTTTTGTGAAGTGCAAAATGTCTATTGACACTTTGAAGTTTTGAACTAAATAAATAAACACAAAAAATAGCCATGTTAACTCAATGAGTGCGGAGCGTCTATTCCATAGACGGTCTGACCGCCCCTAAGCGCACGGAATGTCTATCCCATAGACGTTCATACCCTACCTTTGTTTCGTTGCATTTTTAAATTAAACTTTTTAACTAACAACAGTGGAACTATTTTTACTTTATAAAAGAGTTCTTCATCCTTTGTTTACATAGAAATTAGAAGCTTTTGGCTTTATTTAGACATTTTTTAATACTTTTTTCACGATGTAAAAAAAAGTCACCATGACTGCGCTAGTCGAAGACACACCCACAATGTTTACTACTGAAGAAACTTTATAATTATTCTAAAATTTATCACAAATAAATAGTAATAATGAAGAATTTGATCTAGATATAGAGATTAGATCCAGGTAAGTCTAAATTTAGCGTATCTTACTATTTATATCTATATTATTAGTATTTAGATCTAAATCTATTATTGTCAGTAGGCTAGGTGTAGAGTGTAGATCAAGATTAACTAGATCTAAGCTTTTATCTCTAGACTCTAGATCTAGATATATCTTTAGATCTAAGCTTATGATAAATAAAAAGAAAGGAAATGGTAGATCTACATCAAACAATCCTCCACTGGGGGCATTTGTTGCCCATTTTCTTTTCTTTTTTTTTTTTTAGTATTGTTTATCTGTAAAAATCTACAACATCATGGACATGGCTATGCTTGTCCAAGACACAACCACAATGTTTACTACTGAAGAAGCTTTATTATTGTTTTATTTATACTTCTATGACATCACATTTCTTTTTTAAAAAGATGTCAATAGTCTAATATGATGTTTCAACAGTAATGCAAATATCAAAATCTATATTTAGGTCTCAGAAGTTCTAAAGCTGGCATCCATTTTGTTTTTAGGGTCATATTATTTACATTATAATTTGTATGTTATATTTAAATAGAAAGATGTTTACATTTTCACATTCTCCATTCATTTACCTTTATTTTGTTACCAAATATGTTACTATAGCTTCATTGGTACTTGAATAATAAATTTTTGTTTTAGGAATGTTTGGAACATTTTCTTTTTTTCCCAAAAAAGTAGCTTTTTTTTAAAAAAAAAAACAACAACACAGCACTCAATGAGTTAATGAGCTCTACATTTTGGCCTTCTCAAACAATTATTAGACATTACCTCATCCATATCCTGACCAAAGCCAACAGGATGTGAAATGGCGTCTGAAATTTCATTAGCAACATCTTGCTGTTCAGCTACTTCATCCATCAAATCATGGACTTTGTCTACATCCCTAAGAGAGATCAACAAGGCATACAACTGTTATTTCATTGCATCAAAATAGATTTTTTACCCCCCCTTTTTTTTTTCAAAAAAAAGAAGGGTCTGAGCGTAGTTAGAAGTGAAATGATGGTAAGTTTACTTAACTTTAAAATAATGAATTTGAAATAAACATTCTTACCATCTGTTCTATATTGCTTTGCTAATAAATAATAATTTGTGAGATCTAATAAACTAAAGCCTAAAAGCTTTTATGTCACTGCATACTATTTATACTTGTATCACTTTTAATGACACCATGTTGTGGTACCATTCTTACTTTACCAGCATGTAATGGTGTCAATGTTACTTTACAAAAATGTAAATAGAACATTTTGCAGGTAACACAAAGGCAAATATTTAAAACCCCTAGCAGATCACAGTAGTCATTTAATCTCATTTAATAAGAAAAAGTGTTGCTGATCAAGTTTATCAAATAACCAGAGACTAGAGCAGTTTTCTTTTTTTCAAATTTAATCACATAAAAAGCATTACAGTAAACATTATATTTCTTTAATTTAAAAAAAAATATTAATAATAAACTTGTAAAATAAAAATTATATGTACATGTAAAAAGAGAAGTATTGAAAGTATAATAGTAGGAAAGGACTTACAGATTATTGTGAGCCCCTTTAAGTGCCTTGGCAGCTACACCCATCACACTGAGGACTTCTGTGTTTGTACTAGCATTTTCTAAGGCTTCCCTCTGGAACTCAATGGTAGACAATGTACCATCAATCTGCTGAAGTTGTTTTTCATATCTCTTCTTTCTCTTTAATGCCTGAAGAGCAACTAAAACAGAACACAAGGGCTGAGTATTTATATGTATCAAATCATATATTTAGGTCATTGGTTAATGCATGACGAAATGGATCACGCGTAGGATGTAATCACTTTTCTTTTTGAAGTAGCGTATGCATTATATTATAAGATAAGATATATATTGCATTTAACAAGCTTGCTAATTTACTTTTTCTCTCAGTGTAATAAAGTAACAAGTGCTGGCTACAATACTGACTAAAAAAAATATTAAAGGAGAGGGGAGGGGACTAAATTGTGGGGGGTTTTTTAAACAGAATGTTCTCTGGTAGAAGCAAAGCAAAATCTAGTTCACTTTTAAAGGTTTGAGTAGAATTCATGTGTCGAAAGTATATTATCTAATAGTCCATTTTTCTACACATAAAACGGCATAACTTTGCTCCTATATAACATAGAAAGATAAATTTGGTATCATTGTAAATCTCTCAGCAAGATCTACATAACTATATAGTTTCTGTTCTTATATATTTATTTTGATTTTTTTTTGTCAAAGTACCTAATTATATATTTAATTTATTTGTCACATGTAAATTATGATGAGTCTGGTGTGAATGTACACTTTGGTTTCTTATAGTTATGTTTTTTGTTTGGTGTAATGCACAAATTGTAAGACAAATTTCCATATGATCATATGGACAATAAAGATTATTATTATTATATATATATATATATATATATATAATATAGATCTAGATCTACTTATCATGAATCTAGAATTAATTTTTATCTATAGAATCTAAATCTACTTATCTCGCCATCATCATCAGTGAATCATGGGTCGGGGTGGTTCAGCAGATGGTTCACATTTTAATTTTTTAATACCCATTTTACAATCCAATGAGTCTTTAGAATTTAGAACATACTTTACAAATAACTAGATCTAACCTCTTTTATTTTTTGTGCCGTTTTTCCTAGCGATGGCTATTTCTCCTTCAATTTTCTTCTCTAAGAACTCGGACTTTTTCATGAGCATTTCCTCAACTTCTCTCAGTCTTTGTATGCCTTCTTGTGGAGTTGGGGTTTTATCTTTTTTTCCATCTCCGAACAATTTCTTTAAGAGACTCATCTTTGGGCTAAATTAAGGCGAAATAGAGTATTAAAAGTTTGTATGGTGTCTTTACTTATAAAATCAATAATCCTTACTGAACAGTAGCTGAAAATAATTCAATACACACAAAATGCACTGACTCTGACTCAGGCACAGGAAGTGAAAACATCAATAACAAGAGTAGCAGACAATAAAACGCTTGTTATGATTGGATAAAAAAAAAGTGTAAACTAATCTAGTTACATGTATTTAGAACTAGATCTGGATCTAGATCTATATATTAATTTAGACGGAAAAAAAAGACTTCTTGCTAGCGACTTGTTTTAATATATTAATATACTTAGATCTAATTGAATGCACTTTTGAATTAGGGATGCATTTCTAAAAATGTTCATGACTGACATATATAGTTTTTTACTTCTATTTTTAGAGTTAAAAAGAACAACACTGAATCATATTCTATTAAAAGAACGATAGAACCCTTTTTCGATCGTCAAATAGTATATAAGATATATAATAATAATAAGTCCGAAGATTAATGAGGAGTGCAGTATTTCCCGTGGCTGCGCAGCCCCCATAAGCTTACCTACAGTACACACAAAAATTGTAAAAAATGAGAGCGATTAGAATTTAGAGAGATACATTCGAGAGTTTATTTAGGCCTATAACTTGAATCAGAATGGGGACGAACATCCTAAATTAACTTTTGTTTTACGTCATGTTTCAGACGCTCTTTCAGATATGAAGATTAATTTATTTTATAGATTTGGGCTCGGTTCAAACCCAAACCTCTTGCACATGCAGGACGGTTTAGGATGGCAGCGGGTAAGGGAGCCGTGGGCGTGACCAACTTCGTTTTATTTTTTTTTATTTTAGTCCATGCATCTATGTATGATCTAGATCTAAATCATGGAAAAATGTATGTATAGTTCAGTGAGATAGACAGTCCTTTCAAATTTATAGTTTCGCATAATTGTTTCTAGATCTTATCTAATTCTAGTTCGCCATTTAGATTATTTTAGATCAATAAGATCTAGATCTAGATGTAGACTAGATTCGGTAATATATTTTACTTGATGAAAGCTTAATCGCAGTCACAGTGAGTGACACTTAGATCTAGTGACAGACTTGTCCTAGTAGATGCTCATTATAATCATTATACTGTTATCAGTGCTATGCTATTACTAAGTCACGCCTTATTTATTATTATTATTGAATTGTGATCGTCTATGTGACCGTAGTATGTCTATTGAATTTCTCTATTTAGACTTAGAATCTTCTATCTAGCATTCGGCTAATCTAGAACACTAGACTCTAGTCTAGTCTGATCTAAGGATTAAGTTAAGTCTAAACTAAAGTTAAACTTTAACTTTTTTAAGTACCTAAAGCCTAAAAAGACTTTTTTTAAATCACAAAAATATGTTTTAGTTTTTTATTATATCTTATATAATACAGACGTTACTTCAAAAAAGAAGATGATTACGTCCTACGCGTCATGCATTTAGTCATGCATATTAACCAATGACTTAAATTCTGCCAAGTCACTGGTTTTCCTGGATAGCTCAGGCAACCCATTCCATGCTCTAATAGCACTAGGGAAGAAGGAGTATTTGTACAATTATAAATGAAAGACTATCATGGAATTCACATAATGATGCAATTAATTAAAAAATCAAACAAAGCATTAGGTGATTAGGGTTTTATTATTATAAAATAATTTCTTTAAATCAAAATTTAAGAAAAACTAAAATATTATTTAACCTTGGTGAGGCCAATAATAGAAAATGAGATGTTATTAGGCCAGAATATCAATATGCATCTGTTTGGGACATCTCAACTCAAGAAAACAGACACAAAATAGAGCAGAGAGATTCATTACTAACGAATATTTACATTTGATTAGGGTAACCTTGGTTAGGCCAATAATAGAATATGCATCCTCCGTTTGGGACCCCCCAACTCAAGATAACATTAAGAAACTGGAACAGACACAAAATAGAGCTGTAAGATTCATAACAAATGAATATTCACACTTAACCAGAGTAACACCTTTTGTACAATCACTAAATTTAGAAAGCCTTCAGGACAGAAGACTCAGAAGTAAAGTAGCAACTATACAAAAAACACTGAACCATAATCTTCAAATACAAAAACAAAATTTAATAAAATACTCTGAAAGACACAAAGATAAAGGCACATTTCTTGTCCCATATTCTAGGACAAATTTGTACAAATACTCCTTCTTCCCTAGTGCTATTAGAGCATGGAATGGGTTGCCTGAGCTAGCCAGGAAAACCAGTGACTTGGCAGAAATTAAGTCATTGGTTAATATGCATGACTAAATGCATGATGCGTAGGACGTAATCATCTTCTTTTTTGAAGTAACTTCTGTATTATATAAGATAAAATAAGATAGTAAAGTCATTAAATGTAGAGATCTTTCAGGATAGAAGACATTAAAGCAGCACCTATATAAAACACTGAAACATACACACACAAAAAAAACTAATAAAATGTACTCAGAAAGACACAAAGCTAAAAGCACATTCCTTGTTCATGTTATTATTTATTATATATATATGCTAGGTCAAATCTGTACAAATACTTCTTCTTCTATAGTGCATTGAGTATGTACAGTATACTTTTTTTTTTTTTTTTCCTTTTTAATGTAAAATAAAATAATTCGGGTTTGATTCTTGGTGAAGACTGGGGTTTTTAATTTTGGGATCTTTGGGTGCAAGTCTACCCAGCTCTAATAGATACCTGGCATTTGTTGGCATTGTCACGTCCCTCGTGACACCTCATTGTCCACAAAATGAGGACATTGTACCTATCTCAAATCAGGTCAGCGTACCCACGCTTAAATGCCAAAAAGATGCAGATTAAAACTTAGCTCAAGACTACAGCAGGGAAACAAAATTAGCATAGTTTAATTTCAAAAACAGTTCCTAGTGACACCTCATTGTTCGCAAAATGAGGGCATTGTACCTATCTCAAATCAGGTCAGCGCACTCACGCTTTAATGCCAGAAAGACACCGATTAAAGCTTAGTTCAAGGCTACAGCAGGGAAACATAATTAACCTAGGTTAAATTACAAAAACAATTAAAAGGAAAATTAAATGTAAATGGGTCAAGTAGTCAAGGATGGGTATTGAATTGTCACTGTTCTTTATCCTAAAGAAAGATATAAAAGGCGGAGTGTTAGCTTGAGACCGGGAGAGAGAGCTAGAAAGTTAGGCTTAGAAGTCGCTAAGTTTTAAAGTAAATATTTACTCATTTTATTGAACTTTTCACTGAATCCTGTATCTGTTTTATATATCTTTGTACGTACATTTATTGTTTCAAGTTCAAGTTTTAAATAATTAAAACTCAAGAAAACCTATCAGCACTTTGTTACTTCATTGATTATTAAAGTGTTTGAACTATAATCAAGGCACCTCCGAACCCACATATGTCACAAGTTTATAGCATCAAGAACTCCAAGTTAAATAAACATGTGACAGGCATTAGTATTAATTCAGCCAGACAATATAGGCAGTTGGTTATTGTACTAGTCACATGACAGACTCATTAATCTTGGGTTACAGAAACAGATGACTTTTACATCATGCATCTGCCCGATAGATCTCAAGGGGAAAGGGAACTTTACTTTTTTTTAATATATTCCCTACTGGGTGTTGTGTGGTGCCATATTTTGTCAGAATATGGTAGGGGAGGTATCGCTTGACTTCCAGACACCTGTTGTGACACATGCACAGGCAATAGTGAAGACCATTGCTATAAAGCGTTTAGCCACAATTTGGTCCTGTAACTGGCTAATCACATCATTCTTCCTTCTCTATACACAATTGGAGAAGGGCTACACTTTGTAGTAACTGGGTCATTTCTTCTTCCAATTTGAAGTCAGCTTTGTAGTAAATGCTGGACCTGAATCTCTTCCGATATTTATTGCATTACAATTTTTACTTTAATATCATTATATAAAGTAAATTAAAATTCCCCTTTCAGATCTTGTGATCTATGGGGCAGATGTTGTTAAGGCCATCTGTTTCTATGGCCAATGTTTAATGAGCAGGGTGTCATGTGGCCAGCACAACGACCAACCGCCTTCCCCAACTTTCACCAGGTACCCACCATTAGAGTTGGGTGGACTTAAGGGCTCCCTAAAAATCCCAAAATTTAAAATCTATAGAGATTCGAAGCCAGGACCCCAGGTTAAGAAGCCGAGCGCTTAACCACTCAGCCACAGTGCGACCACCACTTTATAACGCAAGATGAAAATAAATTGCAGTAACAAAACTTAGCTGAATATATTTTCAGGTAATGAGTTGATGTCTAACAATGCAGCTCCTCATGCACGGTTTATCAATGACAACATGATACCACTTTACCATGCTGGAGAGGCATGGAAAAAGATTATTGTAGCATCTTTGTCAAGCAAGATTTTACGATCAATACTCATATTACTTCTATTTTTTATTTATTGTGAGGTAAGATTTCTACGTATAAAATGTCACGTTGAGTCTTGATTTCTAGGCCCTGATTCTGAAGGTTATGACCATTATCCAATAAATATCTACCATATCTGTTATGATGGTTTTGGTTCCCTAATATTGATAAAATTGTTTAGCATTGCTTTAGAATAATATTGAGAGTTTGGACTTTGGGAGTTATTAGCAATAACTATTTTTCATACCTCCCATCCAGATTTGTCCGCCTGTAAATCTTTTCTTCATTTACTGTTTTAGAACCACACATTCACAGCCCTACATTCTGTTGGACACTATTTGACATACATGAGAAAACGTTTTCACATTTTGATGCATAATTTTTTTAAACTTTTTTTTTTTTCTGGTTGATTGTAACTTTAAATAAAATTAAATATAGCTTTTGTATAGCCCTACTTTCATGCTTACAACATGCTCAGAGCGCTTTGGTTCAATCTCATTTGTGGACCAGTGGTGGGAGGGGTATCTAGGAGAAAGTTTGCCATGCTGCCTTTAGGCCCTTAGTAAACACAACTCTGCTCGAGTGGGGTGTCGAACCTCGAGCCCCCTTCATAGATAGCCAAGTTGAAGCGTACTTAGCCTCTCTACCACGCTTCCCACCAATTTTGCTAAAACTACAATTCTATATGCTAAAGTACTGCTATGTATTACATGGTATATAAAATTGTAGACTTTGATATATTGCCATGTGTTACTTGTTATGTAACAACTGAATACTTGAATGTATTGTTGCAGGTTATACATTACATTGTTGTTCTGTTACAATGCACCTGGCCATCTGTAACACATGAAACTTATTCATCCCTGGAAGAGGCACCTGATCTCAAAGTTCTTGTCATTGCGGACACTCATCTTTTAGGCTTCAGGCATGGACATTGGTTTGACAAGTTGCGCAGGTAATAATCACCTTTGTGTTAGCTGCTGTGGTAAGGTTGTTGTTATAACCACATCAAACTAAATAAATGTTACTTTTTTTTGTGGGGTAAGGGTAGCAGTGGGTGAGCAATGGAGTGAAGCATTGCTCACATTTTAAGACAGTTAAGTTGAGGATGTCTAGAACTATAATAGGTGAAGTATCAGCTGCATACTCCCACAGAACATTGTGCCATAATCTAGTTTTGATATTAAATATTTATATTGTTGCCAGAAACCAGATGCTAACAAAAAGATATCTGCTCAAAGGCAGCAAAAAATTTAATTATGCTTGTATCATTGCTGTTTGCATTTACGATGCTAGGTTATTATATTTCTGAAGTATTGCTGGCTAGTTCCTTATTTAAAATAAAAAATTCCATTTAACCTAATTATTTTTACTTTCTCTATATGTAGAGAATGGCAAATGAGGCAGGCATTCCAGACCAGCATGTTGATACATAAACCAGATGTTGTTTTTGTGTTGGGTGAGTTGTTCAATCTAATGTAGTATTCTATAATCTGTCCAAGTTTGTAAGATAATTCAAAGTTCAGCAATCGGAAGAGAAGTAGCTATGACAATAAATATTCATATTTAAAAAATAACCTCTGGAATTAAAATTTGATTTAGTTACATTGCATTTTGAAGCCTATCAGACAGAGTACAAAGTGAAAGGAAAGTAGACAAAAACACACTTTAAATTAAAAAAATGTAAAGTTTATTGTAACATCTAAACTCACTAGTGAGACATGTTTTCTTAGTGTGTTAGAGCATTGTACAAATAGAATAAGTTAAAATAGAACATTTATTATATTATCTCCAGGGGACTTATTAGATGAAGGTAAATGGTGTGGCGATGAAGAGTTCAACTATCATGTGACTCGCTTCAAGTCAATGTTTGCTGTTCCGGAGGGAACAGAGCTTCATGTTGTCTCTGGCAATCACGATGAAGGATTTCATGAAATGTAACATTGTTGTTGTTTTATTTCATTTATTATAAATATAAAGTTCTGTGTTCTATTTGCTTAGCATTTATAGATTGATTGATTGATTTATGTTCGATATACCTTGATCCAAATAATAATAAAAAGTAAAGTTTCAGACCTATAGTGATCTGGTGAAAAGAAAAATTACCCCCCCCCCCCCCCCCCATCTTCTTTTTTTCTGTTGTTTAATATTTTATATCATCATGAAAAACAAAAAAATCTTAATACAGTATATCTCCTAGTGTTGACCTGTATGTTGTAGTAGATTTAAAGGTAAACTCTGATGGTTTTGACATTTTTTTAATATAATATGTGTTTTGATTTACAGATAATGAATGTATTAGTCTTTTTTTTTTTTTTATTTGCAATAATAACTTAGTAATTGAAGTTTTTCTGGTGTTATTTTCCTGCGCATCCAAAAGGATTAGATTTTCACCGGGTTTCTATGTGATGTCACACCTATTAATTTAATCTATTGATAATGATAATACAGTAAAGTTTACATTCTTGTAAAAGAAATATATCTTCATATATGCAGTTAGATCTAGATCTTGTAAGCAAAGAAAAAAATGCTAATGCTTTTAGATCTTTCTCTCTATATATATAACTGTACCATAGCTATGGACTAGGCCGTCACTAAGCCTAACAGCTACTGTAAAAATGAAGCGATAAGATTGGTTAATTGTAGTTTCTCTTTCAGTATTGTTGAGGAAGTGACATTTCACTGAGCTAAAAACAAAATCTCAAAGAACCCCGTTTTTGTTTTTTTTTGAGATGTCAAGAATTTACTGACTAATTTATTAAATATAAATGTTTCTAAGCATTTAAATACAAAATGGTAAAATGTTTACTATTAATTAATAATATGTCAATAACTCAAATTTGAAAAACCATTAGGTTTTCCCTATAAATTTTAAAAATGAAAAAAAAAAAAAAAAAAAATTTAACTCATGACTTTAAATTAATATTTTTCTTTAAAAAGGATAACTGAACACAAGCACCAGAGGTTTGAAAGAGCTTTTGATTCACCATCTGTAAGAATGGTGGACATACAGGGTAATACTTTTGTGTTGATAAACTCAATGGCCATGGAAGGGGACCACTGCACAATGTGTGTACAGGCAGAGAGAAAGGTTAAAGAAATTTCATATGAATTAGCCCTGAGACAGAAATGTGAAAAGGTATGAACAAATCAAGAATTAATCTGAAAATAAGGGAAGTAGTTCTCAAGTTTATATTTAGTTATTTGTTCTGTTACTTTTTTTTTATTGATTTTTTTTGTGTTAAAAACATTTACAAGTTTTTCATTTATCAATCCTATAGTGAATAATCATATTACAAGATCTAAATGTAATGTTCATTTTCAACTATATGACCAAAAACCAAAAAAAAAAAAAAATCAAATAACTAGTGAAGTTAAAAATTAAGTGATTGCTGCTGCGTACAACCAAAATCCACACAAATATCAATAATGTTATTTTTCTACTTTTGTCATGACATCCAATGAAAACACCTTACTGTAGCCTTCCATCTCTTACAAGTATCGACCAAAAATATGTTTAGGTTACGCTATCAAGAATGCCTACATGTTTGGTTCAAATTTTCAAGTAGTTATGCATTGAAAGACAGGAGATACTCATCAGGAGATGCAGCTTTAGAATGAAAATATAAAGAAAGTTTTTTCTTCTGTTTGTCCTGACTTCCTTCTGTAACTGTGGCTCTCCTACTTCTAGTTCTTTTCTATTAACATTGGCATTTTGTCACATCTCTTTAGTATGAGTGTTCTTGAGCTGTATTAGGGCCTCTTATGGCTATTTTAGAATGTTCTTGTATTATAGTTGTGCTACCTATGTAATTCAATCACAACACATATTAAATGATCACTGAATACTTTGCTAGCAGACATATACTTTATTAAATAAAATATCAGTTCACAAAGTAGGCAACCTCAGCCATCAATCGCTATCTCAAATTATTCCAAATTATATACACTCTACATCCATAGAAAATATTATCACTTAGATCTTCATAATACTCAATACATTTTACTCAAACGTGAGACACGTCTGTCTCTCAGTAGGTTACACATTCTTAATTAAAGGAATAGTCATATTTAGTGCATACTATCATTAGCACATGATCTTCATCTTATTAATCTGTCTACATCCGTTATGTTAAATTGTGGTAATAGCAAGTATATAACAACACTTATTTTAAAACACCTTGCTTCCTTCTTCATGACAAAAAAAAAAAAAAACAACCTCTTAATATTTTCTTTGTCCTTATTCATGTATTCAGACAGCCACTTATGTATTCTTTCATAAACCCATTAACAGTATCAATATTCTATACTTCCTTTCACACCGACCCACTCATCGCAACCTATTCTCCAGCATAAAATTCTAAACAGAATTAATTATTCAACTTAGTAAAGCAGCAAGTATTCTTTTTGTATCGATGGAGATAGGGTTGTAGATGTTGATAGTTTATAGTTCATAGTTTCTGATATTCTTTCTGAAAAACTTGAAACCTGCTTTTTTATCTGCCTGAGCGGACCACTTCGGGGGCCGATTTTAATTTTATGCTTCCAGACAAACTATCTTTGTAACCTTGTTTTAAGGTAGATTGTTTTCTTTGAATTAAAATTTTGTTTACATTTTTTTTTTACCAGCATAAAGATGAGGCATGCAAAAGTGTAAGAAAGCCCTATTCAAAACCTATTCTTTTACAGGTATTTTTTTTTATTGGATTAAATTTTCAGTATTTGTCAAAGAGTAATCTACACATCATTGTCAGTATATCTGAACTATTCAGTTAACATGAAATGGAATGAAAATAAATGAGTTCCTGTTAAATTTGTTTGCTTACTTCCCTTGACAGCATTTCCCCATGTACAGAAAATCTGACTCGGAGTGTAACACAGAAGACTCAGCACCAGCAGATGAAAAAGACATTCCATTTCGACCTCGCTATGATAGTCTTGACCAAAGGTCATCCAAGTTGGTAATGTCTCATTTACTTTTAAGAAGCTTACTCTTAGTATCTCTCTCTATATACATATACAACTTTAAGGCGAGTTAGAAATAAACTTCAACAATGAAATAAGACAGAACAATGTCCACTCCTTGGAGGCTGTTGGCTGAGTGGTAAATCTAGGGATTTTAAATTTTGGGATCTTTGGGCACCTCTGATTCCACCCAGCTCTAATGGATACATCAAATTAGTTGGGGAAAAAATGTGGTTGGTCGCTGTGCTGGCCACATGATACCCTCGTTAACCGTAGGCCACAGAAAGGGGAACTTTACTTTTTACTCTAAGTATAAGCATGCATAGGGTCAAGCGTTTGGCTGATTTTCAATTAATTGAATAAAAGCTTGTTACTTAATGACAATATGTTATGGAAACTGCATTAGAATCTAGTTCTCAATTTTACCAATTCATGCTAATTAGTTTCTAAGGTGGCTACCTATTACCCAAGTTTTTGGATGGCTGCTTGGTCATGTGGTATGTGCTCTGGGCTGTTGTTTGATGGTCACAATGGGCTCAGGCTTAAACAGCACCTTGAACCATCCCACTGTTATGTAGGGACTAGATTGTAATTATCTTAAAATCCGAAGAAACATCTAAAAAGTGTTCAACAAACAAACAGTATTATGTTGCTGAGCCAACCCAGGGACATAACCAAATCTAAAGTGAAAATCTTGGTTTAAATAAAAGTCTTAACTTGTTTGTTAGGCATCACTTTGCATTCTATTTTCCATAAGGGTGTTTGAATATAATGATATTGTCTCTGTTGCAATAGAATGGAAGAGTGACTGTTGGCAAAATAAATAGAAAGTTAAAAATAGAGAAGGCATGAGAGAAACAAACCAAAAAGCTGGACTTGGACTGGATACTATTTTACTGTTACATTTCATCCTAATTGACCAAACTTAATCTTCAACTCAAAACAGTTTTAGAACATCGCTGAAGCTGTTTTGCATGTTTTACGTATTTATTATATGTTGGCATTATCATTTTTTCCCAAATTCTTTATATCATAGTATATGAGCAATTCTGTTGTAATTTAGTATTACTAGTAGATTTTAGTTGTCATTATATTCTGTGGCATTTTACATCTCGAGAGACAATCTTTTCCCTTTGCAACTTCTTGTGTGACTAAAGGGGCCAATCCTTGATACACAGCTGCGATCGCAGGTTGGGCATATGTAATCACCAGGCGCCGTTGCATTTTCACCCTTCTTTCTGCTTCTGTTGTGTGTGACATCTGCAATCTCTGACCCTTGCTGTATGCTCTCTCTCTATGAAGATCTGTCCAGTGCCACCTCTTCCCAGTTGCCAGTGTCGATTTTGAAGAGCTTCATGTCGCGTTTGCATACATCCGTATAACGTAAAAGTGGGCAACCAGCGGCTCTCCTGCCTTCTATTAGATCGCCATACAGGATGTTTTGTGGAAGTCGACCTGCTGGCATTCTACGAACGTGGCCAAGCCAGCCAAGGCATCTGCTGCTGATAACAGAGCGGATGTCCTGGCACCCTGCTCTTTGTAGCACTTCCTCATTGGTTATCTTATCTTGCCACCTTATTTTAAAGATCCGCCTTAGGCATCGGAGTTGGAAAACATTCAGCTTTTTTTCCTGCCATGAGTAGGTTGACCATGTTTCACTTCCGTACAGCAAGGTGCTCAACACACAGGTCTGGTAGACTAGGGCTTTAGTACTGTTAGTCAGCAATATGTTGTCCCAGACTCTTTTCTGCAGCCGTGACATGGTTGCCATTGCCTTGGCTATCCTGTTGATTATGTCTTTATCCAGTAAAGTGTTGTTGGATATGATGGAGGTAACAAAAGTGATCAACAATTTCTAGTGGTTGGCCAATAATGCTTACTTGAGGTGCAGTGTTTGTGTTTGTATCTTAGTCTTGGTTTGACAGATGTTTAAGCCTAACTTCTGGCAAGCAGCAGATAGTTTGTCAATCAAGGACTGTAGCTGAATATCAGAATCAGCCACAATAGCTGCATCATCAGCATACAGGAGTTTCCTGACGAGTAGCTTCCTAACCTTGGTTTTTGCCTGCAGCCTTGATACATTAAATAGTTTTCCAGAGGATCTTGAATGGAGAAACACACCTTGGTTTATGTCGTTGTACACAAAATGCAGTAGACAGGCGAAGAATATGACAAACAGAGTAGGTGCGAGCACACATCCCTGTTTGACACCACTGCAAACCTCAAACGGTGCTGATTGGGCTCCATTGAATTTGACAGTACATTTAGTTTCCTCGTGAAAACACTCAATGAATTTCAGTAGTTTGGGAGGGCAACCTATTTTCCTCAGGAGTTTGAAAAGGCCACTTCTGCTGACCATGTCAAAAGCTTTAGTCAGTTCAACAAAAACGATGTAAAGGGGTCTGTCTCTCTCTCTGAATTTCTCCTAGTTGTAGAGAATATATCATGTTTATAGTGGATCTACCACTCCTGAATCCACACTGAGACTCTGGGTAGACTCTAGAAGCTAACACTTGCAGCCTGGGTAGTGCCACTCTAGCGAAGATCTTGCCCACTATACTGAGGAGAGAGATACCCCTGTAATTGTTGCAGTCACTCCGATCCCCTTTGTTCTTGTATATTGTGACTATAGTGTGGGACATGACCTGTTTCCCAATAGCGGCAGAGGAGAATATAGAGTTCAGGGAGCAGGAGTGATTCGTTGACTTTCACTACTTCCACTGGGATACCATCACTCCCAGGAGATTTTCTATTTTTTATGGCGTTAATTGCTTTTTTGAGGTCACTAAGGCTCGAAAGCTCATCTAGGCATTCCAGTACTGGAAGATCTGGTAGAGAAGCCAGGGCGACATTGTCTACTGTATTCTGTGTGGCATAGACTTCGAGGTAGTGTTCTGTCCATCGTTCTAGCTGCTTGGTTTGATCTGTAATTTTTTCTCCTGATTTGGATAGAAGGGGGGCAGGCTTAGACACTGTTGGACCAGGGCCACTTTAATGCCATCAAATAGAGCTTTGCTGTTTCCTGAGTGGAGACTGTCTTGGATTCTGTTGCAGGTATCCCTCCAGAAGTTGTTAGCACATTTTCTAGCCATTTGTTTCGCCTCTTTATTAGCACTTTTGAAGGCCTCCAAAGATCTTGGACTTGGCTTTGTCTTGTGAGCGAGGTGTGCAGATCGCTTTTTCTCAATGCAAGGTTCCATATGTGCTAGATTCGCCTCAAACCAGTCTACATTTTTGTGTTTTTGAGGTCCAAAGGCCTTGATTGCCGAACTATAGATTACATCTCTTAATTTCTCCCATCTGATAGAGATGTCTTCTTCATCGCTTAGCGAGGGCATTGAGCTGTTCAGGAGCTCGCCAAAGAGTGCACACTTCTCTGAGTTACCTACATTGTTGACGTTAATTCGCCTAGTTCTGGGTTGAGTGGAAGTATAAGCCCTCTTGAGAAGTAGTTTGATTTTTCTTAGCACTAGTGAGTGGTCTGAGTTGCAGTCCGCGCTATGGTATGAACGGGTGTAGATGACACTTTTCAGATCCATCCTTCGGGTGATGCAGAGGTCAAGCTGGTACCACCTTTTTGAGCGTGAGTGCTGCCAAGAGACTTTATGGCGCTCCTTGCCAGCGAAGAATGTATTTGTTACACACAGTTCATGAGAGCTACAGAACTCGAGTAGCCTTTGGCCATTGTCATTGATTTTGCCAACACCATGAGATCCCAGGCATTGTGGCCATGCATCATTTCCATCGCCAACACGGGCATTAAAGTCTCCATTTATATAGAGGTGCTCGGATTTTGGAATACTTTTAATTACGTCCTCTAGAGCTTGAAAGAATCTGTCTTTGTCCTCTTCCGATGCAGCAAGGAATGGTGAGTAAGCACAGATATATTAACTTTGCCTTGCGGTGATGCAAATTTCATGTGTGCTACTCTTTCATTGCCAATGGGAAACATCGCGATGCAGGGGACGAGACTGTTTCTTATTGCGAAGCCGACGCCATGTATTCTAGGTCTTTGTTCTGGTTTTCCTTGCCAGTAGAATGTATAGTTGCTTTCTGTAAGAGATCCACTGTCTGCCAGTCTGGTTTCTTGCAGGCAGGCCACATCAATGTTTAGTCTGCTGAGTTCTCTGTCTGATAGCTGTTTGACGCATGTCGGTGACGAGTTCAGGGTCAGTATTGAAGCCAGGACACATTGTCCGTATGTTCCAGCTTGCTAAACGCATTAATGTTGAGGGGTTGAGGGTTTTCTTTTGATTATATTTGCAGGTGCGGGTGAGCAGCTTGCTTTTTGATTTTGTCTTAGCACCAATCACCCAGTGGTGCGGCAAGCTGTGGCGGGATAGCACTTTATTGTCCGGGGGCTGCTCAGATTAAGGCAGGCAGTAGCTATCCAGTGAGGCTAAAAAGTCCCTCCTACCGTCAAGAGTGGTCTCTGGCGTTCCAGCTTACGCCAATCAGCTAGGAACTTATCACCGGTAACTACCACTCTCCGTGTTTTTTCAAAGACATTACTGTCAGAGATGGAGTGACCTCTCCATTGCTGGGGGAAAGCCTGGGCGGTAAATTTGCGAGTGCTGGGCTGCCCACACTTCTGCACACGCCTCTCTTCCATACTGACCGGGTCCAAAGGGATGGCGAACCATCACAATTTGGGGACAGGTGGCTGCAGGAGTTTGCCAGAGAGCAGTAGTCTTATTTTCTGTTAGGGTTTACTCCCTTAGCCTTAGACCTTACAGGGACACACACACAAGGCAGTGCGGCTATTTACCTATAGCTAGGGGTTTGGTTTGTGGGCAGCAGGGCGTGTCCGCACGCCGACGGGCCATGCCAGCCTCACATCTTGGAGCCAAACCTCCTCCGAGACCCTTGCAGTTTAGCCTGAGGCTTTGCAGCCACAGTTTCCATCTGCCACCACAAGGAGGTACTGCATATGACTTGCCATGGAGATACTATGTACTGGCAAGTGAGACTTATAAAATTGCTCCCCTTTATATTATTAACTACTTTTATATAATAGTAAAAGTATTTTTTTTACACATTTTTTTTTCAGTTGTTTTCAACCTTGGAACCTCGCCTTGTTATCAGTGCTCACACGCATCATGGATGCTATATAGTGCATAGCAATAATATCCCTGAATGGAGTGTGTCATCTTTTAGTTGGCGCAATAGGAACAACCCAACACTTTTGATGGTAAGAAAAATGTTCAATAGAAACAGTTAGATAGGAAAAAAAATAAAAAATATCTTATCTGTGTAAGCATGTTGTGGTGTTTGAATGTGTACACTTTTTTATATTCTGATAGGTTTCTTTCCTTTTACACTTGACTTATTCAGATTTATTGCCTTATGATTGAACTTATTCAGATTTATTGCCTTAAGATTGAAGTTATTTAGATTTATTGCCTTACGATTGAACTTATTCAGATATATTGCTTTATATTTATCTTGCATATAGGACTTATTTTATTCCAATTTATTTCCTCACTTGCATATGACTTATTTTCAGTCAGAGTTATTACATCTCTTACATACGACTTATCTTCAGTCAGAGTTATTACATCTCTTACATATGACTTATCTTCAGTCAGAGTTATTACATCTCTTACATATGACTTATCTTCAGTCAGAGTTATTACATCTCTTACATATGACTTATCTTCAGTCAGAGTTATTACATCTCTTACATATGACTTATCTTCAGTCAGAGTTATTACATCTCTTACATATGACTTATCTTCAGTCAGAGTTATTACATCTCTTACATATGACTTATCTTCAGTCAGAGTTATTACATCTCTTACATATGACTTATCTTCAGTCAGAGTTATTACATCTCTTACATATGACTTACCTTTAGTTAGATTTATTTCCTCTCTTACTTATGACTTAGCCTCAGTCAGATTCATTTTCTCTTTTATTTATTCATGACCTAGCTTCGAGTCAACAGCGTGAACCACACAGCCTTCCAGTGTTTTCTTCCAAAAGAGAGTACTGTCATCAACATCTACATACTGTCTGGAGTGTTAGCGGGTATCAGTTTACTATGGCCTTCTATCTCATACAAGTATCGACCAAAAATATGTTAAGGTCACGCTATCAAGAATGTCTACAAGTTGGGTTCAAATTTCAATTTGTTATGCAAAAATTAAGAATATAGTTACATCCAGTGGAATCAAAGATATTTATTTATGTTAAGGCATAATTGTTGGTTTTTTTTAGGTTTACTAATGTGGTGTTTTATATTCAAATTTGTTCAAAAATTACAACAAAAAAAAAAAAAAAAAAAGTTAGGAGTGAGTGGACATAATTTTAACTCTTAGGTTTCAAACTTTGCAGTAAATTGGTCACTTCATAGTTGTTGTGAAGGGAAAATGTATTTACAAAGAGTTTGCATTGTTTTCATCATGCATTCAATCTTGTAGATTACAGATGTTACTTCAAAAAATAGAAGATAAATTACCCAGATCTAAAGTCTTTCCAATTTAAGATTGAAACATGTTTCTGAATCATATGAACCAGCAGGAAGATCATTTGACTTAACAAACTCTGAAAAAAAAAGAGCTTGAAGATAATTTTGTTAAAAATATTTATTCTAAGTTCAAATGTCTAGGTTTTATTTGTAAAACAATTCATCTTTTTTTTATATTGTTAGGCTAGAGTACATTGTTGTTAACAGGGTTGCCAGGGCTAGATGTTATTCATTAGATCCTGTTTATTTGTTATTATTTCATGCCTTTTTCTGTCAGAAATGAAACATATCATAATAATGATATTCAAGAATGGCTTGTTTTTTATCTGGCAATTCATTGTGGATAAAAATGTTTTTTGTTCATTCATAATATCAATTTTTACAAACTTTATGCATTTATATTTTTGTATGTATTATTTAAGTTGATCTAGAACATGTAACTGTGTGACTGGAATAAGCTATTTATTGTAAAGGTTTTATTACTGTCTTTGCTGTAAGATTGATGTCAGGTTGTGAAGGGATGTATACCAACCCCAGATTTGTTCACAATAAAATACATTGTAAACCAAAATGCAATTTGTTTGATTGTATTCTTACAATATATGTTGAATTATTTATTTATTTCACTTACTATATTTTATGTTTTTTTCTAAAGAATACTTCCCATCTTTTGAAGAAGGAAGATAGCAATTTAAAAAATAAATGCACCACTAGATATCTTATCTTATATATTACAGATGTTACTTCAAAAGATAAGATAATTATGTCCTATGCATTTTTGTCAATCTAGTCATGTACATTAATCAGTGACTTACACTCTGCTAGCCTAAGTCATTGGTTTTCCTGGCTGATTCAGGCAACCCATTCTATTCTCTAATGGCATTAGGGAAGAATTGCACAGCTTTGTCCTAGCATATGTAATAAGAAATGTGCTTCCATCTTTGTGCCTAGACCAACTTTCATACATAGAACCTATCAATATTTTAATGGTTCAAGTTTCTCTATGCTATACAGATAGTTATGGCTCCTTTTGTCTCAGAAGACAATGTAAGCGCCCAGATGAGTCATTGTTTTGGTTCCGTCTTAAGACGGGGCAGAATATGGAGTGACTAATCAAGCCAATTCTGGAGCGGCAGTTTGCCACAACAATAGCATCTGTCCTATGGCTAGTTGGCAGTGCAGCTTACTTTTTCTTTCTCTTGACTGATGCAGGCTTCGTTTCTTTTGCACTCGGCGAAGTTCGTACCAGCACGTCACAGTCTGTCTCCATGCAGTCCGGTCTTGGGCTATCTCTCCACCCCCACATACTTTCGTTAATGCCTGTGGTTTTCATGTCTCGCTTGCAGACATATCTGTGGGTTAGTCTTAGGCAGCACTTGGGTCTGACTCCCTCCGCAAGCTCAGCCTATAGGATGTCTTTAGGGATTCTTCCATCTGGCATGCGAGTGACGTCCGAGCCAGTGTAGTCTTCTCTGTGTCAGGTGAGCTTGGATGCTGTGTATATTGGTCCGTTTCAGAACGTCCTTGTTGGAGACATAATCCCTCCAGAAGATGCACATTATGCGTCGAAGGCAGCGTAAGTTAAAGCTATTTAACCTGTGCTCATGACGCATGTATGTCGACCAGCTCTCACTGCCATTAATAAGAGTGCTCACAACACAGGCATTGTAGACTAGAATTTTGGTAGCCGTAGTCAATTTGGCATTTTCCCAGACGCGCTTAGAAAGTTTTCCCATTGCTGCAGAAGCCTTTCCTATTCTTGTGTCAGCTCAGTGTCTAAACCAGCTAAATTTAGATTTATACAGATAACATAATACACAAATACAAAACTTCGTCAAAGCTGTTGTCATTGACATTACTATGAAATAGTGAACCATTAGCAGGATTTGACCTGCTACCAAAGATTAACAACCTAAAGTATCGTTAATATAACCACTCTATTAGTACCGGTATAGCCCTGGCTTACAACATAGTGGAAACACTGAATGGATGTGGGTTGTGTTTTCATTTAACCTGCAATGTTTATTATTCCAGCTGTCTCTCAATCCAATCAAACATTTGCAGGTTCCGTGTGTAACTCACTGAAGAAACGCAGTGTCGGAATTGTTTTGAGTTTGATATCTTCAAAACTCAATCAAAGAAAATGGACAATCCAGCTATGAACTAACAATAACGTCAAACATAGATCACATGTGTAAACCTTTATATATAATTAGGCCTACTAAAGTATAGCATAACCAACAAAAATAAATCAATCTTAATAAATTGACCAGTGAACTAAGACAGATAAGGTACTAAATAACTAGGCCTACTAGTACTAACCAATCAGACCAATGCCTACTGACCTATAACCCATCTTGCATCGTTTTCCCTTTATAGTCTTCTAAAAAGACTTTTCTAGAAGATTTCGTTAATTCTTGGCCTTTCCTACAAACTTTCATGACATATTGTGTTGACCTGCCTCATTTGTTTACAAAATATATATCTAAAAACTTTCCGACATTTCAATGACAACAGCTACCTGGTCCTAATTAAGTCAAGACATTTTCTAGCTGCAGTGTAAAATAAAACATGATTATGGTTAACGTGTACACTTTAAATTGTGAATTAAATATTTATTTACTAAAACATATTAAAAAACAAACAAACACAGTGGGCTATATAAATATATATAATATAATTAGATGAGTTATTACATACTTTCTTTTCTCCGCGATACGAGCTTGCAGGTACAAGGCCATCACACAAAATACTGACCTGTTCTCAATGTATGTGCATCTAACATCTGCAAGCAGAGAAGAACTCTGAAAGAGAAGTGCTAAAAAGTCGAAGGTCCTTTAGGCCTGCCTGTCAGCTCCACGAAAAGCCTATTCAGACAACAATCAAATTAAACGAACTGATAATTAAAGCAGTAGATAGATTTACTTATCTTAGCTGTGGGCCTACACTTTGCAGAAACGGTAACAAAATTGACAAGCGAATTGCCAAGACCGGTGCATAAACTGTCCATAAATGTGTGGAACAGACGAGGCATCACCACTTGTACAAAAATATGGGTCTATTGGGCTTTTATACTCACCTCGTTGGTCTACGCACTGGTCCATATAGATGGTATGCAAAGAAACTGAATCGCTCACATTCTTTTAAAAACAAACTTTGAACGTTTTAAAGTTGCAGCGACAAGGTAGGGCCTACCTGACAGAAGTTCTCTAGAGAGCGGGCTCCGCATAGCACCCATTCAACCATGATGATGTCTCAATTGGGAATTGGCAGAATGGACATCTGCCACGCCCCTAAAAGGTCTGCCTCGCCCCTAAAAGCCAGCTGACGGATGGGAAGCGAGCCGAAGGTGGTCAAATAAACACGCCCCAGGGACACCCTCAGAGCCTCCATGAGAAACTACAACATGGACATTGGGAGACGGGTGCAAAGGATGGAGCATGCGTGGCGCCGCGATGGGAAATCAAGCGCAAAAAAAAAGTCGAGGACGAGGAGGCAGACTTGACTGAAGAAAAGCGCCAGAGAAGAAAATCAAGGCCACTCACTCGAGCAGGAATAGCTTGCCTAGAGTGCAGTTGAGCATTTCCGGTCCAAGAAGGTCTCAAAAACGCATGAAAATGCAGATCAAAGTTCTCAAAAGTGCTGAAAATTTGAATATCTGATATAAGCAAAAAAAAAAAACAAACAAAAGATTTCCTGTAAATAGGCCTATATCACTTTTGAAGAATGTTAGATATTTTTTTTTATTTCAATGTAGGGCTTTCAAACATCACTGACATATCTGTATCTGATTTATCTGTTTTGGGTGTTCCTTCAGATTTGAAGATCATTACATCCAAGCCTAAAACTCCACCAGGATGATGGTGGGCAGGGTTCAAAAGCACAAACCACACGACCAGGTGCCACCTTTGCAGTGGATAGCCACATTGACATCTTGATTTTCTAAAATTTCACTTTCGTAATTAAAACTAAAACCATAATTATGATTTGAACTGTATTCATATTCAAATAGGTAAACAACAAAAAAAGTGAACAATAATGTTCAGTATGAACTATTTTATTGCTATACATCTTTCCTGAACATTTGGTCAAATAGATCAAAATATAGGATAACATATGCATGAAGTCAAGAACTATAGTTTTAAAATTCAGAGTTCATATAATACTTTACATTAATATACTGGCATACAAATATTCAAAGCAAGGATAATATTGTAATAATGACCCAAAAGCAGCAGTATTCAATCTCATGTCATAAAAAAGAATATAAAAAAGCAGATCAACAAAGATACAAATTAAGTTTTAAAAAGTGTAAGACTAGGTCCATAAGTCAATTTGACAAAAACAAATTCTGAGGAAGTAGATTGAAGACTCTTCAACAAACAAAATGTTTAAATGCCATCTTTAATACGTGACTCATTTTATGCAGAGTTAAAAAAGAAACAACAAATAAACTTGTATTCAGATCATTTGGTCCTTTAGAATTTAGTCCATCTCTTACAGTGGAGAGTTCCATTTTAAGTCAAAACATAAATATCTGATGTTTTTTTCAATAGCAAATGTTTTTAATACACCAATGTTAGATGACTAATAAAACTACATTCTACTATGGAGTTTTAAAAATAGTAATAAAATATCAATACCAGTACTGTAGTGAGCAAATGTGTCATGAGTATCTGACTGTAACTTCAATAACAATACTACATTTAGTATCTGACTAACTTCAATAACAATACTACATGTAGTGCTGCTTCTAAATGGGTTCAGTTTAATATTAATTACTTCTTATTAGTTTAATAACATTGCAATGAAGGTGTCAAAAAAATGTATTAAGTATTTCAGTCAAGCTGTATACAAATATTCTTAAGCAAATACATTTTAACTAGTACTATAACTGATTGCCAACTGTAAGTAGGTCAACATCCATTTTTTAAAATCATCTTAAAAATGAAGAGTAGTTTTTCTTTAATTTTTCCTTGACCATTTTAGAAATGGGAATATTTTTGAACATTTATAAGACATTTCTAATATTTTTTCTACTAAATTTAGATTAAGAATATACTTTATATGAATTTTTTTCATTTGTTAATTTCAATATGTTTACTTTTCTAAAATGTGATTGACATACTTAAAGCACAATGCTGGATACATACAAAAGAATCCTTAAATTAAAAAAAAATTATCACAAAGAACATGGCAGTTTGCTAACGTCTGCATTACATTTTAAATGTTCTGTTGCCTCATAGGTTAAACTCCATTGACTACACTACACTTATGTTAATTATCTGCACCAATAAGTGTTATGCATATAAAAAATACCAATCTAGAAACTATAACTTCCTCTATAAGACGTTAGATCAATGATACTGATATTACTAAATACAAATTCACAATTGCACTGATTTTATGAAACATTATTTTTGTAAAGACAAATGCATTAATAGTTCAACAACCGCAACCAAAATACCACTAAATAATATGGAAGATCATGCACAACAATTACCGTTAATTAATTGCTTGAGATCTCAAATTATAGCATTATATAATTTAAAAAAAACTTAACTCTTTATCTCCATAATTATTTTTCCTTGTTCTGACAGAATTGTTCATTTTCCACATTTATACATTCTATCATGTTATGATTAAACCTCAATAACATTTTTTTTGTAATCAGAAAACATTACTTTTGGTATAGATTTATAGGAGAATGCATGCTCTTTATCAAACAGAAGTTAATTTAATTTAATGAGGTCAAAACAAGGATGGTATTGTTGATGATGGAGAGAAAGAGTTAAAACAGAAAAGAAATAATGAATTACATTAAATGAATTGAATTTGTAAAAAAAAAAAGAATTCTATTCAATTTCAGGACAAACAAAATTTGTTCTGTTAACTTTGAAAAATCATTTTTGATATATCTTAATCTGAAGTAAAGTTACAGTGCTTTATTTTCATATGCGAATTCCCAGTTCACAGATTATTATAACATAATGATGCTACTGGACAAAACAGGCAAGTAAAATATTATTTTGAAGCTTTAGACTTCTTAATGCCACAAGTTCACGCCTTTTTGGTCATGATCTAAGCAGCTAAGAGCCTCCTAGGTAGAGAACAAATTATTTCTTGTATTACTCAAGCATAATTCATCTCCATATATACAAACAAAAATACAGATCAAGAAAGACTTCACACGGTACAAACCAAAATTGTAAGACACCGCAATACAGTATCCTTATGATTAGAGAACTTATATAATCTACTAATGAAATGAATTCTGCCTTGAGAAGAGAGGGACTAGAGAGGCAAATAACAACAGGCAGCACTTCAAAGATAGCCTCTTGAAAAAATGGTCAGGTGAAAGGTTGTAGTCTATTCTAACACAAGGAAAATTTTAAAAGGCACCGGATATTTCTTGTCAAGAAAACTAACAACCTAATTGACCACACTGGCTCTATCGCCTGTCATAGCCAGACATTGCTACTTGCCTCTGAATAGGACAATGCAATGGCCAACACATAGCTACTTGCCTCTGAATAGGACAATGCAATGGCCAACACATTGCTATTTGCCTCTGAATAGGACAATGCAAGCTGAGGTCCCCTCAATGGAAAACTGGCTGATCTAGAACAGTATGCAGTTTATTTCAGATACAGAACTAGCAAAAAGAAAATTAAAGTGGCTTGCTTATGACAGAGGTTAAGTAATCCATAAGTACCAAAAATATAATAAAAAATAATAATAGATGCTATTTACACACATAGTGTAGACTAGAGGAGCTTTGAGATCATAACAGATTAGCCAATGTAAGTAAGCAATGTGGATCAAATTAAATAAGAATGATCCTGGTCAACTGTCTAAGTAGGAATTCACATATGAAAAGAACACCTCATATAAATGTAAAAATGTGTTGTTTTTTTTACTTAAAAAAAAAAAGTAAAGTACAATTGAAATAAAAAAAAGTTGACAGCAGTTAAAAATGTTAGGATAAGGTCCTCGAATTCTTTAAGAATACTTCTTGATGAAGTTGACATGGAAGCGTTCAAACTTTTTAAGCATATCCGCTAACTGGTCCAGTGGTGGCAAAATGGTGGTCCTAAAAAACGAGGTTGAGATAATGAAATTAAAAACTTTGTAAGAATCAAATGAATAGTTTTTTTTTTGAAAATTTAAAAGATAGTAAAAGAAAAATTATGATTTTGATCCTCATTCCTTGTGTAACTAAGAACAACCCTTTCGAACTACATTGGGGTAGGTGCCTCAATGCACAAGAGCTAATTAGGAGCCATGTGTTTTTATAAGTTTTTTGTTGACATAAGTTAATTTTTAGTTAATTTTTTAAAAAATTAAATTAAAAGGAATAAATACAAGTTTAAATTAATTGGAATAGCTTAACAAAGTGAGACCAAATATAATTATAGTTTCATCTAAAGAAGACAAGATAATTAGATAAGCCAATTTGAATTGATGTTTATGAACAATCTATAAAGAGCCTAACTTTTTATAATACTGGAGAAATTCAGGAACACCATCAAATCATGTGTAATAATGTCAATGGAGCCAGACTAGAATTTGAATCAGAACACCACGTTTACAGAATCTCTAATGAAAGAATATCTAATTGTATTAAATCAAACAAAATCAGAATTTTTTTTTAAGAAATGTCTCATTGCTGACCTGAAATGCCATGTTCCTTCTTTCTGGCCAAATCCACTGCCTGGTACAACACATATGCCAGTTTCTTCCAACAATGCAAAACAGTAAAATGCATCAGCGGCTAAGCCTTTGGCCTAAAAATAAAACAAAAAAAACATTTGTTAATCTGTATCAACAAAAGTCTTAAAATTTCCTGATTTCATCAACATATTAACAAATAATGATTGACAGCTAAATAACAATTTCCTCACTATATTATATCATGGGACGTGTGGCTGAGTGGAAAAACACTTAGCTCCCTATCACAGGCAGTCAAGTTCAAAACCTGACTCCACCTTGCCCAGCACCTAATGGCAGTGAAGAAACCTTCTCCCAGATCTGTTTATAAAAGAGATTGAACCCTAGTGCACTGAGCATACTTCAAGCAAAAAAAAAAAGAATAGGGAAATAAAATTAATAAATTATTATATCATTTTATCTTTGCTTTTCATTGGCATAATTTTTTTATTACACCATAATCAGAATCATTCATTACAATTAGCCATCAAAATGGTGACATAGCGATCCAAAGCTGTATCATTCGAAGAACTAACAAACACACTGCTACTTTTTAACGAGGAATAAAAATGTAAGAACTAGCCGTCTTTTGGTAAAAGTCATAGTTTTAAGATAGTCTCGACACAAACAAAATATGTCTTATCTTATATAATACAGATGTTACTTCAAAATAGAAGATGATTACGTCCTATGCGTCATGCATCTAGTCATGCATGTTAACCAATAACTTAAATTCTGCCAAGTCACTGGTTTTCCTGGTTGGCTCAGGCAACCCATTGCACGCTCTAATAGCACTAGGGAAGAAGGAGCATTTGTACAAATTTGTCCTAGCATATGAAACGAGGAATGTGCCTTTACTTTTGTGTCTTTCTGAGTATTTTATTAGATTTTGTATTTGACTATCTTTTTATAAATAACAGATGTTGCTTAAAAAAGAGGACAATTACATCCTAGACGTATCTAAGTGTATGTCTATTCTTGTTGTGTATTATTTGCTTTGCTTTAATCATGCGTGACCATGCTTGTGTATTGGCATCTTAACTCATTGATTATTTGATGTAGATCTACAATTTCCTTTCTTTTTATTTATCATGAGCTTAGATCTAGAGAAATATCTAGATCTAGAGTCTAAATCTAGAGATAAAAGCTTAGATCTAGTCAATCTCGATCTACGCTCTACACCTAGCCTACTGACAATAATAGATTTAGATCTAAATACTAATAATATAGACAATATAGTTATAGATATAAATACGCTAAATTTAGACTTACCTGGATCTAATCTCTATATCTAGATCAAATTCTTCATTATTACTATTTATTTGTGATAAATTTTAGAATAATTATAAAGTTTCTTCAGTAGTAAACATTGTGGGTGTGTCTTGGACTAGCGTAGTCATGGCGACATTTTTTTACATTGTAAAAAAAAATAAAAATAAATGTCTAAATAAAGCCAAAAGCTTCTAATTTCTATGTAAACAAAGGATGAAGAACTCTTTTATAAAGTAAAAATAGTTCCACTGTTGTTAGTTAAAAAGTTTAATTTAAAAATGCAACAAAACAAAGGTGGGGGTTAGGTCAAATGAAAAGTTTGTAGAAAAAATGTTTTGGATGTTGAAGAGTTGAAGATAAACTACTTCCTAGTTCAAGTCTCCTGCAGGATATGGGAAAGGGCAGGGTATGAACCCTGGACAGTCGAGACATCCGAATGACAGTCCAGTGTGCATACTACATGACAAGGAAGCCAAATGAAAAAATAGTCATGTCTTCAGACATAAATTCCACAGACAGATATAACCTATCTTCATGTAATCTGGGGGAGGATTATTTCTTAGAAATTTCTCTGATGTCTTTAAGCACTAGAGAAAAACTAGACATAATTTAAATGCTGATTTAAAAATCTTAGTCTCTTATCTAAACAATGAATACACAAGCATTAAAAATATTCTGAAAAAAAAAAAAAAGAACAAAATGTCAGTCAACTGTTGTACCTTGGCTGCTTCTAAAGCCTTCTTTGGAATGTCAAGTTTAGGGAACGCATACATTGCCCCCTGGACTGGATTACAAGATATTCCTGGAATGGAGTTGAACAATTCTGTTGTCATACGTCCTTTTTCTGCAAGGTCACCAAGAACTTTTTCCTTTTGCTTAAAAAACAAAAACAGAAAAGATTTTTTATAAAATTTTAAAAACAAATTCTTTTCAATAAAAGTTACTTTCAAATGCTCATTTTTTTTTTTATATATAGAAATGAGAAAGGGGTAGATTGTCAGAAAACTATAAGAAATATCAAAGAAGTACCTGTTTAAAAAGGGGATAAGAAGGTTCCCCAGGTTTAGGTGGGTTCACAACAACATCTAATGCAGCCTGTATTAGAAATATAATATTAGAGCATTTGTATATGCACATGACAAAAAAAATCTCTAAATTCCTAACAACATCCATCTTATAAATGAATTTCAAACTCTTGGGTTTGTACAAAATATACAATAAATATTCCACTCTTTTGTTTACTAAAAGATTATTATAAATTCAGTATATCAATGTGTGCATTCAATACTTCTGAAATATGTGCTGTATGTTTTGATCTTTCAGTGATGGAATAAGACTAAGACTAAGACTGCTTTATTGATCCTTACGAAAATTTGTTGTGATTACAAGTACTCTTTTCTCATATAATAAAATGGAAAAAAAACATACTGGAATAACCCCATCTGTCCATTTATAAACAAATATGCTATTATCCCCCTTAGCTCTTGAAAGAAATGAAGACAATAAAGAGCTGAATAAACAAGAAATGGATCAGCTCTCAGCCCCATTTCAATGCTAGTGATGCCCCTTTACAAGCTGTCCCAACACAACCAACATATAATTTTTCGCCTCAGAAAAAGACACAGCATAATGAGACAACATATGTACTGGAAGCTATAAAACTTGTCCTGGTGGAGCACCACCAGAGATTGACGACCACGCCCTTCAAAGCTGCATGCTCAATCAAGAGGCCTGAACAAGACACTAACTCTAAACCCTCCTGTGAAAGAAAGACTAGGGGGCCTATGCAGAGAACTGTCTGATCTGGAAATGGCAGTGAAGTTCATCTCAGATATAGGATTACTGATCTGAACCCTCCAACAGGAAAAATGAGAACAAAGAAGCATCACCTTAGCTAATGGACTGACTTTAAGATAGTTATTCTGGCAATGTTCAAGTTAAATAAAAGAAAAAGAGAAAGCTCAGGATCTTAAGTAGGAATAGAAAGACTCATAAGACAAACTAGATGGTGGTTAAAGGTAATTGACTTGCAAACAGTTTTATCTTTTGATCTTAAAATCAATTACTTGATTATAAAAAAATGAGAAATCTAATTTTTATACAATATCTGAACAATTATCTTTAAATGGTTGAGAGTGTATATTTAAAAATGTATTATTTTTAAAAAAAACTTTAGCTTTACTATCAATAACTATATAAAAGAACAGTTTAAGTTGTTTTTTTTAGCTGCCAACTATTATTATAAATTGAAAGGTATAAAGTATTACCATGGCCTACAGCTAACTATTGACTTCTTTTGCAAAAAGTCAAAGTCAATATTATCATGCGCATATTGCATGATGTAATGATCAACAGCCAAGGTGTGTTAGAACTAGTAGAAATCTTTTGAGAGATGAGAATTATTAGAATACATATGATCATGCCGCAGATAACTTATCTCGTGAAGGCCATCTTTTACTTTATTCTTATTTGTAAATAAATTTCCTTGAATAAGGGCGTGCCATTTTTATTCTAATAATGCTGACTTCAACTCTCCTGCAGACCTGATTAATATCGCCTAGATATGTTTTCTTTTAATCTGCTTAAAAGAAACGTTTAAGTTTTCATCTTAGCTGCCAACTATTATTATAACTTGAATGCTATAAAGTATTACCATGGCCTACTGCTCACTAATTGCCACAAAACTGGTTAAATGTAAAAGAAAAAAGTTCTGGCACAAGGTAAGAAATAAAAAAATTGGAAGTTAAGAATTAAAAAAAAAACTGACCTGACCAGTAACAGCAGAGCATAACTTAGCAGAAATAGCTTTGGTCAACATGGCCTTAACAGCTGGATCCATATTGATCACTTCAACATAGCCTCCACGGAAACCACACCTAGAGTAAAGTTCAGTACACAATAATATCTTTTTGTACAATAGTAAAAGAAGAAAGATGTATTTTAAGCAAACTATTTGTGAATTAATTATCAGAAATTTAAAGAAATATACAATTTCAAGCTCTGCAATCCAAGATTTATTGTCAAGCTTCTTAAAAAATATAATTAAGAAATTTAGGTTAAATGTTATTGGATTTATCATTATATTTTAGTCACAATATAGTTAATTAAAAAATATAGACATATTTTTTTAAAGTAAACAATTATTTTAATTAGGGAAAACCAAATTAGTAAGTTCACAAACCACCCGTAAAATTGGACATAATTTTTTCTGAACAATTAGTCAAGAGACTTGCTATTCATCTTGTAGCCTGAAAATTGGTATTCTTTGAGAACTTAACAGACAAGACTTAATTTAAGATGGAGGCACGGTGGCTGCACAGTAAAGCGCTTGGCTTCTGAACTGGGGGCCGAATCCTAGTGAAGACTGGGATTTTAAATTTCGGGATCAACCCAGCTCTAATGGGTACCTGACATTAGTTGGGGAAAAGTAAAGGCAGTTGGTTGTTGCGCTGGCCACCTGACACCCTTGTTAAATGTAGGCCACAGAAACAGATGACCTTTAAACATCTGCCTTATAGACCACAAGGTCTGAAAGGGGAACTTTACTTTTTTACGTACTTTAAGATGAAACTCTAGCACACAGTAAAAGTAAGTAAAGTTTCCCTTTCAGACCTTGCGATGGTGTCCTTAATTAAAAAGAAAATTCTCAAGTATTGCAGCTAAAAAGTTGAGGCGGAAGTGACCTAGAAAAAAAACAACTGTTCTTACTCTCCCATGTAACCTTTCGAGATGGACATGAAAGATGCTAGCTCCATTTCACTGTAAGGGGGCCCTAACTCTGTCAACACTTTTTTGAAAGAATAAAACTTTGAATCCTTTGCATACACATTATGTTGATACACCTGGAAATAGAAATACACATTATATCAAGTGAACACTGGCAAAGTGATATAAGTGATTTCTTCAAATTTAAAAAACAAATTGTGAAAATATAAAACCTTAAGTCCTGACAATTGAATATATCTGATAAACCTAACCAGGGCCGGATTAAACTATGTGGAGACCCCAGCATTTTTTGATAGCTTTAGGAAAGAAAGAGTTAAAGTTTTTAAAACTCTTTCTCTCCGTAATTATTTACCACATTCTAGTGGAATCAATGTTGCTATTGTCAGTTAGGAAAGAAAGAGTTAACTGACAATAGCAACGTTGATTCCACTAGAATGTGGTAAATAATTACGGAGAGAAAGAGTTTTAAAAAATCCTCTTTTTAACACTTATCACTAAATATACTGATATCTAATAGCAAGCCATATTTTAGAAAAAAGACAGAGTACTTGTACATTTGATCTCATTTTATTTTTATTACTCTTAAAAAAAATTAAATTATTTATATATGAAACTTTTGTAGTAAAAAAAAATTATATTTTGTATGTTTGTGAGTTTGTGGAGATTAAGACCACATGTGGCTTTTCAAAATATCTTTTGTGGTGATTAAGAACACATGTGACTTTTCAAATCTCTTTTGTGGAGATTTAGACCACATGTGGCTTTCAAAATCTCTTTTGTGGAGGCCCTGAGGCTGTAGCCTCATCCGCCCTGCCTTAAATCCATCCCTGAACTTGACACACACACTAACTTACAATTATACTATTATCTAATATTATAGTACTGAGTGCTGAAAATAAAATAATTTATTGATAAGATGACTTTCACTAGTCAAAAAATGCAAGCTAATATTGTACAGCAATATCAGTAGATCCTCACCATTCTAGCAAATCATCCAAGTACCCCTCTCAGTCAAATTGTCTTTCTAACCAATGCAAAAACAACCTTCCAAAGCTTGCAAAACTCTGATTCCTCTTATATAAAAAGTCTCAGGACAGCACTTAAAAAGGTCAACAGCAACAGCAAAAAAAACTGTTATTCAATGGATACCAGCTCATATACAACTAGAAGGAAATGAGAAGGCTGACACACTTGCCAAGAGTGGAAGAACAAACTCACAATTAAACTCTGCACTCTATCCAGAAGAAATGAAAAAATTTATTGTAAATAAAATAAATGAGAAATGGACGAGCTCTCATTCAAATCACAAGAAAGATGATGCTTATTATAAGCTATCCCGACAAGATCAACATCAAATCTTTCGACTCAGGACCGGACACAAAAGAATGCGACAACATATGTACCGGAAGCTCAAAATTGAAACCAGTGAAATCTGCCCATGTGGAGTGTCATCAGAACTTCCCAAAACACCCCAATAGAAACAAAACTCTATGGAGAGCTCCCTGATTTGGAAACCACTGTGCAGTTCATCTCATGTATTGGTCTAGTCATCTGAACACTCCAACATAAAAAAATGAGAACGGAGAAGAAGAAAAAAGAAGTAGATCCTCAGGGTTGACAAAGAGAGGCAGACAAAAGAAGTGATGGGAGGACAACATCAAGGAAATGCTTTAAACCTATGTGATCTACTAATTAAGGGACAGGTGCAAGTGTCATAGGGCTTCGTTAGTATGGATAAATAATTCCAAGTGAAAGTAGTCTCTGTTCAATCTACAGTTGTTTGATAAATATCAAAATTAAACAAGTTACTAAAAATTGTTTTATTAATTATTAATGCATTAACTTTTAAAAACAATTTAAACATAAAAAATAATAAAAAAAAACAAAAAAAAAAAACAACAACAAAGCTTATACAAAGTGCAGTTGTATCAATTAGTTTGGATCAGTCAAGTAATGAAGTTTGTAATAGATCTATAGACCAATAACAATATATTTGTGTGATTAGAAATATTTTTACCTATTGATTTGTTTATCACTATTTCATGCTTTCTCAATACGCTATGATCCTAATCTGGATCAGCTGGGAAAATAGGGATGGGAGAAAAGAGATGTCTGGGTGAATTTTACTGTGATCATTTATTAAAATCATTTAAAAAAGAAAAAAAGGAAACAACCTGAATTCGAACTCAAGCCTCCTCATGTAGACATTCTAACCACTCTGCTAATAAGGTGTGTATGAAAATAGTTAATTAACTAATTGGTGTTGATTTATTATATTGATTTTTGTGTTGTCAGGTTAAAGAAATAATTGTGCAAAATTTCAGCTTGATTCAAGATTGGGTGTCGGAGAAATAACATGTACAAACTTTTTACCAGACAGACAGAGTTATATATAATTTTTATTAAAAAAATGTTTTTACCTCATCAGCCATAATAAAAAGATTTTCTTCCTTAGCAAATTTGATGATGTCTTCAATGTTTTGTCTGGTCAACACTTGGCCTTGAGAAATAGACACGAGGACAAATGGTTGAAGGTGCTCACATTAAAAAACTGGGAAGGATTCTTATCATTTGATGACATGGATCAACTAAACTTACCTGTTGGGTTTCCTGGGTTTATTATACATATAGCTCTAGGTTTACAGAAGGGTTTGGCTTCCGTGATAGCACGCTTCAATTCATCAACACTGAGGGACCATTTGTCTGCTTCATTTAAGTAATAACCAATCTGAAGTTCAACAAAAGCTTTCAGCGTTAATATCAAAATTTCAAGGGCAATAATTCAGAATAAACAGAAATTGAGAAATAATCAGAAATGTTTGATGAATTTTTTTTTTATACTAAAATTGTTTTTGAAAAAATAATATATACAATGATTGTATTTCAATCTGAAAAGAATTATCATAAACATATACAAGGTTTTATAGACTTATAACTGAGGTAAGATCAGTGTTTCTGTTGAATTATTCAAATCACAAAAATGTTCAATATTGATTAGGACACACTGTCAAACTTTATGCACATACCTTATCTTATATTACAAAAAAGAAGATGATTACATCCTATAGAAAGAAATGCATCAAGCAAATTGAAAATTAATGAAATAAACTAATTTCCAAATAAATACTTATAAAACTTTGATGGCATAGTGGCTGAATCGTAAAGCCCTTAACTTTCGAACTGCTGAGGGGGACCCGGATTCAAATCTTGATGAAGACAGGCATTTTTTAATTTCGGGACTTTTAGGTCGCCCCTGAGTCCACTCAATTCTAATGGATACCTGACATTAGTTGGGAAATAAAGGGGTTGGTCAATGTGCAGTCCGCATGACACCCTCGGTAACTGTCAACCATAAAAACAGATGAACTTTACATCATTCGCCCTATAGATTGCAAGGTCTGAAAAGTGAACTTAACTTTGCTTTTTATTTATAACAAAGCACAACCTAGAGAAAATAAAGATTTTCTCACAACTTATCAAACAAAAATATCAGATATAAAGACATATTCATAACCTTATAACAAAAGATTGATATGTTATGTTCAATGATACATACAGAAATACAAAGATTCTACAAATATTTGTTTGTACTGAAAAAAACAATTCTTTAATCTTACTGGGACGGCATTGTATTCCGCAATGGACGCTGTGTAGAGCGGGTACTGAGGGATAGGAATCATGATGCCAGCTCTTTCCTTTCCAGGCAGCGTAGTCATCAACAACTTCATTACATTCTGTGACAAGCAAAACCTTAATTCACTACTGTGAAAGGTTACTAGTATACAAAACAAAATGTTAATTCACTATTGTGACAGATTACTTACAAATCAAAATGTTAACTGACTACTATTGTCTATTTCGTTTATCTGCTCTAGAAACATTATCTCCTTGCTATCATTATCTAATAGACTAGAGTTTATAACTAAAATTGTAAATTTAAAAATGAATTATGAAATACATTTTATTTAATAAACAATAATTTTTTTATAAATAATAATGAATTTAAAAAAAAAATTTTTATGTCAATTATTGCAAAAAAATATACTCCACTTTTAATTCTAGCTTGGTAATATATTCAAGGATAGTTAAAAACTTACAAAAACGGATACATGAGTCTTACCCTAATCCCTTCACTAGCTCCACCACACAAATATATGTTCAATGGGTCAGCAGGTATTCCATCTCTCTCAGCAATATATTTTGCAACGTCTTCTTTTATAACAAGAACACCCGCACTATCACTGTAGGCTCCTGTAACATATCAGAGCCATCATTAGAGTTAGTTATTTGTAAATTATTATAAGCTATACAAAAGATGCTATTAAAGAAACATTTAATAATGAAAATTGTATTAGTTTTTGAATTTAAAAAAAAGTGCAACTTACCAAGGCTTCTTCCTCCACAAGAATTGAGAATTCTGTCAGCACGTTGCTTGGCATCATCCGGAAAGCTTGGATCTTTCATCAAAGGAGGATAAACACAGAGAGCTACAACCTAGTAGAGTCAAGCAATTTTGAATATATAATTTTTAAAATTTTAATTAAATGTGTTTGTTATGAAATTTATTTACCGTATCTGGTGCTGAATGTGCTTGAAACTCGTCAGTGAGAATATGTTCACGAAATGCTAGAGATGTGTGTTGTGTAGTCCTTTAGTGAATTAAAGTCATAGTAAGCGGAGATGGTTTTCGACTATTGTATTTATTATGTTGATAACAGTGCTTCTAATTTTTTTATATTTATATTCAAAAACATTTTGCAAGTGGGAGCCAAATTTGAATACTCATGTGAAACTAAGTATATATATATGGCTCCTTCTGTCTTGTAAGACAATGGATGCGCCCAGATGAGTCACTGGCTTTGAAACTAAGTGCCAAAACATTAAATGACATATAAATGTTACATGTTAATATGTGATTTTCAGTACAATTACAAGCAAAACTATTGTACAACATATTGTCATTCACTAAGAGCATGATTGAAAGAGTTTGTTTTACCAGAGCTGTATCTTTTTTTTTTTCTGGTCTTATTCTAGGATTAAAAAAAAATATAGTGACCTATTTTTGTTTGATTTGATTTTGAAAGAAAAGATATAACTTAAAACTGTTAATATATTTACCCCTTTAGATGATTTGTCAGTATTATCGGACCAAAAAGATAAAATGGATATGTCACAAAATTAAAAAGCTTTTTAAAAACAATAAAAAAAAACAAAATAGCACTGTGCCAAGTGGCAGCGAGCGATAAAGAGACAATAAGAGGATTACAATAAGGAGTGGACCAGGTTTTTTTGTTATAGACTCAATAAGAGCAAAGATACATGGAATGAAAAAGAATTCAAGAAAACAGTCAAAAATTGTAAATAAATTTCATATATACAGTTATGCAGCTATTTTCAAACCTGAAATAGAATGAAAATCTAGCACTAAACCCAATATACAGCTAGTGGCAATATTTTCAATCTGTAAAATCCTGAATACCTGTCTCAGAAAAGTTAATGGTTCTTGTCCTGTAGCATGGCAATCACCAATGTTGGCACGTGTAATACAAGTAAAATTTTTCTTCATACCCTGAAATATAGGAAACAAAAAATATAAAACATAAAAATAAATAATAATATAATAAACAGTGCCTTAACAAACCTACCGCAGGACATTAAATACAACTAATGACATACATAAAACATTTTTAACATTGTGTCAGAACAAAAAAATATTTAAAAATAACGAAAATACATAAATAATTATAATATTAATTACAACTAATTAAAGAAATTTTGAATATATGGGCCTTAGAGATGTTTATAAAAGTTGTGGAATAGGTCGTTTTTGTGAACTCAACAAAGAATTTTGACCCGTGTACTAAATGGCATCACAGGCAAAAATAAAACAAGAGAATCTAACAGTGGTGAATTTACAGAGTGCAGGATAGACTATTCCAAAATGAACAGGGGCATTTCATTTTATATTCAGGTGACCAAATGTAGCCACCATACAATCAATTCTTGCACTCACTGCAAGCCTCAAGAGAATATCCAAGAGCAATGTCACAGACATGTAAGGTTCTAGTTAGGCAGTGCTTTTATGAATTTTCAACAGTATTGTACTGATTTTGTTGTCAGGTAAAAAAAATCTAGCACCTATTTTCAAAGTCAAGGCAGAAGAATATAAATAGCTAAATTAAAGTGCAAATGAACACCTGTTTTGATCAACATGTGCTATATCTCATGACCATATACACTATATTGTATGGACAATCTCATGACCATATACTCTATATTGTATGAACAATCTCATAGCCATATACTCTATATTGTATGGACAATCTTATTACAGGCCCACAATGCATGTCATTCAGAAGTAACATTTTTAGCGGAGCCCGAAAGGGGAAAAGACGCTATTAGTTTTGTGCGAAATGTCTGTCCGTCTGTCCCGTTTAGATCTCGTAAACTAGAAAAGATATTGAAAATCCGACATCACAATATTTTAGACCATTCAAAGTTCTGTTGCAACGGCTACATTTTTTTTCCTGAAAGCGAAAAATCTAATTTTTAAAATCAGTTATGCAAGCAGTTTTTTAATAGGTGTAAATTATTAAATTAAACCATTATAAGTTACATATAATAACAGGTTTCCGTGGCCCTATTGATTTTCCAGGGCCTCTCTTGTAATTGAAAAATATATTTTTTTTTAAAGTCCTGGAAATTATTAAAATCTGAAAAATAGATAACATTGTCATTTTGGGGTATCAATCCTAAGCGTGATAAAAAAAAAAACGGCATTGTCAGCTCTCATTTAATAGAAATTTTTGGCAAAGACGAATGTACTTTCTAATACAAAATCTTAATTTTGACATTATGCCTACCCAGACTGGGCCCCACGCATTCCTTTTTGCTGAGGGTCCCGCAATTGTTAGGGCCGGCCCTGTTCTCTTTAAATATATATATATAAAATATAGTAACCATAGATTCTAGTTCTAGACTTTTAATGACTTTAGTATCTAATATACATATTTCACAGGTTAAGTTGGTTTTCGCTTTGGTGGTAGAGGAGCTGGCCATTTTTCGTATGTCACGCTTTTCTTCCAGATCTTAGGCCCAAAATATTTTCACTGTCCAGAGCTTTCTTGGTCACCGTCTCTCTCCAACCAGTGAGGTCCAGGGCTATGTCTTCCCAATGGTCTGTATCAATGTCAACTGTTTTTTTTTAAGCCCTGTTTTATTATATCCACGTAATGGAGGTGGGGCGACCAGTTTTGTAAAATGTTTTACATGTTTCGGATGTTCCTTCAGAATTGAAGATAATTACTTCCTAGTCCAAACCTTCCGCAGGACGATGGGGGATGGTAGTGGGCAGGGTTTGAACCCAGGACCATCGATAAAGCTGAACGACAGTCCAGCGCGCAAACCGCATGACCAGTCATACAGTATTTCAGTTTGTCTTAAGAAAGATGCAAGTTGTCCATAGAGAATGATTTTCGGGATGCAATCTATATAGTCCTATATTATACTCTGTAGATTTAGGTCTTATAATATTAATTATTTATTAATAATAATATTATGTCAAAATTAATTATAATTATTTTAATATTTTTATGTCTTAAAGTTTCTAGATTCTTTCACACGACACAACCTTCACAAACCTGTTTCAGTTCATTTTCTAGTTCTCCTGCTCGAATCACAATTGGCCCCCTTACTGCATATTCAATATTTTTAACATGGGGGTTCATATTGTCGATGGTCAAAACTTTACATCTTTTGAAGATTTTATCTAGCAATTCAACATTACATAATCGTCTGTTTGACAAGCCTACGATTTTTGTTAACGATCGCAACATCATGTTGATAGAAAAATTGTTTATAAATTCTACTAAATTCTAGATCTAGACCTACTACTGTTTTTGTATTTCAAATTGAAAGGAAGTCAACAGACTACAGTATGGATTTAGATCTTGACCTAGATATAGATCTTGCTATAATATTTCAAAACACGAAATTTCCTAGTGCACTCTGTAATGGTCACACTCCATAAACTTCTGCCTCCTGGCTTGGTTAAGTTGGAGAGGTTAGGAGTTGTTTAAGGTCAAATGGTTATAGGTGATAACCTCTGACCCTCATATTTATCTATCTTTCTAAACGTAATGTTCCGGAAGTGGTGGAGTCAGTCAAAATGGCGCATGACAGTGAATTGGATACAACACAAGAAATGGTAAACTAATGTTATCAAATATAACCCCATCGTCTTGTGTCCTCAAGATAACCTAAGCCATGTCACAGTGTAAAGAAAGTGCAAGTGAATTCATTCAGAATACATTTAGCCCACACATAGCTGTGCTTTGCAGTGCTGATGCACAGTTGTTATGCCAGAAAAATAATTTGACTTTTGTGCAGCTTATCCAACCATTTTGTCGATTATCTAGTGAAGGTAAGTAATAAAGTTACTGAGAATATCGCTAGTCTATTTTCAATTGTCTATACTGTCTATAGTATACAATACTTATTATAAGAGGTCATACATTATGTTATCATGCTCAATAAGAATCTGTCAACTTAACTTTTAATGAATATTCATAGTCATCAGTCATATCATATGCTAAATAGTAAGTAAATAAAAGAAATAATAATCATAAAAAAAGGGAAGGTTAACAGCTGACCTGTGGCTGTACTCACAGTCCTGTAATAGATTTAGATCTGCTTATATGTACTAATGTAATGGGTAATGTAGTCAGTAGTGTAGTGTGCTACTAGATACTAGTGTACGTCAGATTGTGGACTCTTTAGATTTATTTCAAGTACATATTAACTGATCGTTACTGATGAGTAGTTAATTATAATTACTATATAGTACTAACAGTAGTACTAGTAACAGATTAGAGATTGCTTGATTTTAGAGATCTGATAATGATATTCCTAATCACTAGCAATGATATGATTTGCCACAATTTAAAATTTTATCTTACAAAACATTTATCCCTATTAATAGTATTAATTGAGCCTCCCCAGACCCCACCCCTTCAGTAAAAAAAGGTTGCAAATTATACCTTATATCCCCCTAAATAACAAAAAACTTCATCATTTTCAACATGTTATATATCAATTTTAATGCCCAAGACCAGTAGAATTAATTATTAATCCATGAATTTCACAAATCCACAAAATTATTAACAGAAAAATGAGTCACAAAGAAAAGTATACTTATAAAAGATTTTAAAAAAAACAACAACAGCTTATTATTAATATTTTAAAATAAATAAGCCCTCACCCGCCACTGTCCCAGTTAAAAAGTAACATTTTTCTTTATCTTCATGTTATTTTTTATATAATATACATTTTAGATGATAGGTCTGATCTAAATTAGAATATTGTTTATCAAAATACTTATTAAATGAATATCAACTATATTTAGATCTACTAGTGGTATTACTATTACATAATCCTATTGTCAAGCTAGGTTACATTAAATTTATATATGCATTGAATATTAGAAAGTGAGCCTTTGCTAGATTTAGAATCTAGATCTAGATCTTACAATTGTAGACTAAAATAGATGTAGATCTATATCTTGTGAATGTTAATCTTTGTATATTTTAGAAATTGTATATATTTATTATTTTTATGGCATGATTAGGAATTATAATAAATTAATATTTAAGCAGATTAATTACCTACGAAATTGATATTTTCAACTGAATAATGTATAGAAACTACAGTCTATAATTACCTTTGATAAAAATTACATATAGATCTGATAACTAGATCAAGACATAGCTAAATGTGGTCCGCGCACATATAAGCATTGACAACATTTCTAAACTAGAAAACTATAGAATTAAGATGGACAATTAAGCTTTTAAAAGAACTATTTTAATATTAAAGATCTATTGGAAACAAATGGTTCTATGTTAGAACTGGTGAAAATGCACGTTGTATAGATGCTCTCACATTGAAATTTACAGGGAGAATGAACAAAAAATAAATAAATCGGATTCAAATAACCTTGATTCTCTGAGACGGACATCCGGGCAGGCACTTAAAAAAAAAACATGTTTTTTGCTAAAAAGAAAAAAAAAACATGTTTTTTGCTAAAAAGAAAAAAAAACAGTACTTTAAAACCCCCAAATTATCTAAAACATGTTTAAGGGCCTAAAAACATGTTTTTATATTGAAATTGAAAGTATTTTATTTTTTTGGGAATATTCTTTTCTAGCCTTGTGTTAGGATGGACAAATTAGGTCACAACCCCAAGTAATGTTTTTAATATTATTTAAGACAAGATAAATGTTTTTTCATTTTCTTGTGTAACAATATTTACAACATTCATTTTTAAGCGTAAATATACTAAATTTACATATAATAATATAAAAAAATATGTTTCTTACCTTTTCAAAGAAGAACACAAAGAAGTTAAAAGTAAATCATGTTCCTCTGAATTTCTATACTTTGTAATACTGTCGAATGCACAAACTCATAATAAAAATGAATTTAAAACATTTATTGATATGACAGCTTACACAAACATTGCTCTATCCAAAACAACAAACAAATACATGAGAGGTAGTAGTTTTACAGAAAAAATGAATGTTGAACTTCAAAATTGCATTTTTAGTTACAAATCTGTTTTCCGCCTTACATACATGGCAATAGGAGTAATTAGTAATTATGATTAAAATGTCTAAAAGGAATATAAGTTTGTAGGATGGGGCATCTTTATCTTTTTTATAATTTGTATAGTTTAGGTTCTAGCTATATTAAATTGATTGTTAGTAGCCTTATTACTTAGGTTTAGTTGTATTAAAAAAATTCCACTTTACTGGTCCCATTTAGAAGGGGAAAAAATGTAACTCCTTCAGATCTGTACTTGGCATTTTGTGACTATAGGCAATCTTTTCCCTTTGATACATGTATTTCAGCTGATTAAAGAAGTCAATCCTAGATACACATCTGCACTCTAGTGTTATGCATATTTGTAATCACCAGATGCTGCAGCCTTCTTCTGGTGTATACAACATCTACCATCCCGGACCCCTACTTAAAGCTTGCCCATCTTTGTGGATCTGTCCAACTTCATGTCACACTTGCATTAATTATATATATATATATATATTGACCCTGTGGCATTCTGAATATTTCCAAACCATGACATCCTACTCTTTATAGGACCTCCTATTGCCACCTAATTTTAAGAATCTCCCTTAAGCATTGGAGGTGGAAGATATTCACCTTTTTTTTTTTTTTCTGCCAGGAATAGGTGCACTGTGTTTCACTATATTATATATAATATAGCAGAGTGCTTAATACACATGTCCTGTAGACTAGGGTTTTGTCTTGAAAGTCAGCAAAGTATTGTACCAAACTTTTTTTCTGCAACCATCGCCTTTTGATAGAAGCTATCTTGTTGTTAATGTCTAGATCTATAACCATTAGCACATTATTGTAGTTGATGAAGCCAAGGTAATAGAAATGGTCAAAGATTAAAATTTCTCCCAATAATGGGGTAATTTATAATATTATATAATATAATACTATTTCAAAGGCTGGTTTGAATGTAACATAGCTATAATTTTGTAATGCTTAAGAAACTTCAAAAGAAAATTGTATTAATTAATTTAAGTCTATAAAAAATAAAAAATACTGGCATCAAGTACTTCTAACACATAAATGTAAAAAAACAAACAAAAAAAAACAACTTTTTTTGTCATAGTTCACATTAGAGATGCCAACAATGGAACTCATTCCATTCACAATCTACGCATTAGTGCCTGTGACATGGCTGCCCAGCCTCTTCAACAAAATGTCATTAAAAAGCAGCTGAATGATGCTGTTGCATCTACTTATGGTCTCACACAGGAACCTGGTGCTAATGACAGAATTTCTATTGGAAATTATGACCTTCAGTTGAACTGTGAGTAGCTTGATTCTTAATTAGACTCCCTTAACAATTTTTCTTAGTTATTGAAGTTATAATTTAATAGTTACTTTAAATATAATTACATTACATTGTATTCTCTACTGCTTTTAAGTACGTTTTTGGAATGATGCAAAAATTGATAAGAAATATTCAGCAGTTATTGTTATTTTGTGTATTAATATAAACTCTATAAATGAATGTATTTACATAACAAACAAAAAAAAAGATTCAGATGACTGTGTGTAGTCACTCAATCAAGTCTTTTATAGAATGTTTTGTTTTTATCTTCTTATCTTATATAATAAAGACGTTACTTCAAAAAAGAAGATGATTACGCCCTACGCGTCATGCATATTAACCAATGACTTAAATTCTGCCAAGTCACTGGTTTTTCTGGCTAGCTCAGGCAACCCATTCCATGCTCTATTAGCACTAGGGAAGAAGGAGTATTTGTACAAATTTGTCCTAGCATATGGGACGAGGAATGTGCCTTTATTTTTGTGTCTTTCAGAGTATTTTATTAAGTTTTGTTTTTGTATTTGAAGATTATGGTTCAGTGTTTTATGTATAATTGCTACTTTACTTTTGAGTCTTCTGTCCTGAAGGCTTTCTAAATTTAGTGATTTTACTAATGGTGTTACTCTAGTCAAATGTGAATATTCGTTTGTTATGAATCTCACTGCTCTATTTTGTGTTTGTTCCAGTTTCTTAATGTTTTCTTGAGTTGAGGGGTCCCAAACGGTGGATGCATATTCTATTATTGGCCTAACCAAGGTTAAATAACATTTTAGTTTTATGTTCTTATTTGATTTATAGAAATTTCTTTTAATAAACCCTAATGCTTTGTTGGATTTTTTTATAGTTTCATCAATATGTGGATTCCATGACAGTTTTTCATTTATTATAACACCTAGGTATTTTGCGTTTTTAGTCTGTGTTACTGGTTTGCCATGAATAAGATAAGTGGAATTAATTTGTTTTATTTTTTTGTTACTCTTAACAACTGACATTTTTCTGGGTGGAAAGACATGCTCCAATTCGATTCCCATTTCTGTAATTCATCTAATTCTCTTTGTAAAATATCTGTGTCTTGTGTTGTTTTTTATTGTTCTATATATTATGCAATCATCTGCAAATAATCTGACTTTTGTTCCTGAACTAATGCAATTTGGTAAATCATTTATGTAAATTAAAAATAGTAGTGGACCCAAGACTGTTCCTTGAGGTACACCTGAGTTTACTGTTATTGGTGTTGATTTAGAGCCATTTATTATTACGGTTTGTTCTCTCCCTATCAGAAAATCTTTAATCCACTGATGCAGTGGACCATTAATGCCAAAATATTTTAATTTTTTAAGCAAACTATGGTGGTTAACTTTGTCAAAAGCCTTGGAAAAATCACTAGATAGCATCTATTTGTTCACTATTATCTAAACCTTTTGAAAAATCATCAATTAGTCCTATTAGTTGTGTTTCACATGATCTATATTTCCTAAAGCCATGTTGGTATGGGGTGAGAACATTGTTTGTCTAAGTGGTTTATGATGTTGCTACATATTATGTGTTCTAGGATTTTACATGTGATACTGGTCTGTAGTTTACTGGATCAGATTTTTCTCCTTTTTTAAATAGGGGGGTGACATTAGCTTCTTTCCAGTCCTTTGGTATTCTGCCCTGGTTAAGCAATGCCTGAAAGAGTATTTTGAACACTGGGGCTAGCTCATTGCTTAGTTCTTTGAGTAATCTAGCTGGAATACCATCAGGTCCACACGCTTTATTTGGTTTGGTGTTGGCTAATAGTTTTTGAATTCCATTTTCTTGTACTACTAAATCTTCTATGTTGTCTACTTGGTTCAAATTAAGAATTATGTCTTTGTCTCCTGGGGCTGAGAATGCTGATGCAAAGTATTTGTTAAGGATGTTTGCTTTAGTTTCATCATCATTATGTATTATGTTATGTTCATCTTTTAATGGCGCTATGCCTGTTGTTTCCATTTTCTTAGACTTAATGTATGACCATAGGTTTTTGTTGTTATCTTTAGATATTACATTGTTTATGTATTCACTCTGCAGCTGTCTGCTTACTTTTTGGGTTAGGTGTTTAATTTTTATATACTTTTTGTAAACTCTTTCTGCCTTGGTTTCTTTAAATTTTCTATATAGGTTTTCCTTCTGTTTACAAAGCTTCTTTAGTCTATTATTAAACCAGCATTTATTTATTTTGTTTGATGTGTATTTAGTTGGTATATGATTTTCTATAATGCTTTTAAGATGGTTTTTAATGAAATTCCAGAGGTCATCGACTGGTTGGTTAATGTCTTTTTCTAATAAGAATGTCTGTTGAAAGTTTAATGCAGCTTGGTGTAGTTGTGTTAGGTTACATTTATTCCAGAGTAAGATTTTTCTTTTTGTTTTTTTTTTTAATTGAAAAAGAGTCCTTGCAATTACAACAAATTTCTAGCAAGGATCAATAAAAAGCAGTCTTAGTCGTAATTGCCTTGTATGGAAACAAATGAACTTTATTTTAGCTTATCTGTCCCATGGTTTGCAAGGTTAAAAGGGGATTTTTTAAATTTTTTTTTTTACAGTCATTCCAAGATATTGAAATAATTGTTACTTTTGTTTAATTGTCATTGTTTTTTAGCATCAAGTCCTTGGTTTGAGAACTGGAGAGATGTGTACTTTCAAGTGTTACCTCCGTCAGACCATGAGTATCTCAACCACTGTCTCTCATGTATCCTTGTACACATGTGACAACCACACAATGTGGCCAGAGTAGTTAAGCAATAAGTTAAAAAAACAAACAAATATTGTACTATAGCTCAGCTTTTAACTTACAAAAACATTTTTCCTTAAACCACCGCCAGGCATATTTGTTGTTGCTTCTAGCAACGGGGATCCACTGAGTACATTCACGTCACTAGCCAACCAGCAGGTCACTCAGCAGCAGCAGTATCCGAATAAACTTCCGCGCTGGTTCTGCCAGGGTATACTGCACTACTATGTCTTACTCCATGACGTTGTTGATGGGGAGCAGTCCAGGTAATACAAACATCTCCACAAATACTTAGTCTTGTGTAGAGAAAATCATAAGCACCCATACATATTTAGGGTATGAATGTTCATTCTGTTTTCTATTGCTGACACGTTCTGTTAGGTATGATGCGCTATTGTATGACAAGTTTCCTCGAGGATAATAAATCAAATCAATGTATGTGACAATGGCATTTATGAATTAGGTGTCACTCTTAACTGTTCATATAAATCACCAGAGCATGTGATTTAACAGTTAAGTTAAAAGGGAAATAAATTTTAAAGTACTTGGTTTTAGGGACATAGAAACCAATTATAATAAAAATAATTGATGCCAAGGGGTTTTTCCATGAACATAAGTGGTTTTTTTTTATAATAGAACAAAGAAAATAATAATACAATTAGTATGATGAAGAAAATGAAAATCAATTTTATTTAGGTTAATCACCAATAGCTAACAGTATTTAACAAAAAAATACACTTGACTATATTGACATTACAAAAAGTTGTCTTTTATAGTGAAGTGACTCAATAGTCTTCTGTCAGTATAAAGGTACACAACTATCAACTGCTTCTCGTGCGTGCACTTCAATTTTTGGATCATACACGATAACACATAGTCACTGGCCCCTATAACAGTAATATTGTTATAAATTGATATAGTCTAATTCTAACAAACTAATCAACATCCCTCTAGAAAATGTAGCATAAACCAAGCTCTAATAAGAAAAAATACAATTAACTTCCCCACTAAAAGTGGATAGATGACAATGGTTATCAACAACAAATTTAACATCTGACATTAGGCCAACAGTATTTAAGTCACCAACATGGCTTCTTGCTACAAGTTACAGGTCTGCTTGCCCACTATTTACAACTACACACTGGTCATTCTCACCAATCAAAATATTGAGGAGTCATTCACATATTGATTTATTTATGATATAAATATAGTGAAACTTTATTATGTGATATTTGATGGGAGCAGGTTTTATCAATATTTTGTGATAACTGGAACTTAAGACTTAACATCTTTAAACAGTACATTTTACTCTCTGCCTGGGGGAAAAAAAGTTCTGTCTTCAAGATTTAGAAGGTACTTAAATTAATAAGTATTTGTATGAAATCTAAATTATTTGCAACTGTTGTGAATTTAATGTGAGTTTTGTATTTCGTAAAAGTTTTTTTGGTGATGTACATTCACTGTATATTTATTTAGTTCTTTAGTAACCTTTAAAAAGTTTCTTGACAGCAGCTATGCATTGTTGGATATTTTAAGCTTAATAATAGAAATGCATGTTGTTGTTTTTTTTATGTCTTACAGAGCAGAAGCAATCTACCAAAGCATGAAGGCAACATTTGGGGTGCACATCTGTCACCTGTTGCAGATCAATTCCAGATCCAAAAACACATTGGACTCTATGAGGACTGGAGCACCATTACAGCCAGACCCTTGGAGTCAATTTCTTACCAAGACTTCACACTCACTGGTAATCAGCTGAACTGATTGATATTATGCTGACATATTTCACCTTTTTTTGTTAACTCCTTAGTATCCACCTTGTATGAAGAGTTATATTTTAAAGGCTGAATCAATGACTTCTAAGGAGTAAGCTTACAAAGAAATACAATAAAACAAAAGTAGCTTCACAGGTAGCATAAAATATGTATATATATATATATTTAATTTGTTATTGTGTTAGGAAGCATTAAACTGATAGCTTTTTTTATTTATTGTCCTTGTATACTTTTTCTCTTACTGACAGCAGAAATATATATAAACAAAAAACAATTCAAAAAGATATTTTAGATATATTGTTTCTATTTTTAACAGCAAAAAATAAATTTCAGGCAAAACAAGAAAGTCATCTTCAATTATTTCCACACCTCAAATTTTGTAAATCTTCAGAAGATAATTCACAAACTTTATACAGTGCTGCATAATGTCACCTGTACAAATGATCTCTTCACCTCTCCTTTTTTTTTTTTAATAATTTTTTTTAGATCTTATTATTATATATATAAATGTAAAAGATGTGAATTAAATGTAGATTTGTGTTTTTTTGTTATGCTTTAAACACTTTAAATAGGTTCTCCAGTGCTGTTTGGTGCATAGGGATAGGGTTAATCAGAGATTAGTCATAGGCAGCTTCCCAGCTAGTGCCCGTGGATTTTTGTTCTTCTGAGATTGTGTTCAATAAAGGCTGCCTTCTTTTGGACACTTTAAATAGGTTCTGCTGTTTGGTGCATAGCGTTAGAGATTAGTCATAGGCAGCTTTCCAGCTAGTGCCCATGTATTTTTGTTCTTCTGAGATGGTGTTCAATAAAGGCTGCCTTCTTTCTTTGGCTTCCATGTTATGTCACACTTTGGTAAAGATGTTTAGTTTTGTCTATGGACTGTCCAGTGAATCTCGTACGACATTCTGTCACCACTTCACTCGGAGACAAGTGCTCATGTAGGAAAGGATTTCTGTATTGGTGACATCATCTTTTGCATGTTATACCTAGGAACCTTCTCAGCCGTCACCATGTTTAGCCTCTTTTTCTTTTTTATGCTTTCGTGTCAATGGCGTAGCAGGCCGTTCGGACAATGATTGCATTGGGAAATGGCTCTTAGTCACCAGGCTAACTTTTTTTTTTGCCCAAATAGGCTTTAGTTTTTGAAGGACGGCTCCTGCTTTTCTTTTTAGACATGCAACATCGTGACATGCATTGTGATAACATTGTCTAAACAGGTGAAGAGTTCTCTTTCATCAAGCTCTGTATGCCTAACATTGACAGGATTGCTAGATGACCCATAGTCAATACTTATTAGTTGACCTGTAGCCAATACTTGCTAGTTGACCCGCAGCCAATACTTGCTAGTTGACCTGTAGCCAATACTTGCTAGTTGACCTGTAGTGACCTGTTGTCAATACTTGCTAGTTGACCTATAGTGACCTGTTGTCAATTTTTGCTAGTTGACCCATAGTGATCTGTTGTCAATATCTGCTAGTTGACCCATAGTGATCTGTTGTCAATATCTGCTAGTTGACCCATAGTGATCTGTTGTCAATACTTGCTAGTTGACCTGTAGCCAATACTTGCTAGTTGACCTGTAGCCATTACTTGCTAGTTGACCCATAGCCAATACTTGCTAGTTGACCCCATAGCCAATACATGCTAGTTGACCCATAGCCAGTACTTGCTAGTTGACCCCATAGCCAATACATGCTAGTTGACCCATAGCCAGTACTTGCTAGTTGACCCCATAGCCAATACATGCTAGTTGACCCATAGCCAATACTTGCTAGTTGACCCCATAGCCAATACATGCTAGTTGACCCATAGCCAGTACTTGCTAGTTGACCTGTAGCCAATAGGTTTAACTTGGGTTTCATCAAGATTTATCTAGAGGTTGATTTTTGCCTGATATGACTGTAATGGCAATGCATACTGGCTCAATGGTAAAGGGCTTGGCTTCGAAACCAAAGGGTTCCTGGTTGAAATCCTGGGAAACTTCTACTTTTTATGACTGTAAAGTCCTGCAAGATAATAAAATAAGACAAGATGGATGAATTATCTTGAAGCTCCATTGGAATAAAAATTGCTTTGTTGACTTATCTGTAATGGTTCATTCTCAGGAAAATATGGACTATGACCATCTGGATGAGTCCCCAGTCTTCCCATCACATCTCTCTGAGGGCAACCCAGATAATGGTCCAAACAATGGTCTGACTGATTCCTTCTATGACAACAACATGGAAGAGTCTGGTGGGTAATTACTTTAGACAAGTCTACATTACGCACTGACAACTGTTTAAACAAGTACAACTTTGGTTTTTATTTGTTGTTATAGAAAATAATAGTTTAGATGAAAATTATAATCAAAATACATTTCCATTAATTTTTATTTTGTTATATAAAATAATAGTTTAAATGAAACATGTAATCAAACTACATTTGCATTAATTTTCCTGGCCACTAATAATGCTTGGAGATTTGGAGCTTTTTTTTTTTTGTGTGCACATTCTAGCTTTGTTTGGTTTACTTGCATTGTAACTTCAAACATAAGGAATGAGGAAATTAAGGTAGCTAGTTTCGTAGGAAAACTGAAAACTGCATTACATGCTTAGAGTAAGACATTTTGTCATTTTCAACATTCTTCTTCCATAAGTGACAATTTTGTCATTAGTCTGAAAAAATAACAGAAATAATGTGATTCAAATGTACTACATAGTGTAGCTAAGACTATGACTAATTTATTTTAATAAATTGTTAAATTTACAAACTACTGAACTTTAATTTCCAACACCTAGTTTATTTGTTGACATTAAATCTCAAACACCTAGTTCATTTGTTGACATTAAATTTCAAACACCTAGCTCATTTGTTGACATTAAATTTCAAACACCTAGCTCATTTGTTGACATTAAATTTTAAACATCTAGTTCATTTGTTGACATTACATTTTCAACACCTAGTTCATTTGTTGACATTAAATTTCAAACACCTAGTTCATTTGTTGACATTAAATTTCAAACACCTATTTCATTTGTTGACATTAAATCTCAAACATCTAGTTCATTTGTTGACATTAAATTTTAAACACCTAGTTCATTTGTTGACATTACATTTTAAACATCTAGATTATTTGTTGACATTAAATCTCAAACACCTAGTTCATTTGTTGACATTAAAATTTAAACATCTAGTTCATTTGTTGACATTACATTTTAAACACCTAGTTCATTTGTTGACATTAAATTTCAAACACCTAGTTCATTTGTTGACATTAAATTTCAAACACCTAGTTCATTTGTTGACATTAAATCTCAAACATCTAGTTCATTTGTTGACATTAAATCTCAAACATCTAGTTCATTTGTTGACATTAAATTTCAAACACCTATTTCATTTGTTGACATTAAATCTCAAACATCTAGTTCATTTGTTGATATTACATTTTAAACATCTAGTTCATTTGTTGACATTACATTTTAAACACCTAGTTCATTTGTTGACATTACATTTTAAACATCTATTTTATTTGTTGACATTAAATCTCAAACACCTAGTTCATTTGTTGACATTAAATTTTAAACATCTAGTTCATTTTTGACATTACATTTTAAACACCTAGTTCATTTGTTGACATTAAATTTCAAACACCTAGTTCATTTGTTGACATTAAATTTCAAACACCTAGTTCATTTGTTGACATTAAATCTCAAACATCTAGTTCATTTGTTGACATTAAATTTTAAACACCTAGTTCATTTGTTGACATTAAATTTCAAACACCTAGTTCATTTGTTGACATTAAATTTCAAACATCTAGTTCATTTGTTAACATTAGCTTTCAAACATCTAGTTCATTTTGTTGACATTAAATTTCAAACACCTAGTTCATTTTGTTGACATTAAATTTCAGTAGTTGTTTTGTTTTGTTTCATTATCCTTCAAGAATTACTGCGAAAGTTTTTTAACAAAAGTTTTTGTTGTCCGCTTCTCAGGCTCTTCTGGCATAACATCCTCTTTCTCCTGTGACCCATTTAGTCACCCACTGGCCTCTCCGACAACCCCACCTAGTCGTAACACACCCTCACCTGACAGTGACCCCACAGCTGCAGCCAGTGGTTATCAAGGTTTGTCCCTCATTAAGCTTGAACTATAGTTTTGCAACTTCTTTTCATTATTCTTTTGTGCAATAGTTTCATTTCAAAGACGGGCCAACTATAAGGAAAGTGGTTTTTTGGTGTTTCAGGAGATGGACGTCATTCTCTATACTCTAGTCACTACAAGAATGCAGTTGATCGTCCCCAGAATAGGACACATGGTATGTGCCTTTCTCCAAGTGATCACGATCGCCTGCGTATATTCATGCATGAGTTTGTGGTCAGAGCCCTCATCCCTTGGGCAGAAAGACAAATGAAACTTCTGAATGAGCAGGTTAGATTTATTTAGAAGATTTTTGTTGTTAAATTTTTTTTTTTCTATTTTTGATTAATATTAATTTAATGAAAAGTTGTTTAGAGATTGTACACATGGCATCCAAAAAATGTTAAAGTCAAAGGTAAATAACTTTTATGTCAGACAAAAGTAAATCAAGTATGGATTGTTTAAAATAAAAAAAAGATAAAAATGTTAACACTCTTTTGCTCTCAGAACAAGACTTTTTACCCATCATTCCACCAACAATCTTCACTAACACTCTCAGAACAAGACTTTTTACCCATCATTCCACACAACACTCTTCACTAACACCCTCAGAATGAGACTTTTTACCCATCATTCCATGCAAACTTTCACGTGAAACATGTTACTCATGAAGTTTAATTGTACTCCGTGATTCCTGACTAGTTCATGTCACAATATCTAATGGTGTGACAATAGGTTCTGATGTTTAAGTCATGAGTGATTGAATTTGCTTCATGAATTCACATTTTCTTTTAACTACAGCTGACATCAAGAAAAGGTATTCACAGATCTTTTCTGAGTGCCACCAAGAAATGGTTTGGTACTAAACCTTCTGGAGCAATCCCTGCATCACAGAGTACTACTATTGTGTAAGTACACATAACCTTAGCTTTGTACAGCTATTGTGTAAGTAGACATAACTTTAGCTTTGTACAGCTATTGTGTAAGTAGCTATAGTTGTAGTTCACCTTTAACCTAATACTAGTATTGTTTAATTCATTTTCATTTTACGTTGAGCTTACTTTACAGTAATGTTACATAAGTACCTTTAATGTTAGTTAAGTTTCAATTTAAAACTATAAAACTTTTATAGACTAGTCTTAGAAAATTTTGAAATGCTAATAATGGTTGGTTTATTGAAGCACCAGGTCATTGTGTATTTATAACTATTAAATATTTGTATGTAGTTTAAAAGTATATGACTACTTTTTTTGTAGGTACACTAAAGATGCCCCTGAACTACAACTAAGGCGTCTGGCAGATCTTGCATTCTTGTTTCAAATGTATGAGTTTGCTTATAATACTTACCACACTGCCAAGAAAGATTTCAACAATGACCAGGCTTGGTTACACTTTGCTGGCGCTTTGGTAAAACTCTTTTTTTTTTTGGTAGATGTTTCTAAATCACAGCTGAAGATAAGTCTCAGTCCATCTAATGTTAATCTTTTACTCTTCAGGAAATGGCTTGCTTATCAATATTTCTTCAGGGCAACCAAAGTCAGAAACAATATCCACATCATTACATGGAGACTGCTATATCTACTTATTTAACCTCATGCAGGTGACACTTTTTTTTTTTATTGCAAAGAAGTGTTTAGGCACAAAATAGGAAAGTTGTGTTGAAACTATTGCTTTATGTTCTTTATTATTGTTATTTTGATTTTTACGTCTTGCTCAATAATTAAGTAGAGTGACAAAACAAACATACATTTTTAAAAGTGAGGAATCATTTCAGAAATCGAGAAAAATAGTTTCTTGTTCCATATTTACTTAAATTATTTTTCCAAACCCAACCAATTTTTTTTCCACTTAACTATACTTAGGCTTTTTCTTATTTTTAAAGCTGTAACAGGGTTCTTTGTATATTTTTGTTTACAGTATTCATCACTTTTTAAATCTTTGAATTTTATTTTATTTATGGAAATGTACCAGTAATCCTTATCAAAAATATATTTCTTTGTTTACAATCTTAATTACTAAAAACATTTTGTTGTACCATGGGATGCAGCTGTACAGCTTTATATTTCTAACTAGAAATGGTATTTTCTTTCCCCCCAGAAATCTGCACTATGCCACTAGGGCAACGTTGACCAGTACAGAGTGTCTGAAGAAGCGTGGCATGTACAATGAAGCAGCCACTCAATTCCTGAAGATGACCAGTGAGGTCTGTGCCAATAGTTTTGTATTTCTATTTATTCTTGACCTCATGTTTACAAAAGATATGTCACATGAGAGAATGACTAAACCATTTCATAAGAGAGGGAGTATTTAAGCCATGTTTGCTGTAGGCTTGTTGGGCTAATCACTTGTTGAGCTGATTGCAAGAATGGAAACTTTTCTTCTAGTAAGCCACGACTGTATGCTATGTTCAACAGTTGGCCACTAAACTAAATGCTCTTAACCTAGGGGCTGAAGAGAATTGGATCCATAGTCTATGATTGTAAAGTTTGCTGATATCTCTGTTAACGAAGGTGTCGCAAGACCAGCACAATGACCAACCAACTTGACTTTTCACCCTAAAAAATGCCCAACATGGAATCTAGGTGTGACTAAAACATGGAATCTAGGTGTGACTAAAACAAGGAATCAAGGTGTGATTTAAACATGGAATCTAGGTAGACTTGCAGAGGCCCTAAAAATTCCAATGCAAAATTAAGACTCCTAGTTTCAGAAGACATGTACTTCATAGTCTGCTATGCTCGCTCGTAAATATGCGTACTGTTAGTAATATTTTATATATTTACTGTTAGTGGTTAATTGACTAGAAAGTAGTTAATTAGGGACACAGGCTTGAACTAATAATGTTTTATGTTAATAATATAGACTTGTTTGCATAGTCTTGTGAAACACTTTCCCCTTAGAATCCAAAACATTGCTATTATTATTAGTAGTAGTAGTAGTAGTACTATTACATAATTATTTGTAGCTATTTTTTTTAAATTGAAGTGTAAATGACTGTTTTATTTTGTACTTAAAATAATAATATCTTACGGACATTCTCTGTGTCTCTTAGGACTCTGATTTGACAAGTGCTCTGTTCTTGGAGCAAGCTGCGCATTGTTTCTTGGCACTTAAAGTTCCCATGGTCAGGAAATATTCATTCCACATGATACTGGCTGGCCACAGATTTAACAAGGCAGGACAGGTAGGTAACATCAGGATGGTTTACTGGTGCACACATGTGAAGACTGGAATAAAAACAGCAGTCAGTATTTGTACAGTCCATTGTCTATTTTCTATTGCTTAGCTATTGCTGTTGCTTCTGGCAATATCCAAATTATTTTTTAAAAAGTTGCATTTAAATTGTTGATATTGACATTGCAGTACAAAGTATAAAACCATTAATTCATCATAAACATTATTATGTGTTGTTTTTTTTTTGTTTTTTTTTTTTGCTTCATTAGTAAATAAAAAAAAATACTTTCACCAAGTATTCTACATATATTGTTGAAATGATACATAGGTTAGTTCTGTACTGTTTAACTATTGATTTCTTTTCTACTACCTACCAACAGAGGAAACATTCCTTGAGATGTTATACTCAAGCCCTACAAGTGTACAAAGCCAAGCATTGGTCCATAGCAGAGGTTTGTCCATGTGTTTTAGTAACTTTTCTGTAAGGGATAACATTGATGAACTTCCAAGACTCTTGGAACTCTAGGCTTATGGAAGCTTGCCTCCATCTGAACAAACTTCTGTCTGGGAAACATCCAAGCAGATGTAAATTATTGCATTCCTATTTCCGAGGCGCACATCCCAAGAACCTCAGATTACAAGTGAGGCCAAAGGCTGAGCACACTGGGAAAACTCCACCATATTACTTCTCTGTACCACCCCTAAATAGTTCCTAGGTTTTAATGTAAGAAAAAGAAAAGCCATCCAAGCTGAAAGCTAACATAAACTAACTATATTTTGACAGTATAGGAAATAGTACTTTAAATATTAATTTTAAAAAAAGGTGTAGAATGTGTGTGTCATAAGTCAGAAGTGAAAGGAGAAAGCTTATGGATAAATACACTCATTCATGCCTCTTTTAATTCATTCTTTTGTGTCTCATTATAATCTCTAATATAATCACTCAAATGTTGCCCAACTTCTAACAGACTAGAAACTAGAATTGTTCTTGAAATTTTGTTTTAATATGGAAGTTAATGAAATAATATGTGACTAGGCTATTAACTTTTGTTCATTAAATTCCATCTTCCAGGATCACATTCATTTCACCATTGGTAGACAGTCCTTCAACCTCAAGCAAATGGAGAGTGCAGCAGCAGCATTTAAGCACCTCCTGACAGCGGAGAGCAAGCAGCCAACTTCCCAGCAAGCTGCTTTTCTCAGGGAATATCTTTTTGTCTATAAGGTAAGTCTTCATTATGTGTCTGGCCAAGAACCTGAGGGAAGCATTGGAACGAAGCTTTAAGTACAAATTTTTATGATGTGAACTGTTCCATTGAACAATAAAAAAACGGGGTATTCTGGTCAAACTTTAAAGCCATAACACTTCTTATCACCTTGCGGAAATCAAAATGTCAACCTTTTGTAAAATGTTTTGTTTTACATGTTTCGGATGTTCCTTCAGAGTTGAAGATAGTTTACTTCCTAGTCCAAACCTCCCGCAGGACGACGGGGGATGGGAGCGGGCAGGATTTGAACCCTCAACCATCGATAAATCCGAACGACAGTCCAGCAAGCAAACCGCACGACCAGGCAGCCATCCTGGACATGTAACAAAGCATGCTCATCAGCTGACAACTAGGAGAAAAGAAAAACGTATTTATAATAAAAAGAAAATATTTTATGGAACATAATGACATGATTTCATTTAAAAAATTTTTTTTTCAACTTCAAAAGATTAAGAATAAAATGCTGTTGATTTCAGTTTATATTTTTGTCACTTTTTAAAGATTTCCTATTCCTTGGCATTTAGTGTAGGCTGGGTGTTTCCTCAGGCTTTTTTTTTAATATATAAATATAAATATTATAAATATAAAATATAATTATATATAAATATATAGTCCCCGCATTTTAAGGGAGTTTTCGGTCTTGGCAATTTTCTCCAATACTGACATAAAAAGAAACATCTAGGTCTGAAGACTGTAACAGGAATATCCATGGGACAAGGTGGGGTTGGCCAATGGACCATTCTCCGCCATCCATAGAGCTCTCCAAATGGAACTTTTCTGCAGTAGAAAGCTTAAAGTGGACTGTGCCTTGGGTATGCCCTGTGGAATCGTCACATCCTGGATCCAGGCCCCTTCACGATATCACATTCACCAGATCCAGAAAAAAACAACACTTCTTGATGGATTTATATCTAGTATTAGAATGTAGTGAGACAAGGACTTCCGTCTAGTGTGGTGCAATCCAGACCTCCGTCAAAAAGCACCTAGAAGGGGGGAAGGTCCACTATTATTCACTTAGTGAAATGCAAGTGGAAAGGCAGTGGGGTTATTTATTTCTCTTGGTCATTTCCAAGCCCCAATACCCACACGGGGGAGTATCGCCACAGAATGGAGGTTTGGAGTCAGAGTTTTCCTTCTCCTAGATGGGTTGGGTTATTTAGGCTGACGTGTCCCATCAACACGAAGCTAAACTGGTTTTGAGGCGCCAGTGTTCCGCCTTTCATCCCTTCTCCTGTCAGTTTGTAAGAACTGGTTCCGCCGGATTTTTGGGAAAATCACACGTGAAGGCCAGGATCTGGATTTGACTGTCAGAGGCATTTAGAGGCGCAAGCCATGGGAGCATTTCTTGGAAAGTGGGTGCTTATCCCCACTTTCACCCCCGGCATTGTCAGTCCTTTGGTACGGCAGTGCTGATGTCACGAGTCGAGTCTGTGACCTATTTCGACCAGTTTCTAGAAGCTCGAAGTCAAACTAGTGCAAGTGTCCAGCGTAAACAAGTTAATTTTAGATATCCAATCGAAGAAAGAGGTTAAGGGAAAAAAATAGCGCACGTCAGCTTCTTGAAGGTCAAAATTACTAAAATAATTATCGGAGAAGGTTCCAGGATTCTGGAATGTACGATCAAAGAAAGTATAAATTAAGGGAAAGTGAGTTAGATGGGGTCCTCGCATAGCAGTATTTCTTGTAGAGCGTTGGTCCTCGCTCAGTAATAAGTTTTATGATATTAGCGGGTCCATTAAATAAAGTTTTATTAGTTGAAGTTGAAGTTATACTAAGTGAAGTTTCATGTATCATTTAAGTTTTATTTATGAAGTATCAAGTTAAGTTGTTATTGAATTAAGAAGTTAATTTTGATGTGAAAGTTGAAGAAGTTATTAAAGAAGTTTGAAAAAAGAGATGTTTCTTTCTTCATTTCATTGAATTGTCAAGTATTGAGAATATAATCCCCGGCAAGTGTGCTCGTCACACTGAACAACTGAAGAAAACAGCGCACTTTTTTTCCTTGGCACAGTCTGCAAAATAGCTCACAGCTTAGCAGCAATAAAGCTGGCTAGAAGAAGAAGAAGAAAGATTTCCTTTCACACTTATGCTTGATTTTAATCAATAGTTGAAATTTCTAGATAGAAATCATGTAGTTACATATCTTAGCTACATAATCATTTGTTTCTTTTTTAAAACCTTCTGTGCCCACAATTTGTAAAGACTTTGAACTTAACAAGACAGATTCAGTCTTAGCATTGTGTAGTTCATGGTTAACATAGAATGTTCATGTTCCTAGCAATTACTGACTCAAGAAGAGAGAGACAGCAGTACCTACGGCCACCTTCCAGAGCTGCCACTTCCCCTAGTGGACAGCAATGCTACAAAAGTTCTTCTAGCTGCATCGCATAAAGAAAATGGTAACTCACTTATGATGTTTATGTCTTGTACTAAAATGTGACTTTAATTTTTTTTTTAAACTGAAAGAATTTCATAACATTTTGTTCTGACCCTTTGGTATTGAAAATGGTCCAGAAGCTGACATCTCTAACTTGACATTTCTTTTTATTTCTCACCCTAACCTTGTGATGTGATTTTATTTACATGGTCTGAAATGTGCCGACATGCCAAATAGCATTATTTATTAAGTGTACCACTTGCATTTATCCACCACCTTTCTGTGTGCCTTGTTCTGCTCTAGAGTGCTCCACAGCACTGTGCTGGTAGTTGCCCTATGTCCGATTTGTCTAGTTTTGTGACATTTCGCACAGGCCGCCATGTCCAGACTTGACATGCTAGGTTTGACAGGACCTCTGTGTACTGAGTGTCATGGACACGTCAGATACCCTCTACCTGGTTTAGTTGGCCAGTCAAAGCCGTTTCCGGGGTGTAGCCGCTTCGCTATTGGGAGCCACAGGTGAGAGTTGGGTACCAAGTGGGGACAAAGAGTGAGATAAGCTACCCTCAATAGAAAGTATGACTGTCAGTCCACTAGAGGCGCTATGCCTTCTAGTGTCGGGTTCCTTTTTATTGGTGGCTTGGCTTGTTAGGGGTTACTTGATTACAATTCAGAACAATTATTACCAAACAAAATTCAACTCTAACTCCAGCTATCCATGAATAACAAAAACACTTTAATATCAAATAAAGCACACAATTATATCACTTTCAAGAAATAATACAAACACTAGTCCAGGAAGCAACCTTCCTGGATCGGGAACAAGAACTCACTGACTATTACACTCTCTCGCACATTCAAGGAAGACTAAACCATTCAGTTCATAACACATGCAAGACTATTCACATTCATAACCTGGGCCTGGGAGTACCTAAACAAAGGGATATAACTATCATACCAAAATATCAAAGTGACATATTCACACTCGCCATACCTCCCTCTGACACTAGATACCCCATACACCACTATGATTTACAATGTTTTTATAGACATCTTTTTCAAGGATATTTTACAAATGAAATGTAGAAAAATATGTTACCTATTCACTCACCACCTTCCCCCTCCTTCTTAAGGATATGGCTTAGTCATATTTATACAGAATTTTATATTTTGTCAGTTTTTTTTTTAAATATTATTTTTAATTTGACTTTCAGAAGAAGGCAGCAGAAAAAGTCTGGCCACAGGAATGTGGTTTGACAGTGATGGTGAAGATCCCCAGAAGTGGGAGATGCTGGAGCAGAAGTTGATCCAAGCCTCAGGCAAGTCCCTGAAGCCCAGTGCTCAGCTATTTACAAACAGATCAGATAACAGATTGAGTCCCATAGCATTTGTTGGAGGTGAGTGTTGAGGAGTCATAGCCACCAATTCTCTATACATTTATGTTTGTACCAATCAGATGTAAAGAAAAAATTACAACCTAAGAAGTCTTTTGTATATCAAATAAAATCACAATAAAATTTGAAGGCTGCAAAAGTGTAAGGTTTTATTATTGTAGACACAATTGTCAATAATGATGTAATTTTATGGGCAGTTAACCTGCTTGTGAATTTATGATATAGTGTAGACTGTAAAGTTTTGACTTAATAGACTGCATAGTAAAGATTTGACTTAATAGCATAGGCAGTAAAGATTGGACTTAATAGTCAGCGTAGTTAGTAAAGATTGGACTTAATAGGCTGCGTAGTTAATAAAGATTGGACTTATAGGCTGTGTAGTTAGTTAAGATTGGACTTCATAGACGCCATAGTAAGTAAAGATTGGACTTAATAAACAGCATTGCCACTAAAGATTGGACAGCATAGTAAGGTTTTGATGTTTAAGTCAGTGTAGTCAGTATAATTGTGACTAAAGAGACCAACTTTGTCAAGTCTTACACATTCTGTATTGTTACTTAATCTGCAGATTTGTAAAGGTTTGCTCCTCCAAGTTCCATGCTCCCACATCACATGTCCTGTAATACTCTAGTTGTCTTTCTTTCAGAATGCATTGCCATTGAACTTCAGGTTGAGAACCCTCTACAGGTCATGTTGGTCTTGTCTGATGTCTCACTACTCTGGACATTTGTTCCAGCTCTGCAAGGACCTGATCCACCGCAGGTCATTTCCAATGAGGTCACATCTGGGGTTAAGGTTAGTTCAGTTTCTTAAAGGAAATAATTTTTTTACTTCACTAATAAGAAATGTTTTATTATTAATAAGTTTTGTGGGAAGCGTAGTCGAGGGGCCAAGTACGCTTGACCTTGGCTTGGCTTGGCTACCTATGAAGGGGGCTTGAGGTTCGACACCCAACTCAGCAGAATTGTGCTTACTGAGCGCCCAAAAGGCAGCACGGAAAAAACTCTCAGCTACTCCCAGATACCCCTGCTCCCCCACTGGTCTCATAAATGAGATTGGACTATAACGCTCTGAGCATACTATAAGCATGGAAGTAGCACTATATAAAAGCTATAATTATTATTATTAATAAGTTTTCAGTGATGGCACCTTTGAATATTTCTATATTAAAGGGCTATTATTAAAGTTTGTTTAGTGATATTGTAAAATTGGATGTACATTTCCATTTCAAACAGACAACTAACAACTTTTCACTCTTCTCACTACATGTAGAATAACCTGGCAGATGAAATTATCCAGACATCTGTTATAAAAGAAGTCATTGTGCAGGGGATTCAAAGTGAATATGTATGTAGTTGTTTTTTTTTTAATCATAAGTATAAGAAATTAACTTTCGCATTTTTGAATGTTGAATGAAGCATTGGTTTACATAGCCAGGTCTTTTGATGAGATTGCTTTAGCATTTGGTTGAACTCAAGATATGTCAACCCTTCATTGTGTTCTTCTTGAAAGCATGATACTATTAAATAGACTTCATGTTAACTAAAATTAAATCAAAAGCTTTCATAATATCCTGATTTTTTGTTCTTGTAATCCATCCTGGCAACTGGCGATTAAAAAAAAAGCCCATAAATAATAATGAGATATATGAAATAAACTTTGAATCAAACACAAATATTTGCTTACATTTTCTTAGGTCATTGTAAATTAAAACACTAATGTAATATTAAGCTTATTAATGTCTTGAACTGGTTGAATTACAATTAAGACTATGCTAATTAGGTTAGATTTTTATTTTAAGAACTGAATAGATATTAATATTGTCTATCTGTTGTTTGTTGTTGACTAGATTCAACTAACTCTGACACCCAGACAACCAGGCCAGCTCAGGATTGTTGGTTTGGCTTACAATCTGGGTACCAGCTCCATGGCCCAGAATTCATCACTGCAGCAAGATGCCAACCAGGGAGCTGCTAACCAGCACAAGCCCAGCTACGTCAGCAGCGTTGTCGTCAGAGGAAAGCAGAAACTTGAGCCCCAGGGTCAAAGGTTGAATGGCACCAAAGAGGAACGCACACAGAAATTGTATGGGCCAGACAGACGCTTGGATCTAGTTGTTCAGGAAGAAATGCCTAGTTTAGAAGTAATTCAACTCCATACTTGTTTGAGTCCTCCTTACTGTCTCATTTAGCTACAAAATATATATGTTTGAATATTATGTTTATCTCATGCCTGTGGTCCCGTCTGGGACATAGGCCACCAACCAGCCTCCTCCAGGCATCTTGGTTCTGGGGAGTCTCTCCATCTGTCCCCACGTCTTGCCCATCTGCTTGGCACCTGCTTCCAGATCACGGCGCCATGTATTCCTGGGCTGTCCCCTCTTACTCTTTCCTTGGGGGTTCCAGGTTAGGATGTAGGCTTTCGAAGGGTGTGACCTATTCATCTCCAGAGTCTCTGAAGGATATCTTCTTCAATGGGCTGCTGTTTTGTTCTTTGCAACAGTTCCTCATTTGAGATCTTGTCTGGCCAGCGGATCATAAGAATCTTCCTCAGGCAGGTATTGATGAATACCTGGATTTTTTTCATGGTAGTGATGGTGGTTCTCTGCTCCATAAAGTAGTATCAGCTTAACAACGGTGTTAAAGAGCCTAATCTTGATGGTGGTGCTTATTTCCCTTGATACCCAGGTGTTCTTCAGCTGATGGAAGGCTGCTTGAGCTTTACCAATGTGGGGTCTGACATCTGCATCTGTTCCTCCATGGTGGTCTAGGATACTGCCGAGATAGGTGAAGCTTTCCACCTCTTCCAGTGCCTCACCTTGGACTGTAATGGATGTATTGTTAGATGCCTTTATATTGGACACCTTGCTCTTCCCTCTGTTTATGGTAAGACTCATTTTAGCTGAATTGTCTGCAACAACATTTATCTTTTCCTGCATCTGCTGCTGTGTGTGAGAAAGAAGAGCCAAGTCATCTGCAAAGTCAAGGTCATCTAGCTGTTTCCACAGTGTCCACTGTATACTGTTCCGCTTCTGGTCTGTTGCTGTCTTCATGACCCAATCTATGGCTAGTAGAAACAAGAAGGGAGAGAGTTAACAGCCTTGTCTCACTTCTCTGTCAGTTGTCTGCCATGCACTGTTCTGCAAGTCATTCCCCTCATATGACTGCTTGATGTTATTTGTAATTTTTTCAGGCACTCCATAGTGTCTCAAAAGTCTCCAGAGGGTCTGTCTGTCCAAACTGTCAAAAGCCTTCTCATAGTCTATAAAACTGACGTAGATAAGGGAGTTCCATTCCATGGACTGTTCCAAAATTATGCCTAGTGTCGCTATCTGATCTGTGCATGATCTCTCCTTTTGAAAGTCGGCTTGTTGGTCACGGAGATGTGGATCTACAGCATTTTTCATTCAGTTTAACAGAATGCGGTTAAACACTTTCCCAAAAATGGACAGTAGTGTTATCCCTCGAAAGTTGGAGTAGGAACTAAGATCGTCTTTCATTGGGAGTTTGATGAGGTAATCCTCCTTCCACTCTGTAGGCACTTCTTCTTTTTCCCATATCTTGCAGAAGAGAGGGTGAAGTAACTTCACACTGGTATCAATGTCTGTCTTTGAATGGGATGCTGTCAGGACCTGCAGATTTACCATTCTTTAATTGCTTGATTGCGCTGCAAATTTCTTCCTTGGTGGGTGCTCTGCACTTGATGTATAGGTCTCTTTTAGCTGTCGGTATCTCTGGTGGGTTTGCAGGAGTAGGTCTGCTAAGAAGCTCCTGGAAATGCTCAATCTATCTTTTCTTTTATCCCTCTTCATCTGTTATCACGTCACCATTATATATTATGTTATTATTCATTATAGTCCTCATTTATAGAAGACTTAAAATATCCTTTACTCTTCTGCCAAAAATTGTGCGCAACATAAAACATTTTTAAAAGATGTTTTTTGGGGAAGAAAAAAAAGTTAAGACTAGAGAAATGAGTAAACCAATGAGATGACTGTTTAATTTCTTCATCTTTAGCATTTGTACAAATGTATTGCATCATTTAAATAAGGAGCTTTTGGGCAAAGTATTTTTAATGATAAGAGTTAACAGGAGTGTTGTAGCAGAGTGGTAAAGCATTTGGCTTCTGAACTGAAGGGTCTAGAGTTAAAATTCCGGTGAAGACTGGGATTGGAGTTAGGAATCTTAGGATACCCCCTGAGTTCACCGACTGAAGTTGGGAAGGTGAAGGCTGTTTATCATTGTGTTGTCCGCATGACACCCTCTTGCCCATAGAAATAGATTAGCTTTACATTATCTGCCCTCATAGCTCACAAGGTCCAAAAGGGGCGCTTTGACCTCAATAAGTCAACAAGATATCAACATAGTTGTGACTTTATGACCTACACTTTTCAGGTTGTCTTCTGTGATTTCCCTGAGCACCTGCTGTGTGGCGAGGTCCAGTGCATAGAAATCAAGTTTACAAACATTGGCAGAAGCCCGCTGACATCCCTCAGGGTCACGTCCACTCATCCAAGGTTCTTCACATTCGGCAGCAGCGCCGAGCTGCCCAAGTACCCGTACACGTTTCAGATGCGGGCCTCGCAGTGCAGCTCTATCAGCTCAACGCTGACCAGCACTCTGCCTGGGAAGGACGAGTTTCTTTCTTTGCCCGATGTGCTGGACATTCCTATTGTCAATGGGGCTCTGAACCCCGGCGAGTCAGTGTCACTTCCCATGTGGCTGAGAGGGGATGATATAGGTGGCATCCATGAAGTAGATTTTTTGTTTTACTACGAGCCAGTCAAACCCACATCCACTGTCAGGTAAAAGAGTTATAAACTTGTCTGGTTTCTATGACTCTGTTTCATATTTATCAAGTGGGAAAAGGGTCCTGTAATTAGACCAGGTTAGGGTCTAGTGCAAATTAACCAAAGTGTATCGTGTATTAATAAGTTTAAGTCGTACTATGATCCTTTTTGAAAGCATATCTCCCTCCCCCCCCCCCCCCCCCCCCCCCCCCAAAAACACTTTGTTAGTAGATTAATACTTTAACAGTATTTAGTGAAAGTACATTTAATATATTTACACCCAGTAACTTACTTCTTTATGTGGCATTTGTCATCTTTTCCCTTTGCAACTTTTTATGTGACATACGAGGCCAGTCTATATACACAACTGCGTCGCAGGTTGGGCATCTGTAGTCTCCAGATGCCACAACATTTTCACCCTTCTTTCTACTTCTGGTGTATCCAGGACCCATTCCTTTAGGCTTGCTCTCCATGTGCTTCTTTCTCCCAACTGCTGGTGTCATTTCCTAAGAGCTTCATGTCATGCTTGCATACAGCCTGAAAGTCATCATTTACTTTATTGTTATCACTATAGTACAAAAGTTCAAGGTAATAAGTAGGTACTAGACTTGAATTAAAAAGATCTCTCTTTAAGTTTTTTACTACATACCAAATTTTTCTTGATAGTAAAATATTGACCAATTTTTATCACCCATTTTTAAAGTGTAACCTTGTTCACATTACTCCATTTTCTAATCTTCCTCTTTCAACACACATACCCACCATTCCACATTCACACTATGCTGTGCATGTAACAGGAATACTATTTGTTCTTGATATTTGTGTATGTTGTTCATATTTGCATCTATATTGTTATTGTTACAGTAGTTACACTGAGGTTGTCAATTGTAATCAAACTTAATTTCCATTTGATTGGATCAAGAAAAATTATATTATCTTATTTTTTTTGTATTTCAAAGTTTCTTTTTCTAACTGCGATATTATTGATCCCATTTTGACATTATAGGCACAGAGTCACACGACACAGGGCTTCATTGAACACAGTTGAATCATTGAGTGTTAGAGCAACTGTATCTCGTCCCGGAGCTCGGGTGACATCTATCAGGGGTCAGGAACTCAACTCCTGTATATTTGCTTGTGAATTGGAGAACTTGAGTCAGGTCGGTGATTCAGATGAAAACATTCCTTTAATTCCTTAGCAAGAACCTGTTAAGATAGTCCTGTTCTTGTAGATCATAATAAAAAAAAAATCCTTCTATCTTTAGGTTCAAGTACAACGTCCTCATGTGCAGGAGTTGCAGATCACTCAAGTTTCATGTGTTAGCCCAAACTGGACATTGGTCAGTCTAGGAGCTAAACACCACTCTGGTAAGTTGAACTGTAATTTGGTTTTTCTTAATTTTTTTTTCTCTATTTGTTACAAAATTGAATACAAAACTTTAAAAATTTTTTTTTCAGGTGTGCGTTTAGGCAGTCGAGAAACACTTCAGTTGGTCTTGAAAGGACTAAGGCAAGAACAAGAAGAAGGTATTTTCTTGTTTCGCGACATGATCGGTCCAGCAATCCAGTGATAGATTTTCCATCTTGTTCTTTCCTTATTAGATTTATTTTAGCTTACATCAGGGAGTTTAAATAGTTTTGAGATCATTTAACATATAACGATGAAAGTTCGTCTGTAAGAACATAGAGATAGATACATATAAGCAGAGAATAGCTCAGGGACACTAATCTTCTACAACTTGACATTCTTTCAAATACTAGGTTGTTTTTTTTTTTAATTAGGCACATATCTAAAGGGAGACAATAACATTCTAAACAAATCTTAAGGAATGCTCTTAATTTTTCTCACATATGTTTTTGTGTTCACTTTGTTTAGGTTGTAAGAACTTAGTCTTCAGTGAAGTTGCTTTTGACAAGGATCAAGTCAATACCTCATGCAGCCCTTGTTCAGATTTCTTTGTCCGCAGCTGGCTTTGTCACCAGGCCATCATAGGGAACACGCCACCCGAGAGAGAGGACTGGTCAGACTGTAAGTTGAAGAAATCAACAGCAGCATTGGATGCCGCTATCCTGGTGAAATTGACTCTTGTGTTTTTATGGAAAGCGTATGTGGTTCAAGAAAGTGGCCAGATGAAGATAGTTGTGGGCCAGCACCATGTTCATGTGGATCGGCTGAACACTGTGGCTATTTCCTACCCTATACCTCTGGTCCCTGTCACCAAGCCGATTCTCAAGTTTATCAAAGGTTCTGAGCAGGAAGAGACCCCGGCACCGAACCCAGAAGTGACCACAAGGCTGGTTTCATATTCATACACGCACCCACACCAGAAAGACCATCCATTCGCAAAAGGTATGTGCGTGGTACCAGTTGGACTGACGGTCCAGAACCACACTGAGAAAGAAGTCCGAGTCATGATAGACACGAGTAAATCCCCAGACAGTCTGAGCTCCTGTATTAATCCAACTGATGTGCTCAGCTCACCTTCCACGCACGCAGTGAGATGGCTAGGACTGACCCAGTCCACCTTGACCCTGGGAAAAGGGCAGAGCACCCAGTTGGCTTTGAAGGCTGGGGTGACCCGACCTGGCACTTACAATCTCAATAACCTATCAGTGTTTGTGACATTTAGTGCTGACCAATCGCAGATGATCCTACAGAAGCATGTGACCCCCAGCATCATCACGCTTGCGGATATTCCATGAGCAACACATAACTGACTAGCAGTGACATTCAAACTAGGCTGTGATCATAGGACTAATTGCGTGACCCAGAGACTATTTTTTAGCTGACTTTTGTTTTAATACCTATAGTGACTATAGTCAATACATGTTTCCATTGTAGGGAAGATTGTGTGTTACATGGCAAGGTTTTGAAATTATTATTATTTTTGTGGCAAAATTGACCAATAGTTTTGAATAACTTAAAAAACAAAAAAATGCCAATAAACAATTCAAGTTTAAAGTGAGTGTATTGGTGTGAGTGTGTTGTTGGGAGTGAGTTCATGTGTGTTGATAGTCTTGATCACGACTTCATTCAGTGTGTGTGTGTATAGTGATTTAAAATGTGCCAAGTTTTTTGTGAAACTAGAGCCAATTATGTTGAAGATGGATTTTGTTTTGTTTCTTCTGTAGACACAGACACCTAAAGATTTGTTTCTACGTGCTATGTATAGTTCCATTTTATATGGTTCAAATATGGATATTAATTTCAAAGATAAAGGATGTTTGCAGTATTTCACTTGACCAAGCAACCCATTTGCGACCTGTATATTTTACCACAGCTGCAGACAAAGTTGTTGTCCCCCTGGGGGGGGGGGGGGGGGGGGGGGGGGGGGCGCTATTCAAATATTCTTATCTGCTCCTGTCTTCAGCAAGGGCTTTTTTTTTAGGTCTCAAATGGTGTACCATGACCTTCGTGAGAGTTCTCCAGTTGTCTATTTCAAAGACCAGCTGCTTTCCTCTATGTCAGTGATGGCAAAATGGCACCTGAGTTGATCTTAACCATTGAGATAAGCTATTACTAAAACATAGACTGGCAAAATCTTGTTTTTGTTATCTTGGTTTGTTTCTCCTTACATTTAATGTATTCATGTTCTATCCAAACCTCAATTTAACTTCATACGTTGATGTGCTAAGTACGATGTTCATTCCATTGCTTGAATCTTGAACTTGGTGAATGCTAGTAACTGATGTGATACATCTCAGTGGATGCTATACTGACATTACACATTATGGTGAATGCTGGAAGTTAGCTTTACATTGAGTGTTACAGATTGTTGTTAAATGCTGTAAACTTCCACATCCAGTTCTTTGTTCATAATTCCCCTTGTTATGCTCTACATTTTCTCCCTTTGCTACCTTTAGTCTTACTGACATATTTGATTGTACTAGTTTTAAAGCCAATCATTGTTTTGTGTTGGATGGATTGAATTTTCTCTAGTGAAGCATCTCACAAGGTTACTTAATAAAGTTTCGTAGAAATGTACCTGCTTACTTGACAATGGTAACTGGGGGGTCATTAAATGGCTTGGGTCATTGAACGTTTGCCCTTGCAATACTTTTGTAGCGTTTTTTAATCAACATTTATTTAAGTCATCACTCAGTTCATCAAAGCATGTCTATGTTTGTATATTCAGTCTATACAGAATGTCTAGTCTATGCTCTAGGTATCTGCATTTGCCATAGTGTCAAGGACTCTTTTTTTTTTCTCAGGCTAATAATTGAATACTGTTTTTGTTTGACCTTTTGAGTTTATTGCTAAAACTTTGGCAAATGGTTATGTAATTTTAATTTATGTATTGATAGTACTCTAAAGTTGGCCTAATGTACAAAAAATGTGCTAAAATAACTGTTTAGAAAAATAAATACACAAAATAAAAAAGAGAATTATTTCTTACAAGTGCTCAAAGCATTTGTGCTCAACTTGTCGAGTCCACATTCAAGATGCTGAAAACTGGATCTAAAAATAATCAAAGTCATCTTATTTATTGCTTCATTTCTAAAATTAAACATATGTTTATTGTTATTATAAGTTTTTTCCCCCAAGATTTCTATCAGTAATACCACCATATGCAAAGAACTTTAGGTCACATTAATAACAGAGGCTGTGTAAAGTAACTTTCCAGTGATATTGATGGATACACTGATTTTTTGTAACAGATTGTTGTTTTTTAAACATAAATGCTCAGGGTGTGAAGCAACAAGAAAGGGGAAATAACTTACACTGTCTGGGTTAAAATGCTCTTAGAAGTTCCTAGCTGCTAGGATTTCTTCCCCCTGATTCAAGTATCCCTTGTTTTTCTTCCCTAAGTTGACACTGACGACAGTGCCATAATTGTTGTAGTACTTTTAGGTGCTATCACATGTAGCCCAAATCAACTTTTAAACCATTTCCTTTGTGATTTGTGCAAGAAACCAATGAATCTGTTTTCTTGATATAATTATATGATTTGTTTTGAACATTATTTATTATATTGTTGTTTTTGTTTTCTTTGAATGTTATGTTAAATTTAAAGTGTGGTTATTAGTGTATTTTTGTTTTTAAATGAGGAAAATATTTTGAGCATTTGCAAGCAGTTGGAGTGATGTAAGCTTTTTACTCTAATAAATATTACATCAATGGCTTTCATTAATTCAGTCTCCTTAGAAGTATCACGAGTAATTAAAGTTTCATTAGATTCTCTGAAGAAGTCTTTTTGAGGGATAGATTCAAATTGGGCAATGAGTGTTAAGAACATGTCATTGTGACTTCAATATTATAAAGTGACCAGTTCAATGGCAAACTGCCTCAAACTTTCTTAAGAGAAGTCAAGATGTAGAGCTATTTTGGGATCCAGGAGTCGAAGAGAAGGATAAGTAAGACCTTTAATGGCCAACACTTTACAGGCACATGCCAGAGTATTAAGCCAAAATTATTGTTCAAAATTTCTTAATAGTCCTTACAAGAGTGTAGCCTGACATTTCTTATCTTCAAAAATAAACTGTTATTGAAAATTCCGTTTCAGTCATTTTCATTGTGGAATGAACAAAATATGCAAAACCTATTCTAAAAAAAATAAAATTTAAAGAATGCCATATATTGGAGTTACAATAATAGAATCTTATGGCATTCTGAAATAAGGATGGTTAGTCTAATTAATGCAGCATTATATTCTAAGCCAGGGGTTCTCAACCTGTGGTCGCGACCCCCCTTGGTGGTCGATTGACGATTAGCCAGGGGTCGCCTAAGACCATCGAAAATGTGGATTGTTATTGTCTACTCTTCTATTGCTATATGTGTTGGGGGGAGTGGGGGATTGTAAAAAGGGGTCGGCGAGCATAAAAGGTTGAGAACCGCTGTTCTAAGCAGTTTAAAAAAAAAGAGAGACAAACATAACAAAAGCACAGGACCATAAAAATGTTATATTTTATTTTCTCTTTGAAACTTGTGTTCTGTTCCAATCAGTTTGAGTTCAATGTGTTGTGCAATTCATTAAGGAGTAGCAGCATCTGAAATCTATTTAGTTTTCTTAAAAGTCCCTTTTCCTTTTTTCTTCTGAGGTCCTTTAGTTTCTTCAGCCTATTAAAATACAAATGAATATTTATAAACAGTGCACTTATCCAATACAGTTTCATATATATTAGAAATATGTATTGCTGCCTACTTAGCAGCTTAAACAAATTGTTTTTGAAAAAAAGATACATATCTGGTTATTTAGAAAAACAAAACACTCCCATTTAAGTTTTAAAAAACAAATGTATATAATGGGATTATTTTGTTTAATGGGTACCTGACATAGTTTGGTAGGTCTTGTCTTGGCCACATGAAACCCATGTTGACCATGAAATCAGCAAAGTAAATTAGCAACAGATGACCTTTACATCATACATCGCAAGGTCTGAAAGGGCACTTTACTTTTACCTTACTTTAATGCTAGTCAACAAGTTAGATAAAAACTACATTCAGTTAAATATGAGCAGTCTTAAAGAGATCTTAGCCTTGTGAACATAGATATAAATGCTTGGAAAGACAAAGCTCTAGACACCCCATGTGGAGTGAAGTGGTAGCCAAACAATCAATGGACAATAAAGTAGCAATGATCTTGTCTAAAAAGGAAAAAGAAAGCTAAACAGAAAATACTGGCTGCGCCAACGCAAAGTATGCAGAAAAAAATGCATACTCAAAATAAAATGAAGGACTTTTATGGCCACAAGAAGAAATGCTTTACCAATCAGAAGCTTTCTAAAGTTTGTTTGTTTGTTTTACTTGTTTCGGATGTTCCTTCAGAGTTGAAGATAATTACTTCCTAGTCCAAACCTCCCGCAGGACGACGGGGGATGGGAGCGGGCAGAGTTTAAACCCGGGACCATCAATAAATCTGAACGACCGCACGACCAGGCAAATGAAACAAGTTACCTTTCTTTTTGTTGTAGCTTTAGATGTGGAAACTATAGAGAAGAACGAGTCCATTCTGCCTTGCGTTGTACCTTGCCTGGACTTGAGCAGTTTCTTAGCACCATTACGTATTCTTTCTTCGCTAGAAAACAACAAGAAGAGCTAAAGAAAAAAGAACGCAAGAAAAAAAAAGAGACTAAGAAAGAAGAGCTAAAAAAAAAGAAGAAGAGACTAAGAAAGAAGAGCTAAAAAAAAAGAAGAGCTAAAAAAAAGAAGAGCTAAAAAAAAGAAGAGCTAAAAAAAAAGAAGAGACTAAGAAAGAAGAGCTAAAAAAAGAAGAGACTAAGAAAGAGCTAAAAAAAAAAAAAGAAGAAGAGACTAAGAAAGAAGAGCTAAAAAAAGAAGAGACTAAGAAAGAGCTAAAAAAAAAAGAAGAAGAGACTAAGAAAGAAGAGCTAAAAAAAAGAAGAGACTAAGAAAGAAGAGCTAAAAAAAGACTAAGGAAGAAGAGCTTAAGAAAAAAGACTAAGGAAGAAGAGCTAAAGAAAGATGAGACTAAGGAAGAAGAGCTAAAGTAAGAAAAACTTTAAAGAAAGAAGAGCCCTAGGAAATATAAAGACTAATAATAAGATTGTAGCCAACATGAACAAAAAGACTACTAATGAGAACAAAAAATAGTCAATCCTTACTTAAAGTTTTTCTGTTTCACCATAAATTCTACTAGCCCCTCCTCATCTGGATCAGTCCATTTTAGCTAAAAATAAATGAACATATATATATATATATATATATAGGTCATGATTTATAGGTCATAAATATATATATTGTTTCACATGTGTAACAATTGTACTTTTTTTTTTATAATTAGTATTATAACATGATCATCTTGTGTGGGTCTAATTAGAATTTTTCTTTTTCTGGGTTAGTTTGGATGAATCAAAAGAGATGGTTGCTATTATTTATAAAGTTTTGACAGACATTAAATTAATGAATTTATATTAGGGCTAAATATCACAAGAGTTAAACATGTGGCAGGTCAACATTGTAAAAGGGATATGTTAAGACAGTCTAGGATAAGAAGTTATGAATGTGGGGCATACATAACAAAAAAAAAACATGAGACAATATCAAGAATTTTCATTTATGTTTTTTTTTTACAAAGAGCAGAATTCTGTTCTTATAACTATCTGCAGATATTCTTGTAACTAGTAGCAGAAGTTTTGTAAAAACAAAGAATATAATTCTAACACACATCAGCTTAAAGTTTGTTTAAAATTGTTTACCAACCTCTAACTTTTCTGGGTCAGTGACTTCTGGCTCTTGGAATAATTTTCTAGCTTCCTGAAATTTACAAAATGCTAAATTTAAAAACATTTGTAATGAAGGGCTGAAAAAAAAAAAAAGCTAAAAAATCATGAGCTTGTTTTTATTACTTTAATTTATACTTTAATTAGCCTTGACAATTTTAATAAAAAAATTTATAGGAAAACAATTTATTTTTCAAACTAACAACCAATTTTTAAAAGAAAAAATATCTTAAATAATAAAAAACAAAGTTATTTTTCATCATTATATCAAAAGTGTTTAACATATTTAATCTTTTTAAGTTTTTTTTTTTTTTTAAATAAAACAATTATGAAAGTATTTGTGTACCTTAAAAAGCCAATCATCAGGAACTGTGTATTTCTGGGGATGAAATGCAAAAATCTTTTAACTGAACTTGTTTAAAATTAAATTAAATTAAAATGTTTGCAATCTTACAAATCGTAGTTCATTTTTACAATTTGTTTCACTAATGAATAACTTTAGGAATGGATATAAATTAAAAAAAAAAAAAAGTACTAATTATACAAATGCATAAATGCCATAGTTTAAAAAAAAATAAAATCTTACCAAGAGTACTTGTACTCAAACATATCAGCTTCTTACATACAAATAATATTTTAGAAAACAAACGAAAAACAAAACAAACCTTTTTGTCCAGGTGTTTGATAATCTCTTCAATATTTCTGTGTTGTTTGATTAATTCTATTGCTCTCTTTGGTCCAATGCCTCTAATAGAGTCACAATAATCACAGCCAAGCAGAATACAAAGGTCAATAAACTGACAAGAAAAAAAAAAAAAAAAAAAATAAAACAAACTTTTGTATAGGTTATTGTTTTGTTGCATATGTCTTGTCAAGCCATTAGTTTTTGGATTTATTTGATTAAATTAATGTTTCATTTGTCACAATTGGCCATAAAACTATAAAAAAAATAGACATAACTGGCAACTAACTTAAGAAACAGAATTTTTTTTTTTTTTTTTTTTAATAAATTATAACTGTTAATGGTTTTAGCTTTTGTATAGCATCAAATCTTTCATTTTAACTTTGTTACATTTTATATAGCTTAAAAAAACATTTATTTAAAAAAAAAATTTTTTTTTATCTTAAACAAAAACTACCTAAACCTAAGCAAATAACTTAGCATCACTGTTGACATTGTAAAATTACATCTTTTTTTCATGCATTAAAAAAAACTGTAAGCTTAATGACTTTAGAACTGATAGTGGGCTATTGTCTAATTTTAATGCTTTGGAACCTGAAGAGAAACAAACCTCATCTTGATTAAAGTTTAAATCTTCTAAAATTTTACTCAGTTGATACTCTTTAATTGGTAACTTTCTGTGGAATACAAAATAAACTTGAAAATCTTCAAGGACTTTGAAAAAAAAAAAAAAAAAATAATGTCTTTAATTACACAAATTAAAACAATGATGATAAATAAAAGTAACAGTAATATAAAGTCTGATCATAATTAGAGAGGGAGTTATTAAAACCCTCTACCACCAAACACTCGAGGAAGGAGTCAATCAGGAAAGGCAACTACCTACACAGAGAAAGGCTTAACTCTTTCCGTAATGAATTACCACATTCTGATGGAATCTACGTTTGTATCGTCGGTTAGGAGAGAAAGAGTTAATATTGTTTCATGTTATCTACTATATTTGTGAATGTTCTTCAGAGTCATTCTTCACTAAGGAATTTAGAGGAAAAGTAAGAAAGCAATTATTTAATTATGTAGAAAACTAGAAGAATATTCATAATGACCTTCATAGGAAGCTGAATGAAAAATGAAAATGAATGCAGCCAATTAAAGAATATCAATAAAACCTGTAAAACTAAAAAAGGTTTTTTTTTCTCGTGTTATAAATTTTCTTAAAATGATTAAAAGAGGTCATTTTTTCCAATTTTGAATAAGTATATTTATATGGCTTTTCCTAATAACTATCAAAGTATTCTAAAAGAATATTTCTTTACAAGCTTAAGTGGGTAATAAATAGTCATTATATTTTATCAAAATGTCTATTTTAGTTTTCTGTCAAACAAAACACTATTGTTTCAATAATGTCTGTAACAGCCAGTGTTGAAGAAATTTTTAAAAACAGGAACTACCCAAGGGACTTTCACATGTTATTATGTTTTTAGATGGCAAGTCATGTGATGGCTATTTTTAGTATCAATGAAAAGTTTAGCATTTGCAATTTATTTAAAATCAAAAACATAATTCTATCAGCAAACAATACCAAAAACAACACAACTAGCAACTAAAAAATTATGTATATTAATAGTAACAACTTAATGTTCTTTTGTTATTAGAAATGAAAAAGATTTGGTCAAACTAAAACAAAGCGTGACATGGACACAAGTCATCATTGTGAATTTCATGGGTCCGGACTCCAAGAATACAATCTCAAACAAATTGAAACTATTAAATACCTACCTTGCTTCACTAAATGTTAAATGACGTAACACGACACTGGAGCCAAATGTTAACGAGTCCATATCTTCTGTCCCTGTGGCATAAACTTTACCTCCCTTTACTAATGCGGCACACTGAGCTTCAGCTTCACATGGTGCCTAAGAAAACACATTTGAATGAAAAATATACTTAGACTTCAACATGGATAGATATTTATTGTTATATACTTATTTCATACATAATTTACAGAACAAAGGTAAATTTTGTTATGTTTTCAAAGAAGACAATTTTGTCTTATCTTCAAAAGCTTTACAATAGTTTAAAAAGTAAAATTCAATTCTGCTACCTGAACTTCTGTTCAATAATGCAGATGCCAAAGATAATTTATCTTAATAGATAATAAAATATATATAATATTTATAGATACTATATATCAGCCATAATAACTATGTCAAGCCGTCGCGAAGTGGGCGACTTCTGTCAATCAAGACTTAAACAGATCGGTACAAAAACTCATTCGTTCCTTATTTGGTCAGACTATATCAATGCCACTTGCTGATCAGGAGACATGAAAAGGATCAAGATGCCTGTGCGAAAGAGCTCTATGAACTCTTTATGTTGTGTCTGTTCTATTTATGTAAAAGTTTCTGTTGTGTTGTCTTTATATGAGAAAAAGAATCGTTGTAATCACAACAATAAAGCAGTCTTAGTCTTAATCACTTTATGTCTGAATAAACCAATCATTGTAATAACTTTTAGCTTTTCCTTTCATCTTTATACCAAACAGCAATACCATAATGCAGTGTTTTCTTTCTTGTTGTTTTATAAAGTCCTGTATTTTTCCCTAGTGGTCTCCGTACTCCTATAAATGGTTGTGGACGATGGACACTGAAAGCTGAGGCTAAAAGAAGAATTCGAGCCTTTCGGAGTGAATGCTACAGAAAAATGCTGGGTATCATATACCAGGAAGAGAAGACAAATGAGCTTGTACCGGCTGGCTGGCAAAGAGGATGAACTCAATACTGTGAAGAGACGAAAGCTGAGTTGGTTCAGTTATACTTCAAAACATGACTCCCTGTCAAAAGTCATCTTTCAAGGCACAGAGGAGGAAGCATGAAGAAGAAGACAACCAAATAAAAGCTGGCTGGACAATGTAAAAGAATGGACTGTAACTATCATTATCCTGTTAAGAATAGCTGCTGACCGGGAAAAATGGAAGGATTTGGTTATATGAACTATCACAGCAAAGGGATAGATGATGATGACGAATGTTCCTTCAGAAATGAAGATTATTAGATTGTAGCCCAAATCTCCAGCAGGACAGCAAGGGATGGCAGCACTACTTTTGATGACAGTCCAAAGCACATACCTCACAGCCACCTTTTAATATATTTTATAAATAAACTTGGTATCATTTTTCACAAACATTTTTTCTCTGCCTGATTCACACATTTTTTCAGCTCAGTTTTAACATTTAAGTTCAAAGGTTTAGAAAAGTTTATTATGGGAGTATACCTCAAAAACTTTCATTACCTCCACAAATGGAATACCCATCAAAGTTAACAACTTCTTACAATCGTCATTGTGTTCTTTGGTGACTTTGACTAACCTCCTGCTGAATTTCTCTACATTCTCTTCATCACCTGCAAAAGTAACCACATGAACTTACACATGTACTACAAACTACATTTTAAATTTAAGAACACTTCGAGTATCACATATAACAAGGATTTATTTTTAACTATATATAATATACAGATTTTAAATTAAACAGAAGGTTGTGCGGTTTATACGCTGAACTGTCCTGGATTTATTGATGGTCCTGGGTTCAAACCCTGCCCGCTCCCATCCCCCGTCACCCTGTGGGAGGTTTGGACTAGGAGGTAAACTATCTGAAGGAACATCCAAAACATATAAAACATTTTACAAACAAATAAACATTTTACAAACAATAGGAGTTGTTTTTTTTTGTACAAACAGAACAAGTAATTTTTGGAGGGAAAATCTCACCAGCTTCTTCTGCTTTGTCCAGTTCTTTTTGTGCTTCTTCTCTTTTCTCTTTCCTTTTAGCCAACTGAGAAGACAAAAATTACACAATAAAATCTAGATCTTATTTCAAATGCAGTTTCCAAATTATTCTGAATGGTTATCAAAGAAAGGTAAAATTAATTTCTTCTTATTATTAACTGAAAATACTAAAAATTAAAATGTATATGGTGTAGTGTTTTTATAGATGAGAAGAGAGTCCTTGTAATCACAACAAATTTCCAAGGGTCAATAAAGCAGTCTTAGTCTTAAAAACAAAAAAAAAGATTGAGAAATATATGTTATATTACCTCCCCGGATTTCATTTCTGGAGGTTTTCCATCAAAAACATAAACAGGTTTGATTCCATTTTCCACCATCCGGATGGTACGATAAAACATTCCCATCAAGTGACTGGAAAGAAATAGAACTAACTGGCTTATTTTTTTCTCATTTAACATCTAATCAGGACACTATAACATAAGCTAAATTTCCTAGACTGCTTCATACTTTGTTATTCCCAATAACCTGGAGATTTTTTAAATCTTAACATTTAATGCATACAAAATCTGGACATTTAAAAATGTTTTTTCTTTAATTACAAAATATTTATTAATCATTAGTGAAAATACCTTGTTGTTTCTCCTTCTTCATTAGTTAGCTGAGAACCATCTTGACGTACAGCTATTAAAAACTGATAGATGCTCATTGAAGCATCAATAGCTACTTTTCTTCCTAAAAGTTGATATAAAGAATGACATGAATATAAAAACCATTAAATGAATAGATTAAATATATATGTATACTCTATGAAGTTTTAAATTATCAGTATAACATAAAGTTATGGTATTAATTGTTAATTTTTTCTCTACAAACAGCTTTTCTATTACATTATCTTATCTTATATAATACAGATGTTACTTCAAAAAAGAAGATGATTACGTCCTACGCGTCATGCATATTAACCAATGACTTAAATTCTGTGTCTTTCGGAGTATTTTATTAGATTTTGTTTTTGTATTTGAAGATTATGGTTCAGTGTTTTATGTATAATTGCTACTTTACTTTTGAGTCTTCTGTCCTGAAGGCTTCCTAAATTTAGTGATTTTACTAATGGTGTTACTCTAGTCAAATGTGAATATTCGTTTGTTATGAATCTCACTGCTCTATTTTGTGTCTGTTCCAGTTTCTTAGCGTTTTCTTGAGTTGAGGGGTCCCAAATGGAGGATGCATATTCTATTATTGGCCTAACCAACGTTAAATAACATTTTAGTTTTATGTTCTTATTTGATTTATAGAAATTTCTTTTAATAAATCCTAATGCTTTGTTGGATTTTTTTATAGTTTCATCAATATGTGGATTCCATGACAGTTTTTCATTTATTATAACACCTAGGTATTTTGCGTTTTTAGTCTGTGTTACTGGTTTGCCATGAATACATAGAATGTAATCTATAATCTTATTATATAAAGCTCAAAATGCAAGAACAAATAGATCAAGTTATCTAGATCAAGTTTGCTTACATTATATTCATTATATTGATGGTCATTCCCCCAGACCTCCTAGCTGGCTGACCAAAAAAAGGGAGGGGGAAAGAGAGAGATTATTTAATAATTCACACTCACAGGGAGGCGGGGGGTGCGTGGAGGGGTTCATACTTGTACCCAAGACCAAGACAAATAGATTATTATTATAGTTGTTACTTGTTACAAATAGATAGTCTATGCTCTATAGTCTTCTATAGACTATACTATATAGTCTATAGTATAGTATATAATACTATATTTAATTTATAATCTATCTAGGCTGGTAATTTAGTATACTCAGGATAGTCCGATAGTCACATACTGACAGTTTCATACTATTCATAGTACTTTTAGTTTACGCAATTCAATTTATTATATAAAAATTTTAGATTTTACTTTAGAGCTTTGAGCCTTTGACTCATGTCAGTTTCATGTCAAATATAAAACTGTTAACAGACTTGAGACTAGATATAGTATAGTAGTCTATAGTAACAATACTTTACTATAGACTATAGTATTTAACACTATTAACAGTACCGCTACCCATAACACTATTATTAACCTAGAATCCTAGATCTATTATTATAATATTTAAATTTAACTTATTTTAACAATAATAATAATAATACTCAATACTCATTTATACTGTCACTTAACAGGGTCAGAGACAGAGTGAGTGCAGTAAAATGTTGACTTATGAAAATTGAAATATTACCAAAAAAGTGTTTAATATCATATTCTTTCATTGACGCTGGCGCATGATCACCCAATAGTTTTGTAAGACCAGTAATTCCCATATTATTTTTGTAGCCGTAGCAGTCAAAAGATATGGAAATTGTCTTTGTAAACAAACGTCTTAAAATATAAACAAACAATATCATTCCCCGCCAACTTAGGTCGGATAGATATTTTCGAACTTTGGTCAGGTTAGTTGATTTACTATTTACAATCGAAATACTTAAAAGATTATTTTGATTACTGTAATTTATGTGAATTTTAACAAATACGAACATTAATACATGTTAACATATTAATATAAATCTAACTTTATTATAACGTCTAGTTGTTGCGAAACTAAAATATTTAGCAATATAAAAAAATATTTACGAGCTATCTCCCTTCGCTAAAATGGCAACCTCCAGGGAAAGCAAGATGCCAATATTTAGCGATTTAGGATTAATAAAAACTATTGAAGAAAATGATGATATTCCGCTCAGTGAAGACAGTTCAGATTCTGGTGATGAAGCGGTATGCACATTTTAAAATATTGTTTATACTATTAGATCTAGAATTTAATTCTTTCTATTATTAGTCAGTTACTAGTCAGTAATGAGTAAATTGAATTTGAGTAGGTGATAATATCATGATAGATCTATGATCTAGTTACATTTTCATTTACAAGTAGTTCAGTTGAGTAGTCTAACAGACAATAACACTACCCAACTACTGACAGTGACACGGTCGACAGTCACACTGTTAGTGTGACAGTGTGCTAGATCTATGTGAGTGAGTGACTGACAGTGACAGTCTGAGTAGACTCACTCACTCAGTAGGCCTCTACTGTAGACTTAGACGTCTTAGTGTAGAGCAGACCAGACTGTAACTTCATTTAACTTGAGTGTAACTCTGAGACAGATTAGTTACGCGCTCTTGACAAGATGGCTGCTCCCTGTTTACAGTTATCATAGATGAGTTAAATTTTCGTTTTGTCGTACTAAAACCAAACAAAATTCCATAAAAAGCTATTCAACTAATATCTTTAAATTATAGATTTAACTTAATTCAGCATTATTTCCACTAATTAATTAAAATTAACAACTCTTAGTTTAATACTATTTTGTCTCACTAATCCTTATAATTATATTTAATATTATTTAGTCTATATTTATTATTATATCCTTAGATTTAAGATCTAGTCAGTCTTAGACTTAGGCTTTAATTAAGGCCTTAGATCTACTAATACTACTAATAATAACTAATAGTAATATTCTATATAGTTAGTTAAACACATAAATATATTGATCTAGAATTAGATCTAGTCTAGGTCTATATTTTGAATAAACCATTTGATTGTCATTGTAAATTAGCTTTCACTTTAGACTTAGACTTAACTTAGGCCATCTTAGGCATTTTTAACCTTAAAGTAGAATTAGACTAGACCTTTAAAAACTAAAATCAACAACAGTCGTCATGAAATTGCTCTGGCTATTTATCCTAATAATTACTAAATACACACTAGCTGAACACAGAACTAGATCTACCTCAGTCAACACTAAACTTAAAAAGGAAAAAACAGTCATAATCAATCATCACACTTTAGATCAATGCAACTTCAAAAATAAAACATACACATCCATAACATTAAAGAAGATTACCCATCACAAATGGAAGTTCTCAATCAGACACAGTAGAAATAAATACCTATCACTTTTAATATTAATAGCAGGAGATGTAGAGTCAAATCCAGGGCCTAGATCTAAAGATAGATGCAACATCTGCAAAAAAAGTATGCACCATGAAACAGAAAGCCATTCAATGTGACACCTGTGATGAATGGTACCATGCATCATGTCTCCATATGAATACACCTGTGTATTATGCCTTAGGCAACAAAGATGCATCATGGCACTGTGTACCGTGTGGGTTACCTCAGTTTACATCAGGACTGATTCCTTTGATGCGGACACTTCTAACCCATACAACATCCTAAACACCATCACAAAACAAACTCACCAACCACTAGCCAGATCCACTCCTGTTAAACCTAAATCTACTAAAATTAATACAGCAGCCTCAATAGACAGACCTGCTAAAGAGGTAATACCACAATACCTTAAAACCTTAGTAATAAATTTTCAAAGCATTAGGAACAAAACAGCAGACTTAGAAATTTTATTAGAATGTGAGAAACCAGACATAATTGCAGGAACAGAAACTTGGCTACATCCTGAAATTTATAATGCAGAAATTTTCAATAGTGATTATGAAATTTTTAGAAGAGATAGGGCTGATAATCATGGAGGAGTTCTTTTAGCAATAAAAAACACTCTTATATCAGAAGAAATTACCTTACCTAACTCAAAAAATATAGAATCTACATTTTGTAAAATTAATACAACCTCAACATCCCTAATAATAGGCAGCATTTACAGACCACCAAATTCTAGTTTAGAATACATGCAGGAACTATGTAATCAGATTACTACACTTAAAGAGACAAATAAAAATGCAGTTTTTTGGATTATGGGTGATTTCAACCTACCTGATATAAATTGGAAAACACTAACCATAGATAAACACCAAAACCTTAAGGACATAAATGAGCTTTTCATAGAAACTTTACACAACCTAAGTTTAGATCAAATCATTAAAAAGCCAACTAGATTAAACAACACATTAGATCTCTTCTTAACCAACAGACCTGGATTAGTAGTTGATTATGATATTATCCCTGGTCTATCAGACCATGAGATCATAAAAATACACAGTCAGATAAAAGCAGTAGCCAATACAAAACCCAAAAGAAAAATCTTACTCTGGAATAAATGTAACCTAACACAACTACACCAAGCTGCATTAAACTTTCAACAAACATTCTTATTAGAAAAAGACATTAACCAACCAGTCGATGACCTCTGGAATTTCATTAAAAACCATCTTAAAAGCATTATAGAAAATCATATACCAACTAAATACACATTAAACAAAATAAATAAATGCTGGTTTAATAATAGACTAAAGAAGCTTTGTAAACAGAAGGAAAACCTATATAGAAAATTTAAAGAAACCAAGGCAGAAAGAGTTTACAAAAAGTATATAAAAATTAAACACCTAACCCAAAAAGTAAGCAGACAGCTGCAGAGTGAATACATAAACAATGTAATATCTAAAGATAACAACAAAAACCTATGGTCATACATTAAGTCTAAGAAAATGGAAACAACAGGCATAGCGCCATTAAAAGATGAACATAACATAATACATAATGATGATGAAACTAAAGCAAACATCCTAAACAAATACTTTGCATCAGCATTCTCAGCCCCAGGAGACAAAGACATAATTCTTAATTTGAACCAAGTAGACAACATAGAAGATTTAGTAGTACAAGAAAATGGAATTCAAAAACTATTAGCCAACACCAAACCAAATAAAGCGTGTGGACCTGATGGTATTCCAGCTAGATTACTCAAAGAACTAAGCAATGAGCTAGCCCCAGTGTTCAAAATACTCTTTCAGGCATCGCTTAACAAGGGCAGAGTACCAAAGGACTGGAAAGAAGCTAATGTCACCCCCCTATTTAAAAAAGGAGAAAAATCTGATCCAGGAAACTGCAGACCAGTATCACTTACCAGCATCACATGTAAAATCCTAGAACACATAATATGTAGCAACATCATAAACCACTTAGACAAACATAATGTCCTCACCCCATACCAACATGGCTTTAGGAAATATAGATCATGTGAAACACAACTAATAGGACTAATTGATGATTTTTCAAAAGGTTTAGATAATAGTGAACAAATAGATGCTATCTTACTAGATTTTTCCAAGGCTTTTGACAAAGTTCACCACCAAAGTTAGCTTAAAAAATTAAAATATTTCGGCATTAATGGTCCACTGCATCAGTGGATTAAATATTTTCTGATAGGGAGAGAACAAACTGTAATAATAAATGGCCCTAAATCAACACCAATAACAGTAAACTCAGGTGTACCTCAAGGAACAGTCTTGGGTCCACTACTATTTTTAATTTACATAAATGATTTACCAAATTGCATTAGTTCAGGAACAAAAGTCAGATTATTTGCAGATTATTGCATAATACATAGAACAATAAAAACAACACAAGACACAGATATTTTACAAAGAGAATTAGATGAATTACAGAAATGGGAATCAAATTGGAGCATGTCTTTCCACCCAGAAAAATGTCAGTTGTTAAGAGTAACAAAAAAACTAAAACAAATTAATTCCACTTATCTTATTCATGGCAAACCAGTAACACAGACTAAAAACGCAAAATACCTAGGTGTTATAATAAATGAAAAACTGTCATGGAATCCACATATTGATGAAACTACAAAAAAATCCAACAAAGTATTAGGGTTTATTAAAAGAAATTTCTATAAATCAAATAAGAACATAAAACTAAAATGTTATTTAACCTTGGTTAGGCCAATAATAGAATATGCATCCACCGTTTGGGACCCCTCAACTCAAGAAAACATTAAGAAACTGGAACAAACACAAAATAGAGCAGTGAGATTCATAACAAACGAATATTCACATTTGACTAGAGTAACACCATTAGTAAAATCACTAAATTTAGGAAGCCTTCAGGACAGAAGACTCAAAAGTAAAGTAGCAATTATACATAAAACACTGAACCATAATCTTCAAATACAAAAACAAAATCTAATAAAATACTCTGAAAGACACAAAAATAAAGGCACATTCCTCGTCCCATATGCTAGGACAAATTTGTACAAATACTCCTTCTTCCCTAGTGCTATTAGAGCATGGAATGGGTTGCCTGAGCTAGCCAGAAAAACCAGTGACTTGGCAGAATTTAAGTCATTGGTTAATATGCATGACTAAATGCATGACGCGTAGGACGTAATCATCTTCTTTTTTGAAGTAACGTCTGTATTATATAAGATAAGATAAGAAGACAGACCAGAGGCAGAGCCAATCTTATTTCTAAATCTTAGTTTAAGTTTTAAGATAGAACAGAGATCATGAGATGTTCATTGAATGATAATGATAATACTAATAATAGATCTTGTAAGACTTCTAGAATCTAGACTAGATTAAACTAGTTACTATAACTATAACAATTTAGGTCTACCCTAAACTCTATACTGGCTAAATTGTGTTTAGTAACAATATTAAATTTTATTAGATTTAGATCTAGATCTAGAATTCTAGATATGGCAATCTAACAATTATTTTATAATTAAATAAATGTATTGGCCTGCTACTAAAATTTTAATTTATGAAGTTATCATATACTGATATAGCGATAGATCTCTATCATATATATATATATATATATATATATAAAATATATATATATGTATATTATTAACATCATTAGCCTTTTTAATAAAAGCTTTAGGCCTTAGGCTAATTAATTTAAACTAATTTATATAATATATATATATATATATAGTATAGATCTATTTTACTTTTTAGTAAATATATTATTTATTAAATTTAATTATTATTATTAATATATTACTAGTAGATATGTACACACACACATTAGATTTAATTTCTAGAGAAAGAGTCCAGCGTAAGAGTACTAAGAGAACTTACCAAGAGCTAGACTCATTTAAATGAGTTAGACAAGAGATGAGAGCATCACATCAGCCTAACATCATCTTCCTTATGAGCTCTCAGTCAGATGTTTCTTGAGAAAAATGTTTGACTTTCTATCCCAAATCTCTAAGAGGATGGCAGGGAATGGGTGCAGGCATTGTTCAAATGCAATTCCTTTTTGACACATTTTTGGCTATTATTATTAAGTAGCTTGCGCTTAGAATGTAGACAAAACTCGCAGGAATTGTTTATTTATTGTTTTTTTTTTTTTTCCGTATCTTAGGTGTCAGTAAAGCAGAGAAGATTAAACAGAAAGAATGTTCTCTTCAACAATTCTTTTCAATTTGAGGATGGAAACACAGTAAGAGAATTTGAACCAAATCTTTTGTTGTCTTCTTTTTAAGTTTTTTTTTTTTCAATTCTTTTAATACAAGAACATGATTATGTTTAGGAAATTTATATTGTATGTATGGCTATACCCCAACCCTAAAACAGGGTGAGCAGTCTTTGATTTTTCAGAATCGATAGATCTATGTAAAAGGTCCTAATATGTAAACTATAAATATAAAAATGTCCTACTCTTCTAAAACTCGAAAAAGAACCTTTGCAAGCTAATTATTCTCCAATTTGTGTAACATTGATACTAATTTGATCTTCTTTGTTAACAGCTTCCTGAGCCAAAGGTGAATGTAGTCAATTATAAGCCAAAAGGATTGTCCAAAGTCTCTTCATTAGATGACAAAATACTAGAAGTTCGAAAACAAAAATTGGTATGTGTTGATACAAAATTTTATGAAATTAGAACATTGTGGGACTTGTCTAAGTTGTATCATAGAAAGATTCTGTACTTATACATATATTTTTTTTTTATTTATGAAAAATCTGTTTTCTCTGACTGCAGAAGAAGAATGGTAAACTTGAAGGAGAGGAAGAAGACATGAGTGTCGAGGAGGATATTGATTCCTCAGAGGATGAAGATTTAAAAATGGGTAACTCTTTTTTTATTCAAGTTTTTATATTTTATTTGCTACATCATTATTTCCCTGCACTACAAGAATGCTAGCTTATTAACATGCTCTCATGGAAATAGATGACTTGGAATTACAGCAGACTTACTAGAAGAAGTTCTGCAAACATGTACACTACAAAGTTATCATTTAATGGCCCCTAGTGAAAAAACCCGACTATGTGCTAATTGTGAGATGGACAAATTGTTCATGGCAGATAATTAAAAAAATGTGTTTAGTATCATAAATCCATTTCTTTCTAAACTGTTAGTCTAAGAATTAGTATTTACAGTTTTTGATTGATTGTCTGTTGCTATTGTCATGCAGTGGAAGATAGCACCCAACTATTTTATTTCCAAATCATTGTCTAAATATTTTTTATCCTTTTTAATTAACACTTCATACAATTGTACTTTATTGAAGTCACACTTAGAAAAATGTTTGAAAAATAATAAGATTTAATGATAACCTGAAGGAGAAATGTTTCACTAAAAGACTCGGGAATAATATAAATCTTCTGTGTGCATGTTATGTCCCTTGTATAATTCATAGTGATCAACTAAAGTGTGTGTTTTCATGTTGCTGTGTTTTCATTTGTTGATCCAGACACGGTGAAGGAAAAGAAAAAAAAGAGAAAGAGAGGGGAAGAGGAGGAAGTCCAGGTATTTACTTCAATATTATTAGATCTCTTTATTTAACTTAAACGCAAGACTATATTAAGAGATTTAATGTCAAGGCCACCTGAAAAAAAAAGATGCAGAAAAATAAATATGCTGAGTCTTTGCCATTATTATTATTATTATAATTAGTCCACTCAATATTTCTGCTATGCAAACATACAGTAACATTTTGTTATCTTTTTACAGAGTGAGAAAGTTCAGTTCTCTGAGAGTATAGACACATATGATGAGAAGTTAACATTCCAGGAGATGAACTTATCACGTCCTCTTTTGAAGGTACCTATGCTCACACATCTTTCAAAGTCAACATATTTTCTAAGTTTCTAACTTAGTACTTAATGTCTAAAAAGTATTTCTTTTACTGGATCAAGCAAAGATACCTTATATTTCATTGTTCAGGGTCTATCTTCAATGGAGTTTGTAAAGCCAACTCCTATACAAGCTGCGTGTATACCAATAGCTTTATTAGGCAGAGATATATGTGCTTGTGCTGTCACTGGTTCAGGTAGGGGCTATTTGTGTCTTGAAAATTTTAAATATCATGAAATGTAAAGTGTCTCAAAACTGAGGGGACATTTTTTGTTACCTTAGGATTGTCACTGTCAGTACCAGATTTATCACACTGCCAGCACTGGATTTATCTGTTAGTACTGGATTTATCTCAGTACTGGATTTATTGACTGCTAGCACTGGATTTATCTCAGTTAGTACTGGGTTTATCACACTGCTAGCACTGGATTTCTCATTTAGTACTGGGTTTATCACACTGCTAGCACTGGATTTATCTCAGTTCGTACTGGGTTTATCACACTGCTAGCACTGGATTTCTCATTTAGTACTGGGTTTATCACACTGCTAGCACTGGATTTATCTCAGTTGGTACTGGGTTTATCACACTGCTAGCACTGGATTTCTCATTTAGTACTGGGTTTATCACACTGCTAGCACTGGATTTATCTCACTGTTAGTACCAAAATTTACCTCACTGTTTGTACTGGATTTAGCTCCCTGTTAGCCTAATCCCTCTACACAGGCTTCTGTTTGTTTAATCATATGAAGTATAAAAAAAGTATAATACCTGTTTCAGAACTTGCAATCTATAGGCCAGTGCCTTTACTTTTTCCCACAACTAGTTTCAGGTACTTATTAGAGCCAGGTGGACTCAAAGGTGCGCTAAAGACACCCAAATTAAAAAATGTCTGTCTTCGCTGGGATTTGAACTCAAGACCTCTTGATTCAAAAAGCCAATCAATTGACCACTCAGCCACCTCCCCTCCTTCATGCTATGAACTTGTAATAAAATATATAGAAGTTTGTCAATTTAATGTTAGGAGCATTTACATTAGTTACACAAAACAATTATCATAAACTTTAATCAACAGATGAGAACTGTTTCTTTTCTTACCATCTTATGTGTCCCATTGTAAAATTTACACATTTATCATACCACTTTACAGAATACATATTTATGACTGGTAAATAATGCATATTCTGTTTACCACTACTACTAAGCTAGTTTTACACTCTCAGTAAATCTGTTGCTTGTATTCTCAGGTAAAACTGTAGCATTTATGCTGCCTATATTAGAGAGGCTGATGTACAGACCCAAGGCCACAGCATCCACCAGGGTTCTAATCCTAGTTCCTACTAGAGAGTTGGCAGTACAGGTTCACACAGTGGCTAGGAAGTTGGCACAACATTCTAATGTTGATATTTGTTTAGCTGCAGGTTAGACATTGAACTTCATTTTTTTTTTTTTTTTTTAACAAAAGTAAAAGTTGAAAGAATTTTTATGAATGAAACAATATACTTTTTTTTATGTTTTGTTTTTAAACCTAGGTTTTATCCTTATATATTGGTAAATATAAATCAGTTTTATTTTGAACTACAAATTTACGATAGGTGGTCAAAGATTGGTCAAGGGGGTCAACGGGTCAAAAAATAATAATTTTTCATTGAAAAAAATCGATTTTTTCAAAAGTAGCATATTATGTTAGAATAATATCTTATAAATGATATAGTTTAGCTAAAATCACTAAAATAAAGGTATTTTAATGTAAAAACTGAGTTTGAAAGGGGTAGGGGTAAGCTAATTTTGCTCTAAATGTTGAGAAAATCGCCGTTTGACGATGCCGATTACCGCATAGCCCGCCATAAAACTGGGTCATATTTGGTGTCATTTTAAAGCTTATGGTCAGCTCTACAAGTCCATTTCAATTACTCATTCTTCTAAAAATAACCATAGCCTTGAAACTAGTTCAAACTAGACCACTACACATGTCTCTGTTCAAATCCGATTGGATCATGATGTGTATTTATGAAATAAACGATTTTGATTGGTTCCTTTCGGCCATGTGGTTCCGATGTTTACAGCAACAATGATGGCGTCTGTGAATTGATAGAAGACCCTTTTGGATATTGTATGCTATCTTTGCCATTATTATTAACAGTAAGTACATGTTTCCTAATATTTTTATAGATCTAGATATAGCAATATCATAAAAACATAGATATAGGGGTCGGACAAGCACATATTCAGTGTTTAGGTCGTACTAGATCTAGTTTTAGTTACTACACTTAGACTTGGGGCTAGGCTAGTCTAAGGCTCTCTAAGGCTACCCTAGATAGTAGATCTAGAGCTAGTTTCATATTCTAGATGCCTTTGTATTTGGATTGATCTAGTTCTATAAAATAGATCTAGAAACTTGATTTCGTTTTAGATCTATATAGATCTTATATCTTATCTTATATAATACAGATGTTACTTCAAAAAAGAAGATGATTACGTCCTACGCGTCATGCATTTAGTCATGCATATTAACCAATGACGTAAATTCTGCCAAGTCACTGGTTTTTCTGGCTAGCTCAGGCAACCCATTCCATGCTCTCATAGCATTAGGGAAGAAGGAGCATTTTTACAAATTTGTCCTAGCATATGGAACGTGGAATGTGCCTTTATCTTTGTGTCTTTCTGAGTATTTTATAGGATTTTGTATTTGAAGATTATGGTTCAGTGTTTTATGTATAATTGCTACTTTACTTTTGATTCTTCTGTCCTGAAGGCTTTCTAAATTTAGTGATTTTACTAATGGTGTTACTCTAGTCAAATGTGAATATTCGTTTGTTATGAATCTCACTGCTCTATTTTGTGTTTGTTCCAGTTTCTTAATGTTTTCTTGAGTTGAGGGGTCCCAAACGGTGGATGCATATTCTATTATTGGCCTAACCAAGGTTAAATAACATTTTAGTTTTATGTTCTTATTTGATTTATAGAAATTTCTTTTAATAAACCCTAATACTTTGTTGGATTTTTTTGTAGTTTCATCAATATGTGGATTCCATGACAGTTTTTCATTTATTATAACACCTAGGTATTTTGCGTTTTTAGTCTGTGTTACTGGTTTGCCATGAATAAGATAAGTGGAATTAATTTGTTTTAGTTTTTTTGTTACTCTTAACAACTGACATTTTTCTGGGTGGAAAGACATGCTCCAATTTGATTCCCATTTCTGTAATTCATCTAATTCTCTTTGTAAAATATCTGTGTCTTGTGTTGTTTTTATTGTTCTATGTATTATGCAATAATCTGCAAATAATCTGACTTTTGTTCCTGAACTAATGCAATTTGGTAAATCATTTATGTAAATTAAAAATAGTAGTGGACCCAAGACTGTTCCTTGAGGTACACCTGAGTTTACTGTTATTGGTGTTGATTTAGGGCCATTTATTATTACAGTTTGTTCTCTCCCTATCAGAAAATATTTAATCCACTGATGCAGTGGACCATTAATGCCGAAATATTTTAATTTTTTAAGCTAACTTTGGTGGTGAACTTTGTCAAAAGCCTTGGAAAAATCTAGTAAGATAGCATCTATTTGTTCACTATTATCTAAACCTTTTGAAAAATCATCAATTAGTCCTATTAGTTGTGTTTCACATGATCTATATTTCCTAAAGCCATGTTGGTATGGGGTGAGGACATTATGTTTGTCTAAGTGGTTTATGATGTTGCTACATATTATGTGTTCTAGGATTTTACATGTGATGCTGGTAAGTGATACTGGTCTGTAGTTTCCTGGATCAGATTTTTCTCCTTTTTTAAATAGGGGGGTGACATTAGCTTCTTTCCAGTCCTTTGGTACTCTGCCCTTGTTAAGCGATGCCTGAAAGAGTATTTTGAACACTGGGGCTAGCTCATTGCTTAGTTCTTTGAGTAATCTAGCTGGAATACCATCAGGTCCAGACGCTTTATTTGGTTTGGTGTTGGATAATAGTTTTTGAATTCCATTTTCTTGTACTACTAAATCTTCTATGTTGTCTACTTGGTTCAAATTAAGAAATATGTCTTTGTCTCCTGGGGCTGAGAATGCTGATGCAAAGTATTTGTTTAGGGTGTTTGCTTTAGTTTCATTGTCATTATGTATTATGTTATGTTCATCTTTTAATGGCGCTATGCCTGTTGTTTCCATTTTCTTAGACTTAATGTATGACCATAGGTTTTTGTTGTTATCTTTAGATATTACATTGTTTATGTATTCACTCTGCAGCTGTCTGCTTACTTTTTGGGTTAGGTGTTTAATTTTTATATACTTTTAGTGAACTCTTGCTGCCTTGGTTTCTTTAAATTTTCTATATAGGTTTTCCTTCTGTTTACAAAGCTGCTTTAGTCTATTATTAAACCAGCATTTATTTATTTTGTTTGATGTGTATTTAGTTGGTATATGATTTTCTATAATGCTTTTAAGATGGTTTTTGATGAAATTCCAGAGGTCATCGACTGGTTGGTTAATGTCTTTTTCTAATAAGAATGTTTGTTGAAAGTTTAATGCAGCTTGGTGTAGATGTGTTAGGTTACATTTATTCCAGAGTAAGATTTTTCTTTTGGGTTTTGTATTGGCTACTGCTTTTATCTGACTGTGTATTTTAATGATCCCATGGTCTGATAGACCAGGGATAATATCATAATCAACTACTAATCCAGGTCTGTTGGTTAAGAAGAGATCTAATGTGTTGTTTAATCTAGTTGGCTTTTTAATGATTTGATCTAAACTTAGATTGTGTAAAGTTTCTATGAAAAGCTCATTTATGTCCTTAAGGTTTTGGTGTTTATCTATGGTTAGTGTTTTCCAATTTATATCAGGTAGGTTGAAATCACCCATAATCCAAAAAACTGCATTTTTATTTGTCTCTTTAAGTGTAGTATAGTAATCTGATTACATAGTTCCTGCATGTATTCTAAACTAGAATTTGGTGGTCTGTAAATGCTGCCTATTATTAAGGATGTTGAGGTGGTATTAATTTTACAAAATGTAGATTCTATATTTTTTGAGTTAGGTAAGGTAATTTCTTCTGCTATAAGAGTGTTTTTTATTGCTAAAAGAACTCCTCCATGATTATCAGCCCTATCTTTTCTAAAAATTTCATAATTACTATTGAAAATTTCTGCATTATAAATTTCAGAATGTAGCCAAGTTTCTATTCCTGCAATTATGTCTGGTTTCTCACATTCTAATAAAATTTCTAAGTCTGCTGTTTTGTTTTGATCTATCTCTATCATCTATCTTGTCTACTTTAGTCTAGCTAGATTCTAGATCTAGATCTTCATTTCATGAGCAGTAAGATCGTATCCACTGCAGAAGAGATGATCAGATTCTAGAATAGATATTAGATCTAGATCTATAAATCTAATATAGTCTAGATCTAGTTGTTGCTTTTTCTAGATCTAAAATAACTTTAATGACTCAAGAATAAATAGTCTGAGTAGTGAATAAATGAGTAATGAGAGAGTCCTGCTAGTGTAGATTTATTTACTAGATTTCTAGATCTAAATTTTACTGGGCTACAATGACATGCATACATTAACTTTTTCCTTTTATTTCCAGTCTCAGGTTATCCTGACTACAATTAGAAGTAATGATCTACCTAATCTGTTACAAGGATATAGACAGATCTACACACTTTCGGAATTGTAGGTAAGAAAAAAAAAGGTTTTGTCCATTCATTTTTCTCTATCATTCTTTTTAGTTCTTGATTATATATTGAGTAAATAACACTACTGCTATACATATCATTTGAATATTTTCATAATATTTAATTAATATTTTCATTTCTTTATATCAACAGATCAAAACAACACTGACCCTTCCTCTTGTTGGAAGAAAACATCACCACATACTAGTACCTCATCAACCATCTACCCTGTCTGAAAGCTGCCTAAATACTGCAGTATGACATAGAAGTACTTCATAATCAAACACCACATCACATGTTGCTTATCACATATATAGCAATAATTTCCACTTTATAGACCTTTGATCTATATCATGCTAACAACCTGGGATTCTTCTAGTTGAATGCTGGCGTTGACCACCACCTCCAACTACAAAGACTCTTACATCATTATAAAGTTCTACCTAACTTATTTCATTCCAAGATTCATCATCAAGCACTGCATGGTTCCTGGTGAACCAATTTATCATCAGCTACTGTTTCAACATAAATAAGGACCAGAGTTTTTCTGTCGTTGTAGCTGTACACATGCAATGAGCTTCAGTCTCGCCATGTCACATTATATCAACATTTCTTACAAAATGGGGGGTGGGGGTTGTGTGGGGAAGCCATTTATAATAAATTTTAAACAATTTTGTGTTTGCTTCAATTCCTAAATGTTACATGAGCTAAATAAAACATCTTTTTGATCAATATACATACATATCTTGTTTTTCTCACTCTTTGAAACTTTAATTTTGATTTTTCTCAAAATGTCAATTTTACATGTATTCTTAAGAATCACTTTTCTCAAAAACTATCAAGTCAATTATAATAATATTAGGTATACATGTTTAAATATGGTCTAAGCACAGGATGACAGAAGAAAATGTCATAAAATGTTTACAGAAAAAGAGTAAAAGACATTTTAATTAGTTACAATGGCTGAAAATGCTGTCTGCAGAAGAGGGTAAAATTTAAAAAATTATTTTAAAAAATCTATATACATTTTCCAAAATGTCTCTCTGTCATCCTGTAAAGAGATAGGGTGCCTATCAATATACCAAATTTCAGACCTGTAGCTGTAATGGTTATTTCAGAAACACATTCTTAGAAATGAGATGATTTGACCCCTCAACACCCCCGTATGATGAAAAAAAGTTGAATTTCGTTAAAAAAATATTTTTTAAAGGCATATTATGTGTTCCTATGGTCAAATACATCATTTGAATACATTAAAAAGCCTAAAATGTTAAAAACAAAAAAAAGTTTTCAAGGTAGATTACCCCCTTAAGTTATATATGGAAAAAACATAATTTTCATTTGTCTAATCTAAGTCAATATTAAAATAGAGACTTTAAGTCTATAGGGGATAAAAGAATGCAATATAAATAGCCTGTATCAGTGACTAATGGTTTATACGAGTGTTTACTACCTTCTCAACACACATCATGTCTATTGTCACTTAGTGTATTCGTGATTGCTCTCAAAATCTTAATTACAATCCTTTCTCGGAATCAGACTTTTGGATCTTCTGCCAAATGCATTAAAACTTTATATGTCACATGTTATTAATGATAAATTGTTTAGCAATTCTATAATTTTTCTTTATTTATCTCATCATTTGGTATTTAACTTTTGTGCTAATTGATAGAGATTTTTTAACGTCTCTAGTCTGTAAATATGTACTATTTCTTTTTTTTTTCAGGTGGCCTTGACATTAAATCTCAGGAAGCCATGTTACGCTTGGGGCCTGACATTGTTATAGCCACACCTGGTCGTTTGATTGACCACCTTCACAACAGTGTCAACTTCACTTTGAACAGCATTGAGATTTTAGTGTTGGACGAGGCTGACAGGTGAGGAAGCCATTTATTTTGTAGATATAAAAGGTGATGAAATCATTCAATCTTTTTCTCAAAATAGGTATGTGTGGGCATCATAGAATTCAACATTTTCTTGACATTTCTACCAGTGATTTCTGTCCCCCTACAAAAATCGGTGTTCAGGTCACCCCCTCCACAGCTAGTAGAGTCTGGGTTTTCCTGCATAAATGCACGTCAAATTAAGTTTAATAATAAAGAAGGATGCACAGCCCATACTAAAAAGTGAGGGACATTCGAGGTACATATAGCATACAAATGCCTGTAATAATCATCTTTATGTTTAGCAAGATGTCTTGTAGCTAGCCTTTTTTTGTCTAGCTCTTTTGCAAAAGTTTTCCACTAAATGATATATGACATGTGGAAGACATTAAACTGGAAGTTGACCTCTCTCATTTAAGGCTTTATTCTTTTCCATTACATTGTTTACTAAAGTCTCCATTTAATATACTTGCATGTTACAAAGGGTCAAGAAATATTTATTTTCATTAAAGCACGAAAACTAAAATACATGACATGTTTTGTTTGTTCTCTCCAAATCAGAACTGCAAAGTCTTAGAAATTTTTTATCACTGGGCCAATCTTTACCTACTTGAATTGCACACCCTGCTTTCGTCTGGCAAGTAAAATAATTTATTGCAAAAAAAAAAATTTGTCTGCATATTGAACAAAACATTATCTTCACCTCCCACTTATCTCTAAGTCTGTTGGGGCACCATAGAACACTGTCAACATTCCTCTCTGTCCTTTGTCTTGGATAGAATTTTATTCACTGACATCCTTTGATGTTGTCTTATTAGAGAAGTCTGAGGCTACTAAATGTTTTAGTAGATAACAATCTTCAAAGGAGATAATGCCAGATTCAGGAGCTGTTGTGCATTGTAGAGTCAAAGTATCAACTAGTATTGAAAAGTAGAATATCAATCTACACATGGGGTTTTTTGTTGATTGCTGGAAAAATGATGTAATCAATAGAGTTAACTGCAGAGTGAATTGTGTCAATCTTTTTTCACGTTTCAGAATGCTTGATGAATATTTTGCTGAGCAAATGAAGGAAATTATTCGACTGTGTGCCAGACAAAGACAGACGATGTTATTTTCAGCCACTATGACAGAAACGGTAAACACAAAAATATTGTACAGTGCTCTTATTATAAATGTTAAACACCGTTTTATGCTTAGCCATTTTGTGTCAGTAAAAGTACATTTCCTTTCTTCCACAACTAAGCTTCCCCTCTGTAGTCTACAGAGCTGATCTTCTATACTTCCTTTTTTCCACAACTAAGCTTCCACTCTGTAGTCTGCAGAACTGATCTTCTATATTTCCTCCACAACTTTTGCTTCCACTCTGTAGTCTACAAAACTGATCTTCTATATTTCCTTTCTTCCACAACTTTTGCTTCCATTCTGTAGTCTACAGAACTGATCTTCTATATTTCCTTTCTTCCACAACTTTGCTTCCACTCTGTAGTCTGCAGAACTGATCTTCTATATTTCCTTTCTTCCACAACTTTTGCTTCCACTCTGTAGTCTACAGAACTGATCTTCTATACTTCCTTTCTTCTACAACTTTTGCTTCCACTCTGTAGTCTACAGAACTGATCTTCTATACTTCTCAACACTTTGTGTAATATGAACTATTTAGCACAAATATCATCGATAGCTTTCTGTGTTGATAAATTGTTACAGGTTCAAGAGCTGGTGGCAGTGTCGTTAAAAGATCCTGTCAAAGTTTTTGTCAACCAAAGTACGGAGGTCGCTCTCGGTCTCAGACAAGAGTTCATAAGGATTCGACCTAATAGGGAAGGTGACAGGGAAGCAATTGTTGCAGGTAAATAATTAACATGTTATTTTTAGCTGTAGAATTATATTTAGACTTTAATGTTATTATATTGACATTGATCATGGTTAGTGTCATGTAAACAGTATCTATATTTAGCTCGTCAGCGACCTCGGGAAATTCCTTCATTGTGACAGAATGGATGTGATTGGTTTTGAAATATTAATTATTGTAAATTGGGCTGCATTGATTGGTTGGCATTGCAACGAGGTGCGTTAGACAGGTGACAACGCTATACCCGGGGAAAGGGTCTAGATTTTTAGTGAGTCTTGTATGGAACATGGAAGTGAGAACATGTACTAGAGTTTTGTATTAGAACTCAATTATATTATTGTGTAGATCTATCATTTTATTCAAGTACATTTAACCATTGTAATTATTTGTGAATAGCTTTTTCAAGTTCTAAATTAAAGTAATTGTTTTAGACGAAGAGAAGTTTCTTCATTGAATATAGTAACATACTTAGATCGATTTAGCGATAGTCAACTTTCTGAATGATCGTATTGTCAACTGGGTCTGGCTGCTTCTATACGATCATCTTATTAAAAGACGATTTCAAGATCCTCGGCAATCACGATCATTGATAGTGTGATATAGATCAAGATAATCTTCAACGTGACATCTATCATAGCATCTGTATAGACCTGTGACATCTGACATCCACTATTGATGATTGTGATAGTTAGACTTCAATCATACTGTAGATTTAATTTTTTTTAACTGATGATTTTACAGTCTGATGATTTTACTGTATTGTTGTGTTTCTATTTTTAGCCTTGGTGTCTCGTAACTTTTGTGATAAATGTATTGTGTTCATACAAACCAAGGTGCAGGCTCATCGAATGCACATTCTACTAGGTCTGCTGGGTATCAACGTCGGAGAGTTGCATGGAAATTTGTCACAAGCTCAGGTAAATTTTCCATTATTACTGATCTCAAGAATTACATAAGCAGATTTGTCTGCTTTTTGTAGCAAACAGCTTAGCAGCTAATTAAGTGTGCAGGAAAATTTCCCACTTATGAATGACAGTTAGATTGAAATATTTCTTTCCTTTAATTTGATCCACCACAACATTCCTTGGGTCGACATTTTTGGGGGGATAATTCTTTTTCTAATCTATTTTTCATAATTTTTTTTTTGGTTAATTTTTAAATTTACCAACCTTTTTAACTTGTTGATGCTTTATGGTACCTATTCATATCACTGTAATGTAAAAAAAAAAAAAGAAATGTAAGATGTATTGCACTTTCACCTGGTTGATTGCATGAAGTTTTTAACTCCTGCCTCCCTGAGTATTTTGTGTTTCAACTCTTTGATGGCTTGTTTCTATATCATTACATCCTCATGGGTTAAAACAACTTTTTTTTTTGTTTTCTAACTTTAGCGTTTAGAGACACTGAAGAAATTTAAAGAAGGTCTTATTGATGTGATGTTGGCCACTGACTTAGCCTCCAGAGGTCTTGATATTGAAGGAGTCAAAACTGTGAGTGTGTTAATATAATTCTCTTTTTTAATTATTTTAAGTATCTACAGCACCACAAGGTTAAAGATTTTCAGTTTTTTTTTTTTAAATTGTTTTTGTTTTTAAATAAAATGTTGTTTTTTTTTTAAAGAAAAAGGTCTTTGAAATCGTTTGATGTTAACTCTTTATCTCCGTAATTATTTGTCCACATTCTGACAGAATTGTTCATTTTTCACATTTGTACATTCTACCCTGTTATGATTAAACGTCAATAAATAACATTTTTGTTTGTAATCAGAAAACGTTATTCTTAGTATAGAATTACAGGAGCTCTTTTTATAGTACACAAATTAAAGATTATAAAACCAAAAGTTAATTTGATTTAATGAGGTCAAATCAACTATGATATCGTTAATTAGTAGAGAAAGAGTTAAGAATACTTGAGATTCAAGGAACTGAAATAGTTGTTTGTACTTCACCTTTACTTAGCCCTTAGTCTGTTGGGGCACCACACGGAATTGTTGATCGTCTTTCTCCATTTCTCTCTGTCTTTTGTCTTGGATACAATCTCTTTCAAAGACAGGCTCGTCCATTCTTTTATGTTTTCTTCCCATCCCTTTCTCTGTCTGCCTCTTCTTCTATTTCCTGGTAATGTTCCCTGAAGGAAGGTATTTGCTAGCCCTGAAGACTTTGTAATATGCTATAGAGATTTAGTTTAATAATAATAATGATAATCATCTTTATTATGTCTGTAAGGAAATTAGTCTTACAATTTATGTATGACACGGTTTTTGACAGTATTCAGCAGGTTTGTTCTAGCTGTCAGCAATGAATGTGTTTTTAAAGGACTTCTTTTAAAATAGTTTCTCCTTATTCACAGAGAGTTGATAATGTATTGTTCAGCTTCCCAGTTATAATAACAACAACAAAGTTATGGCTATAGCACATAATCACTAATTAGCTGCTCAGCACTGTGCATATTTCATCCTTATTCTGTATAGCCAACTGGTTCCTTTGAAGAAAAACCAATGACTTGGCAGAATTTAAGTCGTTGGTTAACATGCATGAAGAGATGCATGAAGCGTAAGATGTAGTAATCTTTGTTTTTTAAGTAACATCTGTATTTTGTAAGATAAGGTGATGCTGTTTGTAAAATAAATATTGTTTACTACTAGATTCAAGAAGAACATTAAGACCTCTCTTTTTAAAACTTTTTTAGATTAGTTTGTTATTTTAGCTCTCATGTTTATGTTTGTAATGTTATCATGGCACCTTAAGCCTACATTTCTTTAACAGCGCTCTATGAATTAAATTATTATTATAATTATTATTAACTTATTATTACTTTCATTTTAGGTTATCAATTTTACAATGCCAAACACTATCAAACATTACATTCATCGTGTTGGCAGGACAGCCAGAGCAGGCAAAAGTGGAAGGTATCTACTGTTTCTTTCATTTAGAGAAACATGAGTGGAAAGTTGCTAGTTTCAAGTTAGAACATTTTTTATGTGCTGTATTCTGGGAGTAGGGCCACTGTGATGTAGGGTGGTCATAGGGTTGTAGCTGCAGATAACTGGTCCAGCTAAACCTTTGTAGGCATAATACTTTTTTTTAATACAGAACTCTTGAGCAGAACTTGAAAAGTTCACTAGAAATAAAAATAAACTTTATACATATGACACTATTATTATTATAGCTTTTATATAGCGCTATTATCATGCTTATAGCATGCTCAGAGCGCTTTTGGTCCAAGCTCATTTGTGGACCAGGGGGGAAGGGGGATCTAGGAGTTGGCTTTCCGTGTTGCCTTTAGGCGCTCAGTAAACACAGCTCTGCCCGATTCAGGTGTTGAACCTCGAGCCCCATTCTAGGTAGCCAAGCCAAGTTCAAGCGCACTTGACCACACTTTCAATTGTAGAAACACAAAAAAATAAAACATCAAGCTATTTGACACAGTACTTGAACTACTTTAAAAACTACAATCAACACACACTCTGTCACTTCTCTCTGAATTGTACTCCTGTCATCAGCATATAACCCTATTTATACACTTGTCTGTCTTATTTCAACTTGATGATTTCATCAGTAATCTTAAGCCACTACAAACATGCACTCTCTATGATAGCCATACAGTTCTATATATAGTTGTAAAGTTCCCCTTTCTGACCTTGCGATCAATGGGGCAGATGATGTAAAGGTCATCTGTTTCTGTGGCCCGTGGTTAACGAGTGTGCCATGTGGCTAGCACAATGACCAACCACCTTTACTTTCCCCCAAACTAATGTCAGGTAACCATAAAGCTGGGTAGACTCAGGCGCCGCAAAGATCCTGAAAGTAAAAATCCCAGTCTTTAAACCCGGGACCCCTGGTTTGGAAGCCAAGTGCTTTACCACTGAGCCACTGTGCCTCCCGAGTTCTCTATAAAGTATTGACCTTTTGTTTTCATTTGTATCTGAGTGTTGACATTTTTACCAATGTAATATATTATCTCATTCTATTCTATCCGTACCATTATTCCATTATATATATGTATGTTTAATCTCTGGAATATAAATAGTGATATTCATGTTTTTCCGTGGCATTAGAATGACAAAGACAATGCTTAGAAAATAATTTACTATTCTACTATACTTACATTCAACAGATCTGTCACTCTAGTTGGAGAGAAAGAAAGAAAAATTCTGAAAGAAGTTGTCAAACAAGCAAAGACACCTTTGAAGACAAGAATAATACCACAAGGTAGATGTTTATATATTATCCATCTTCAGGCTATTGTTTTTATTTAATAGACTGCAACTTTAGAAAACAGAAAACTTAATATTGTCTCCCTAAATGATAAGACACACATGTGAGTTCAGACATGTCACTATTTGAACACACTGAAGAAGCACAGTGTAAAATGCATTTTTTTTTTTAGTTTAATACTTTCAAACTCTTAATAAAAATAAATGATGTTAGCAATCCTATTACTTTTATTTATTTATGATATAAAGTCTCTTGATTGTAAGCAAACCTCCTTACTATGATTTACAAGGATATCTATCAAACACACTTCATTTTCTCATGAAATTAAGCAAACCTCATTGCCATGATTTACCAGAATTTGAATACCTCATGAGATAGAAATACCATTTTGTCTGGTTATTGATTTTCTATTAATGTCAAATATGGACCAAATATTATATTATATAGAAACTAAATATTAGGCTTTCAGGATCATATTCTAAATTTTTATCAATACTTACAATTTTGTTCAAAGGTCATTTTCTTTCATTTCACCAGATGTTATCACTAAGTTCAGGAACAGAATAGCAGAACTTGAGGAGGACATTAAAGCCATCCAATCAGAACAGAGAGAAGAAAGTCAGATGAGGGCAGTGGAAAACAAAATGCAGAAAGCTCAAAATTTACTGGATAGCAATTCTGAAGGCCAACAGAGGGGCTGGTTCCAAAGTTATAAAGAGAGAAAGATGGAAAAGGGTAAAAGAAAATAGAAATATGTGCTAGTAAAGTAATCCAGTAATTTTGTGGACAGTCTTTGGGGGGGGGGGGGGGGGGAGGCACTTTTGACCAAAAAATTTTATAATTACGCAACTCACTTTAAGCTTTCTCTACTTTACCAACAAATAGCCATAAGAGCTAGGTGGTCCCAAATTTTAAAATCTCAGTCATAAATTCTCCACTTGGCCACAGCAACTTGTTAAGTGACTTTGATAAACTTTTAGTAAATATAATATTAGTTCTTAAATTCCTTATAGTGTCATACAATTTCTCATGATTGCCTCTTTCTGGCCCAGTAAGTTGCTTATGTTTATTGTTGCACCTGAAGTGAAATTTTTAATAGTCTTTAATTATTTTTTTTTTACAGCTAAACTAAGATTATCTGAACGAGATGCAAAAGAAGTTAAAAAGACTAGGAAAAAATTGACGGTAATCAAGCAATTTATATTTTTTTGTTGTCAACTGTGAGCTAGTTTCTGTTTATGATGAATTTGTATTCAGTTTTGTTTTTCTCTGAAAAATTGCTTAGTTTAATAAATAATATAGATTTTTTTTTTACTTTGAAAATTTACAAATTGTCTAAAATGTTTATAAGGCTAGATTCTTTTTCATATTTGATTATATTTGTTTAGATTTCTATTTATTGTCTTGGTGTCAATTTTGTAGATGTTCAAGCCATGGTGTATGAATGTTAGTAAAGTTCCCCTTTCAAATCTTGCGATCTGTAGGGTAGATAATGTTAAGGTCATCTGTTTCTTCAACCAATGATTAACAAGTAGGGTGTCATGTGACACAATGACCTACTGAATTTACTTTCTCCATTTAAAGTTAGGTACCCATTAGAGTTGGGTTGACTCAGGGGTGCCCTAAAAATAAAAAATCCAGTCTTCACCAAGATTTGGGGGGGTTGGCTAATTTAAATACATATTAGCATAGTAATAAAAGACATCGTTAAATCTTCTAGATAATGTCTTAGAATTGCCAATAATTGAAAGACTTATTTCTATTGCAGGCAGAGGATAGGGTGAACTTTGAACTAACCAAGTCTCAACTGTACAGTATCAGAGCTGCTAAGAAATCACATAGAGCAAAACCCTTGAAAATATTTTCAGAGCAGACAGAATCAGGTAGGAAAGGTTTTCAATTTTACAAAAAATTTACTGGGTAAATTAGTCAATACACTGGACTATTCATTTGAAGTCAGTGTAATGGATAAAATTCAAATAAGTAAAGTAGCAATTATACATAAAACAGTGAACCATAATCTTCAAATACAAAATCCTATAAAATACTCAGAAAGACACAAAGATAAAGGCACATTCCTTGTTCCATAGAACAAATTTGTAAAAATGCTCCTTCTTCCCTTATACTATGAGAGCATGGAATGGGTTGCCTGAGCCACCTAGGAAAACCAGAGTATTGGCAGAATTAAGTCATTGGTTAATATGCATTTGATGCATGACGCGTAGAACGTAATCATCTTCTTTTTTGAAGTAATGTCTGTATTATATAAGATAAGTAAATACATGTTTCTAGATTAAAAAAACAGTGTCAATATATTAGGCTAAAATATTGGGACTAAGTCATACTTGTAGATTTAGGTAAACATTAGGTCTTAAAGACCAGTTTAGGTGCCAACTTGCCTTAACTGACATAGAAGAGAGCGCCTGGTTGCAAGTGGCTTCAGAATGAGACAGCTGGAGGTCACTTACAAAGGCAGCAGTATACACATTTGAGACCAAAAGAAAATCCTTCGAGGACAGGCATAGACCGCAAAAAGAAAATCTATATTGACCACAGGCAGACAACGGCTATATTTGCCCTGGATGTGACAAAATATGTAGGTCACAACTGGGACTGCGTAGTCACGGGAAATACTGCATTCCTCATTAATCTTCGGACTCGAAGACAAGCCTTATTATTATATCTTTGTGTCAATACTCTATGTATTTGAACTCCGTATACAAAAAATTATAATGAAGATGTAAATAGGTAAAACTGGGGAATAGGGGACATATGATAAAGAGCACTTGACTTACAGAGAATCTTGAGTTTGAATCCCACTGAATGCTGAGGTTGTCTTTTTTAAAAATATTTAGCATGTGAGTCCACCCATTTGAAAAAGATGTATATATTTACATCATTTTATCTCATGTACCCAAATGAGATTTCATTTTCAAAATAATGTCAACTTTTATTCACTTTGCAGATAAGCCCAGTGCCAAGAGAAAAAAGAAAAGAAAACAAACTAAAAAGTTAGGCTATGAAGAAGAGTTGGCTGATATCCAGACATCTGCTTTGAAGAAGTTTAGAGCAGGGTGAGCTTTTTACTTCTAGTAAATGATACATTTAGTTAGTTTGCTCAGGATCTGATGAGATTTACTCATTTTTTAAATCAGTTTTTTTTGTTTTTGAAACATACTTTAATATTGAAAGCATTACTTCTCTGACAGACCATCTTATAAAGAACGCAAAGAAGCTGCAGAAAAGAAAGGAAATAAAAGTCATTCAAAGGGAAATTTCAAATCATTTGGTCGTAAAAAGTAAGAGATCACTTTTATACTAATTATTGGTTTCCTATAAGTTGATGTGTGTACATTCATATTTAGAAATTTATCTTACTTTAGAATCTGTTTATTTTGATAGCTAACACCGTAGTGGAAGAAAAAAAAATTGATTAATCATGCAATTGGAGAGTTTAATATTCAGTCATCAGAAAGACGTAAATGAGAGAACTTGAACTAGATGAAACGGATTGAGATGGTTCTATATTCTTCATGTTTTCATTGTATTTTATTTGGTGTAATGTCTTTAGGAAGTTTATTTCTAAAATGGTTTTACATTTATTTTGTTTTCAGGAAATATAAGTGAAGACTGTTTGATGGGGCACAAAATCAATAAAATAGATAAACACATTTTTGTGTGTTGCTTTTTTTTTTATACATGTGTTTAATGATTAGTTTGGAAAAAAAAAATCTATTTTACACACATTTTAATATGCAAGTAGCCAAAAAAAAATAATAATTTAATTCCGATGCTTATAGCTGTACATCCACTGAAGACAAAATTAATATGATTGAGTCATTTTGTTATATGATCCAAAACCAAGTAAAATCTTCAGATGATTATAATGGTTATGTCATTGATTCCAAAGATTAAGGATGCCTATGCTAACCTAGTTGCCACCTGCATACAGTTCCACATTTGATGCAGACAAAGCCGTTGTCTTCTGGGGGAACTTTGTTAGTTTTGTTGATTTTTTCTTGGGCTGTCTTCTGCAAGGGCTTTTCTCTGGGCCTCAAATGTGTGACTGCTGTTTTCTGACTCCTACTCTCTTTTCTTAACTCTTTCTCTCCGTAATTATTTATCACATTCTGGTCAAATCAACGCTGGTATTGTCAGTTAGGAGAGAAAGAGTTAATATGATTACAAACTACAAAATACTTTCATTGAATATAAGAGCCTATGTTTAAGAGGGCTGTGAGTTTCACAGCAATGAAACCTAGTCATGTCACATTTTTTCCCCTCGAAACTTAATGTTTGCAGGCCTTTCAGCACACAGACTATCTTTAACACCACAAACCACATGTTTAATTAGATTACCACAAACCACATGCTTTGCTGTTTATATAACTTTGCTCTTGAAAATTGTGTGTTTTTTTTTGTCTGTTATCTTCTCAAAGTGTCTTGAGCCCGCATTGTTTGTTAACAGCACTTTCAAGTACCGGTACTGAATCATTTGGAGATGTCTCAGTGATATTGTTCTCAATTGCATGCAAGACTTGATAACTACGGAAAATTCATTGAAATATATAATTTATTTATAATGATGAATAATGTCTGAGAATACCTAGCTGTACCATTATATGGTCCCTCCATGCTAACAAATGATTAATAATAATCCATCTACCGTAAATATCCAATATAAGAAACACCTACTACTTTTACAGAGACAAAATACTCATCTGTTTCAAAACCAAAGAAAACACCAAACGCTTAACTGAGAGTTACCTTCCATTCAAAACCCTCTCACAAAGCAAAACAACCTTGAATTGAACGAACATAACAAAACAACCTTGAATTGAACGAACATAACAAAACAACCTTGAATTGAACGAACATAACAACCTTGAATTGAACGAACATAACAAAACAACCTTGAATTGAACGAACATAACAACCTTGAATTGAACGAACATAACAAAACAACCTTGAATTGAACGAACATAACAACCTTGAATTGAACGAGCATAACAAAACAACCTTGAATTGAACGAACATAACAAAACAACCTTGAATTGAACGAACATAACAAAACAACCTTGAATTGAACGAACCTAACAAAACAACCTTGAATTGAACGAACATAACAAAACAACCTTGAATTGAACAACCTAGATTGTTCGTTCCCCTTCTCAAAAGTTAACAGGAGACACAGACTGACCAGAACACCAAGCACTACATAATTAAATTATTTTAGAGCTGCTTGTATTTTATTTGGTGTAATGTCTTTAGGAAGTTTATTTCTAAAATGGTTTTACATTTATTTTGTTTTCAGGAAATATAAGTGAAGACTGTTTGATGGGGCACAAAATCAATAAAATAGATAAACACATTTTTGTGTGTTGCTTTTTTTTTTATACATGTGTTTAATGATTAGTTTGGAAAAAAAAAAATCTATTTTACACACATTTTAATATGCAAGTAGCCAAAAAAAAATAATAATTTAATTCCGATGCTTATAGCTGTACATCCACTGAAGACAAAATTAATATGATTGAGTCATTTTGTTATATGATCCAAAACCAAGTAAAATCTTCAGATGATTATAATGGTTATGTCATTGATTCCAAAGATTAAGGATGCCTATGCTAACCTAGTTGCCACCTGCATACAGTTCCACATTTGATGCAGACAAAGCCGTTGTCTTCTGGGGGAACTTTGTTAGTTTTGTTGATTTTTTCTTGGGCTGTCTTCTGCAAGGGCTTTTCTCTGGGCCTCAAATGTGTGACTGCTGTTTTCTGACTCCTACTCTCTTTTCTTAACTCTTTCTCTCCGTAATTATTTATCACATTCTGGTCAAATCAACGCTGGTATTGTCAGTTAGGAGAGAAAGAGTTAATATGATTACAAACTACAAAATACTTTCATTGAATATAAGAGCCTATGTTTAAGAGGGCTGTGAGTTTCACAGCAATGAAACCTAGTCATGTCACATTTTTTCCCCTCGAAACTTAATGTTTGCAGGCCTTTCAGCACACAGACTATCTTTAACACCACAAACCACATGTTTAATTAGATTACCACAAACCACATGCTTTGCTGTTTATATAACTTTGCTCTTGAAAATTGTGTGTTTTTTTTTGTCTGTTATCTTCTCAAAGTGTCTTGAGCCCGCATTGTTTGTTAACAGCACTTTCAAGTACCGGTACTGAATCATTTGGAGATGTCTCAGTGATATTGTTCTCAATTGCATGCAAGACTTGATAACTACGGAAAATTCATTGAAATATATAATTTATTTATAATGATGAATAATGTCTGAGAATACCTAGCTGTACCATTATATGGTCCCTCCATGCTAACAAATGATTAATAATAATCCATCTACCGTAAATATCCAATATAAGAAACACCTACTACTTTTACAGAGACAAAATACTCATCTGTTTCAAAACCAAAGAAAACACCAAACGCTTAACTGAGAGTTACCTTCCATTCAAAACCCTCTCACAAAGCAAAACAACCTTGAATTGAACGAACATAACAAAACAACCTTGAATTGAACGAACATAACAAAACAACCTTGAATTGAACGAACATAACAACCTTGAATTGAACGAACATAACAAAACAACCTTGAATTGAACGAACATAACAACCTTGAATTGAACGAACATAACAAAACAACCTTGAATTGAACGAACATAACAACCTTGAATTGAACGAGCATAACAAAACAACCTTGAATTGAACGAACATAACAAAACAACCTTGAATTGAACGAACATAACAAAACAACCTTGAATTGAACGAACCTAACAAAACAACCTTGAATTGAACGAACATAACAAAACAACCTTGAATTGAACAACCTAGATTGTTCGTTCCCCTTCTCAAAAGTTAACAGGAGACACAGACTGACCAGAACACCAAGCACTACATAATTAAATTATTTTAGAGCTGCTTGTATTTTATTTGGTGTAATGTCTTTAGGAAGTTTATTTCTAAAATGGTTTTACATTTATTTTGTTTTCAGGAAATATAAGTGAAGACTGTTTGATGGGGCACAAAATCAATAAAATAGATAAACACATTTTTGTGTGTTGCTTTTTTTTTTATACATGTGTTTAATGATTAGTTTGGAAAAAAAAAAATCTATTTTACACACATTTTAATATGCAAGTAGCCAAAAAAAAATAATAATTTAATTCCGATGCTTATAGCTGTACATCCACTGAAGACAAAATTAATATGATTGAGTCATTTTGTTATATGATCCAAAACCAAGTAAAATCTTCAGATGATTATAATGGTTATGTCATTGATTCCAAACCTAGATTGTTCGTTCCCCTTCTCAAAAGTTAACAGGAGACACAGACTGACCAGAACACCAAGCACTACATAATTAAATTATTTTAGAGCTGCTTGCTGATGACCAGCATGAAATAATCTGATCTTTTCAAATACTGAGAAGTTTATTGGAAGTTTCATTGCATGAATATGTTTTCAGAACACTGGCTGGTATTATTTTAATTTTACTTTGTGACAGTGAATATTCTAATCTACATTTGGTCATCAGTGATACTTCATGGACATGCTTGGTAAAGCTTATCATCAATGTGCTTTCTTTCATCACGTTCTCCCAATGACCAAGTCACTAGGGGTCAGACAGCATCACTTGACACACAACAAGTGGAAAAAATAATCAACAACAAATGTGTGATCTCAAAATGTACCTTTATTCTTACCATTAAGTTATTGACCTTTAATTTCTCTACATGATGTTTCACTGGGGCACTAAGTGCATAAGAAGCTATTGTTCATAACAATAAATTTAAAAAATATATCCCAAGGATGGGGCTTTGGGTTTATATATTAAACTTCTTTCTATTTTTAATAGTTACAACTTGAGGTAATAAAGCATAGTTAAAAGTCTAGAAAACTAATGTCCCAAACTTAGCTAATGTAATGTACTTTGTTTTTTTAACTGTAAAGATAAATAAAATTGACAAAATAAATAAATACACTTTAGTTCAAGTTTCAAACTAATTTGTGGATTTGAACATTATGACTAGATTGTGTCTCAAAACTGTTCTAATTTATCAATCAGCTGTTAACATCTGCTTGAAATGTTTCATAAATTAAAACAAATGTCTTGTTTTTTAAAACATTAATCCAGGCTTGAGTTCTGTTCACCCTAATCAGGGGTTTGTCTACAAACAACTTCTTGTTTGTTATTTGTTGTCAATGTAAATTCATGGCTCAGGAAACTAGTCCAGCATCTTTAGCTAATCGGAAAAACGTTGACTTTATGTTCTTTAATAAAGTTTTGGGTGAATCAAATTCTTTGACTTGACCATTGTCTAGTACAAGGATTCTGGGAATGAAAAAGTGAAATGAAGAAATACTTTATGTAGCATTTGAGTATTTAAAACAGAATATGAATATAGCAGCAATATTTTTTTTGGTAAACTTTATTCTGATAAAACAGATAAGCATTTTTGTTTTAAATAAATTTTGATACCAGTTGAGTATTATCTTAATATGTAACACTTCTGTCTAGACGTATCCTGACAGTAAAAAATGTACCCCATCTGTACTTCAAAATGTTTATTGTAGCTATTTCATTTAATTTTTTTATATATTTAAAGTAACAAAATATATAGGTCAGTGCCCCCTTTTAGACCTAGTAATCTTTGTGGCACATGATGTAGTGATCATAGTTGTTTTTTTGTGGACAGTTAACAAGGGTGTCATGTTGCCAGCACAATGACCAACTGCCTTTACTTTCCCAAACTAATGTTGGGTTAACTCAGGGGGTATCCTGAAAATTCATTATCCAGGCCTTCAGTGAGATTTGAAGCAGAGACACCCTCAATTCAGAAGTGAAAGGTTCTACCACTCAGCCACCTTATTACATATTTGTCAAAATGATTGAATGTGCACACAAGTCATTTAATTGTGTCCTTTCTTCACTAAAGTGTTTGTACCTGTCATAGTTCAATATTGTGTTGATTCTATGTGCTATTGTCAGGACAGTGCAGTCTTTGAACTCTGTGCAAATAGTCTTCTGAATCAAATCGTCTGTTTCCATGTCCACCGAAGCTGTTGCCTCATCCAGGACAAGTATTGTTGTTTTATGAAGCAGTGCCCGGGCTAAACAAAGGAGCTGTCTCTGGCCCATGCTGGGTTAAAGTTAAAATGTTCATAGTTGATTATGACATGGATACAGAACAGTAATAGTGGTCACAGTTATATAGTGAAACATAAGGTAGTGTTGTGAACACAAAAACATCTTTTCCAGATCCATAAATAATAAGCTTTCAAAAATATAATTTAATTACTAATGCAAACATAAAACACTAGACTATTACTAAAATGTATAAAAACTGCTTTTCTCCATAGGTCCTACAGACTGCTAAACACAATGACATTGGCCAAAAGTAAATGCCCTTTCTTAAAAAACAAACTAATACAAGCAAATACACAATTCCTCCTATCTTAAAAACTAGTTTCTATTAATCAACTATATATATATATAGTAACTTTTCATTTTTATGAAGCCTGACAGAATCAAGTAACTGTAAATCTTACAAAATGATAACAAGTATATTACAAGTATACTAACTTTCTTCAGCTGTGATATGAAAAAAAAACTTTGTTCAACAGAATTGATATCCTTGAACATGTTACATGGTTAAGCTGTTATAATGAAATAACTAGATAATATGAAAGATAACTCGTAGTCCTAAATAGATGTATTCATCTTTTTATTCATATGAAGAAATCTGGTTTATATTTTCACCCTACTCTTTTTATTATATATATAAGTATTTTGGATGTTTCTTCAGAAATGCAGGATGACAGGATATAACGGCAGGGGACAGTTGTTTTTTCTTTCTGAATTTTGACTAACAAGACTTCAGTCTGTTACAAAAACTGTACAATGAGGCAGCCACCTAAGGCTATATTACTTGAAAATGTAAAGTTGCTTTAGACTTTAGATGTAATAATTATGTTTGCAGTTTATGTGATAAAAACTTGTACAGGAAGGTTGAAACACTGCTGGTTTTGTACAACTACTTGTAAGTAATTCAGGTAATAAACAAGCAAAAAAACAACTTTATAATCAGAAAAAAAAAAAGAATTATCTAAGGAGAAGAACTCCAAATTTACAACTACATCTCTCAATAAATGTAGAATATATTTCCTTTATTTGACATCAAACAAAATAATTAATTACCATTAATTTATTAACTAATTGGTAAATTCTTTTTATTAATTCAAGATTTGTTAGGTACAACAAATAATTAATCTGAGAATGGGTGTGGGATAAATAATGTGTTCAAAATTTTTAACCAGTCAGACAGAGTGAGTTGATATAAGCTTTGTAAAAATGAGAGTTTTAAGTTTACTCTTGCTAATGGTAAAAGTCTCTATTTACTCAATGTTGTGTTCATTAGTCCAGGGCCAGCCTTTGGTCAATACAACCTATACGGTTGCAGTTCGCCCTGCACTTCCATAGGCCCAGCGCTAATTCCTAATTTTTCGAAAACTAATGAAATTCTCCAGGAAAAATAGTCTAAATTGTCGTTTCGGCATGTCATTCATCTATGCGCGATATAAAAAGGTAATAATAGGACGAATTTTTAACTAAACCGGAAGTTCCATTACTCTAAGAGTCACTGGCATATAAATATAGATCTAAATCTACTTCATCTCTTTTTTAAAAAATTAAAAGCGATTTTAAAAAAAATTTTATTGTGATTTTGTAAGTAGTAAAGAATGAATATAATGCAGACGAATTTATTTCTAATACAAAATCTTAATTTTCACTTAGATGTATTATCCTTATACCTACACAAACTAGGCCCAGGGGTGTAGCTTAAAATTTTCCATCATTTGGGGGCCGGGGGGTTTGACCTCTTTAGGGGCCTCTGCATTTTGCGTAATATTGAATTCTTACTGTAAAAAATTCGCATTTGGGGGCCCCCCTCAAGTGGGGGCCAAAGGGGATTTTCAAATTCTGCCCCCTAGCCACACCACTGACTAGGCCCCGCGAAATCCATTTTGCATAGGACCAGCCCTGCATTAGTTCAATTCTCTGTAGAAACAGAACAATTTACTAGACTGGGCTCAGAGCTTTAAGTATAAGTTTGCCACTGAGAGCAGCTCTTTAAAGAGCTGAGAAATACTTTTTGTTTTCACATCCATATATTGTTTGATTTAGTTATCACCAAAGACAAGCCAAAATAAATTACCTGAAGTTTTGGCCACCTTCACCACAGTTGTAGTCTAAGTTGCCAGGTAAACTTTCCACAAATGTTTTCAGATGAGAATGCTTGAGGGCTTCCCACAGTTCCTCCACTGATTTTTCTTCCAAGGGATCTAAATTCATGCGTATGCTTCCACCAAAAATTACAGGGTCCTTTCACAAATACACAAAAATAGATGTAGGACAATAATCTTCTTTGGTGAAGGAACATTTATAATTTATATTACAGAAGATAAGACAAAAAATACTATTTTTACTATGAATATGATGCATTAGATTTATACAATCATTGTTTTAAAAAAAATGTCATCTCTAGCCTTTTTTTAACATTCTGTCAATGAAAAGATGTTTTTAAAATTAAAGCATTTACTGTAATAGTATAGATATATTTCTATTCAATATGAAATTAATAGGATGAAATTTGGACTGAAGGAAGGAATTTTTAATGAAAGTTAGTCAAACTGTTACATCTTGTACTTACTTGAGGAAGAATTGTAATTTTTTTCCTGAGATCATGTAGACCTACTACAGAAATATTACAGTTGTCAAGTAATATCTGACCTTCAGCTGCTTCCATGAGACGAAACAGGGAACTCATAAGTGAAGATTTACCTGCCCCTGTTCTTCCAACTACTCCAATCTAAAAGTAACAAAAAGGTTGATTGTCACACGTGAAACATAGAAAAATAAAAAGAAGAAGACATTGTAACCATACATGCAATTAAATCTATACAACCTTTTCTCCTTTCCGAACATGACATGAAATGCCTCTCAGGACAAAGTCAAGCCCATCTCGGTATCTAGCTTTGAAATCATTGAAAATCACTTCACCATTTTGAGGCCAAAGTGGCTGTGGTCTTGTTTCAGGAATTTCCCATTCTGCCTGTAACAACAGTGGTAGTAGTTAGAAAAAAATATCTATAGTTTGTTTGAGAAAACTATAAAACTTGTGTAAATGAATAAAACACATAACAAAAAAGGGAAAGAACTGGTTTCCAATGTTTGTCTGCCACCATGAGTGTGGGTTAGGGATAGAGGCTATCAGTATTTCAGAAGTCATTTAGAATGGAATGGTTTATACTACATTGCAAACATACCACATGTTGTAGAGATATAATATTGTCATTCATTTTGAGTTTCTAGCAAGAGTTGTATGTCTGTGACTCTCAGATCAATGAGTTTTTTCTATTGTTATGTCGAGCTGCAATTTTTTAGTTTTTAACAGACTTGAAATAAAATTACAGACAATCCATTATTTTCTAATAATCTTATTAGTAATTACTTTATAAAAAATATATATCTACCTTCCTAACACAATTTTGAAAGTGACTACTAAATTCTTATTTTATCTTATAAAATACAGACGTTACTTCAAAAAAGATGATTCTAATGACTTACCTCAACAGGTTTATTGGAATATTCCAAAACTCTTTCCAAAGAAACTAATTCTTGTTCTGTGTAAGTTGAATGAGTCATGTACCAGCCCAAGGAGTAAACAAACTGTAAGAATAGTCAAACAAAATTCAGATGACTTAGCAAGTGTAAAAACCTTCAACCTTGAAACAATGCTTTTCCTTAAATGACTTTTATTGTCATTTCGTCATAGATTCACTTTCAACTCAATGTTCTATTTGGATTTTATTTATCACAATAGAAAAAAAAAAGGGGGGGGGGAACATTTATTTGGTATCACTTTTGCTGATTTGAGTTTCTCTCTTAAATTAATTTATAATGTAGAGCTCTGGATTCACTTCTCACAATTAACATAATTTAAGGTTTCATTAAATTGTTAAAAAATCGTATTTCAAGAATTTATTCTATTATCTTTGTGATGCAGGTTCATAGTTTTGTCAAAAGTGTTGGAACTTGAGTTATTGTATTCTATATTTGGCTGAAAACAGTTTAAATTATTTCAAAGTACCTGAAAACACCTTAATATAAAAAATAAGCAATTACAAAAAAGATAGGCAGCCTTAAAACCTTATGCTCTACATTATAATAATTTTGTTTAAATTCTCTAGATTCACTAGATGGGGTAAAATATATGTAATACATGAAATACAAAACTCCACCTTATCTTTTGATTCCAAGACAAGCATTAATATTATCACTAGTAAATGGGCCATTATCACGTTTTTATATTTTCCTTATTACTATACACATGTGAGATAACTTTTGTTAGTTTTTATTTGTCTTTCTAGTTTGCTCTCATAAAATGTCTGCTTTGTTTATTGCTACTCACTTCCGAGGAATACATCAGGATTAGACCAGCTTCAGCTGGCGTGATGTGCCCAGTGCAGACTATTATCAGCCCACATGCTAGAACAACTACGTAGGACATGACAGTGATATGATTGTCAAACCAGATCCCAACAAACATCTCCCAGACGTCAAACTTCAAGTGATTCTCTATAACTGTATGCATCCTCGAGACAAATCTCTTCTGAGCTCCAAAGGCACGAATGGTTGACAGTCCGTGAATGGTTTCCTTGAAGAAGTCAATGATAGGAGAAGAGTTTTGGTTTCTGTAATGACGAAGTTTCCGAGCAGTTTTTGAAAATAAATGCTGGAGAAAGAAATAAAAAATGCTACAGTATTTAGCAAATATAAATAATGTATATTTTATTATAGCTTCTACTTGAATGAATAAAGTGCTTGTCAGTAAGTAGAGTTCTCCTTACAGACCTAGTGATCTATTAGGCAGATGATGTAAAGGTCATCTGTTTCTGTGGCCCATGGTTAGTGAGGTTGTCATGTGGCCAGCACATCGACCAACCACCTTTACTTTCCCCCAACTAATTTCAGGTACTCATTAGAACTGGGTGGACTCAGAAGTCCCTTAAGGATCCCAAAAGTAAAAATCCCAGTCTTCACCAGAATTTGAACCAGTAACCCCCAGTTTGGAAGCGAAGTGCTTTACTACTCAGCCACTATGCATCCAAAGTGCTTGTTAGCCAAACTAAAGATACTAGTTGGAATTCCAATGGAGATACTGACAGTTTTAATTATAGTTAAGTGATAGTACAGAATTAAAGACTGTTCCATTACATATGGGTACTGTGTTTCTGTTGTTCATGTCAAATGATGGTCATAAAAACATCATCATACATTTGTAAACACAGAAAGAAGGAGATCCCTTCTAATGTAATAATAAAACAGATGCAATATTAATACACTGTTTATGATATTGTAAATTTCAGAACTTGATGAATATAGGCTTGAGCTCTAAAAAAAATCATACAAATAAATCTAGTATTCAGGGTTGGAGATACCGGTACATTTTTTATGTCTTTGAAGGGACCTATAATACATACCTAACACCAATAAGTTGATTTTAGTTAACCATTTTTCTTTTAACAATTAATATATTTTTGTTCTTCTTGCATATAACAGTTTTTTTTTTCAATTCCTTATTTACATCACTAAGTTTAAAATTATTTCAAGAAAGGATCATTCATGGATCTCTAAAAAGAGAAAGAAGAAACGTTATATCTTTAAAAGGTGAATGTTGCTAATGGGAGGTGAAAAGGAATACTACCAAACCTCTTCTCCCTCCATTACTTGCACACACACACTCATAGAGCTGACATTCTTAAATGCAAAAGACATTCTCTCTTTAACAGCCTTAGCTTTGTACCAAAAGTGAAAATCATTTTCAGAAACTATATTTGAACAAACTAATATCTTATGGCCAAACTTCTGTACCTGTAAATACAAGAAGATGCAGGTGATGAGCAGAACAAAGGGGACGACTCTGGGATTTAAGTATAAAAGAACTGAGAGCTGCATCAACACTGCACCTGAACAACGTAAGTATTCTTCCAAGCAGCCACCAAGACCATCAATGCTTAGTATATCCTTTGAGAAGCGGCTGATAATACGACCTAGTGAGCAGACATTTGTTAACAAAATGTATGTAGTATATAATATATCTATATCTATCAATATATATATATATATATATATATATATGGCTCCTTCTGTACCAGAAGACAATAGATGCACCCAAATGAATCAATAAGTCCCAGTTTCTTCCTGGGATGGGGCAGAATCTAGTGAATCCATTCAAACTGATTCTGGAGCAGCAAAGTTTGCCACAGTCCATGCATGTAGATGCATCTGCTTTAGGGCTAACTGACAGGGCAGCTTTCTATATTTTTTTGTTTTTTTTTTTATTTGCCCTGTTATTTCTAATGTTCTACTAAGAATTAAATGTGATCTACCTGTGGGTGTGGTATCAAAGAAGGACATTGGTGCCCTTAAAATGTTATGAAGCAGCTGATTATGAAGTCTGTTGGCAGCATCTAAAGCTTTGGTCTGAACCAAGTAGAGAAACAGGCTACTAAACAAAACTAGACAAAAATAAGTGTGTTACATGCAGTTGAAATAAGCAAACAAACACACAAGCACATGCATAGTTTAGGTAAACAAGTCTTCACCTTCACAAAGACGGTCAGGCAGGGACAGAAGAAGAGTTAGCTGACTTTGTGATATGCATTGGCAAGACTTCCTCAGCGTATGGGGTGCAAATCAATTCCAAACAAACACAAATTATGACCAATAGCCAACAGTGCTTTAAAATGGACATCAATATTGGAGGCAAAAAGCTGGCAAGTGACAGAAATACCTTGGAGCTATAGTTTCAAATGAAGGAACTACTGGCAAGAATTGCACAGTCCACAGCTGCACTTGCAAAACTCAAAACAATCTTGAAAGACAAATGGGTGGCCCTCAGCACTGAGATGCTCTTTGGTCATAGCAACAGTATTGTATGCTTGCAAATCCTAGACACTAACAGCAGAACTAGAGAGGAAGATCCTAAATGGAACTAAAATGCTATACAGGATACTAGGCATCACCTACAAAGATCTATAACCTATAAATTCATTTTGATGTTAACTATAATGAATAAACATTATAAAATTTTTTTCAAAAACTTTTTAGATGTCTAATAAAAGGCTTATATTCATGCATTCGTTATCTAGTGATTTGGTTCCGCAAGGTAGTTATTGCCAGAAGTGATAATAAAAATAAGCACTCCACTATCTATAAAATGCTTTCAATGGAATGCATCTCAAAGAGCCTCCAACATCATCTCCAAATCCTGGCCATCATGCGCGACACTCTCTCAATTAGGCACGAGTGACTCAGATATTGGGTCCGGTGGAACTGTTACCACTGACATGAGAAGGGGCAAAAGGTGAGTAATTGGTACCTCAACCTGTAAGCTTCTGTATCAAAACTTGCAGTACCTTTGGATACATGAGCTGTGTAAAGAGGAGGGAACAGCTGTGTCATGACATTGTTCCAGCATTAGCCAATACCCAGGCATTTATCTCTTTCTATGAGATGATCCACAGTCATGAGCATAGGAGGCCACATATCTAGTGTTTGAACAAATAATAGAAACACAAAAGATAGTGTACACTTGCCACTCCAAGTTTGAAGTCAAAAGAATACTTACTTCCAGAGCTGCCAATCATGACATATGTAATTAAATAATTCATGCTGGACAATGAAGTTTGGTGAAAAGCTGTGTTTAACAGACTAGAGTCCTCTGCCCATTTCCCGAGCCATAACTCTTTCCCATCTTTAAATATCAGCCACACAATGAACACAAATGATATCAAACAGAAGTTTTTAAATCCAATGGCTTTTAAATATTCATGGTAAATTTTTGAAGAAATCTGAAATATACAAAAGAGTTATTAATTCAAAGAACTAAATATTCATAGACTTGGCCAAGATTAAATTCTCTTTATTCTTACATAGACCAAGTTTATATTTCTTTATTATAGCTATAAAGACTAAATATTTCTTCCTACATATCTGCGTAGATAGACTATATTTTCATTCCTAATACTTATGTAAATGAGATCAATATTTGTTGCCTTACTTTTAAGTAAACCAGTTTCATATTTCTCTTGGACTAATATATTTTCACCACTTCACACTAACTTTACTTCACTATTCTCACTACCTTTGATAATCTTTTTATAAATAAGTTAGAAATCTCACTTTTGTATTATCCCTGTCTTCATCATTGAAAGCATTCTTTGTCATATCTCCAATGTTCTTGTTATCCTGGAGATCTTCAACACATGTGCTCTTTAGATTAAATTCATCACTGTTTTTTTTTAAGAGCATAGAAGCTTAGATGAATTCTCATAAAAAATTCTTACTTAGACTTGGCCTTAAATTTTAAATCTAAGTATGCATTGGTGTTGATGGATACATTTAAAATATTTTGATCAAATCATATTCAAATTAGAAATTAGAATTAATAAATGCACTTTAGAACCTACCAGTACTTGTGAAGTTTCTGTCCGTCCTCAAAGTTGTTCAAATTACTTTCCTGACATGTAAGAGATTTGTCCATGCTATTTTCTATTTCAATAAAACAAGAGTTCAATCTGAGATTAATACTTTTTAATGAAGGCCTATATACATATTCAAGAAAATGATAAAATAGTTCTGACATTGAAAATAACACAATTTGTAACTATTCACAGGGTCATAAATTAGACCCATTGATTTTCAAAAATTTTAGAATTCAAAGGGAAATGACTAAATCTATTTCTTCTTATTCACCAAGTGTTAGGTAAGTCAGACAAAATCACACACATATCTTTATGATTTCTTATTCAATGCTTTTAAACATATTGGGCTATGACCTTCAAGCATGATTTTTGTGGGCTTATTTGTATATTTGAAAATATGTTAGTTTAATATTTCTAGGTTTTAGATTGTACATGAAAAGCAAATAATTAAAAAAAAAAAAAGATAACATGTTTGATCATGTGTATTTGTTGTGTGTAGCTATTTAACAATTTAGAAAAATAAATTCCTTCAACAACTAGCAGCCTGTAAGGTAGATTTTGTAAAGTTCACATTTTCTAGTCAATGATTTACAACTGTGTTAACAGTGTGTTATGTGGCCAGCATAACATTCCTTCCCTTTTACCCATTTATAGCTAAGTGAACTTAGGGACTTCAGAACAAATCTCAAACCTCACTATTACAATTCTCAGTGCCTCTATCAGGACACAAACCCACATGACTTAGCTTGATCACCTATTGAAGACATATTATAATAACAAGAGAAAATTAGGAACAATTCAAAAAATGCGATATCAGAATAAACAAACCAAGGTACAAATGTAATCTTCAACTGCCAGAGTTATCTATTTTGATTTTTGAAATAAAATTCAGCAATATAAATTTAGGGCAAATCTAATAAAAACAAAACAAAACATACACACATGACATGTGACCATGACTAGAGTGGAATAAAATAAGACTCTTTATCTCTAATATAGACTATATTTAATAATGTTGTGCATAGAAAGGGACCCACTATTGTTATTATTTGAGTTCAAAGTTGATTGAAGAAACTGAGAAAAGTCTCCATTATTTTCCAAAAGTTGTTGATAGGATCCAGCTTCAGAAATACGTCCATCTTTGACAACAATAATTTCATCAACAAAAGGAAGCCAATGCACTCCATGGGTCACCAGAACTCTTGTCTGTAAAAGTTTACAAAACATGTCTCTACCAATAATGTTTGTTTTTAAAAGCTTAGTTTTACTTTTACTTCATTCGTTGACTATTCCCAAATTCTGTTGGATTGAAAAATTGACCAAAGACTTGAATATGGGATGTGTGGTTGAGTGGCATAAACTGCTTGGCCACCTATCAATGGAGCTAAGAGTTCAAATCCCAACTGGAGCTGAGCTCTTATTTGCTGAGCAGGGAATCCTTCTTCCACATACCCCTTCCCCCCATAAATGATTTGACCTATAGCCCAATCAGCATGCGCTAAGCATAGAAATGTAATTTTTTAAAAAAGTGTAAAATGTAGAATGCATTAATTGTGCTTTGGGTACAAGTATGTTTGTGACATAGTGCATGAGTTTCACATCTATGTTGTGCTATTTGTTGTACAACTTCTAAGGTTAAATGGTTTAAGTTAATGCATTTATTTGAATACTGTGCCCTCTCAACAACAAAAAAAAAAAGGGGGCATACATTATTTTTACTTTCTATTTCCTATGAAACCAATTTCTAAAACCTTTAATGATTTTCACTTCTCTAAAATATGTTTCTTTTATAGTTCCCCTTTCACACCTTGCGATTTATAGGGCAGATGATATTAAGGTCATCTGCTTTTTTTTGGCCAACAATTAACAAGCAGGGTTTCATGTAGCCAGAAAAAATGACAAACCTCCTTTACTTTCCCTAAATAAAGTTAGTACCCATTAGAGTTGGGTGGACTCTGGGTGCCCTGAAAATTCTGAAATTCAAAATCCCAGTCTTCACTGAGATTTGAACCCAGGACCCTAGGTTTTGAAGACAATTTCTTAATTACTCAGCCACTGTACCCCCAGTTTCTATCATACTAACTGTGTAATCCTGGCTATACAACTTCATTTCAAATTTAAAGCACTAACCTTATTTTTTAACAGTCCTTTGGGCCCAATGACACAATTAAAAATGTGTTTTCCAACATGACTGTCTACCGCACTGAGAGGATCATCCAGAAGATAAATGTCAGCATCGCTGTACACTGACCTGGCCAGGGAAATTCTTTGCTTTTGACCGCCAGATAAATTAATGCCCTTTTAAAAAAAAAAAAAGCTTTTATCAAATAGAAGTGATTTATTTTACAACTTGTATTCTACTAACTATAGCTTTATTCTGGTAGAATTAACTCTCAACAGTGAAACTATTGTAGACATTTGCCTTATTAATATTATTTATTAGCTAAATTTATTTCAATTTAAAAAAAAAGTAGGCCTATTTTAAAATTAAAATGTTTTCTCCATTACGTTCTAGTTACAGGTATAATGGGTTGTCTCTAAGCTCTAATGCAATGCGGGTCAAGGATGTTATGTGTTAAATAATGTATAAATAGTAATAAGCTCTTTTTAAACTAATGTAATGTATAGACATTATATCTCCAGCACATGGTAGCCAATAGTGTTCATCACAGTTTAAATTCAGTTTTTCTATTAGAACCACACACACTCTATTGCCTGGCCAGTTTGGTTTTTTTTAGTTATATTCCTCTTAGTCAAAAATATGATTTTCAATCTTATAATGACTACATTTTATCACCAATATTTCAAATATTCGCAATTTAATTGATAAATAAAGTTTTATACACAACTATTTGCTTTGAAACTTCCATTATGGCGTAAGTTCCATCAAACATATCTATAGCTTCACTGTAAGTTATAAATTATGCAAACATTATGAAATACTGGTAAATCTAAACCAGATTTAGACAGCCTTTTTTCTTTGAAGTACATAATAAATGACTGTCTATATGTCAGCTCGGGTCTCTTAAGTGTATGATTGTATTTCAGCAAAGGATCTCTTAAATGTATGATTGTATATCAGCTAGGATTTCTTAAATGTATAATTGTATATCAGCTAGAATCTCTTAAATGTATGATTGTATTTCAGCAAGGATCTCTTAAATGTATGATTGTATATCAGCAAGGATCTCTTAAATGTATGATTGTATATCAGCAAGGATCTCTTTTTTTCTAATTACTAGTTGTTGTTACTGTTCGTTGACTTGTAGCACTGAAATGCTAGTAGACAACTAAACCGTTGTAGGAGTAATATATCTTAACTGATAACTAATAAAACTACAAATAACTTGAATAAATTCCTTGTTAACAATACTAAATATAATTTTTTTTATAATATAGACATAATCAACATGATAATAAATAAAATAAATGTACTAGACTTAAGTATTGATATTCTTTAACAAAATCCAACTCACTACAGTAACACAACTTTTCAGTCTCAAGTCGTCTGTCCTAAGACCAAGTGACGACAACGCCACCTATGTTGAATCATTCACAACCAATCGCTAACCTCTTCCAACCATCACCATATAAACACACACACGAAATTCAATAACACTGGTTTATGTGACTTCTATCTATAAATCCGCTAAGACCTCTACCTCTAAGTATTAGTTCTAATAGAATGCCTATTTCACTTTGAACTACTTTACCCTCTCTCCTATTTCAGTTTTGTCACCAGCTGGCAGAATGTTCAAGTCTTCTGTTAGAGCACACGCATGAATAATGTTCTGATAGTTCTGTTCTTGGTATTCTGCTCCAAAGAGAATATTTTCTTTCAGGCTCATGTTTTGAACCCAAGCCTCTTGCGGTACATAGGCAGTCTGACCCTAAGAAAAGAATTTCTATGTTTATCTAGTTTGTTTAAAACAACAATAGCAAAAAAAATTTATTTTTTTAAAATATTTAAGGAAGAAATAATTATGATTGGCTGGGACTGCAACCAAAATGTGAATAATAGGATAGAATGGCTCTATGAAGACACTAAAGAACAACTTTAAAAGAAAAGGTATAACAAGAGAGATAATCAATGGAAAAGAACAACAAACTTGATTAAGGTGCCTGAAGAAATAATGGTCAGCATCAAGAGGACATCAAGAGATGATGACAATAATGATGATTTAGTTACACAATTCAGTTAAGTTTTCAATTTATTTAGAATGATCATAACCTTGACCATAACATTTCCTTTCAATTTCTGCATTTCACCAAGGACAGCAGACAACAGTGAAGATTTCCCCATCCCAACCATGCCTACTACAGCCACTAGTGAACCTTCAGGAACAGTCACATTTATACTGAAATATGGAGTAGTAAACATTGAAAATAGGATGAGTCAGATATATTCTTTTTAAGTTATAAATCTAGCAATGGTGGCTAGTTATCTTTTGAAATGCAAACTCAAGCATAAAATTTAAAAAAAATCACATACTAGTGTAAGCTGAATTGTAGCTTTTGGCTATTAAGACTACAAGACTCACTTTGTCAAAGTCATTTTTTGAGATGATTTTTGCCAAGCAAATGTTCCATCAACAATTTTAATCGCTGAACTGCAAGCTGTAAAATTTAAAAAAACAACTACATTTATAATGTTATTATAAAGGAAAAAAAGTTTTTAAATCAACAGTTGCTCTTTCATTAACAATTTGTAACTAGAATTTCAGAATTAAAATTTAAATATTATACTAAATTGACTAATCACAAAATAAATTTAATTCCATTGGCGGTACTTCTATGGTACATATGAAGTTAGGTTCCTGTTTTCCTATTTTCAATCTTATCTTATCTTATATAATACAGACGTTACTTCAAAAACAAAGATGATTACGTCCTACGCATCATGCATTTAGTCATGCATATTAACCAATGACTTAAATTCTGCCAAGTCACTGCTTTTTCTGGCTAGCTTAATAGTTATTGAGGGTGTCATGTTGCAATCTGTAGACTGACACACCCAGAAACTGGGAGATTTAACAAAAGCACCTGCTCCCATAAACAGTTTACACTCATATTTCTTTTTGACTCAAAGAACATTTTTTATTTTAACCTATTCTTAAAGTTTTATTTAATAATAGCTTAATCATGGATCTGGAAGTAGGTAGACTAGAGATTTGTAAAAGGCTTTACTTCAACAGAAAGGAAAAAAGAGAAAAAGATAAGCAAAACAAGGACCTACAACTTTATAGCATAACTCTAGCATGAAGAAGTGTAACTGTTTTAAGAACTTGTAAGATTTAAGGCTAGGAGCACATTTTCCTAAATTCTACCCATCAAAAGTCTAGCATTAAGATAGGATTTGTAGGGGGCCTTAACTCTTGCTATAGATTTTAGATCCATGATGAAATCTATCATCATCATCATCATCATTGGCCTCCTACAGTCGTGAAACAACCATGGTTCATCTCGAACAAGATAAAAGCCTGAGCATTGTTTATGGTCGGAACGATGTCGCCCACACAGCAGTTCCCCCCTCTCCGTGCAAAGGAACGGAATATCTGATACAGTTTGGGATCAGTAGCGCCACAGGCTCTGCCATACTGCAGCACAATGTGAAGCAATCTGCCTAAGGGTCACCAGCTTCTGATTTTTCCTCAGGGTTGTCTCCCGAGGCCTTTCCCATGTTTGAGTATAGCCGCAAGGCAGCAGAGGTTTGGATTCAGAGTTTTCCTTCTCCTAGTTGGGTAGCCAACCAAGGCTAAAAAGCCTTTCCTGCTCGAAGCTTACTGGTTTAGGTGCCAGTTGCTTGCCTTTGCCCCTTCTTCTGTTGGTGATAACAGTTCCGCCGGGCTCAGTATCTGAACCACACGTGAAGGCCAGGAGTTGGACTGGTTGTCAGAGGCTGTTTGAGACGAGTGCCATTGGAAGCATTTTATAGGTAATGGTGGGCTTAGAACTATTACCACTTCCGGCATTAACAACCTTGTGGAACTGTGATGAAATCTATAGTGACTAAATAATAGTTGACATATGTAGCTAAAACAAAAACAAAGGTAGGCCACTAACTTAAATTTGTTTCTTTGGTGACAATGTTCTCAGGAATGTCCTCTTGATGTAAAAACTTTGAGAGCCTTTTGATTGAGACTCTGGATTGAAGCATGTTTGGCAGCACGTAGGACAAACTGTTAAAAGCACTATACAGGAGACCAAAAAGTGAGGAAGCTACTAGGGCTGTGGTTGAGGTCATCTGCCCTCCCAAGTACATAAACCCAGAGAAACTGATTACTTGAACCTGAGGACCAACAGTAAAACATACATAATATTATAGATTAATATATGAATCAATATAATCATATTTTATATATTTATGTAAACATAAAGAGTGCAGAGATACCATATATATACTGTTAGTGCTGATTTGTGGTGTAATATTATAATGTTGTACATGTTATTTGTTATATGGATTATAATAATGTGTTTGTGGCTTGTAACTTTAAGACAGTTGCTTTAAATCTTACTGTATTTCCATACTTGTATTGTAGTGTTTTTTTTTTCTAGAAGGCAGTTGGCTTCTGAACCTATGATCCTGGGTTTGAATCTCTGTGAAAACTAGGATTTTGAATTTCAGGATTTTTTGGGCGCCCCTTAGTTCACCCATCTCTAATGGGCATCTGACTTTAGTTTAAGAAAGTAAAGGCAGTTGGTCGTTGTGCTGGTCACATGACACCCTGCTTGTTAACAGTTGGCCATAGAAACAGATGACCTTAATATCATCAGCCCCATAGATTGCAAGGTCTGAAAAGGTGACTTTAATTGTTATTGTAGTTTGTGTATTTCTCGGAGTTTATTATCAGTACAAATAATGTAGCTAAAAAAAAGCTGTCTATCCGACACATGTAAAGTTCATCTGTTTGCTAAGTCCACCATATTTTCTAGTTAATAGCAACTCACTCAGATTAAAAAATAAAACTTACTACACAAAATGTGTTTAATTAAAATGTAGAAATACAAGGACAAAATAAAAAAAAAAAGCTGCCACTATTCCTTACTTTCCAATGAAAAAGTTGTTTCCCTTTAATTTGTTCATAATTTGTCAACATATTTGTTTTTAAGTTGTTAATATAGTTGTTTCCTGCAGAGGACTATCTACTTTTGTATGACCAACCCCATATGTGATGGCTTTAAGTAGCTGAGAAGAAATGCCTTCTTTTCTATTGCAAAAGCCCCTAATTTAAGCAGCTAAAAAAAAGGTGAATATTTCAAGGCACAGTAAGCTACACTTGAATCTTAATAATGTATTTAAAAATCCTTTCAAAACTTTAAATGTAAAGTTGAAAAAAAAATAAAGCCATGAAACTTACTAGCAGTGGGAAAGCTCTGTACTGCATCTCCAGAAGCATACACCAAAAGTTCATCTTTTTCATGGCAGCTGACTCTGAGTTCCTTATTTTAGATATTCTGCTGATGAATGCTTTCTCCCAAGCATACAACTTTAAAACCTGAATTATTCATACAAAACATGTTTCCAAGCCTCTATAGTCTCTTACTGAATAATTATCATTAGGAATAAAGGACAAAGATTAAAAACTAGTTTTGAAGCAATGATACCTTTATACCATTAAAAATTTCATTCAGAACCATGATTCGATCATCCTTGATTTTATCTCTGATTTCTTCATGAAACATTATCTTGTTGCCGGCCCACAGTTTGATAGGTATCACTGCCAAGAGAATGACCATTCCATATAATGTTGAATAACCTAGGAGTCTGTATAGCATGTACATTGAGAGCAGCACCTATAAAGATTGTCAAACAAATGAACATTGGTGCAGAGTGAAGCTAATAAGTATTATTTTAGTGTTGTCTAATTAGAACATATGTCATCCTCTATCTACAGTTTCTGATTTGATCATAAAATTGGTAGAGTCATTGGTGTATCCCAAGTACACCTATAGGTGTTGTAGTACAACATGGACATACAGGGCCAGCCTTAGGCCACTGCAACCTATGCTGCTGCAGTGAGCCACGCACTTTCATAGGCTCCACACTAAATCTAGGTGTAAATTATTAAATTAAGCCATTTATAACTTATATATAATAACAGGAATTCTGCGACCTCCTGATTTTCCAGAGCCTCCTGGAAATCTCCATAAATTGCAAAACATATAAAAAAAAAAAAAGTCCTGGAAATCATTTGAAATTATTTAAATCTTTTAAAAAATAGACAAAATTGTCCTTTGGGGGGGTGCCAAAAAAAACAACAGCATTGTCAGCTTTCACTTAATAAAAATTTATTGCACAGACAAATGTATTTTCTGATACAAAATCTTAATTTTGACATGCTTATCCCTACCCAGACTGGGCCCCAGGCAATCAGTTTCGCATAGGGCTCCACAATAGTTAAAGCTGAATGCTACATAGAGGCATAAGATCTTATTTTGGAATCAAATGTTAAATTACAAAACTAAAGCTGGTATCTCAACAAGCTGTGATACACCATTTTACAGATAGAAACTTTAAAGCAAGCTGCCTAAGGGTCACTGGCTCCTCTGGACACTACAGCTGTGTGTGGGCAACTTTATTCCAACCATAGCTAATGCCCAGGCTATCAAATCTTTTCTATGAGATGAACAATAGTTGCTCCAAAACTGAGGGAGGCCAACACACTTACACACACCTTATATACAAGTTCAATGATATTGACTTTTTTTTTTTGTAGATTGCAAAATCAAAGTAAAAAAGAGTTTTCTATATAGATATATTAACACTGTGACATTCATTGCAGAAAAAAATCTTTGAAGGAGCACTGGTTGAGCTGATGAAATTATTAAAATAATGTTTTGTAAGCTAATAACTTCATAAATCTAATGTCTTAAAGGAATCATATAATCAATATGATGAATAAATTTTTCTGATAGCCATTGAAACCTTCAACTTTAACATAAGTCATAGTTAACTCTTTGGGCCCTTAGATACTTGCTACCTGCCTGGTTGTGTGATATATGCCCTGGACTGTCATTCAGTCAACTTGATGGTCTAAGGTTCATATCCTGCCCACAACCATCCCCTTTGTCCCGCGAGAGGTTTAGGCTAGGATATAGATCGTCTTCAGCTTTGAATGAACATGATACATTTTACAAACATTTTTAAATCTCTATATAAAGTTTAAAGTGTTCTCTACTTATTTTTATCTTTATGTAAGATAAGTTAAGGTTCTTCATGTATGCTAATCTAAGGTTCTTCATGTATGTTAATCTAAGGTTCTTCATGTATGTTAATCTAACGTTTCTTTATGTATGTCAATCTAAGGTAACATGTCAAGCCAAGACATTAATAAGTTGGTCTTCAGTCATAGAACAACTAAAAAATAAATTATGACAGTTTATAATCACAACAATGTCATAGCTTTACCTTGCAAGGTGTCATAAGAAAATAATAGACATTAGTGCTGGCATCAGTAATTTTATCACAGTCTTCAGTTATCAAAGAAATGAGCTTGCCAGTTGTTTTTTTACTTCTCGACTCATTTGTCATAGTGAGAGCCTGCAATTATAAGATTTTCAAAAACTTCTACTTATAGATATTTAAAATGATAGAATTATTTGAACATAATAATTCTCAACCAAGAAACAAATAATCAAGTATTCTTTTTGTTAGACATAAAGTTTACAAATGGTTGATTTTGACAGAGAAGATATTGAGAGATTGCTTCTGACAAAGAGCTTTCAAATAGGAACTACAGTGCAGAATGGATGAAAGTTAAACAAGTAAAGGTGGACAAGGTTTTTGAACCAGACCAAATAAAAAGCATATGTATAAAATCCTTGTAGGTTTTGTTTTTCTTTTTACATGCTATCAAAAGCAAAAAAATTAAATAATAAAACTTATTTTTACATGAAGTTTAGTCATATTAATGTTAAAGGAATATCAGTCCTTTAAAGGTGCCAATAACATAACATCTAACTTAATTAAATGAAGAGTTTGTTTTATGTGAAATTAAATTAAAAAGAACCAAAGTCGCATTCATTTATATAAAATCATATAATATGACTTAAATTAAAAACGTCTACTAATTCTGAATGAAAAAGACCTTATTAAATACAGCCAATCGCAGCGAGACTCGTATATGTTTGCTCATCCGCATGCATGAAAAGTAGACTCGATTGTAAAGAACAGCAGAAGTAGCGCATACAATGAACATGGACAGCATGAACGTGCAACCTTCATAAGGTGAAGCAGATGATTGGTTTTCAACATGTTTCATTAGATACCTGGAGAAAGCAGACACACACAAAATATAAATTACATTATGATAATACATTATAGTGACCAGTGGCGTAGCTAGGGTGGAGGAGAATTTTAAAATCCGTCTGAGCCCTCACTTGAGGGGGGGGCCCCCAAATGGGTGTTTTTTACATTAAATATTACTTAAAATGCAGGGACACCCTAATAGGTCAAGCCTCAAATGATGGGAAATTCCTAGCTACGCCCCTGATAATGACAACTATTTTGTATCATGTAAGCTTTACAATTTGAACTGCATTAAACTTTTATATGTAGTGTAAAAGATTCATATAGTTTTTGTAGCACATGTATAGTTTTAATGGTTAGGGTTAGATAAAAAAGATAAAAGAAATATGAATTTATTAAATAAACAAACTTACTCAATGACTAGAGTATTTAAAAAGTATGTCAAGTCCAGCAGACACAAGAAAAACTACAATGGTAAAAGTTAAATAGATTATAATGACACATTAAACTAAATGTATTTGATCTATAAAATGTATAATAGGAAAATATTGATTTCAAATGTTCATTTTCTATAAATGTGGTAATGATAATGTATTTAAAATAATATTGAACTCAATCCAAAGCTAAGAAAAATAAAGTGTAGTATTATTAAAGCAAGAGTGGTCCTGCTTTCATCTGATTTCTAATTACATCATTGCATTGGTAGAATCATTCATCTGCATCACAACCTTATTTGTAAAATGTTTTACATGTTTCAGAGTTGAAGGTAAATTACTTCCTAGTCCAAACCTCCAGCAGGATGACAGGGGTGGCAGCAGGCAGGGTATGAACCTGGGACCATTGGGAAGTCTGAATGACAGTTCAGCGGTCAAACCACACGACCAGGCAGCCATCCATATTGTATAGTCAGCTGCTGTCATTAGTGGCTTTGACAAGAACAAGTTGCAATGATCTTTCATTCTTGTCTTTTATCTTCAACATTGCAATGTGTTTTTAATAATATATAAGTGGGGTAGCTTTTTTCTTTGGGGTCACTGGATCTTGTTTTATGACCCTATCATAAAAGAATCTTTGAAAACTTGATTAACTCTGATATTTAAGAGAGTTTGTTCCTTTTTTTTTACACAAGACACAAGTCATTAGGAATGGAATGATAAAACAAAGCCTTGTAGACAAAACTCCTTTGTGGTCAAAGATTAACTTGAAGGTGACTGATGTGCAATAAAATTGCTTATTGGTATATCCAATAAAATTTACCAACCTGCAGAGTAAGATATTTCAAACCGAATGTTTTCAGTAGAACCACTACAATACTTGTTTTCCTTGATTTTCTGTTTATAAATTCAATTAATATCAAATAATTAAAACACAGAATTTTAGAAAAGACAAGAGAGCTACAATATTTGAAAACTTTTAGATCTGGATAAATCTGTTGATCTATTTCAACATTTTAAAAAAATTTCATAATGTAGAATCAATTTGAATGGATACTATACAGGACAAGAACTAGATTCTTATCTATAGTTTTGTTACAGACTATACACAATGATTAACTGCATTTTATTATGACCAACATAAAGGTTATATTATAAAGAGACAGACAAAAAGTATGAACATTTCTATTTAATTTAATAATCTGGTTTGGGTTATCAGAGCTGGAATCTGCCCACTGCCATCCTCTGAGACCTCTGCCGAGTCTGCCTCCTGGTGGAACTTAAAGGTTTGGTCTAGATTCGAGACTAAAGGGCATAACAAGCTGAAAGCCTACAAGAAAAGATTTCTTATATAGATCTTTAAAATATAAATTACATACGTTCATTAAATAAAAGAATATTAGATACTTAGATAGAGATCTAGACACTATACGATTTTTTTTTTCTGTTGTACTTGTAGCCCATTGAATGCAACCTTTAATTGTATTCCTTTTCATCATGAAATTTATGTAAACAGCGACTAGATATAGATCTTATCTTATCTTATATAATTCAGACGTTACTTCAAAAAAGAAGATGATTACGTCCTACGCGTCATGCATTTAGTCATGCATATTAACCAATGACTTAAATTCTGCCAAGTCACTGGTTTTTCTGGCTAGCTCAGGCAACCCATTCCATGCTCTAATAGCACTAGGGAAGAAGGAGTATTTGTACAAATTTGTCCTAGCATATGGGACGAGGAATGTGCCTTTATCTTTGTGTCTTTCAGAGTATTTTATTAAATTTTGTTTTTGTATTTGAAGATTATGGTTCAGTGTTTTATGTATAATTGCTACTTTACTTTTGAGTCTTCTGTCCTGAAGGCTTTCTAAATTTAGTGATTTTACTAATGGTGTTACTCTAGTCAAATGTGAATATTCGTTTGTTATGAATCTCGTTGCTCTATTTTGTGTTTGTTCCAGTTTCTTAATGTTTTCTTGAGTTGAGGGGTCCCACACGGTGGATGCACATTCCATCACTGGCCCAACCAAGGTTAAATAACAACTTAGTTTCATGTTCCTACACACAAAAAAGGGGCGACGAAATAGATCTAGATCTCAATTTTCTGGATATATTTTATTTTCAATCTCACTTGCTATTTTAGTTTAAATCCTTGTGTGTTAATTGTATAGGCAATCAAAAAGCAACTTACTTTTCGTTTGTTTTGTGTTTCCAATGTGCTTCAAAAGGCTGATAAATCTGGCAACATTTTTCCCACTCGCTGACGTCTGGAACATCATTTTCTTGCAACTCTCGGGTGAAGCCAATTTTTACAAGACTGATTTCAATAATAACAAAAGTGGCCAGTTAAACAAAGATTTAGTAATTGAAGTAGAAATTCTATATTTATCATCTAGGCAATCAGTGTTATGTTCATTAAAACACTTACATTCTGCAACTCATTAACGGAAGAAATGCTCACATCGCCTCAGCGTGGCACCTCCGTGGAAACGTCCGCCCAGGGAAGCGGAAAGGCTAAGAACGAGAGCAAACAGGGCTCTCAGTGAGTTACCACAGATATGCTCTAGTGTAGCGGTTCTTAACCTTTTTAGGTCGGCGACCCCCTAATACGATTCTCCACTAGGCGGCGACCCCCAACCATACAATTTGTTTCGGCCTAAGGCCTAAGTAGGCCCTAAATGTGATTTTGCTAACGTTATAAAATCATGATCAAATTTTAAATGTATGATGTATTTAAGCGTTATATCTATGTATAAAAAATGTGTGCTTAAATAACTATTAAAAAAATTACTGTTATGACTTTTCTATTGCATGACTAAGTATGTAAAACGTTAGCCTATAGTCATTGATACAGTAAACTATATTGCTACAAAAGTTTTGTTGTAACAGTATTTGCAAACAAGCCAAAGTCATTACGAATGTTGAGATTGTTTCTGTTTCACCAGTTCAGGAATTCTAGGGACAGACTTTGCAAGATCACAACCAGCATCAGTCTGTCATTCAGTCTATTTCTGAATTGATAATTGTTTTGCAAAGATGTGTTGTTGGACATAGAAGAAGAAGGCGCAAAAATATGTCAGATAGAACGGGAGATGTCAGCAAGCACATGATTCAGAATTGAATAAATAACATTGAAAAAAAAAATTCAGCTGCATCGTTATTAGTGTAATGCTGGTGGCAGTGTATTCTTTGCTAATACATAACCATGAATCCTTCAGTGAGTTTCGATGATTTTTAGTGACTCATTCAGAACCAGATGTTGAAATCAAAACGACATCCATGCATACTCGAAGCACCATCTGTGCAGACACCACACATTTTTTTCCAAGAGATCTTATACTTTGTTAAATATAAAACATGCTCGTTGTTTTAAGAGGTTTGTAAAATAGAAACTCGTCTTTAAAATCATGTAAACCAGTGAACAAGTTGCAACGTCTGTGAACTCATCAAGCTGGATGCTAAATATTGGAAGCGGAGTAGTTATCATTTACTGAATTACCTTATTGATAATTTCAACAAAACTATTCACAATGGGAAACGTGTCATTAGATAAAAAAAATCGCACTAAATTTAGTGACGAATTCGACTCCATTCATAACTTGAACAATGTCTTTGGCCGCTGGCAATTTTTAACTCCTCGGCAATGGTGTGAGATTTGATAGATCTGTCAAGTCTGAGAGCCCCCCAAATACGAAGTGATAACGGCTGCTGTTGATGATGAGTTTAGATTTCTTTGACTCCGTGAGCTTTAAAACTAAACAACTAGATGTCCTTACTGCCAAAGCTTAGACGTCTCAGTTTACTCTGACTTCATAAAACCAGGCCGCAAAAAGATCGTCTTTATATTTTCTTTTCTAACCTTCTTTTGTTGAAGAGCCATGTTCATGGGATGGTTCGTCATGGATATATTCTCTTCAATAACATGGACTAGAAAACAATTACGTAGTAATAGTTCCCATTAATAGTTTCAAGACGAGCTCAAATCTTCACCATTGAAATAATGTTTGATTCCGTAATGGAATTCAACAAAGCGTTAGAAACAAAGTAGCCTAACTACCAATGGAAAACTATGTCTCCCTTCAAGCAATGATGCTACACTCACTAATGGTGCCCTCTGTATCGTCTGGTGATAAGTTCATGTTTTTAACTATGTCTCCCCCCAATTTATATTTCATTTTATTGACACTTCACAATCGTTTAAGTTACTACGCGTGATGCTAATCTGAGTTATATCCTTTTACTTACAACATTAGATTGTAATTGTAGACCATCTATGGTACAAATGTGTTTGTTACAAAACGTTCGAAATGACCCAAAAAAAACCAACAATTTTTCAATTTAAAATGAACAAAAAAACAAAATTTCCGATGATCTTAGGCGACCCCTGGCAAATGGTCATTCGACCCCCAAAAGGATCGCGACCCATAGTTTGAGAACCCCTGCTCTAGTGAGTGTACTTGCACGGGGTGGGGATGTGAAAAAGGCTTGCTAACCAGTGCGAAACCCATTGCGTCGTTCCCCAACACGGGGCCATACGGGCGGTGATGGCTTCCCCACTGGGGCAGTAGCACATTATAGGCATATGGAGGCGACCCCCTTGGGCTCGGCCTCGGGCTTGCAGTGTTAGGAGGAACCCACTGTGTTGGCTAAAGGAACCGCGAACCTTGACAAAACGGATGTGATAAAATAATCATCTGGTTGCGGGGGACTCCAGACAGGTATTGGCCACGGGATAAAATCTTTATCCGGGTCACATGGTTCATAAAAGGGATGCGGTCATCTAAAACCATACGTGGACATCGAAACAGTACTCATTAAAGTTGTATTTTAAGATGAATATAAACTGTCATTTTAAAATCACCATTAATAGAAACCATGCCTTTACTTTAAGCAACATTCTTTTTAATTCAAGTTCAGAGATGCAGGTCTAGTTGCATCTGGCTTTGTCGGAATTGTATTATCATTATGAAAATCATAATTAAAACACAACATTAACATTTTTTATCATTATATTAATTTAATCCAAATTTACATAATGAAATGTCACGAAAGCGAATGCGTTATTTTTTTCTGAAATAGTGATACCTACATAATTTTAAGCTTATGTAATGATAATAATTATAATTAAAATAATAATAATTATTATTATTGTTAGAGAAAAACGAGTATTCATTCTCTGGCTTAGCCAGAATCAAATATTTTTAAAGGGAAACAAAATTCATCGTAGACCCTTTAACAGTTTCCACCGAGGAATTTTCTTGTGATGTGGCAGGTGTGCAGCAGTACCGCCCTCTGACAGGCAACGAGAATGTTCCTAGGAATGCCAAGGGCCTTGAAGGTATCTGCGAGGTCAGTTGTTATTATCTCCTCAGTTGATATAACAATGGGGTATATTGTTGCTTTAGATAACTTCCATAAACGCTTAATCTCCAAGCCTAGGTTCCCATATTTTTCTTTGTTTTTCTATCTCAGTTTTTCTTAAATTATGAGACAGTAGTACGGCGATATCAATAATGGTAGCGGCTTTTTCTTTTTTATCAATGAGCAGCAGATCAGGGCGATTTAAATCTACCGTTTTTGTTGAGATAGGCCTATCCCAGTACAGCAAATGATCAGAAGACTCGAGAACTTCTTGTGGTGAGATGGCCTATTAGTAGGCCTAATAAGGAGGAGTATCTTTACCGATCAAATTAAGCTATGTGTCAAAGCCAAGTGCTGGTCTATTATTATTTGCCTCCATATTGGGCACAAGTTTCGCTTTTTGAGTCTTGTGCGAAGGCCCCCGCCAATGAGAGGCCATAAGAGGATAGCCGGCTTCGTAGTTTGTCTACCCCCAAGGCCAGCCCTGAACACCAGCGCCACGCGTGTTCCGGCGATCTCAGCTTCAGAAATTCTTTTACCTGGCGTCTACAACGCCCTTTTCTCGTAGAAAGAGTGTCAAAAAAAGGCCAGTATTGGTGTATTTTCTTTCTTGTAAAATAAAAGGGTCGAATTGTCTAATAATAAAGAGGCAACAATAGCAAATATTATTATGCGAGGGACATTCAAGGTACATATAGCACACGGACGTCTGAAATGAGCGCGATCTTTTAAGATCAACTTCGTTTAACGCAGGACGTCTCTGTTGCAAAACTCGAGCCAATATAATGAGGTGCAATATTCGAAACAAAGACTAGAAAGTCCAGAGGAATTACCAGAGGTTTTGAAATGTCTTCTTTAAAAAGTCTGAATCAATATTGTTGCAGTATTATTGCATAAGCCTTATATTAAGCCAGGATGGCTGCCTGGTCGTGCGGTTTGCGCGCTGGACTGTCGTTCGGATTTATCGACGGGTGAGGGTTCAAACCCTGCCCGCTCCTATCCCCCGTCGTCCTGCGGGAGGTTTGGACTAGGAAGTAAACTATCTTCAACTCTGAAGGAACATCCGAAACATGTAAAACATTTTACAAACAAAAGCCTCTCGCGAAAATGGTTGTTATTTGACAAGGTCTTATTAGAAGATGAGACGTCCTCTACTTAAAATATTTAAATTTTTTAAACGTTAGTAATGGTGTAATTTTACTAATATTCAGACATGGATGGATAACTACAATGAAAATAAAACTTGTTTTTCACTGCCCCCTCCCTCTTTTTTGTCAGGACGTCGCGCTACTCTTAAAGGACTAGTGGGGCGTGCCTCACACTTTGATAAACGCTGGGCTTCACAATGCAACCGGATGGTTGCCCGGTCGTGCGGTATTCGCGCTGGACTGTCATTCTTCTCGCTGGTCCCGGGTTCATACCCTTCCCGCTGTCATTCCCCGTCGTTCTGCGGGAGGTTTGGACTAGGAAGTAAATTATCTTAAATATTTTTCTACAGATGTACGTATTCAGTGACTACATGCTTATCGCTTTGGAGAGTTTCTCCCTACTGCCTCCATATCGATACCATCTTTATGAGATGACACAATATAAGCCAACACTATGGCCCACTGGGGTGTCCCAATTAGCCCTGGGAGTATGGGAGCACATAGTGACAAGCCACTACATGCTTATCGCTTTGGAGAGTTTCCCCCTTACTGCCTCCATATCGATACCGTCTTTATGAGATGACACAATATAAGCGAACACTATGGCCCACTGGGGTGTCCCAATTAGCCCTGGGAGTATGGGAGCACATAGGGCGCTCTGACCGGGCCTCCCTCGGTGGAGGCTGCCCAAGCCTGATTAAGCTGTTTATAGCACAGTGTAGGACGAGCCGTTGGCTCATATTTCGTACGGTTCAGACCAAATTTCGACTCACGGTTGTCCCCGCATAGGAGAGGAAGAGGAAATTGCGTCATATTCTTTTAAACTGCCCCATGCTTGCCTGTTCCGTCTGGGAGATTACAAGTTCTTGACCTGTATGTTGACATTAGTGCATTACACACAACAGAAGGTCTTATGTCCAGGGCTTTTACGAGAGATGACTTGAGCCTCTCAAGTCCCCACTCAAATGGAGTTTGGTAATAATATCTAATTTAAACTTAGCAGTATTAGCAAAAAATAAAAAATAAATCTTACCTAGTAGCTTGATTAAGATAAATATCATTCAAAAATGTGGCCTCGTCTTTTGCCTAAAAAAAAAGGATTTAGATTTAGCTCTCATCTCATTGAAGAATCAAGACAAGAACATTTAATTAAGACACTTCATCTGGCCAATTGATTGTGTAGGCCTACCTTGACTCTGTTGTCTTCATGTCGTCTGGAAAAGTGTCCAATCAGAAGACATACAACTGTCACTGCCGCCATTAGTGTCACATTGCTGAGAACAGGTGGCTGTGAGAGATAGTGAAATGAAAAGAAACAGTTTGAAAAGTTTGTTAATTTAGTCACAAAGTCGTAAATAATATTCTATAACAAGGCATTCTTCAGAATTATGAAGGGAAACAACTCAGTGCTGAATAGTTTAAATAGTTAACGAACAAGGAATTAATCATGAATTGATGTGGCAGAGCATGGAATTTAAATCCCCCTGCATCGAGCTTGTTTGTCCTTGTAACAGAATAATGCTTCCTGATTTACTCAATTCCAACATCATAGCATTGAAGCAACAAGCAACAACCAGCGACTAACAGAATGCCTTAGGCAGACCCTACTTCCACTACAGCCCAACATAACCAACACCCTGTACGGCAGTGCTGTTTGTTTCTTTGGCACAGGCTGCAAAAGAGCTCAGCAGCACTAAAGATGGCTAGAAGAAGAAGAAGTGTCAGTGTAGATGTTAAACTCTGCTAATTTTTCCTGGCCACCCATCTCATGCTGATTAAGCGCTAGGGAAGAAGAAACACGCACTCTATTATAGAGGATGTCGCAGTTTCCTTGTTTTCTTGAGTTGAGGGGTCTTAAACAGACGATCCATATTCTAATATTGGTGAAACTAAGGTTAAATAAGTTATATAGGGAAGAGGTGTTCTGTTTTCATGTTCCCGGTTTTGTAAAAGCTAGAAATATAGTTTGTATCGCTTCAAATTCCAGATTTAAATAGTATAATAATAATAATTATTATAATAATAATTATTAATAATAATGAATAATTAGTAGGCTAATTCATATCGGGCAGTGAGCACCAGAAGGGAAATAACAATTATTGAAGAGCTACTCTTGTAATTTCAGACCTGTTAGTAACCGAAGATTGCAGCCCCTTAACCTCGGTGGAAGCAGATTGGCTAACGAAAATGCCAGTCCCCATTGGTTTTTTCCTGGAACCCGGAGTCAAAGCATAGGCCTACAATACAAAGGTACTCCGAATCCTGGGTTGAGAATTAAACAAAGATCCGATAGCCGCAAACGCAACTTCCACATAGACTAGTAGATTTATATTGAACAAAAACCAGACCATCAATTAGCCTACACTGACCCGACATTCAATTTATTAAATTTATAGTTTATATAAATCAGAAAACATATACACTGAGTGGTTTAACGCTTGGCTTCCGAACCGAGGTTCCCCGGGTTCAAATCGTGGTAAAGACTGGGATTTTTACTTTCGGGATTTTTAGGGCGCCTCTGAGTCCACCCAGCTCTAATGGGTATCTGACATTAGCTGGGGAAACGTAAAGGCGGTTGGTAGTTGTGCTGGCCACATGACACCCTCGTCAACCGTGGGCCTTAGAAACAGATGACCTTTACATCATCAGCCCCATAAAACGCAAGGTCTAAAAGGGGTACATTACTGTAAAGTAGTGTAAAGGATAGTTTATGTAATGATTTGACTGATTAAAATTATTGGTGGAGCTTTAATTACTTTAAATAAAATCTACGAGTTTGAGTGTCATGGATTCCATCCAGCACAAAGTAATCTATCAAAAAAGATTACCTTAACCTTTCTGTACCTTTTATTATTTGTTTTTATACACACGAACTCACGCTGCTTGTTATTTTTTAAAAATACAATTGAAAGATTCACTTACTGTAGTCAAAATTAAAGATGAGTTTCTACAAGTCTCCGTAACAGCAACTGCTAGTAATATAGCACACAGGTATTGGGATATCTGAAGTTAGATTAAAAATATTATCTATATAGGCCTAGGCCTACATCAAATGAAATGAAGCTTGAAACTATTAGTCTTTTACGTGTTGTTTCTATTTTATATATTTTATAAGTCTCGGATGTTCCATCTTAGGAAACCCAAACCTCCTCAAGGACAGCAGGGGGCAGCCTTCAAACTCAGGACCACTGTGACGACAGTCTGTAGCACATAGGCCTACCACACAACCGAGCCAGTGGCGTAGCAAAGTACCCGTGGGTCCGGGTTCAAGACTATCTCTGTGGCCCCCCCCCCCCCCAATTAGACGAATTTAGTGTATGACAAAACATTTAGTAATCTGAATGTATCGGTCGATTTACCAAAAGGCATTCCAATGCAAGTAGTGTACCTTTTTATAAGTAATGATATGATTCAGTTAGGACTCCATACAAGTAAATGTGTCAAAGTGTGTAGGCTACACCTTCTTTTACAGAATTGAACGACTAAGAGGTGTTTCAAATCAAAAAAACAAATGTTTTATGATTTTATTTTTTCCCAGTAGACACATTTCTATTGCGAAAACAGTGCTAGGTGTAAAACTATTAAACATCGATAAAAACAATTACCTAGTTCTTTGTCCATTATTTGACAGTAAAAAGATCGAATATTTTTTTACTAAAAATGTTATCGCCTTCTAAGTAGCAAAAGTCAGAAACAAATGCATCTATTTCTAAACTTTTAGCTGTTTGTCGCTCAATGGAAAGAACAGCAAGTGAAGCCAACCCGCTCTGCGTCATAGAAAGTCTTAACCCTTAAATTGCTGAGCTGTTTTACACTGCATGCACATAAAATGGAATTACAATTCTAATGTATAGAAGCTAAATTACCACACGCGTTTTAAGGGTTTTAAATAATTTTCGATGACTCGAAACTTTGAGAACGACCACAATGCTGATCAAACTGACACAGATAAAGTGAGAAATAAGATGCATGCTGGGACAATGTTTGGGACAACGTAATGCAACAATTAAATCAAGTATTAGACACAGACTTGAACAGTTTTTATGGAAAGCTTTTTGGAAGGACTGGTTCTCACAAATATGAAAACCTTGACAAGACTCTTAATTGCTTTTATTTTCTTGAGCATTCTGTCATCGGAGCTCACGAAAAAGTGTCGAAAAAGAATGCAAATTTGATCAACTTTTGATATATCTTGAGTACTGTCACTAAGGAAAGAGAAAATTGCCCATATTTTGCTAGAACTGCATTGCCCAACGGGTCTCTTGGCTCGTTTTGAATCTCTAAGGCCTTGCTTGACTTTCGAATTTAAAGATTCATAATAAATAAAGCCTAGTCTGTTGTTTTTTTGTATAAGTATTTAACAACAAACTATGAACCAAGTTTCAACACAAAAACTAAGCATTGTTCAGTGAATGACACTATTCTACAATTAATCTAGTCATCTCTCTCTGTATCTATTGGATTCGCCATTCATTGCAAATTCAACTTTCTAAACCAACTCTTTTCCCTATTTCTCTCTCTCTCTCTTTCCGATTCCTTATATACTATCAATGGAAAACAAAAGAAATGAGAACCATCTGGAAACTATTGTGACCACAAATGCATGAGTAGAGCTAGCCACCCACTTAGATGTCATCCCTAAGTTTTCATGAGGGCCCAAACGGGTCATGAGTCATGAACCCCTTTGCGCCATTGATGCTTTGGGCCCCTTAAGGTCGTGGGTCCGGGTTCATTGCGCTATGGATGCTACGCCACTGAACAAGGGCACCATAGTTAAAATAATTGGCTCTAGACATACAGAATAAAGGGAGACAAGACAATGTGTATGTCTGCATTTGACCACAGAACTGGATGAAGTCAACATTAACTATCCACGAATCTGGCACACATGAAAGTTTTAGTTTGTTTCCATTTGTGTCTCTTTTCTTCTTTCTCTCTTTTACTATTTATCCAATTTCATCCCTCTTCCTCTCTGTCTATCTATTTATCTATCTATCTATCTATCTATCTCTATCTATCTATCTATCTATCTATCTATCTATCTATCTCTATTTATCTATCTATCTACGTATTTATTTATTCGTCTATCTATCTATCTGTCTATATCTGTCTATCTGTCTGTCCGTCCTCCTGTCTGCCTAACTCTATCCACAATAGTATTTAAACACACATTACTACGCTAAGAAAACCAACCTTAGTCAACGTGACACTTCCGCTCTTCTGTGTTTCATTTCTTTTTGTGCTGAAGAAGAAACCATAAAGAATGACCACCAATGATGTCAGCAATGACCACCCAGAGAGACCCGACGTCCAGCTCAGGGGTGAAGAGAACATGTTCACGTCTGTGAACTTACCACCTGGTTCATTGCAAAACAATTTAGAGTCTATTATTTTAATATATTGGAGGCGCGGTGGCTGAGGGGTAAAGCGCTTGGCTACCGAACCGGGGTCCTCTGGGGTTCGAATGTTGGTGAAGACTGGGATTTTTAATTTCAGGATCTTCGGGCGCCTCTGAGTGCACCCAGCTCTATTGGGTACCTGACGTTAGTTGGGGAAAAGTAAAGCCGGTTGGTCAGGTAACCATTTGAGCTGGGTTGACTCAGAGGTGCTCAAAAATCCCGAAATTGAAAATCTCAGTTCTCACTAGGATTCGAACCCGGAAGCCAAGCGCTTTACCGCTCAGCCACCGCGCCTCCCTGTAATATGTATATGTATGTACTTTTTATTCACCTTAGTAATTTTTCATATGATGGTACAAATATCATTGAATAAAATTTATAGTTTAATTGTAAATCACCATAAACAGCGTTTATTATTTATGTACAAATGGGCGTGTATGGTGTTTCTGTTAGGTTGAACTTCGGGACTAATTTAATTATCAAGAAAAAAGAAATTATAATTAATTTTAACACACACGCACATTGCAATTAAAATTACGATTAAAATTACAATTTATACCCAGACAATTTTATATGCATTAATAAATAATCAAAGTCCTGACAGTATCCATTTCAGAACTTGCGATCTATAAGGCATATGATGTAAAGGTCATCTATTTCTATGGCCGACGGTTAACGAGGGTGTCATTTGGCTAGCCACAAAGACATACCGCATTTACTTTCCCCAACTAAAGTCAGGTATCCATCAGATTTGGGTGGACGCAGGGACGCCCTAAAGATCACGATCCCAGACTTCACCGAGGTTTGAACCCCAGCCAAGTGCTTTGAGAGAGTTAGTCGAATTACATTTTGCTATTCAAGTCATAAGAACGTGACCACTTTAAAGTCCATTTCTTTATACTTGCCAACAAGGCGTGACACCAATTTCGTCACCTGGCGCTACTCAACTATAAATAATGACTGTATGTAAACCCAATTGACATTCTTAAATGTACTAACGTATCACCTCACCAGAGAACAACGTTGATCTATACTTGTGAATAGACGTCTGATCTTGTAGAGTTCAATCAGTAGTCATTCAAACTCTCTTAAACAAATCAATTTAAACAATGGTTATGTTTCCAGTTTCAAACCCTAAAACATGATAAACTGTAATTTTCTTTTGTCACAATAAATCATAAATCAATACTGATTAGTACGTCAAATCGTATTCTAACACAAATGAGTGACACTGGCGAATGTTTCTTTTTAAATGCATGTCGACTCATTATAAACTGATAAGATATACCATAAATAGAATTCCGAGCCCAAAGTACGATCCAAGCTGGCCAATCCTCATCCTGCTACTCAATTCAGTCTGACTAGAGGTATGTCTATAAATATATATAGCCTATATTGAGATAAGAGCGTCTACAAATTATAAATATATATTTTATTTAATAAAATGAACATTTTCAATACCATAAACTTGGATCGCAATATTTTAACTGCATGCACAATGCTTCAAGCATACAAACACCTTACAGATGTACAGATCAGATTAAATTATGCATCCAGTTTAATTGATAATGTCAAATTGAAGCACATAATAGGTAATCTCCGAATGTTCTGTTTTGCTCCTATTTATAAGCCATTACAGAATAGAGTCCATTTTTTTAAATTATTGTTTAGTCATGTAAAAGAGATAAGATGATTGTGCCAAATTTCAGCTTGATCCGAGTTTGGGTGTGGGAGAAATAATGTTTACAAACTTTTTACTAGACAGACAGAGTGAGTTGATATAAGCTTTGTCCAAATAAAAATGCTAAAATAGTTATGAATACCGCTTACATCTGCTCGTACATTTACTATTTAAATAAAACCATTTGAAAATGATTTTACAGTCATTGTTTTAATATTTGTTTAAAAAAAAGACTTGTGCACTTCAAATACACCAATTGTAAACGCATGCGTAGATGATCAAGGTTGTTTTAGATAGACTATTTTTTTAAAGAAAGCACATCTAGTAGTTTCCCCTGAGACACAAATATGTGCCTGCTGATAACAGAAAGTATTTCACCACTACGTTTCAACCTCTTGTGCAATGAATGAAACAGAACAGATCCAGGCCTAGTTAAAAAGAAAAACAATGAGTTCAGCCCTTCCACTCCTTGTGAATTGATTGGTGTTTTTTTTCCCTCATAATCTATAATTAGACATTAGTCAAAATATACTCGTCATTTGATTGATTTTTCACCCAAATAACTATCTTTATAGCGGCCCTATTGAGAAAAGCCGCTATTGGTTTTATGCTGTCTGTCCGTCACGTTGAGATCGCTAAGACCGGATAATCGATTGGAGATATGATTGCCCCAAAGCATTTATAGTGCCAAAATAGGTGTGACAGCTCCTTATGTGAAAGCAAACAACTTTGTTCTTAAAATTAAATACCCCAAAACACTTTTTTTAAAAATACATTGACATATAGTGTTTTTTTAAAATATATATTAAAGTAATCGTTTTGGCAATAGAAAATTAATATAATAATTTATCTGTCTTATCTGTCTTGTGCTTTGCTAAATTATGAAAGTTATCAGTGATGGTTAAAGTTATTTGAAAATTACCCGGTAATGCCATTATTATATGCATTTTCTAAGAATGGTTATACATCTCATCACTGCTGCAATAGAGCCTTTTTCAATGGCAGGCCGTGTATTCTTCTTTTTCTTGCTACTGTTTCCCGCAGTAAGGTCTTTGCAAGCCCCTTAAGACCTTGTAATATGTCTATAAAGTTTTAGTTTTACTATAGTTGGCAGAAGTGCTTTTTTTTTTTTGTAAAAAAAAAGTGATAGATTGCCTAACTTTTAACACCTTATAAATTAATAATAAACGTTAAAATACAAGAAAAGTAATATTCCCCCCCCCCCCACCCACATTAAAAAAAGTGCCGGTACGCCGTGGGGTCCAATCGCTGTAGCAGCTCTGTCTCTAAATATCTTCGTTTGTGATGCGGTCTTGAAATGTAGTCTTTGAATGTGATACCTAGGATCCTTTTGTAGAATCTAAATTCCATCACTAGGATCCTTCTCTCTAGTTCTGCAGTCAGCATCCAAGACTCGCAAGCGTATAAGCAAGTGGCCTTGACCAGGGAGCGCATCAGAATGATTTTGGTGTTTTAGGGTTATGCCTGTTTTTTCCATATTGTTTTGAGTTTTGCAAGTGCTGCTGGGATCATACAGAAGCTCAATAAACAGATTTTTTTAAAAAAGCCTTGATTATATGAGAAAGCGGCTATAGGTGACCCCCAGACATTAGACGCGTTGTCGCAACACTGTTTCAGAAGACGGTTACGTCTGTTAGCTTCTGATGCTAGCAAGTGATATTGAAATATTCATGGAAGCTTATTGTTTACAAGTGGGATAATCATTGAGATCCTGTCTAGGGTTAGTACACATTCAGAATTGAATTATAAAGTATAGATCTATAAACACTTGCTTAATTGCAAGCCAATCGCCAGAAACAACTGGGTGCGTATGTATGTGCCCACTCTGTCTTAGCCACCTCGCCCTCCCCCCCCCCCCCCCAAAAAAAAACAATTTCAAATTCTTATGCAGGAAGCATAAAAAAAAGCGTAAACGACCCCACCACATGTTGAGAACCCGGGCTAGAGTCCTATTTATCCCCTTCTCTTGGTCGTACGGTTTGCGCGATGTATAGTCACTAGGTCGTCTCGATGGTCAAGGGCTCATACCCTGCCCGCTATCATCCTGCGTGAGGTTTGGGAAAGTATGTATATTATTAGCTTATCTTATATAATACAGACGTTACTTAAAAAAAACAAGATGATTACGTCCTACGCGTCTAGCATCTAGTCATGCATTTTAACCAATGGCTTAAATTACTCCAAGTCATTGATTTTCCTGGCTGGCTCAGGAAACCCATTCCGTGCTCTAATAGCACTAGGGAAAAAAAAAATTGACAACTTTTCTGATATCTTTTACTGCAAGTCCGCTGTGACATCCAACCAGACTTTTCCACTTTTCTTCGAAGTTTTAGGTTCAGAGTCTACTTATTGTTTTCTTCGGATCTCCCGTTTCACTAACGCACCGCTTGCGTTGATACCAAAACAAAATGATTCGTAATGATGGCTTTGGTTACACTCACAAGATGTCACGTACAAGGCTAGCTCAAGAGAGCACCGGATAGTTCAAAGAATTACAAATAAGAGAAGATTCATGTGGGTTTAAAATTTTTTTTTTTAAATTGTTTTTCTTACAAGAACAACAAAATAATAATATGAATATGAAACTAGCAAGGAATGAAATCCATTAAACAAAGAGTGAGAACCCTAAAATCGGGACAGATACATCTTTCAACCTTTTTTGCGATTTTCTACATTTTGGTCCGATGTTTGGGCGGGCTGGATAACACTATGTCGCGGGCAGGATCTGGCCAGCGTGGCGTGTTTTGGCATAACTCGACTTAAATAACTTGGCTACAATTGACATACTGGAGTTTTTCTATTCCTGCTTAAACTAATGGGTTAGGCAGAGGAAACAGTGGTGCATGTCTTGCAAGAGTGTTCAAGAGCTGCGGGGAGATAGCTGAAGGGTCACTTGAACCATGGGAGCTATGAGACATTACGTTCAACAACAGAGTTTCTTACCAGAGCACTAGGGGAGGCCCACAACAGAGTTACTTACCAGAGCACTAGGGGAGGCCCACAACAGAGTTTCTTACCAGAGCACTAGGGGAGGCCCACAACAGTTTCTTACCAGAGCGCTAGGGGAGGCTCACAACAGAGTTACTTACCAGAGCACTAGGGGAGGCCCACAACAGAGTTTCTTACCAGAGCACTAGAGAGGCTCACAACAGAGTTTCTTACCAGAGCGCTAGGGGAGGCTCACAACAGAGTTACTTACCAGAGCACTAGGGGAGGCCCACAACAGAGTTTCTTACCAGAGCACTAGAGAGGCTCACAACAGAGTTTCTTACCAGAGCACTAGGGGAGGCCCACAACAGAGTTTCTTACCAGAGCACTAGGGGAGGCCCACAACAGAGTTACTTACCAGAGCACTAGGGGAGGCCCACAACAGAGTTTCTTACCAGAGCACTAGGGGAGGCCCACAACAGTTTCTTACCAGAGCGCTAGGGGAGGCTCACAACAGAGTTACTTACCAGAGCACTAGAGAGGCTCACAACAGAGTTTCTTACCAGAGCACTACGGGAGGCTCACAACAGAGTTTCTTACCAGAGCACTAGGGGAGGCCCAGAACAGAGTTACTTACCAGAGCACTAGGGGAGGCCCACAACAGAGTTACTAACCAGAGCACTAGGGGAGGCCCACAACAGAGTTACTTGCCAGAGCCCTACGAGAGGCCCACAACAGAGTTACTTTCCAGAGCACTACGGGAGGCCCACAACAGAGTTACTTACCAGAGCACTACGGGAGGCCCACAACAGAGTTTCTTACCAGAGCACTTGGAGAGGCCCATGCTTTCCTGCCCTACTACCATTAGGAGTTCACCCAAGGTTCATGTTGTCCAATACAAAGTTTACGTATTAAAAATCAAATTTATGGACTGTCCCACCATTTTTAAAACGTAAACATATTGGTTTACATATTACAGATTTAACACAATTGTTTTTTTTCCATGGCTGACATAGAAGAGAGCACCTGGTTGCATGCGGCCTCCGAACGAGACTAATGGAAGTCACGAAGGCCGCGGATACACATTTGAGACCAAAAGAAAATCCGCTGCCGAGGACAAACGCAGACGGCGAAAAGAAAATCTAAATAGGCCACCTGCAAACAATGGTTATACTGGAAGTGGCAAAATATGTAGGTCACAGCTGGGGCTGCGCAGCCACGGGAAATATTGCATTCCTCACTAATCTTCGGAAGTGTACTTTAAAAGTGGCGAACTTTAAACTTCACTTATATCTTATTAATTATTTACAATTAATAATGACTCTTGACCTTACGTACGACAGTCCAGAGCTTTACCAGGCGTTATGCATTTAGGACATTTACTTACACTGTTAATTAATTTTTTTCTGCTGCGACAATAAAAATTTTTGAAATCAATTTTGATTCAACTGTCTGCTACATTTATCTTCGAATAACAATAAGAATAGTAAATTCCGTTGAAAAAAAAAAATTGTATGTGCCAAGTTTTACATGTTAGAATGAGCCATATTTTCAATGATCTTAAGCGACCCCTGACAAATTGTCAAGGGATCGCGACCCACAGGTTGAGAACCACTGCTCAAATAGCAATAGGGACAAATTTGTCCTAGCATATGGAACGAGGAATGTGCCTTTATCTTTGTGCCTTTCTTGGTATTTTATTTAAATTTTGTTTTTTTATTTGAATAGAGTCTTCTCTCCTGAAGGCTTTCTGAAGCTAGTGATTTTACTAAAGGTGAATATTTGTTTGTTATTAACTCCCCTTGCTCTATTTTGTGCCTGTTCCAGGAACATCCAAAACATGTAAACATTTGATAAAAGGAACCTAGACGAAACGACGATACTGAATTTAATACATTAATTTTTAACGTTTAATGTCTTTTATTTTTCTTCCTTGATCAATACCTACATATGGATCTAAAAGTAGCCTATGATGCAAATATACTAGATTTTCTGTAGCCTACTTCAAAAAATAACATCACCTTCACTCCCCTTCTCTGCACGTCATAAATTACGTTGGGGGAAGAGGAGTAAAATGCTAGTAAAATTGTTGAGAGGTGGAGGTTGAGGTAATCAGGGCCGGATTTAAGTATGTGGAGGCTCCGAGGCAGAACAGAATTTTTAAGGAGGCCTCTACACTTTTGCAAAAGCTTTAATTTATTTTAAAAAATCCACTTATTAATTAAAATAATATCTAAAAGCATGCCATATTTAATATAATACTCAGAAAGACACAAAGATAAAGGCACATTCCTCGTCCTATATGCTAGGACAAATTTGTACAAATGCTCCTTCTTCCCTAGCGCTATTAGAGCATGGAATGGGTTGCCTGAGCTAGCCAGGAAAACCAGTGACTTGGCAGAATTTAAGTCATTGGTTAATATGCATGACTGAATGCATGACGCGTAGGACTTAATCATCTTTTTTGAAGTAACGTCTGTATTATACAAGATAAGATGAGAGAGAGAGAGAGAGAGAGAGAGAGAGAGAGAGAGAGTACTTGTAAATTAAATTAACATTTTTCTTCGCTTAAACAATAAAATTATTAAATTAGCATATTTCAGTAACAAAAATATAAAGTTTTAGAGTTTACACAACGAAATAAATTCGGAGTACATTACGAGAATATGAGCACGCTACAAGCGTCCTTAATCAAGACAGTGCTGTCAACTGTAGGGTTTAAAGTATTGTTAGTAAAATATGCGAAAAAAACAACTAAAACAAAAATAACTGACCTGCTGACCTGTCGAAGAACACGGTCGAAATATGGTTGGAAATTTTTTTTTTTTTTAAACATTGGTAATAATGCGGTTTTACTTGGTCCAATACGGATTAATAACAGGAAAGAAAAATAACTTTTGTCACTTGAAAAATTAACCCTTTATACGCTTGTGGTAGTTTAGCTTCTAAACACCAGAAGTGTAATTCTATTTTCTATGCACTCTTGTAAAAAAAAACAACTAAAAAAGACTCAGCACTTTAAGGGTTAATTGACCAGCTTCGCCCGTCCCCCTTTTATTCTTTAATCAAGACGTCGCGCCGCCCCTGAGAGGAAGTCGCGTTTGAAAACCGCTGCTCAAAAATATATTAAGGTGCTTTTTTTAAAACAGCTCTCTTTTACGCTGATACTGGGAACAAATTCTGAAAATGACTCTAAATGAATGTCTTCTATTCCGAAGAGTAAGGTTGATTCAAGTGTTTCACGTGGTCACGCAAACCCAGCTATGCCCTAGAACATTTCCCCACAACTGATGCAAACAAAGCCTTTGTCCGACGGGGGGTCTTTTTCAGTTTTCATTACGTCTTCTGTGACTGGCTTCTACAAGGGCTTTTCTTTTGGCCTCAAATGTGTGTCGAGCTCTCCAACTGTATTGGAGGCCATCTGCTGCAAGCTGTTTCCTCTATGCCAGGGTTGATTTTTGTAACGCGTACGGGGCATTCCTGTTACACAGTCCTTGCTTTAAGCTCCCCAAAGGAGATCCCGTTGATATGCGGTCGTCCTCCATGCGTGATAGGGTAAATAAGTGTCCGACCCAGCGCAGATGTCAAATGGTACTTAGCCTATTCATGAAAGCAGTGAACTGTCCACACCAGCAGAACATGATTTTTTTAAGGTAGCCTGTCCCTGTAAGGAGCGCGTTGGCAGAGTGGTAAAGCGCTTGGCTTCCGAACTGAGAGTTGCCGGGTTCGTATCTCAGTTTTTAGACTGTGATTTTTAATTTCAGGATTTTAAGGATGCCCCTGAGTCCACCCTACTTAATGGGTACCTGGCTTAAATTTGGGAAAGTAAAGGCAGTTGGTCGTTGTGCTGGTCACATGATATCCTGCTTAATAACCGTTGGACAAAGAAATAGATTAACAGATGACCATTACATCATCTGCCCCATACATCGCAAGGTCTGAAAGGGGGGTCCTTTACTTTAGTCCTGCCAGAGAAATATCGCATCCTATAGTTATAGGACTAAATCTGCCAGTTATCTAAGATCAGATTAAGATCTTTGGCTTTTTATTGTGATATGAAGATATTAGAAATATACCTTTTCCATGTATAATAACATGCACAAAGAACTTGGTTTTATATTATGCCAGAGACGCCGAATTTGTGAAATGACTATCGCATCTATGACAATTGCTTCCCCTTTTCTCTCCAGCAGACGGCTCCAAGAGGGACACAATTTTGTTAAAAATCTCGTGCACTGTTGACACACTTGGAGCTGTGAAGAAAATCAGACAGACACGAAGGTCTAGGGTCAATAGTCTATAGATCTAGATCTAGTGTGTGGATTGATCGGCATTTTTTAAAAATTTAAAATGAATTTCGCCATCAACTGTATTTTATTATGTGAATCGATGGATTATTGTGTTAATTGTTCGCTTCTTGATTGGATTAGCGTTTCATTTCATTGAAAATATTTTAGACCTAGACTAGAGACATAGATTATGATAGATCTAGATTCTAGGAAGATCCACCATAGCCCACACTCACTGTGTATTACGAAAAAAAATGTAATCTAGCTTTCTGTTTGGTTAGTAGATTCAAGATTAGATCTAGAGCTAGACATGTCTGATACTCTTCTTTACGCTACAATTCTTGAATCGATTTAGGATGTAGACAAAACAATGAGCATTATTATTGCTTAACGAAGAAACTAACGAGTCAAGACACGGAATGTAAAGCTTTGTTCTGTATTAAATCCCAAAATTTAAACATGTTGTTATTGATCGTGATGTTTGTCGACTGCAAAGTCTCGGCAGCACCAACTTAGTACCAAGTTTGTCTGCCAGCAGTCTCGCCTTCCTCAAGATGCCATCCCTGAAGTATTCCTTAACATGGTCAAGTTGGTGTTTTGATTATGTGATTGATTTGCTGTTGAGCGACCACTTACGCTAAGATGGACATACTGCAACCTCACAGAAAATAGTTCAAGAACAGATGAATAATTGACAATTAAAAGACAGATCAGAAACACATGAGAAGCAGGCACTGATTACACATGAGCAGTTTGTCTGGTTTCGCTTACAGCCGCTATTTTAAAATACACCAAACAGTTAACCACCCTGCTAAGCCATTCTAGTCATGGACACATGAAAGCCTGTTCAAAGTTAGCCATCCTTGTAAGTCAATCTTGTAATGGACACATGAAAGCTAGTATCACTGCTTAGTCATTCTTGTAATGCACAAGTGATGATCATTAGTGATGCACCATATCCTGCTGTCAGACTATAAGTATTCCCACTCTTCTTATCTGCAGTGTCAGCAATCTGCCAATGGAGATCATTAATGAAATGAGATGTTTTCACATTTTTTATTTAGTGATCATCTTAAGGAACACCAGATAGATTATTTAAAATATTCTATTAAATGTAAGCATTAGCAATCATATGATACTGGCCAGATCTCCCAGGCAAAAAAAGTTTTCAAAAGTTGTATTTTTTTTAAAGCTAAATATAAAATACAGTTGTGATTGAGTTGAACCCACAAAGCACATATTTGCAAGTACAGCAGCCAAAAATATAAACAATGACAACAGATATAAATAAAAAAAATCTAACTTCTAGAAAAGGTATGAAAAAATTGACAATGTAATGGGAAAAAAAAAAGAAAACTCAATGCTACAGCAGCTAGTAGTTTATGATAAGAAATGTCATAAGCTACTCTGGCACAGTACTAAGTTTGATAGGTTACCTAAAACTGTCCCTGTTGTCACGAGGATGTTTCTCTGCTCCAGAATATTGTCATTGCATCAGCTCAGTATTACCTGAATGTATATCTTTAAAGACTTAAATAAGTTTAAGGAACTGATAAAAGCATCTTGTCAAAATACAATCAAATCTGTACTCACAAAGCTTAGTTTTCACTTTTAGCAAGTGCTGTTAAAACATCAATAGGATAGTGCATTTGTGATAATGACACAATCATTTTAACAATATTATACATTTTATATTTTAAATGTTTCAATCTATTTTTTAAAACTTCTTGAGTGCAATATTTTATCCATTTTTTGTTTGTTTGTAGATTGAAGTAATGTACAAGCTGATGACCTAAAAAAAAATTTTATGACTGCTTCCAGATCAGTGTTCTGATTTCTGCTAATGATCAACTATTACACAATAAACATTAAATGATCTGCAAAAGAAGCAGCAATATTCAAAGTTCATCTAATGAACTACACATGAAGCAGCAGTCACTTCATCAATATGTACAGTTTATCATATGATCACATGAAGCAACAGTCATATTATCAGAACTGATAGGTAATCTACAAATGGAGCAGTAGTAACATCATCAATATTCACAGCTTATCTAATCTACATATGGAGCAGCTGTCAAAATATCAGCATTCACTGTTCATCTACATATGGAGCAGCTCTCAAATCAACAATATTCACAGCGTATCTAATCTACATATGGAGCAGCAGTCAAATTATCAGCATTCACTGTTCATCTACATATGGAGCAGCTCTCAAATCAACAATATTCACAGCGTATCTAATCTACATATGGAGCAGCAGTCAAATCATCAATATTCACAGCTAATCTAATCTACATATGGTGCAGCTGTCACATCATTAATATTCACAGCTAATCTAATCTACATATGGAGTAGCAGTCGCTTCATCAATATTCACAGGTTATCTAATCTACATATAGAGTAGCAGTCACTTCATCAATATTCACAGCTAATCTAATCTACATATGGAGTAGCAGTCACTTCATCAATATTCACAGCTAATCTAATCTACATATGGAGTAGCAGTCAAATTATCAGCATTCTCAATTCATCTACATTCGGATTAGCAGTCACATCATCAATATTTACATCCAATCTAAAAATCTACATATGATTTAATGATCTACAAATGAAGCAACCGATTAAGGTAGGACACATTGCTTCTTATTTTATTTAGAAAGAAATATAGATGTATGTGAACTATTCATCATAAATTATTGCTCTGCCAATTATTAGTTGCATGCATCCCTTAGAACCAAACCTTTTTGCATAAGTCATGTAGGTGAAGAAAATTAGCTCAACTATGGGGAAAGTCTTTGCTTGAGGATTTGTCATTTAATTCTGAACAAGAAGCTTTTTCTAATTTGGACAAAATATTCAATTGTTTCTGTCAGAACATTATTTGGGATGGTCGTGGGTGACATTGGTTTCATATTATAATGTTGCATATTGTAGGCCTTATCAGGATGCATACCTTCAAGTTTCTACCTCTCTTGTAAATGAGAAATACTCTAAATATACCAGACACAAATAATAAGTTTAATATATATAATAATAATAACAGCACATTTGAAAGAAGATACACAAAAAATCCTAAACAGAAATACTTGACAATGCTACTAAATTATTGACTTATTGCACAAATCTCATAACTCTCTTGAGTGACTACATTCAATGACTGCTCCTCACTGACTGCTATCAATTAACTATTAGCTCAAGGTTGAAAGTGTTGACTTTTAGAAATCATGAATTAGTAACTTCACTCATAATATCAAAATAGGGTATCTACTGTAATGCACCAACATTAAGCTGGTGACAGCTTCCTTATAGACTTTAATTGTAGCTTTGCAGTCTAAAAGTAGGAATGTAACATAAACTATAGTTACTATAAAATACCAATAAACGTTGATATAACTATTGTCTAAGTATTAAACAAACAAGCATTGAATTTTTTTGTTCAACTTTATAAGCACCTTGGAAACAAAATTGTTTTTTCAATTTATTCCTCTGGCATCTATATGGTTTGAAAAATTGGATCTGTTGTTAACCATTTTTTTTTTTTTTATATTTGAGAACATTTATGAAACATGTTAAAAATGTTTCTAATTCATTAAACTATAAGTCATTGGCTTCAATCTCAAAGATAAATAATGAGTACAGTATTTTTCACATGCAAAACCCAGTTGCAACCTGTTTATTTTTGCAGCATTTAATGTCAACACAGCTGTTGCCTGTTGAGGGTCTATTTAAGTTTTGTGTCCAACAACCTTTGCTCACAGAGGCCAGCTGCTTTCCTCAATGCTAATGAGGTTGAAATAGTGCTTGATAAGTTCTTTATATCAGTTCCTTTGTTAACCATCCTACTTTAAGCTTGACAAAAAGATCACCCCTAGCATGAGGTCATTCCCACAAATTAGGTGCAGGTGTCAAATAGTAATTATAGTATAGTAACAATAGTATACTGTCTTCACCAGTCTTTAGCACAGCGGCTCTCAAACTGGGGGTCTTCAGACCTGAGATAACCGAAGAGGGTCCTCAAAAACATAAATATTTCATACAATTAAAATAACTTCTTTTCTAATAGGCAGTTAATCTGACCTGATAATTTAAATAATAATCAACCCACCACTCAGTAGTGTTTACTATTGTTTAATATATGTAATTTGTAAATTATAAGCGAGTCTGTTGTGAAGTACATTTTGGTTTTCTTTAGTTATAATGTTTTTTTTTTTGTGTAATGCACAAATTGTTATTATTATATTAATATAATGTCTATTCTATACTGTTCTATGATGACCTACACTAAAGGTTTGAAAAAATATTCTTCACTTGGATACTCCTGACTGGGTATTGAATCCTTTTGCACGTAAACAAACTCAGAGATTCCAATCACAGATTCTTTTTTCTTCTTCGTTCTCATATTTTATTTTGGAAGGTTTAGACACGTAACCCTATACCTGCAATGGTTTCCAGATCGGCAGCTCTCCGTAGTAGTTGTATTGAAAAAAAAAAGGGAGGGGGGTTGGAACCAGTGTCTTTTTTCAGGCCTCTTGATAGTCATGGTTGCCATTCTCTGATGATGCTCCTCAAGTGCCATTCTCACTAATCCTTAGTTTTGGGGGGGCACGACATGGCCTAAATTGTGCTGATGTGCAAAAAACCTAACCTATCACTTAGCACCTAATTTTGGCTTCTGGAACATATGTTGTCTCATTCTGCTGTGTCTAGTTCTGAGATGAAATACTATATGTTGGTTATGTCATGTTGGGACAGCTTGTAATAGGCATCTTTTTTTCTTCTTTATATTTGTGTGAGAGCTGTTTCATTTCTCATTTATTTAACTCCCCCCCCCCCCCCCCCCCCGATTTCTTCTGGTTAGAGAGGGACTATGGATGTTTAGTCATTTTCCTATCTTTGGCCAGTGTTAACTAGAAAAGCTACACTTCATAACCACGCTAGATTCATGAGTAAATTTATTTTTATTTAGACGCTTTGTTACCACACATGGCTCAAAACATTACAACAATACTCCCTTAGTCAAGAGGAATCGTCTAATTTTTGTTACTGAACTAATGCAATTTGGTAGGTCATTTATGTAAATTAGAAACAGTAGCGGGCCTGAGAGTTTTCCTTGAGAGACAAGTGTGTGGGCTGGCCGAAGGGAGAGGAGCATATCAATACTGTGAGGAAATGAGAGCTGGGCTTGTATGATCACTTTGAAAGACATGACCCACTGTCAAACGTCATTCTACAAGGTACAACGGAAGCAGCACGGCGTAAGTGTCACCCAAAGAACCAAAGTAAAGCTGGCCAGACGACATAAAAGAATGGACCGGCCTCTCTCTTCAAGAACAGCCGCTCACCAGCTGTCACATCGCCTTTAAGTTGAAAGTGAATGGACGCCTGATATAATGAGGTATTGGCAATCCGCTTCTAAAGGACCTCATTCACCAATCGTAAATAAACACATTTAGCCACGTCATCATATTGATAAAACAATGAAAAATACGTATCACGTGACAGCCACTATGGATTACATAATTTGTATAGAAGATATATAGAATCACGTGACTAAATGTTGTTTGTTTACGATTGGTGAATGAGGTCCACTGTATATATATATAGCAACAGACTTTTATGTTCATTAATTGTTCAAAGTAGCAGTGTTATAAGATTACATTGTTGTTGAAATATTTATTTTAAAAAGTCAGAACAGAATGAATGAAAATACTCGTCTCTCAATAGAGTCATTTCGTTTCCATACTTTTAATTCTTTAATAATCCGAACATCTTGCCAAATATAATAAACATTTGTTTATTTTCATTTTCATCTCTAATGTTAGAAACAGAAAAGCAATGGATGTGAGGTACTGAAGAGAAATGTTTTCTTTGGCTTTGCAGGCTTCATTAACTAAATAATGAGTAAAGAGAAAAAAATATATTAATTTTATATTGTATTAATTATACAAAGAACGTAGAATGAACTGTTTTTTAATGTTAAGGATGTTTAACATTTCTTTTGCTTTGAAACCAAACAATTTAGTGTATGAAAGATTAGATCTTAACCTCACATTACTCCTGGTTTCGCTCATGAAATTCTGTAGCTATAGTTTGGCTTTAATGTATTGATGTGTGTGGGGTGGGTTTAATCTTAAAGGCAGAAACTGTAACTGTAATTTGCTTTTTTTTTGTAAATCTATTTTCTGAATTCTAGTAGATTTACTTAACTAATAGACTTATATGGGAAGGGCTGCGCGTATGAAGTTTGTACTTTCGGGGAAGAGGTTGGTACCGTACCAGAAACCACAGCAGTAAAAGATCATGATGAGATTACTCCCTTAGAGCATGTGAAAGAACGCTCTCTCTCTCTCTCTCTCTCATATCCTTGTCCCGATCACCCTCCATTCAAAATGCGACATTCATAGAGTCTATTGTCTTATCGTCCTCGATGCAGTTTATCTCAAAACCATCCGAAGTAAACATTGATGGGACAGTGACCGCCTCGGAACTGGGCTGGGATGGCCTGCTCCGCTCAAGTTAAGCTGCCACCACGCATCCTTTCGGTCTAGTCTACCTATCTGCCTACATAGCTCGGGACCTTTATCGTCCCAAATCGGTTGTCGGGGATGGACGTGTACGGTGCGTCATGCATGAGTGCCGTTCCTACCACGGAAGCTGGTACCTACCCCACCCCTGGGTAACAAGTTTTATAAGCTGTTGCTTATTTCCTCTTACTTCAGGAACCCAGCAGCTGGAAGAAAAAAAAAGAGAGGGAAAACACTTCAATGTCCATTTGGAGATCTACCATGCCTAAATCCACTTTGATACTGTGGATTGAATCTAAAAGCTATCACCTTCAATCTTGAGTTGCAATTCTATTCTCAATGCACAATAAAAAATCAAGCCCAAAATACGATCTTTATTCGGTCATTTTTATTGTTCTATCTATATCGATACAGAAATTTACAGGGTCCTAAAGCATTCTGTGAAGTCGCTTTTCACCCAAAAGGTAATCTTTTGATCTTTTGATTTGAAAATGCTTATAAAATCTTATTGGCATAGGTCAAAGTGAGCTTTTGTGTCGTCGTTGAGTGAGAATTAAACTCTGCAGATATGAGTGGATAAACTTTTAAATCAGTTAACAGTTATAGGACTATGAAGTAAAAAGTGAGATTTAAGACATCTACACCTACTAGAGACTTGCAAAGCTACACCTAAAAATATCGAAATGTTGGTGTAATCGTTCACCGTTCTTCGGGCTGATGGCTAAGGGGTAAAGTAATTCGCCTACAAACAGAAGAATTCGGACTGAGATTCGGAACTATGAGATTTTTAGGATGTTCCCTGTGTCAACCCATTGCTTATGGGTACGTTAGGAGATTAAGGCATTTGGTCGTTATGCTAGTAATCATCCGTCTAAGAATTAGATGAGCTTTACATCACTTGTACATCAAACATCCGAATTACTGAATAATATGTATGTAAATATAGTCTATGCCATTCTGTGGTACATCTATGTTCATACTACATACACGAATTTAATGAAGCAAGCATTATGCAAAAGTCACTAAGCTAATGTAAGTAAGTTACGGTTACACTGTTGGAATAGATGTTAATGTAATTGTGATGAATGTATAGGGGTATAGTATTGTTATTAGTACTTGATAGAAACTTGGATGTAGGATATTACGAATTCTAGGTTTATTTGTTTTAATTTCATTGGCCTATTAGTAAAAGTAGAGTTACGACTCTTGAGAGATATAGTAGAGTCACTATTGCGGAACAGTTTGCTGTAACTTTTAGTTTTCAATTTTTTGCTCCGTAATAGTTAGACCTATGGAAAAACTAAAAGTATCTAGGCATTGCCCATCCATTTTCAGATAAAAATAGATGCAAGGTTTAGTTTTGCAACACATATTTAAATTTTACATTCAAATCGACTGAGATATGGTCAGTCACAATTACGAAACAGGATTTTCTAAGAAGTCACAATTGCGGAACACGGTAAAAATGTCAGAAAAATGCCTAAATAAACCCCATATTTTATTAGTCTTATGTACTACTTAAACTTCTTATCCTTTACATTAATTTTATTTTTATTAAAGCTAAAGACACACATTGTCACTGTTACATTCTTTACCTCTTCTTTAATTGTAATTGACGTCACACTACCCTAATTTTACGTACAAGGTTTTATTTTCCACTATTCTTTAATTCTTTTTTGTTCTATTAATATTATATATATATATATATATATTTGATATTATGATTTGTCCTCTTCTTGATGGACGTCTGGTAATCATAAATTTTACATTATATGTCATATTATTCTCTAAATGTTTTTAAATTTATGTATACTAATAGAAACTCATATTTAAATTCCGATAATCTAAATCACTATGGAAATATTAAGCTAAATGCGCAGGTCAAATAAATAACACCTATGGTGTTCCACAATTTGATTATCTTTAAAAAGGTAAATTCTGGGGGAACACCTCCCAGTTTTTAAAAAATTGAATTCCTATTAGATGACTACGAAATGACGTTTTTCCACATCCATTTATTAACCGAAAATTAGGTGTATCATGCTGGTGATGGGTCATTATCATTTTTAAAAAGCCTTAAGCCTGACTTATACAGTTCTCCTGGTACGTGAAAAATAATGGACGATTCCACACCTGTCAACTTTAACCTGGAGTCAAAATTAATTTTCTGCAGTGAAAGGAAAACCCTTATATTGGAAATGTAGAGAAATGGACCATGCGCAGTACCGTTACAGTAGTTTAGCAGAGAATTTCAAAATAAAGTAGATTTTAACTAATTTCGACGAGCTGTTCAGCAAACATGCCTGCTCCGCAATAGTGACTCTACTATATAGTTATTGTTCTCAGAGAGCTAAGTTTTGAGTCTAATCGTTTAAGTATTGTAGAAGTCAGTTTCATAGTTGTGTATGTTGAATAGTTTAACATTTGTTGCCAGTGTCTACAGTTACAGTCATTCTGATTTGATTTTTATTTAAAGTATATTTCTGTTCTTAATTAATCCCAGGCGTCTCTTTGAATTATTGAAAGACGTACGTTAATTTCTGTATCCATGTCAGAAGTTCACAAACTATATTGTTTATGGACCAATGTATTCGATTTTGATTAATATGTAAAGTAGTGCATAATGCTAATTATAAATTTACACTAAGACCTGATAAAATGCTTTTTAAACGTGTATATTTTGTGTAGAAGTGAAAATATTAGTTTAAAATATGTCAATGTTTGCTAATGAAAGCACACAACAATGACATCATTTAATACTTACATCTTCGCTTTCAAGGCTTTTTTCAACCTCTTATCTGAAAAGCACAACCGAAAATCTACTTAATACTAGGGAACAGAAAATACTTAGAAAAACCTATGGGGGGGGGGGGGGGAGGACACGTACGAACGATAATAGATATCAATAGTTTGAAGATCCTCCAATGATGACAGAAATAAAAAAGGACAGCCTACCTTGGGCAGGTCACTTAAAAAGAATGTCAGAGAACAGAGGAGCAAACAGCAAAAATAAACGGCAGGCGACTCAAAGGCAGAGGACAAATATGATGAATAGTTTTGTTTGTTAAACAGCGCTTTATAAATACAATTATTATTATTATTATTGACGATGAGAGGAAAAACAACTTGAAATAAAATATCAAAAAAAGGAAAATTAATTAAAAAAAAATGCTCAAGCTGGATATTGAACTCGATCGTACTTTGGCACCATCGGCTCGATGTACTAATGATCCTTTAGGCGAGAGCTACATAGTATAACTGTGAAATTATTTATGGATTCTTTCATTATATAGACATCTAGAACTAGATCTAGTTGATATAAAATAAGAAGATCTAAATCTAGACTTCTGTTTAGAACTCTTAAGATCTATTAGATTTACGTAGTAATATTAGTAAAGATTGAATAATCAATAAAAAAATTTAAAGCAACTTTGAATGTAATAAGCAACTTAGTTAAAGGTACACTTCGGCTGACAATGCAATGTTTTTTTTTTACTCAAATTTATAGCCAAATTTTGGTTCCAAGTCACTTCATCCGGCACCTTCGATATGGGGTCACGGAGGTCACGCTTCATCCCCGGTCTCTTCATCCCTAGTCATTTCATTCCCTGGTCATTTCACCCCCTGTTCTTTGCATCATCAGATCATTTTATCTTACAAATAGTATGCCTAATTGTAAAATTCATGAAATTAGCAATATTTAATATATTCATTTTTATTTACATGACAAAATTGTGTAACACATCTGATAAGAGTCAAAGTAAATGTCAATTTAAAAACTAAAAAAAAAAATTAAACATGTATCAAAATAGAGGTCATGTTAACAAAGTGTTTTGTGTTCATCTACAATCTACAATAAACTACATCTATAAGATAGATAGGCTTCCTGGTTGTGCGGTTTGCGCGCTGGACTGTCGTTCAGATTTATCGATGGTCCCGGGTTCAAACCCTGCCCGCTCCCATTCCCCGTCGTCATGCGGGAGGTTTGGACTAGGAAGTAATTATCTTCAACTCTAACGGAACATCCGAAACATGTAAAACATTTTACAAAACAAATATTGACTGTTAGTACACATAAATATACCAAAGTTGATATCTAAAGTGAATATCAATTCACAAAATGCCTAATTACATATACATGTAGAAATGAAATATCGATAGAAATATGAAATATAAACCGATAAAGCCCCATAACACAATTTAGAACTTTAATGTTTAAGAGGAATTAAAGCAAAACTTGTATAGGCGACATGATATCATGTGGATGGGTGAAGTCAGCCTTCATTAGAAAAAATAAAACCTTATTTCAAGCCTAAGAATGAAGCGCCCATTTTCAAGAAAGAGCGATTGAAAATTAAAATAAAGTGAAAGATGGTCGTCAGGAGTTATGAGCGGCATGGTCATAAGTATTCTAATTGTTCTCATCTCTCAAAAGATTTCCACTACTTACACCACACCTTGAACTTTGATCATTACGTCATGCATATGAAATTTGTATAATATTACCCCCCCCCCCCCATTCAATAGAAGCGCTATAGCTAAGTGCACACCCAGATTTGCAATATATTATAACCTTTCTGATAAAGAATGTGAAGTGGAAGGAGAAACACTATAAACGCATTAATAACATGACAAAAAATATATAAAAAAGCAATCAAAATAATCATATTTATATATTAGATGAAATGAGGGCTTAAAGTTAAAGCACTAACAACACAATTAAACAATGAATAAGAAAAAATATTTAATAGGGATGAAATGACCGGTCACACAAATTTTAATTTCTCTCTTTTTTTTTACCTTAAAAAATTATAACAATTAAACTAGAGTTTTCCACCGTATAACCAACAATCTAGTAATTCTTTTCTCAGCAATATCAACTATTAAATTTATAGGAAAATCGTTAGAGCCGTTTTTGAAATCCGTGTCCAGGTTCCACTCTCCAGGTTCCACGAAGTTCTGATTTGGATAGAGGTATTGTAAGAAAGGAACATCTACATTTTTCAAGTCTCTAGCAATTGTCGTTACTAAAATTCTTCTGATTTTGCAATTATAAATTTTTGGTTTACTTCAGCGTCCGTCATCTATGTGTGGACGCTTTGAGATCAGTTCTACTCTCACTGAAAACGTTTAAATTGGAAGCTGCCCTACCAGGACGCCGAGGGTTTTGCTTAATAGAGCCTGACTGGCTTTACCTTTTGTAAAAATAAAAGTAAAGTTCCCCTTTCAGACCTTGTGGTCTATAGGGCAGATGATGTAAATGTCATCTGTTTCTGTGGCTTATGGTTAACAAGGATGTCATGTGGCCAGCACAACGACCAACCGCCTTTACTTTTCCCGAAATTAAAGCTCTCAGTCTTCACCAGGACTCGAACCCCGGTCCCCGGTTCGGAAGCGAAGCGCTTTACCGCTCATCCACCGCGACTCCGACTTTACCTTTTGGTAAAGATTATTTCTGTCAGTGGACAGGATGCCTTTTGGTTATAATTACTTTAAGCTTACACACGTATATTTAAAGCGAATTCTCCTTCGAATAATATTTGAATATATCAGTGAAATACACATTATTTTGAGGATATTGGGTGCATTTCATCTAACAAATGTTTTTAAAATTAAAATTTTTTAATAAAAATTTTAATGTAAGTTTTACTTAACTTCATAACGCTGTACGGTTTTTAATTATTTGATTGCCATGGAAACACAACAAAAGAGTAACACATAAGTTGCTTACTATTGCTTAACCAACGCTTTATAAAAGGTACAAAATTCATCAATCGTTTTTTCAGCTTTATGTATCGAGCGTCTTTCAGTATGTTACTTTTGAATGCCATGGGCAATCCATTAGCGCCCAGTAGCTGCTCGAGAATGATATTCTCATACTTATCTGATGCTTTTGTTTGACAACATCTTGCACAACAAACTAAAGGAGAGAGGAAAGTAAATCAATTTATACTAATGTTATACAAAAGGTTTCGCTTTTTATTTTTTACACATTCAAATGCGAATGCATTTTAAGAAACAGTTGATAACAAAAAAACGTTATATGTTAAGTCACAGGCAAAATAATATTTAAAAAAAATGATTAAGGCTCTTTTGTTTGTTAATAGGATATAAAATAAAAATCGGATACAAAACGATCGGATTTTGGCAAAGCTAATGTGCTGCTTTCAACATCTGTACTGGTGATCAATGCTATTGACATGGTCATCTTCTAAATAAATGAAAATTCAGACTGTTTTTCTCTCTCCCTTTATGTGTATGCTGGTTGTGTCGTGTGGTGCAATAGCTCCGAGCATGGATGGAGAGAGTCGTTACAAATGGTGTCAGAAGTGGAATCGTCTATGGCTCCTGTGAAACCGCTTGAGGAACTCTAATTGAAGGAACTGAAGTGAGATCTTCGTGGGCAGAGGGCTGGATGAAGATAGGCGGAAACAAGGAATTTTTACAAACGCTCCTCTGAGAAGCATTGGTAAAAGACGCGGGAGATACGGACACCTGTCAGTTTCAAATAAATCCAAACATTGAACGTAATTCAAGCAAAGTGAGAACAGATCAGTAGCTTTCAAGAACGGCAAGAACAGATCACCAGTAACATACAAGATTAGATCACCAGTAGCATACAAGATTAGATCACCAGTAGCATACAAGATTAGATCACCAGTAGCATACAAGATTAGATCACCAGTAGCATACAAGATTACATCTCCAATTGCAAGCAAGAACATGGAAGCTTTCCTCCTATAGAGGAGCACAACTGGCCCTGGCCAGACGATTATCAACTTCCCTTGAAAACTAAACGTCATTCGATACCATGCTTACTACTGGCCCTGGCTAGACTATTACCAAATTCCCTTGAAAACTAAACGTCATTCGATACCATGCTTACAACTGGCCCTGGCTAGACGGTTATCAACTTCCCTTGAAAACTTAACGTCATTCGATACCATGCTTACTACTGGCCCTGGCTAGACTATTACCAACTTCCCTTGAAAACTATACGCCATTCGATACCATGCTTACTACTGGCCCTTGCTATACGGTTATCAATTTCCCTTGAAAACTATACTATCATTCGATACCATAATTCTTACTGGCCCTGGCCAGACGGCTATCAATTTCTCTTGAAAACTATATTCATTCGATACCATGCCTCCTAGTATGTGAAGTGGTCTACCACGTTAAGGGGATCTGTAAAGCTGAGTAGGTTTTATTGGGTGAATCCTGTTTTTAAAAAAAAATATTTTAGAGAAAACCAAAGAAGCGACAGCGTATGCGAATTAGTCTACTCCCCCGACTTTTTTTTTGTGTCTAAAAATTGATCAAATGAATCCTTCTTAAGAATATAAAGGAATGTTTTTATGTCTTTTTGCCATTTTATTTTGTTAAAAGTAAAAACAAAAAAAAGTCCATGTTATTCCCTAGAGATATTGCATCACTTTATCTTTCATACTAAAGACTTAATGAATATACTAATGTCAATAGTATTGAAAGCTATATTTCGACGCACATCGCTAAGAAGCACAAATGGCAGACATGTTCCTCAGGCAACAGAATCTTTATGGCTTCCACCCGTCTATCTCGAATCACTCAAGGACATATCTACGCTAACATACGTCTAAAAAATGAACGATACGAGGGAGTTAGACTTTCTCTACTAGACAATTTATGCTCTGACGTAATTCTTGGACTTGACTTTAAAAGTTTGCACCAAAACTTGTTTATTCCTTTCGATGGTCAGAAACCATCATTATGCCTGAGTACTCTCCAGCCAGCGAAGGTAGAGGCTCCTAGCCTATTTAGTAATCTGTCACCAAACTGTACCCCAGTGGCTACAAGGTCTCGCAGATACTCAGTTCCAGATAGAAAGTTTATAGAGAAGGAAATTCAACAACTAATAAAGGATGAAATTATTGAACCATCTAAATCTCCCTGGCGTGCACAAGTCCTAGTCACAACAAATGACAGATATAAGAAAAGAATGGTTGTGGACTACAGCCAAACCATAAACCGGTTCACTCTACTAGACGCCTACCCTATGCCCCGAATTGACGAACTGGCAGAGAAGATTTCGCAATACTCTATATATAGCACTTTAGACCTGAGAAGTGCATACCATCAGACTCCTATAAAAGAAGAGGAAAGGCCGTTCACAGCCTTCGAAGCATGTGGGAAACTGTATCAATTCCGTCGGATTCCGTTTGGCGTTACGAATGGAGTCGCCTGTTTTCACCTGTTTTCAGCGTACGATTGACAAAATCATCGAAAACTCACGACTCACTGACACTTTTGCTTATGTGGACAATGTGACCATCTGCGGTCTAATCACACGACCGAAATCTACAACGATTTCTTGATAGTGCTCAAAAGTATGGAATCACTCTTACTGAAACAAAAAGTGAAATTAGCACTGCTAAAGTGAGACTGTTAGGATACGAGATTTCCAAAGGACAACTTAAGCCGGATCCTGAGAGATTTCGCGCTCTAAGGGAATTACCCGTACCAGTGAACATGCGTGAACAGAAACGAGTAGTGGGTCTTCTGGCTTACTACTCACAGTGGATACCTAACTTCTCAACAAAAATAAGCCTGTTAACAAGAAATCAACAATTTCCTGTCTCCGAAGAAGTCAAAAGAACATTTGAAAGTTTGAAAAATGAGCTTGAAAAAGCCGCCGAATATACTATTAATCCGAATCGCCCTTTAACCGTTGAGACGGATGCTTCTGATATAGCCATTGCGGCTACCCTCAACCAAGATGGCCGGCCCGTTGCTTTCTTCTCTCGCTCATTAACAAAAAGTGAAAGAAAACATTCTTCAGTTGAGAAAGAAGCATATGCCACTGTTGAGTCGCTGAGGAAATGGAAACATTTCTTAGTTGGTAAAGCGTTCACACTTGTTACGGATCAGCGATCTGTCTCTTTCATGTATAACAGGTCAAACAAGGGAAAAATTAAAAATGAAAAAATCCAAAGGTGGAAACTTGAACTCTCGTGTTTCCACTATGACGTCATCTATCGCCCTGGCAAGCAGAACACTGTAGCTGATACATTTATCAGAAACTATCTATCTGCCATCACTCGCAATGACCTTAAATTGCTGCACACTAGTCTTTACCACCCGGGCGTTACTCGACTATTGCACTACGTAAGGACTAAAAATCTTCCATTTTCCTGTGATGACGTCAGAACTGTAATAGAACAATGTCAAGCATGTGCAGAACTAAAGCCCCGTTTTTTTCGACAGCCGACCGGAGAACTGATTAAAGCAACTCAACCTTTTGAGAGAATTAGTATGGATTTCAAGGGACCTCTCCCTACTGTTTCAAGAAATAGATATCTACTTACCATTATAGATGAATTCTCTAGATTCCCATTTGCATTTGCATGTCCCGATATGTCTTCCTCTACGGTTGTTAAATGTCTCAATGAACTATTGGCCCTATTTGGATTTCCAGCGTACGTCCACACTGACAGGGGAACTTCGTTTATGTCTACAGAGGTGCAGCATTTCCTCCACGAGAGAGGAATTGCAACCAGTAGAACGACCCCATACAGTCCGAGAGGAAACGGACAAATAGAGAAACTTAACGGGACTTTATGGAAAGCCATCACCTTGGCTCTACATTCTAAGGGATTGGACATAGCTAAATGGGAACATGTACTAAATGATGCTCTGCAATGCATCCGGTCATTACTAGGCACTGCAACTAACAGGACACCACATGAACGACTTCTTGGGTTCAACCGAAGAAGTGGTTCCGGGACATCCTTGCCAACATGGTTATGAAAATTATATTCTGTATCGGTTGTCGTTCTTATGTTTACATGTGCTTGTAACTCGTCCGTGAGAATGTGTTCACGAAATGTGTGCCAATAATAGACCAATACCTCTAGGCAAAAGATGTAATGTAAACGACTCGACGTGAGCTGCGGTTTTCTAGACTGTACCTTATCTTATGAAATACAAACGTGACTTAAAAAAGATGTTCTGTATGGGGATTTAAGAGACTGTCTATTCAAATCACCATGTACATTGACATTTAGAACTAAAAGAAAACGAACTCCTCCCATTGGAAGTCTTTACCCGATCGCTCATTTCCGTCATTACAAAAAAATGTTTTCAAAAAAAAGTAAATATCTTTCCTCAACAAATAATTTAACCGAGCGAGGCTCAGGTCACCTGGTACTTAGAGAGTAGACGCAGTAGAGAAATCCATCGAAAAAGTAAAGACGCAAGTTCACTGTAAACACATCATTGCGCAGCAGGCCAATTTAGATAGATAGATGAAAGGGTGGGTAGATAGATATAGATAGGTTGGTGGGTAGATAGATAGATAGATAGATAAATACGCTGTAATAGAAAACAAACTCACCCAAAAGCATGATGAAAAGAAGCAGGAGTAACAAACTTCGGGCTATCATGTTGTAGATCTAGATGTAGCTTTGGTAAGTTACTTGAATAGTGGTGGCATCAGATAATATAGTCTCCTCATGACACGTGTAGCGCGCATTCACTTGTTTTGAAATCGATTCTCGCGATTATCTCAGAGGCGTATGTACGTTAAGTGTTCTGGGATTTATCCGCAAATGCTGGATATATCGTAATCATGTTATTTTAAACTGTAACTAGGAGCGTAATTCAACAATCGCTGGTTGTTTGTATGTGACTATAGTTTATTCAATTGTGTGTATTTGTGTGTTTGTATCTTTGGTGAGAAAATGTAGGCACTCTGAATTTCCATAAGTTTGTATAGATAAAGTAATATTTTAACTTTCCAATGGTCTGCTAATCAATTCAATGAATAGTAAATAAATGTGGATTTATCCTCAACTCGGAGTTACAATGGGTCACGCTTGTAGGATTGTGTCATGTACTCCAGATCCTAATTGACATTTACCCCCAAGAAAATAACTCAGTTCCTTACTAGATGTGAACTATAGACTATTCAAGAATTTGAAAGAAAGTCATGACAATGTTTAATCACTGTAAGTTATGTGACATACTTTTTGTATTATAGTTACAAAATGAACGATCTCTTATTGACAGCATGAAAACTAATTAAAAAATGACATTTTATTGAATTTTTTCCTTCTTTCGCTTCTTGATTAGCATTTTCTTACAAGGAGTCGCTGGCGGATTTTGTTTAAAAGAAAGAATACGAAAATGGGGCGGTAGGCCAAAACGGTTGAAGAGCACTGCTCTATCTAAATCTGTAAAAAGTCACCTAGACATTAAGGAGCAGCTTGGTCGATTAGCAACAAGTTTTAAAGCTGGTCACTTTGTAAATAGTTTTCCTTTGTTCTATTGTTTGGGATCTAGACGTTTTGATTGTTTGTGGGAATAAGCTGATAATCTTTATAAACATCTTCTCCTCCTTGTCTACCTCATAATGACATCATGGGAGAGGCTCTAATGAATACCAGCACATCGTACAAACTGTTTGGCACATCTGGTTATCTTTATATTATCTTATAAATTAAAGACGTTCTTTCTTGTCGGAAGATAGTTACGTCCTAGGCGTATCCATGAGTCACTCTAATCGTGTTCTTCTTTGCTAAGTCGTTGGTTTTCTTAGCTGATTCAAGCAACCCATTCCATGCATAAGGAATAAAAAATGTGTCTTTATCTTAGTGTCTATCTGAACCATATTATTATTAAAATGTATTTGCAAGTTATGATTTATTTTCTCTAAGCTTATATCAACTCGCTCTGTATGAATGTCTGGTAAAAAGTTTTGCATGTTATTTTTCCCACACCCAATCTTCGATCAAGTTTACATTTTGCAAAATTTTTTCTCGTACCTAACAAAACAAGAACCAATTTATTTACAAAATAACCAATTAGTACATTAAAAAAAAATTTCTACACCTTCGAATCAATTAACTCCCTCTAAGTAGCAATTAACAAGTAGTGCTTCCACTGAAGTACAGTTAAAAGGATGAACTATTATTGTAAAAAACTAGTATAGGCGACTCTGGAGTGGATGTCCCACCATGTGCCTTGTGCTTAACACCCTTTATAGTGCACAGAATTTCAGGCTTGTAATAAAGTGGCTTTATTATAGGCTTTCAATTTTTTGCACTACAAAGGACGTGAACTGTTCTATATCACCTTAGTTGTGACGATTCGCTTTCATTTGCAGAGATAATTATTGTTATTAATTTTGTTGAGGCCTAGAATATGATAACGTTTTTTTTTTTTGCCTTGGAGGAGAAGTCCTTGCCAGCTGTGTAGCGATTTGATAAATTTGAAAGTTTCTTTGAACAAGATTGAAGAAGGCAGTTATCTTGGTACATGTATTTACGTCTTGCGGAGTTGCGGTCCTTGTCAGCGCTCGATAAAATAGCAGGTGACACACGACCATCAGTTTACGATGGGAGAGGATCTCAGAAAGTTCTTCACATGTATCAACGGAGCACTGGCAGCACCAAGAAACCAAAAACTACGATCATCATGAATTGACTGCATTTGCTGGGTATTTTGGTAATGAAACTACAGATCTCTTATCTTATCTTATATAATACAGACGTTACTTCAAAAAAGAAGATGATTACGTCCTACGCGTCATGCATATTAACCAATGACTTAAATTCTGCCAAGTCACTGGTTTTTCTGGCTAGCTCAGGCAACCCATTCCATGCTCTAATAGCACTAGGTAAGAAGGAGTATTTGTACAAATTTGTCCTAGCATATGGGACGAGGAGTGTGCCTTTATTTTTGTGTCTTTCAGAGTATTTTATTAAATTTTGTTTTTGTATTTGAAGATTATGGTTCAGTGTTTTATGTATAATTGCTACTTTACTTTTGAGTCTTCTGTCCTGTAGGCTTTCTAAATTTAGTGATGTTACTAATGGTGTTACTCTAGTCAAATGTGAATATTCGTTTGTTATGAATCTCACCGCTCTATTTTGTGTTTGTTCCTGTTTCTTAATGTTTTCTTGAGTTGAGGGGTCCCACACGGTGGATGCATATTCTATTATTGGCCTAACCAAGGTTAAATAGCATTTTAGTTTTATGTTCTTATTTGATTTATAGAAATTTCTTTTAATAAACCCTAATGCTTTGTTGGATTTTTTAAAATAGTTTCATCAATATGTGGATTCCATGACAGTTTTTCATTTATTACAACACCTAGGTATTTTGCGTTTTTAGTCTGTGTTACTGGTTTGCCATGAATAAGATAAGTGGAATTAATTTGTTTTAGTTTTTTTGTTACTCTTAACAACTGACATTTTTCTGGGTGGAAAGACATGCTCCAATTTGATTCCCATTTCTGTAATTCATCTAATTCTCTTTGTAAAATATCTGTGTCTTGTGTTGTTTCTATTGTTCTATATATTATGCAATCGTCTGCAAATAATCTGACTTTTGTTCCTGCAGTAATGCAATTTGGTAAATCATTTATGTAAATTTAAAACAGTAGTGGACCCAAGACTGTTCCTTGAGGTACACCTGAGTTTACTGTTATTGGTGTTGATTTAGAGCCATTTATTATTACAGTTTGTTCTCTCCCTATCAGAAAATCTTTAATCCACTGATGCAGTGGAACTTAAATGCCAAAATATTTTAATTTTTTAAGCAAACTATGGTGGTGAACTTTGTCAAAAGCCTTGGAAAAATCTAGTAAGATAGCATCTATTTGTTCACTATTATCTAAACCTTTTGAAAAATCATCAATTAGTCCTATTAGTTGTGTTTCACATGATCTATATTTCCTAAAGCCATGTTGGTATGGCTTGAGGACATTATGTTTGTCTAAGTGGTTTATGATGTTGCTACATATTATGTTTTCTAGGATTTTACATGTGATGCTGGTAAGTGATACTGGTCTGTAGTTTCCTGGATCAGATTTTTCTCCTTTTTAAATAGGGGGGTGACATTAGCTTCTTTCCAGTCCTTTGGTACTCTGTCCTGGTTAAGCGATGCCTGAAAGAGTATTTTGAACACTGGGGCTAGCTCATTGCTTAGTTCTTTGAGTAATCTAGCTGGAATACCATCAGGTCCAGATGCTTTATTTGGTTTGGTGTTGGATAATAGTTTTTGAATTCCATTTTCTTGTACTACTAAATCTTCTATGTTGTCTACTTGGTTCAAATTAAGAAATATGTCTTTGTCTCCTGGGGCTGAGAATGCTGATGCAAAGTATTTGTTTAGGATGTTTGCTTTAGTTTCATTATCATTATGTATTATGTTATGTTCATCTTTTAATGGCGCTATGCCTGTTGTTTCCATTTTCTTAGACCTAATGTATGACCATAGGTTTTTGTTGTTATCTTTAGATATTACATTGTTTATGTATTCACTCTGCAGCTGTCTGCTTACTTTTTGGGTTAGGTGTTTAATTTTTATATACTTTTTGTGAACTCTTTCTGCCTTGGTTTCTTTAAATTTTCTATATAGGTTTTCCTTCTGTTTACAAAGCTTCTTTAGTCTATTATTAAACCAGCATTTATTTATTTTGTTTCATGTGTATTTAGTTGGTATATGATTTTCTATAATGCTTTTAAGATGGTTTTTAATGAAATTCCAGAGGTCATCGACTGGTTGGTTAATGTCTTTTTCTAATAAGAATGTTTGTTGAAATGCAGCTTGGTGTAGTTGTGTTAGGTTACATTTATTCCAGAGTAAGATTTTTCTTTTGGGTTTTGCATTGGCTACTGCTTTTATCTGAATGTGTATTTTTATGATCTCATGGTCTGATAGACCAGGGATAATATCATAATCAACTACTAATCCAGGTCTGTTGGTTAAGAAGAGATCTAATGTGTTGTTTAATCTAGTTGGCTTTTTAATGATTTGATCTAAACTTAGGTTGTGTAAAGTTTCTATGAAAAGGTCATTTATGTCCTTAAGGTTTTGGTGTTTATCTATGGTTAGTGTTTTCCAATTTATATCAGGTAGGTTGAAATCACCCATAATCCAAAAAACTGCATTTTTATTTGTCTCTTTAAGTGTAGTAATCTGATTACATAGTTCCTGCATGTATTCTAAACTAGAATTTGGTGGTCTGTAAATGCTGCCTATTATTAGGGATGTTGAGGTGGTATTAATTTTACAAAATGTAGATTCTATATTTTTTGAGTTAGGTAAGGTAATTTCTTCTGCTATAAGAGTGTTTTTTATTGCTAAAAGAACTCCTCCATGATTATCAGCCCTATCTTTTCTAAAAATTTCATAATTACTATTGAAAATTTCTGCATTATAAATTTCAGGATGTAGCCAAGTTTCTGTTCCTGCAATTATGTCTGGTTTCTCACATTCTAATAAAATTTCTAAGTCTGCTGTTTTGTTCCTAATGCTTTGAAAATTTATTACTAAGGTTTTAAGGTATTTTGGTATTACTTCTTTAGTAGGTTTGTTTAGTGAGGCTGTTGTATTAATTTTAGTAGATTTAGGTTTATCTTTAAACTTATCCAAGGCTTACTCCTTCTATTGTGTTGTGCCTTACGTTTGAAATTCTTGTTTCTAGCTTACATGCTAAAGAAACAGCTAAGTTGTTATTCACACGTTGACAATCTAATTAATTTGTACGCTTTCTATAGTTTAGGACCATGAGTTGATTTTCGCACTAAAAAAAAAATCGATAGACAGAGATATCTTTTTTAACTAACATATAATATCCTCAGGTGCAGGGCTCTATAGAAGTTCTGTAATTACACATTTACAGACCTGCCAGCTGTTTTTTTTACAAGATTTCGGCTGGCTGACATAATTTTTCGGCTGATATCTGGATAAGCCGGATTTCTCCGTTAATTAGCAATTGTGGCTGATTTCCGGCTGATTAGAAAAATATTCGGCTAGTTCGGCTTATGCCTTGCCAATAATAAAGTAATAAAACTTCATGAATAAAAGACTTCAGAAAAAACTTTCTTTCAAATATATAAAAAAAACACTTTTATATTCTGTCATAATTTACATTATTTAGAGTGCATGAAAATGCAGTCCATTTTTTAAGTTAACCACTCAATATATCAGTTTGTAATTGTCATGGATGAAACAAACACGATGTAGCTTATCAGCTGTCAGACTTGATCGTTTGCTGTTTATTATCAAACCGGTAACCGAAAACATGCCCTCAGCTGGAACAGATGATGCTGATGATGATAGGTGAAGTCGAGCCAGTTGAGTAAGATATGGATACAAGGATGATGCAGCACTGCTACGCCAGAAATCGAGAACATCATGAAACTGAACAATAGGTGCCGTCAAATAATTTGCTATTTCCACTGCTACCTGAAAAAAAAGTTCAAAAAATCAAACTACAATTTTACTGTTTGGTTATAAAACATTTCATTACAGTACATAGTAAATGTAATATTTATCTTGTTCAGTTAATAGATAACAGTAAACAATTATTGGAATAAAAACCTATACTAAAATGTCACTAAAGGTACTTAAATAGCCTAATATTAAAACTACTCTTGAATAAAAAAAATAAAAATAAAATAATATAAAAAACCTTTTTGGTACAATCGTTGGGTGACTGTTCAATTTTCAATTCATTCATCAGCTCCATTCGCAACCTCTTTCATCTGCTTTCTTCGGAAACATCTTCACTGACTAGTTGCGAATGTGATAGATCAGCTTCAGACACGATGAATCCACGGGTCATAGCTGACTCTATGGCTTTCTCCAGAAGTGTGGTTGCTTCTGGCCGTGGAATCAATGATTTTAAATCTGGATCAAGCAGCTGATGCAGCTTGATGTTATCGTTGACAGGAAATCGATGGTCAAGTTGGTTGAGCACTGACTGCTTGATCATTTGCATCTTGTCATCATCAACACTTGACGCTGTGCAGATCTTTTTGATATGCATTTTCATCAGTGGAATTGCTGATAAGGTTGGCATTGAGCAGCTAAAGAGATCAGTTAGATTTTGGAAGGGTTTTAAAAAGGTAACAAGTTCACCTAAAAAATCAATTTCATCTTCATGGAGGCAACACGCCCAATACGCTTGAGAGTATTTTGGACCTCCCTTTTCAAATTAAGTATTGACTGAATCATCATCAGTGTTGAATTCCAACGTGTTGCACATGATCCCTTCAATGACTTATGGTTGTATGTATGCATACTGTTAACATCAGTGGAGTCAATGCTGCTTTCCGAGGTATCCACTATTGATACACTGAATTCTTCATCCACATGAAGCAATTCACACACTGATGATATGCCTTCTTTCAGGGTTTTAATAATTTCTTTATCCTCTGTAAACGCTGTCTCATCTTCCATAATTGCAGTTTTGAAATGAAGTGCAGTTATGATGTTGCAGCACTTTTGTAGTATATGCAGTACATCTTCATTTCTATTAATGCTATCAGTAGTAAGCAAAAGGTGCAATGCATGTGCTGTACAGTGCTGATAGGAATCAACCTTTAAAGGTTTTGAAGTCTTGATCATATTTGCAGCTAGTTATGAAAAGCTTTTTGGGATCAACACCAAAGCTTTTCAGAACAGAGCTGATATGGTCAGCAAGGTCGTGTGCAGCATGAGTAGGCAAAGCATGACAGCCAAGTGTGACAATTTTATATGTCCAATCGTGGTCTAAAAAGGAAGCCCGGATGCCAAGGTAATTGATAGCCCGATATCGATCAGTCCATCCATCAAAGAGCAAACAAAGTGAATTGACTTTAGTCATTTTAGTTTTGACAGCAGACCTGATAGCTTGATAAACATGCATCTAGGGCTATTCCAGCAAGTGTTACAGGTGCAGGTATGTTGAGAGATGGGCAATTAATTTTGAAAAACTCAACAAAACCTTCTTTAGCTACATTTCCAAAGGCGAGTAAGTCTCTACAAAACCAGAGGACAATGTCTCTTGTCACTTCAAGGCTTGATGTTGCCTGACATTGACTGGCGCCTTTTCCATACTTACTTAAATATCCCATAATTTTGTTTGATTTTTCCTTACTTTGTACTGCTACGTCATGCTTGACACTCAAATGAAGATTCATATTGCCACTTGATGTTGTTGCAGCAAAATTCGTAACTTTTGAAATGTGACCCTTGTTACCCAGTGACTGCTGAGTAGTCTGGTACAGCTGACAATAGACCCTATTTTCGTCAACATTTCTCCCATCAGCAGAGAACAGGCCACCAAAATATCTCCAGCATTGGGCCTTGGAATTTCTATGTTGGCTAGGCGGTTTAGATTTTACATGTAATTTGGTAACAAACTGCCTCTCTTCTCGGTTTAGATGACATCTACTCACAGGCTTACCTTTTTACTAGTAGAAGTAGAAGATCGCTGAGCCATTTATTTTATAAAACGGATTATTGATAATAAATCATGTTATTGACAAAAAAAACCGGTAACTTAAATTAATTGAATTATTTTTTTAAATTGTATTTTAACTGGGGTTTAATAAAATTAGAATTGTAATTTGACATTAGACAAGAACTCTTTATCAAACTTCCGGCGACCTTTATTTAAAAATGCAATCGATTTTAAACCGGAATGCCAAGAAAAAATTGAAAAAAAAAACTTTACGGCGCATCATTCATTTTCGGCGAATTTTAGTCGGACAAAATATGGCAGCTAATACGGCCCGCCACATTTTTTTCGGCGGATTTTAGGCGGACAAAAATTTGGCGGCGAATTCGGCGCCCGGCGCCGGCTGAGGGGTCTACACATTTAGGCTTAGAGCATTGCACAATCTCTCTGGGTAATTTATCATCTCAATGGGTCTATGACGCAGATTTATATTCATACATTAAGTACATTTTACGTTATAAATGAAAAAGTCAAAACATTTTCTTAGCAACACGGCATTGCAGGCTGCGCGAGAAAATGCATAATGGCACTATTTTCTATACGCTATACTCTATACTGAAGTTAGTTTTCTTTTAGTATAGTTCCATGGTTTAATAAATTTGTAGACGTTTAGGAATCATTTGCACATCATCATCTAGGCCAGGAGCTATAGTTTGATATATACAATTACTCTGTGGTTGAACTGTTAAGCGCTTGGCTTTGGAACATGTAATCCTAGGTTCCAATCTAGGTGAAGACTGGGATTTTAAATGTCGGGATTACAGGGCTTTCTTGAGTCCACCAGACTCTAATGGGTACAATGGGATTGCAAGGTCTGAAAGGGGAACTTAATTTTTTTATGATTATATACATAATACATTCACTTAACCAGGATTTGTTTCGTGGGGGAGGAGCGGAGTAAAAAATAATCCTTTTTTTTAAAATCTTACATAAATATGTTGAAATAAGTTATATAGTCATCTCATTTACTAAATAGCCTCAAGTGTTTGTTACTATTAATAGTGAACAGTTGTAAAAATGGTGTATTCTTATGAAAAAAAACTGCTTACATACTTGATATTAAAAATTTTTGCTTTTAGAAAAGAAAAAACCGTTGCATCAGAACTTTGAATGGTCTAAAATATCCTGATGTATGATTTTCGATATCTTTTCTAGTTTTAAGAGAGCTAAACGGGACGGTCGGACGGACGGACAGACAGACCACCCAAAACTAATAGCGTATATTCCCCTTTCGGAGGCGCTAAAAATAAAAAAAAGATTGAAGAAAATAGCAGGCTGCGCCTCAAAACGAGAACGATCATCAGTGGATGATGAGAAATTCGCCAACGAACTAAATGATTTTTATTCTCGTTTCGACAAAGAAGATTTTGTTGACCTACACAAAGAAATTTTCAACACTCTGACCAAAGAAAAACAAGAACCCTACGTCAATTTTGTAACTGAAGATAAGGTGACCTTATTATTTAAAAGAGTAAACGTAACAAAAGCTTCTGGACCAGATAAAATTAGTGGCAAGCTGATCAAGCTATGTGCAGAGCAAATCTCTTTTATCTTCTGTCATATCTTTAACCAGTCATTGCAAACGGGCATAATTCCACACATCAGGAAAACTTGAGATCGTACTTGTAACAAAGAAACCAAAAATTGATTGCTTAAATGATTTCCGCCCAGTAGCACTAACATCTATAGTTATGAAATGATTTGAAAAATATATGCTTAAACAACTTGTAGCAAAATCAGTAACAGCCTAGACCCTCACCAATTTGCATATAAAGCAGCCAGGGGAACTGAGGATGCAATTCTGTTGCTTTTGGACCAGCTTTATAAGCCTCTCGATACACCCAAAACATATGCACGAGTCCTTTTCGTAGATTTCTCCTCGGCTTTAACACCATACAGCCACATCTAATGATAAACAAACTGAGTAACTTAAATGTCAGCCCTTACGTACAAGCATGGGTTCTAAACTTTTTAACCCAACGTCCCCAGTATGTTAAAGTCAACAACACTAAATCGTCAAATCGAGTACTATGTACGGGTGCTCCACAAGGTTGTGTGCTTTCTCCTGTACTGTACACTCTTTACACTAATGACATAAGAAGCATCTATGACTCAGTTAAACTCATTAAATTCGCTGATGATACTGCCATAGTCGGTCTTATTTCAGAAGATGAAACTCAGTACCGGAGCTCGATAGAAGAGTTTACAAACTGATGCACTGACAACTTTCTAGAACTGAATGTCACAAAAACTAAAGAACTTATAATAGATTTCAGAAAGAAAAAACAAACAAGGCCCGAACTGCAAATAAACACTACATCTATAGAAAAAGTGAAGGCATATAAATATCTAGGCGTTATCATTGATAACAAAATTTCCTGGTAAGATCACCTTGGAACTCTGACAAAGAAAACAGCCTAGTGACTATTTTTTCTATACAAACTCAATAGCTTTAAACTAAACAAGAAGATCCTTGACACTTTTTACGGCGCGTCTTTACAAAATCTGCTAACATACGGAATAACTTGTTGGCAAGGCAACGCTTCATCTAAACTGTTGCGCCGTCTAGAAAACATCTTAAAAAGGGCATCACAAATTACACAGTACCATATTTAAAGGAACTTTTTGAACAAAAGTGTTTTAGAAAAAATGGAAAAAATCTTGAAAGACACAACGGCCACCCGCTCCGTCAGAACTACGTCAGGTCGTTGGTGTCAATCAAAACCAGAACAGAGCGGGTACTAAATCTCGTTTGTACCTCACTTGGTCAGACTAGATCTATAGCAACGCCACTCGTTGATCAGAAAACATGAAAAGGACCAAGACGCCCGTGTGTAGTCGCTGAATGAACTCTTTATGTTGTGTCTGTTCTATGTATGTGTATGTTTCTGTTGTGTTGTCTTTATATGAGAAAAAGTCTTGTACTCACAAAAAATTTCCATAAGGATCAATAAAGCAGTCTTAGTCTTAGTCTTAAAAAATAAAAATTTAAGCGAGGCGCATATGAAAATTGAAGATCTTAGAGTTTTCAGTAGTTTGTATAAAGCTACTTTAAAGCGGCGACCTACAAAGTTGACTAATTTTTAGCTTTTATCACCTCTTCGGTCTAGTACTATTTCTTTTCCTTCTTTGAGATACCAAACAAAATAGCTAATTACCAATGTTTAATTAAGTAATTGATAATCTTTAAAATTGATTTTAGTGTTGTGAGGTAAAAGAAATAAGTGTGCACAATTTCAGCTTGATCTGAGATAGTGTCCAAGAAATAACGTTTACAATCTTTTACAAGGTAGACAGGACAGAGTGGGTTGATATAAGCTTTGTAAAAAAATATTTAATAGTCTCAATGGTCCCGGGTTCACACCCTGCCCGGTGCCATCCCCCCTCCTTAGTCGAAATGCGGGAGGCTTGGACCAGGCTGTAGATTATCTTCAACTCTGAAATAATATCCGAAACATGTTCAACATTTTAGAAAAGAAACAAACAAGCAAGTTAGGAAGCTACTAGAAGGCTCATGTGTATCGAGCCCACATCTTATCCGTACGTAATTATGCTCGAACCGTTGTCCAGATGTTGTCCTTTCATCTGTTGATATATGTTGAACTAAACACAGAAGACATCAGTAAAAGAGAAATAATAATGAACAAGATAAAAAACATTATCAACAATAGATTTTTTTTTTTTTAATTAATTGGTCAATATATCATTATAATAGAATGTCTCGTGTTTTCAAAACAAAAAAAAAAGAAGTAGTCACAATAGAAGGAACAAGAATCAACCCTTTTGTACAATGTGCAAATATTTTTTTTTTTGTTGAAATCATCTATTGTAGTTACAGTCGTTTAATAATATCCTGTTACACTACGCAGCACTGTGAAATATCTTTTCAAATCTTTTACTTTGTATATATATATATATATATATATATATATATATATATAAACAATATATAACAATTTTAGCTTTAATTTTTTATAAATAGCTGAGAAACGGATGCAATGCCCTCAACGGCTGTCCCATCCTATCTTTTCTTATATAATACAGACGTTACTTCAAAAAAGAAGATGATTACGTCCTACGCGTCATGCATTTAGTCGTGCATATTAACCAATGACTTAAATTCTGCCAAGTCACTGGTTTTTCTGGCTAGCTCAGACAACCCATTCCATGCTCTAATAGCACTAGGGAAGAAGGAGTATTTGTACAAATTTGTCCTAGCATATGGGACGAGGAGTGTGCCTTTATTTTTGTGTCTTTCAGAGTATTTTATTAAATTTTGTTTTTGTATTTGAAGATTATGGTTCAGTGTTTTATGTATAATTGCTACTTTACTTTTGAGTCTTCTGTCCTGTAGGCTTTCTAAATTTAGTGATGTTACTAATGGTGTTACTCTAGTCAAATGTGAATATTCGTTTGTTATGAATCTCACCGCTCTATTTTGTGTTTGTTCCAGTTTCTTAATGTTTTCTTGAGTTGAGGGGTCCCACACGGTGGATGCATATTCTATTATTGGCCTAACCAAGGTTAAATAGCATTTTAGTTTTATGTTCTTATTTGATTTATAGAAATTTCTTTTAATAAACCCTAATGCTTTGTTGGATTTTTTAAAATAGTTTCATCAATATGTGGATTCCATGACAGTTTTTCATTTATTACAACACCTAGGTATTTTGCGTTTTTAGTCTGTGTTACTGGTTTGCCATGAATAAGATAAGTGGAATTAATTTGTTTAGTTTTTTTGTTACTCTTAACAACTGACATTTTTCTGGGTGGAAAGACATGCTCCAATTTGATTCCCATTTCTGTAATTCATCTAATTCTCTTTGTAAAATATCTGTGTCTTGTGTTGTTTCTATTGTTCTATATATTATGCAATCGTCTGCAAATAATCTGACTTTTGTTCCTGCAGTAATGCAATTTGGTAAATCATTTATGTAAATTTAAAACAGTAGTGGACCCAAGACTGTTCCTTGAGGTACACCTGAGTTTACTGTTATTGGTGTTGATTTAGAGACATTTATTATTACAGTTTGTTCTCTCCCTATCAGAAAATCTTTAATCCACTGATGCAGTGGACCATTAATGCCAAAATATTTTAATTTTTTAAGCAAACTATGGTGGTGAACTTTGTCAAAAGCCTTGGAAAAATCTAGTAAGATAGCATCTATTTGTTCACTATTATCTAAACCTTTTGAAAAATCATCAATTAGTCCTATTAGTTGTGTTTCACATGATCTATATTTCCTAAAGCCATGTTGGTATGGCTTGAGGACATTATGTTTGTCTAAGTGGTTTATGATGTTGCTACATATTATGTTTTCTAGGATTTTACATGTGATGCTGGTAAGTGATACTGGTCTGTAGTTTCCTGGATCAGATTTTTCTCCTTTTTAAATAGGGGGGTGACATTAGCTTCTTTCCAGTCCTTTGGTACTCTGTCCTGGTTAAGCGATGCCTGAAAGAGTATTTTGAACACTGGGGCTAGCTCATTGCTTAGTTCTTTGAGTAATCTAGCTGGAATACCATCAGGTCCAGATGCTTTATTTGGTTTGGTGTTGGATAATAGTTTTTGAATTCCATTTTCTTGTACTACTAAATCTTCTATGTTGTCTACTTGGTTCAAATTAAGAAATATGTCTTTGTCTCCTGGGGCTGAGAATGCTGATGCAAATTATTTGTTTAGGATGTTTGCTTTAGTTTCTTATCATTATGTATTATGTTATGTTCATCTTTTAATGGCGCTATGCCTGTTGTTTCCATTTTCTTAGACCTAATGTATGACCATAGGTTTTTGTTGTTATCTTTAGATATTACATTGTTTATGTATTCACTCTGCAGCTGTCTGCTTACTTTTTGGGTTAGGTGTTTAATTTTTATATACTTTTTGTGAACTCTTTCTGCCTTGGTTTCTTTAAATTTTCTATATAGGTTTTCCTTCTGTTTACAAAGCTTCTTTAGTCTATTATTAAACCAGCATTTATTTATTTTGCTTGATGTGTATTTAGTTGGTATATGATTTTCTATAATGCTTTTAAGATGGTTTTTGATGAAATTCCAGAGGTCATCGACTGGTTTGTTAATGTCTTTTTCTAATAAGAATGTTTGTTGAAAGTTTAATGCAGCTTGGTGTAGATGTGTTAGGTTACATTTATTCCAGAGTAAGATTTTTCTTTTGGGTTTTGTATTGGCTATTGCTTTTATCTGACTGTGTATTTTTATGATCTCATGGTCTGATAGACCAGGGATAATATCATAATCAACTACTAATCCAGGTCTGTTGGTTAAGAAGAGATCTAATGTGTTGTTTAATCTAGTTGGCTTTTTAATGATTTGATCTAAACTTAGGTTGTGTAAAGTTTCTATGAAAAGGTCATTTATGTCCTTAAGGTTTTGGTGTTTATCTATGGTTAGTGTTTTCCAATTTATATCAGGTAGGTTGAAATCACCCATAATCCAAAAAACTGCATTTTTATTTGTCTCTTTAAGTGTAGTAATCTGATTACATAGTTCCTGCATGTATTCTAAACTAGAATTTGGTGGTCTGTAAATGCTGCCTATTATTAGGGATGTTGAGGTGGTATTAATTTTACAAAATGTAGATTCTATATTTTTTGAGTTAGGTAAGGTAATTTCTTCTGCTATAAGAGTGTTTTTTATTGCTAAAAGAACTCCTCCATGATTATCAGCCCTATCTTTTCTAAAAATTTCATAATTACTATTGAAAATTTCTGCATTATAAATTTCAGGATGTAGCCAAGTTTCTGTTCCTGCAATTATGTCTGGTTTCTCACATTCTAATAAAATCTCTAAGTCTGCTGTTTTGTTCCTAATCCCATGGCGCCGCTTGACAGATTTTCCATAAACATATCGGAATTCGTCCTGAAGAGAAAGACAAAACACAATTTGCACATTAAAATAACACGAGATAGCTAGCTAGATAGATAGATAAATAGATAAATGGATGGATGGATGGACGCACGGACGGACAGATAGATAGATAGATTGATCAATTGATACTACCAAATATCATTCTGTTTATATCATTTCTATGTTTATGTCAATATTTTTTCTTCACACTGTGGTTGGGGGCGTTACCTGTAATACAAATTACTCCACTGACTATACCCAGGGAAGCTACTTCTAGAATCATTTCTTGTATTAGGTAAAGCAATTCTGACATACAGACTAATTAGTTACACATTAAATCGCGTTGTTTTAATGTAATTATCTAAACAAGTTTCTCATATTTTAGAGCATCTGATGATGGAAATTATACCTTCTTTAATGCCAATGGAAAATGGCAGAAACTAGTAGCTCTAAGAGTGCACACGAAGATTTGCAAATTGAAAACACACAAAAAAAAATATTACAAAGCAAGTTTGTGTTATCACACAATTTCAGAGGCGGCCCCGTTGGATAGCTATTGAATTCGCCTATTTTGAATGAATATTCAAGACATGATGTTGTTTTGATTGTCAAAAGTAATAATGTTTTAAAAACTTATTAGCCGTTGTAATTTTTTTTTCTGTAAATATTTTACATGTTTCGGCTGTTCCTTCAAAGTTGAAGATAATTTTTTTCCTAGTCCAAACCTCCCGCTGGACAACGAGGGATGGCAGAACAATGTCTATAATTAAAATAAGAGTTGTAAAATGCACGTATACAATGATTTGAAACATAAGTTATAGTATAGGTTTTAATTTAGGAAGATATATTATCCCTCAATCACTGTACAATTACTGTATAAATTAGACAAATGTATTTTATTTGGATTGATAGCTAAATCAGCGCATTTTGATAACTGTGTATCTTATAAATTACAGACGTTAGTTCTAAGAGAAGATAAATGATACAGATACAATTATAAACATAAAAATCTAAAATTATAATTTTCATATATCTCTTTTGGAAATGTGAACTATTAGTAAAATATGTCAAAGTATGGTAACTATATCAGACTATTTTGAGCTTATTTAGTACTTACTTGACTTTGCCTTTCTCTTTTTTTCCTCTTCTTTAAACAAGAAAAAAATGATAGTACAAATAGTTAATGGAAAGAATACAATGTTTTTAACGCTATAAAAATAATAGAAAGGTAAATTTTCCCTTTCAGACCTTGCAATCTATAGGGCAGATGGTGTAAACATTATCTGTTTCTGTGGGTCACGGTTAACGAGGGTGTCATGTGGCCAGCACAACGACCACCGCCTTTCTTTCCCCAACTATTGTCAGGTACCCATTAGAGTTGGGTGGACTCAGGCGCCCTCTTAAAATACCGAAACTCAAAATCCCAGTCTTCACCGAGATTCGAACCCAGGACCTCAGGTTTGGAAGCCAAGCTCTTAACTATACGACCACCGCGACCCCCTTTCTTTTGATAGATAAATGAAATAATCAATAATGGGTGGCCTTTCACGCTTATTATATTAATAAATCGAAATATGTAACGGCTTGATGAACATTGTTGAATAAGATGTAGGTTCTCTCAGTCAGCAACTGCCATTATGGTCATGGCGGAAAAGAACAACTTTATTTTCTTGAACGAGTGCACTTTGCGCACCATATCACCAGACATAGAAAACTATTTTAAGATTAAGCATACCTTCTTTTTGTCTTTGTAGTTCCCTTTGTCTGGCCTTTTCTCTCTCTGCAAGCACTAAAGAGATAATATAAAAGAGGATTAAGTATAAGAAGGAACCATCTCTGTAAGGCAAAAAAACTGTTAAGGCTTTAGATTTTTGTAACTGACATTGAAGAGAAATCATTTCTCGCTACATTGGTTTCTTGAGTTCAAGAAAATCTTTCTGTGTCCGAAACATCTTCAACTTCGACTATGACAAAAGCAAACTTGAAGTCAGGTAGATTAGAAAAGAAAGATGAAGTTTCGTCCGCGTGCGCAAATATTCTTTCCCCGAAAATTATTATCTGTTTGTCAGGTTCAATGTTATTTTTTATCTTATCTTATCTTATATGATACAGACGTTACTTTAAAAAAGAAGATGATTACGTCCTAGGTGTCATGCATTTAGTCATGCATATTAGCCAATGAACTTAACTCCGCCAAGTCGCTGGTTTTCCTGGCCAGCTCAGGCAACCCATTCCATGCTCTAATAGCACTAGGGAAAAGGATCTTTTGTACAAATTTGTCCTAGCATATGGAACAAGTAATGTGCCTTTATTTTTGTGTCTTTCAGAGTATTTTATTTGTTGCTTACATTTCTTCTTTTTTTCTTCTTCTTGTATAACAGCTTTTCTCAAACTTTCGATGAAATAGCCAATACTGTCTGCTATACCTTTCCAGAATCTATCTGCGAATAGAAACAGAAGTCATGTCTTTCTTTAAAGATGAAATTTAAAAAAAAAAAACAGATACATTTACTTTTTTTTTTGATAAATGGCTGAAACAAATATTTAACACTGCAAAGTTGATTAGTGGTTCTATGCTTTTTTTTTTTCTTTCAAACTTGTGCCTGTGAGAACAAATGGTTTTTGTTTGTTTTCTATCAATGTTTAGCGTCTAAATCTCTCTCTCTCTTACTCTCTCACTCTGTATATATATATAAGTAGATAGTAAGGGGTGTGTATGTATGGTTCCCTGTCATTTCATCCCCTTGTCATTTCATCCCCTTGTCATTTCATCTTGAAATGTCGTAGTGCCTTCAGATGTTGTAGTTCCTTGAAATGTTGTATTACTTTGAGATGTTGTATTACCTTGAGATGCTGTATTACCTTGAGATGTTGTATTACTTTGAGATGTTGTAGTTCCTTGAGATATTGTTTTACCTTGAGATGTAGTTCCTTGAAACCTTACAGGTCCATGGGTTGATATGAGTCAAGGGTCAATGCTTTCAGTACAAAGTTATATCAGTATTAAGTTGTGTCAATATAAAGTTGTCTAAGCATCTGTTGTAGTAGCGTAAAGATATATGAGGGTAAAGTTGGAACAGTAAAACTACAGTCTAACTAAGAAACATTAGTTTGTGGTTTTATTATTTCATAGAATTTGCAAGAATCTGAATTTTAAATCAATTTAATGCTGAATTGAGAATGAATGGATTTTTTGAACTCAAAAAAAACAACAAAAAAACAACACAAAAGTGTATTTCAATCACGGAATTTCTACGGCAAAAGAGCCTGTTTGCGACGATAACTAAAGGAGCAGTGCATGAACTCTTTGGGTTCCTATTCTTAGTTTGTGTGAAAAAAAAACTTCGCTTTTAATTTTTTGGTTAAACTTTGACTGATTATAATAATACTACTTTGTTTTATTGAGCGCTGTTAACAGACGCAATGTAGGCTCAAGGCGCTCCAGTAACACTACAGACCTCAACACGAAACGCTAAAATTACAAACTAATCTAAAAAAAGTTTTGATGGACACATCATCATGTATTAATCCAGTTTTATACATACCCTGTACTCTTTTTTCTGAAAAAAAAATACATATAAATTTGTTAATTATAGATATACATCGGTATTTATCGGTTTTAAATAATGGGAACAGCCGCTTTAGCGTTATGTTATGTTTTGTTTTTAGTCTGTACAGTTTTAAAGTAAAAGAAGTAGAGTTTCCAGTTTGCTATCTATATGGCAGATGATGACAAGTTCACCAGTTTCTGTTGCTCACGGCTAACGAGGGTGTCATGTGGCCAGCACAACTAATCTCAGGTACTCATTATAGCTGTTGGACTCAGTGGCGCCCCAAAGATCCCGAAATTAAAAATCCCAGTTTACTCCAGGATTCGAACCCGGATCACCCGGTTTGGAAGCCAAGCGCTTTATTGCTCGGCTGCCACGTCTCCTCTGTCAAGTTTAGATATGGAATACGAAGCTCGACTAATGTGTTCACTAGTAGCAAGTAATAGTAGCACCCCTTAGTACGTCTAAACATAAGTGTATATGCAAGGGCAATTTGGATTACCAATACGCTCATTCCTTGGATTATACTGAAGAAGCTGCAGCTGGATCTCATACTTATATGAATTTAACAGAAAATCCGGTCCTGGAGCCCGTAGGCGGGGGGATAGTAGTAAGACTACTGCTCTCTGGCAAACTCCTGCAGCCACCTGTCCCCAAATTGTGATGGAAGAGAGGCGTGTGCTGACGTGTGGGCAGCCCAGCACTCGCAAATTTACCGCCCAGGCTTTCCCCCAGCAATGGAGAGGTCACTCCATCTTTGACAGTAATGTCTTTGGAAAAAACACGGAGAGTGGTAGTTACCGGTGATAAGTTCCTAGCTGATTGGCGTAAGCTGGAACGCCAGAGACCACTCTTGACGGTAGGAGGGGCTTTTTAGCCTCAACTGGATAGCTACTGCCTGCCTGAAGCCGAGCAGCCCTCGGACAGTAAAGTGCTATCCCGCCACAGCTTGCCGCACCACTGGGTGCTTGGTGCTAAGACAAAATCAAAAAGCAATCTGCTCACCCGCACCTGCAAATACAATCAAAAGAAAACCCTCAACATTAATGCGATCTAATAGAAGGATGTATGCAAACGGGACATGAAGCTCTTCAAAATCGACACTGGCAACTGGGAAGAGGTAGCACTGGACAGATCCTCATGGAGAGAGAGCATAAAGGAAGGGTCAAAGATTGCAGATGTCATACACAACAGAAGCAGAAAGAAGGGTGAAAATGCAACGACGCCTGGTGATTATATGTGCCCAACCTGCGATCGCAGCTGTGTAGCAAGGATTGGCCTCGTTAGTCACACAAGAAGTTGCAAAGGGAAAAGATCGTCTCTCGAGACGTAAAATGCCACAGATGAATTTAACTTTTGTGGTACATTCCAAGTACCAGTACCGCGCGTAGGTATAAAGCCATGTTGGGATTACCTGTTGGATTATCTACATGAAATAGACTAAGAGAAATCACATTATTGGATAACCTTGGACTATTGTCTTTAACCTGTTGGAGTACCAGTTGAACAACATTAGTAGGAGCAGAGGTATTAGTATTATTTTAATTTTGCTTTAATTGTTTTTGTATGTATATTATTTTGTGAGGTAATATTGTAATAAAGGACATTGCTCTAGGAAAATGTCAGAGTTTATACCTCGTCCATTTGAGAAGATTGTAGCCCAGGCTCAAATGTTGGGGTTTAAGGGCAAAACGTTAAAGAAATTTATAGATGCCCAACAGAAAATTGACTTAGACTGACAAGGTAAGCGGAGGAGAGAAGACATATAAGAGAGATGGAGGACAAACAACTAGCAAGACAACATGAAATGGATCAGAAAGACATGACAGTTAACGACAACCCCAAACAGAGTAAACAGACAAAAACCTAAAATGCATGACAGACAACGAGGACTTGTTATTCTACTTAGAACTGTTCGAAACAAGTGCTACTGCTAACGACAGACCCAAGACAAGATGGCCACTTGTCCTCACTCACAAATTAAATGAAAAATTAAAATTGTTTATGATACAAACAAAACTGCTACATAACACTGACTATGATTTTGTTAAGGGGGAGCTCCTAAAACAAGCCCAACTAACGGAAGAAGCACGCTGGAGACTGTGGCATGAACTTTCTCCAAAGACGGACGATATGAAAGATTTTTATGTCCATTTGAAAAGGACATTTGACAACTGGCTTAAAACATCACAAACCCCAATGACAGTAGACGGTATAATTGACCTTATAATGAGAGACAGACTTTACAGTGTGCTATCTTCTGAGGCGCTGAAAGATATTTTGCTATAAAAGCCTACTTCAGCCCAAGAGGTCTTAGACTGTATTGATCAATTTAGAGATGCAATGAAAGGCTCTACACATATTGTAAAGGGAAGTAACAAAGTAACTAGTAACGATATCCCATATGTAGCATTTGGTGCCACTGGTCAATCTAACAGTCGTCGCCCGAATAATATAAACACAGAGGGTACACAAGTGATATGCTATAGATGTGGAAATGGCGGACATATTGCTCGATGGTGTCGGGTAAAGATAAATGAGAATAGAGGTCCAACACTGCAATGACTAAGAGTATTACCAGAAAAGGGGCAACAAGTGGGATTGCTTGCATGTCACACTGATACATCAAATTATTTAGATTATAAAGATAAATCAGTTGGTGGATTGAAAATAGTTGAGGGATTTTTAGGAGATCGAAGGGTATCTGTTCTACGAGATACAGGGGCGAGCATAATTAGGGTCCGAGAAAGTTTGATAGAAGAAAGTCAGAAGATAGATGGGTTTTTCACTTTAAAACTAATAGATGGACAAACTTTTCAGTATCCTTTTGCGTGGATAGACATTGATACTCCATTTTTAAAAGGAGTCTTTGTAGCGGCCATGTTTAAGGATCCAATAGCAGATATTATTATTGGAAATGTTGATCAGGCTAAAGCATTTTTATATGGGAATGCTGTTACTAGGGCAATTGCGAAAGCAGAAGACACTAGAGTCTAATCGGAAGATAAGGACAGGATTGGTTTAAGTAAGTGGATGGAATTGGACAGTGATTTTAGAGAGGGTCAAAGAAATGATAGTTCGTTAGTTAGATTATGGGGAAAAGCGAAAGCAGGAACGGTCGAAGATAAGAAAAAGGGATTGGTATCATTTATTGTGGAAGAAGGTCTACTTTACAAAGAATTTGAGAGAAAAGATAGCCCTGGGGTAATAGAACGACAACTTGTAATCCCTACGAATAGACGTGAACTAATATTAGAAATAGCACATTCTACACCTTTAGCTGGACATATGTCCATAAATAGAACCAGGTATCGGATATATTCGCATTTCTTTTGGCCTGGGGTAGATAAAAATATAAAAACATACATTAAATGTTGTGACCTTTGTCAAAGAGGTAGACACCCAGGAAAAGCTGGAAAGGTAGAACTAGGGCGCATGAATATTATTTCCACTCCATTTGCTAAAGTTGCTATTGATATCATAGGACCACTCCAAATGACAGATCGGAAGAAAAGATTCATTTTAACGTTGGTTGATTTGGCAACAAGATGGTCGGAAGCTGTACCACTACCTAATACAACAACACCAGCAGTAATAGAAGCTCTAAGTGCTATTTTTACTAGAAGAGGATTCCCGGAACAGATACTCTCTGATAATGGATCTCAGTTCAGATTCGAATTATACAAAGAAATATGTCAGTTTTTTTTTAATAAAGATTGTTAAATCAACACCATTCCACGCCAAATGGGGGCGTAGAACGCTTTAACGGGACTTTGAAGTGCATGCTGAGAAAGACGGCCGAAGCAGAACCTAAGAATTGGGATAGAGTTATAAATGCACTTCTGTTTGCGTACAGAGGTACCAAATGAGTCTACTAACATTTCCCCTTATGAAATGTTGTATGGAAGGAAAGTCAGGGGGCCTATGTCAATTCTAAAAGATATTTTTACTAATCAACAGGTAGAACCAGAAATAAAGAATGTGTTTGAATATTTATTAGACCTAAAAAGTAGGCTGGCTGTAGGCTTGTGAAATAGCTCAGAAAAATAGCTCAAAATGTAAGGAAAGTTATAAAAGGTATTATGATAGAAATAGCAAAGAAAAAAATATTCAAACAGGTGATTCTGTGCTTTTACTGAAACCACAGAGACAGAATAAGTTAGCCTTGCACTGGGAGGGGCCCTATAAAGTAGAAAAAAGAATTAACAAGTTTAATGTAAAAATAAAGAAAGGCAATCGAGTAAAAATTCTTCATGTTAACAGACTTGTAAAATATCATGGAAAAAACAACACGGAATGTACGGTTAAGGAAAATAGTGATCTACAACTCTCGGGAACTGCGTCACATGTCTTGTATGGGGGTCAAGGGGAAGAATTATTACATGCGTGCATAGCGTCCCTTGTAGCCGACCAGGAAGATGATAACCAAGAGGATGAAGTTACTGAGTTACCTACTCTTGAGAGTACCAATTCCAGGGAACATATTAATATCAATGCTGAATTAACTGAATCCCAAAGAGAACAGATTCAGACGCTAGTTGAGAAGTATAAAGATATAATTACTGATATATCGGGTAAAGCGAAGGTTAAAGCATTCAACATTGAGCTCACAACAGAAAAGCCTTACACTGAGGCCATACGCAGTTCCTTTTCATATGAGAGATGTCTTAGACAAGGAGATAGAGAACATGATTCAAATAGACATTATTGAAGAGTCTCTATGCATTTCCTGTTGTTTTGGTTAAGAAAAAAGATTCAACAGTACGTACTTGCATAGATTTTCGGAAAACTAAACGCGGTAACCAAATTTGACGCGGAGGCTATTCCAGACCAAGAAGATTTTTTCTTACCACTTAATAGTGCCAAATTTTTTACAAAGATAGATCTAACAAAAGGCTTCTGGCAAATACCAATAGAAGAGAATAGTTGGAAGTACACTGCATTCAGGGTACCAAGTGGTCACTTTCAATTTAAATATCTACCGTCTGGTCTGCTTAATTCTCCTAGTTTTTTTAATCGCACTGTTAGGACCATTCTTAAAGAACTGGAAAAAGTTGTGTTTTATTTTGATGACATTTGTGTATTCGGGCATGATTGGCCATCACACTTAATAGCACTAGAGAAAGCGAAAGTGTTGTCCAGGCTAAAAGAATATGGGTTTACTATCAAGCCAAGCAAACTTGAAATCGCGTATCCTAAAATAACTTTCTTGGGTAATATTGTAGGTAAAGGAAACATATACCCAGAACCCAATAACAGAGACAAGGTATTGAATATATAAGCACCAAAAACGAAAAAAAGAGGTTCGATGTTTGCTAGGTATTGCTAATTTTTATAGCAGATTTATTCCAGCGTTCGTGGAAATAGTATTTCCAATTACTGGATTGTTAAAAAAGGGACACCGACGAGGGTCAATTGGACTCCAGAATGTGACCGGGCATTAAGAAAAATTCAAATGTGCATGACACGGGATCCTATACTGAAATTACCAGACGTTAATAGACCATTTATTGTGCAAACAGACGCGTCGGACATAGCCATATCATGTTGTCTTTTGAGGAAGTAAAAGGAATATTCCATCCTGTAAAGTTCTTAAGCAGAAAACTGTTGCCCAGAGAACAACGGTATTCAGTGATTGAGAGAGAATGCCTTGCCATTGTTTGGGGGGGGGGGGGGGGTGCAACGCTTGTCCAGATATTTATATGGCGCTAAATTCACAATTCAGTGTGACCATAGACCACTGGCCTTTTTTGAAGAGCGCAACATATGGGAATAATAGAATTTGTCGTTGGGCTCTATTATTACAATCATTTAACTTTGATGTAGAACATCTAAAGGGCAAACTAAATGTAATTGCTGACTTTCTATCTAGACTAACAGAATAGACCAACATGACATTGATTACAGATAACTGAAGTTTTATATTTATTCATTTCAAAGTTATTTGTTTGCTAGGATTGGGGATATGTAATTAAACGCCTTTTACAAAAGGTAGAAGATATGTTTGCACACTATTTTTTGTTTACACATTGATATATATATATATATATATATATATATATATATATATATATATATATATATATATATATATATATATATATATATATATATATAAATAATTATAATTGCTTAGTATGCTGTATATAACATTTACATTTCGAAAAATATGCTTGTTCACTGACTATTTTTTTTTGTTTACATGCTGATATATATATATATATATACATATAATTATTATTGCCTAGCAGGTTGTGTATAGTATTGACATTTTATGTGGATACATCGTTTTTTTGTGGGGGGGGGGGGGGGGTTTACAAACTGTAGGCTATGTTTTAGTACCAAGATTACATTTGTTTGCATGATGATATATGTACGTTTTGAAAGTTTGTCCTAGAAACAGACAAAAATTAGAGGGGGGAGAAATTTCAGGACTGAGTTCTGGTCAGCCCGGGTCTCCTGTTTACTGAAGAGGAGAAGGGGAGCCATTCAGGTTGTTGACTTCAAAACTGTTATTGTTTTGAGTTGTTTTTACTTGGTGAGATGTTTTTGTTGAACATAATGTATCTCATAATAAGGCAGTGTGGTTTTGTTCCTAGTCCAGGACAGTTGGACTTGTGGATATAGATATAGTCGAAGTGTAGACTCTAAATAGTTTTCTGTGTTGTCACTATTCAGTCTATGGAATAGTTAAGCTGTTATATTTTTTAATTGATACTGGATATTTGAAATGTCTGAACTGATTCTGTATTATAGTACAGATAATGTAATAAACGTCTTTTATATCTATGAATTGGCATTCGGAATTGTTACTATGTCGTTGTATGTGTCGTTATTGTGTTACCCAGGACTTGGGTACATTTAGTAATACACATACGTATATTAGAGAGGAAATGAGTCTTGACATATGCTGTGCGAATTTCAAATCCGCCAGTTCCTCTTCTAGCCATTGCATTCCCGTCGCATGCAATGCTTGGCACCCATCAGTCCTATGAGTTAATGATAGAAGCAAGTAAATACTGTTATAGTAATGTGATGTATTATTAAAACAGCAGCTTACCTTCCAAAAGCTCTTTCAACAATGTCTCAAACAATGTATTCATTTCATGCTTCAGTGATTTAAATCTAGGGTTATCGCGTATAGCATCTGTATATCTTTGGATGCCATGCGGTGCGAGTTTAAAATCCGCCAGTTCTTCTTCTAGCCATTGCATTTCCGTCGCTTCCAATGTTGGTTGGCACCCATCAGTCCTATGTGCAAATGATAGAAGCAAGTAAATACTGTTATAGTAATGTGATTAAAAGATTCTTTATTTATTTAAATAACTCACATTGAAATGAACCAGACTCAACTCCAGCGCATGCTGATGGCAGGGGCGTAGCTAGGAAACTTCCATTGTTTGGGGTCCCGGGGGGGCTTGTTCTCTTTTGGGTCCCTGCATTTTGCGTAATATTTAATTTTAATGTAAAAAAAACACCCATTTGGGGGCCCCCTCAAGTGGTGGCACGGGGGATTTTCAAATTCTCCACCCTCCTCTCCTCACCTTAGCTACGCCATTGGCTGATGGGAACCATTAGAAAAAGTCATGTTAATTATTGTTTTATCGTCAATTAAAAAATTATTTTAAAAAATGCAAGAAGCTTTCTCATAGTCTGAATTTAAAAACAAGGTTATAAAGACAGTTTGTGTGAAAACAGAAATTCAAAAACGGCCACCAAAGTGGTCCACTTAAGAGTCTTCACCAGGATTCGAACACGGGACTTCCGGTTCCAAGTGCTGTACCCCTCAGCCACAGCATCTGCATATATTCATTTAGCGTGCATTTTTATTTTTTTATAAATAATAATTATTAACCTTATCCATACATTTAAAATTAATATCTTACATGTAATAAAGAGAAAGTAATACAGATTTATTCTTCTAACAAAATTAGATAAATTGACAACACGAAAAAAAGTTCTTGATCTACTTTGAGCTACAATTGTGTACACATGACTACAAATAAAAATAAATATCTTCATTGTCATTTTTCATGCAAACTAGACATAGATCTAGCTAGATCTAGACCTAGTTTTAGATCTAAATCTAGACATAGATCTAAGTGTAGATCTACAATTAGATCTATTGTAAGTCTATATCTTATCTTATATAGAATCTTGATGAAGAATCTAGACTAGAACTCGTATGAATTTAAACGTTTAATCACAAAATTAATAGACCTAGGCCAACGTTATAATCATGAATAGTAGGCCTTTTGTTACCATGTAGGCTAATGGTGTATTATGCTGTTCGTATCCGTTTCATTTCTCAATCTGATCCTATTATTTACATAATAAAATCTGCACCCCTAAGGTTATAGAAGATAAGTTATTACTTTAATAATTAAAATTTTGATCAAAATATCAAAATTTTATAATAGGCCTATATACATATTATAAATATATCTGCAAATGTATGGCAGTAGAGATACCTGCAAATGTTTAGCAGTGGAGATACCTGAAAATGTGTGGTAGAAGAGATACATGCAAATGTGTGGCAAAGGAGATACCTGCAAATGTGTGGCAGAAAGAAAGCTTACCTTCAAATGTGTGGCAGAAAAGATACCTGCAAATGTGTGGAAAAAGAGAAAGCCTACCTGCAACTGTGTGGCAGAAGAGATACCTGCAAATGTGTGACAGAAGAAAAAGCCTACCTGCAAAAGTGTGGCAGAAGAGATAGCTGCAAATGTGTGGCAGAAGAGATACCTGCAAATGTGTGACAGAAGAGTTACCTGCAAATGTGTGCCAGAAATAATACCTGCAAAAGTGTGGCAGAAGAGATAGCTGCAAATGTGTGGCAGAAGAGATACCTGCAAATGTGTGGCAAAAGTGATACCTGCAAATGTGTGACAGAAGAGATACCTGCAAATGTGTGGCAGAAATAATACCTGCAAATGTGTGGCAGAAGAGATATCTGCAAATGTGTGGCAGAAAAGATACCTGCAAATGTGTGGCAGAAGAGATACCTGCAAATGATTGTGGCAGAAGAAATACCTGCAAATGTGTGGCAAAAATGATACCTGCAAATATATGGCATAAAGATACATGCAAATGGATGGCAGAGATTAAACCAGCAATTTGACTTGCTGACTTGCTTTGAGATTATAAATCCCTTATAAAACGTTTAATAAAAAGGTTGCGGAGCAACGCCCCTGGGAACTCTAACAGTGACCTCCACTAACTCCCTGTTGGTTTTGTGTCTGGCGTCATTAGGGAGGCTGGGCACAGCGTAGAAAACCTCGTGGGGAGTATGCAGAAATCATAACAAACTTACCAAAATACATAATGAAAGGAAACAGGAGTAACACACTTCGGGCTTTCATTTTGGAGATGTGATTCAACTGTGTCGACTTGAATCTGTGTGGTGTCTGAAACAGTCTGTCTTTAAATACACGTTGTGTTCAGGGTTTACACACATAATCTAGATACATGTTTATTTCATTTTCAGTCATTGTCGCCAAGAAATACATACCTGGCGATACAGCAAGCACTGGCTATGTGTGTGTGTAGAGATTTTCTTTTGTGTTATTTGTGTTTGTGTCTAAACTGTTACTGTTGTAATACCAATTTCGAGTTAGACATTGTAGACAAATTTAATTTCTATTTGTTTGGACCGATAAATAAATCTAATTTAATCGTATAAAAGGCCTGCTTATCTTGTCAAGAGACAGAGAATAACGTAGTCTTTTGTAAATAGAGACATGCGCACTTGAGTAATAAAACAATTAGTGACGTGGCAACATGAGCGTAGCAAGATTTTTTTGTTATTATACATATATATATATATACATATATATGCATATATATATATATATATATATGTGTGTGTGTGTGTGTGTGTACATAATTAATATTTATTAGCCTACATTCTGACCCTTCATGCTTTCGGAAGACGTTTATTGTACCCTAGAATAGGTTCTTACTGGAGTTAGTGGAGTTAAAAACAAATAGCGACGTGGCAACATGGGCTTAGCAAGAATTTTTTATTTTTTTATTTCCACCATCCGTTAATATATATATATATATCAATTAACCTTTAAAAACCTACATTTTGACCATTCATGCTTTCGGAAGACGTTTATTGTACCCTAGAATAGATTGTTCCTGGAGTTAGTGGAAATATTGTAGACTCCCCGCCCTTGCCAGCAAGGGGGTCTGAGGGAGTGCCGGGAGCTCCCTCAGCGCGGGGCAGAGCTCGGCCGCCAAGAACTATATCCGGTATTGAAAACAAACAATATGCATATTCTGAGGTATCTACAGTGCATTATCTTGCTATTAAAAGCTTTTATTTCGAAAATCTAATGTGCTATTCCTACTGACTTAGACCCTCCAGCACCGTTCGGCACATTGGGCGACAAGCTGTTTCCACAAAAATCTTTCACTGGCAATGTGTGAAGCCTGCTTTGAGGACCTCCATGAAAGGATGGCGCCAAATGTACTTAGGATGTCCTTGTTTGCTCTTTCCTCGTAATGGCATCCATGTCATCACAACTCATATTATGCATAATTCCTTTTGTCAGAGACATGTCCATCAAATATCATGCGACGCTCTGTGACAACCTTATTAAGGGGTCGACTCCCACTTCGGCCTAGGATTTCCTTGATTGAGACTCGATCTCTATAATTGAATCCTAAAATCCGTCTTAGCCATCTTTGTTGAGCCACATTTAGTTTTTTTCAATTTGGTAGATGACTATTAACTGCACTTTATTGATGGAGCCCAGCCACTGGTAGAAATTTGTAACCTCTCTTGGCCACGCTCTAGGAACTAGGTAACTGAAGTTTGCTTTAGATTTTATTTTGAAAAGGGCAGTTTAATCGTCAAAATCATCTATTGGGGGGGTTTTAAACTAAAAAAAACTTTGGAATTTTTTTTAACAAATTCAAAACCCCCTTAGCTAAGCTCATAGAATTTAATGACGGTTGTTTGCTTTACAATAATATTGAAGAGAAAGGTTTTCAACCTCAAAACTTTCTGTAGGGGATTTTAAACTCAATGCCACCTGGAGGGGTTTTAGACTTTAAAAAAGCCCTTTAAATGAGGCGGGGGGTAAACTCACCCATCCCCACCCTTGGCTTGGCTAGGCTCAGAATTTTTACTGTCTAATTTGCTCTTTTTTTATATTGAAGAGGTATTTTTGATCTTATCTTATATAATACAGACGTTACTTCAAAAAAGAAGATGATTACGTCCTACGCGTCATGCATTTAGTCATGCATATTAACCAATGACTTAAATTCTGCCAAGTCACTGGTTTTTCTGGCTAGCTCAGGCAACCCATTCCATGCTCTAATAGCACTAGGGAAGAAGGAGTATTTGTACAAATTTGTCCTAGCATAGTGGACGAGGAATGTGCCTTTATTTTTGTGTCTTTCAGAGTATTTTATTAAATTTTGTTTTTGTATTTGAAGATTATGGTTCACTGTTTTATGTATAATTGCTACTTTACTTTTGAGTCTTCTGTCCTGAAGGCTTTCTAAATTTAGTGATTTTACTAATGGTGTTACTCTAGTCAAATGTGAATATTCGTTTGTTATAAATCTCACTGCTCTATTTTGTGTTTGTTCCAGTTTCTTAATGTTTTTTTGAGTTGAGGGGTCCCACACTGTGGATGCATATTCTATTATTGGCCTTTTAATTTCGGTATTGAAAACCAACAAAATGCATATTCTGAGGTATCTACAGTGCATTATTACAGTGCATTAAAGAGGTGGTTTTTAGCATCAAACTACGCTGAAAAAGGTGTGTGTGTGAGGGGGGGGGTAAACTCAAACCCCCTTTATGTATGCTCATAGCGTTTGGCGTGTGCATTTTGCTTTTTTTTTTTTTTTTTTGAAGAGGTATTTTCTAGTTCCAAAAACGCTGGAGAGGGTTTAAACTCAAAACACTCTTTGGCGACGCTCATAGAATTTTGAGTGTGTATTTTGCTTTTTTTATATGAAAGAGGTGGTTTTTAGCTGCAAACCCCGCTGAAGGGGGGGGTTTTAAACACAAAAGCCCTCTTGGCTACGCTCATAGAATCTGGTGACTAAAAAATGAAGTCATATATTGAAGAGGGGGGTTATCGTTAATTTCGGAGGGGGTTTTAAAATCAAAATCTTCCTTAGCTATACTCTTAGAATTTGGGGATTGTCGTTTGTGTTAATTTTTTTTTGTTTTGTTTTATAGAAGAGGGGGATTCAACTGCAAAACTCTCAGGTAGGAGGTTTTAAACTCAAAACCCCCTTGGCAACGTTGGCACAAGTGATGATTTAGTATTAAAACCTAAAATAAACAAAAATCAAAGCTAATAATCTGTCACTTAACTCCGACCTTATGGGAGGGGGGGGGGTTTGAAACACCTCCCCTGGCTACGCCCATGTCACACAGAGTCTGCCAACAGTATTGGAGTAGACTAGAAGGAATACAAACAAAATGAACAACACAAGTCATGGCATGTATGGTGTGTTCACAGCATTAATATATCTCCATTTATTGGACTGCAAACAAGAGTTGGCCAAAACATGGAACAACAACACATTAACTACAAATTTATTTCATGAATTTTTAAAATCACAAATTTCAAACAAAAAATTCGAAAGAAATGCCTATGAGCTGCAAAGAACATCAACTCATGTCATCTAACACGCCAGTTGTTATACACACTCTGTCCTGGTCTTGACACCGAAGAAACTGTTTAATAAGGTTAAAAAAAGTGTAGAGAAGTGTTTAGGTCAAAATGACATTCTAGTAGTTGATCAAAAACTGAATGTTTAATTCGTTAACTTTGAAATCAATAAATTAGTGCATTGATGGATATATATGCTTCTATAGCTTTAACATCTGTCAATAAAAAAAAATTACATTCAAAGTTTGTATTCATTTGTAATTAGTAAGATTTCAAAAGGAGTTAAAAAAAACATTTGTATCTATTACATTGGTGTCAGCACAAAGGTAAGGTGTCCAGATGACCTCTCCTCTAGATGTGCTGCTGTTTCTTTTGAAAATTAGGCTCCCTCACTGTCCAATGGAGCCTAGCATGTGACTATTAGAAAACAAAAGAAAATTTCAAAACAAAAATGACTAAGAAACAAATGTGACAAAAATAGCATATCAGTAAAGCTCAAATACCTTTATTTCAAAAAGCATCTTCTAAATCCCTCAATAGATGTTAACAGTGAAACAGATTCTGCTTTTCAATAATACAATAGACAAATGACACACGAGTGTTTAAAGTAGACGAAGCAACTTGAACTAAAGGCGACACTAAATTAACAAAGCCAAAATTTACAATTACCTGTGACATTAAGTTCTGATTATGTTCAGATAAAAGTAGCCAAGTCAAAATGTTTCTAGGGGGGGTCCAGATAATTTCAGCCTTTGTCAGTTTTATTGATGTCATTATCAGAATACAAGCAGGTGACTGTCAGGTCAAGATGGAGTATCACAAAGTGTTTGTTTCTTTTGGATTGAACTCTTTGGCTTAAAAAACATTGGAGCAACAATTGACTAATTACAAGGCCATATAATTTAGTGCTACAGTTTCATTTTGTTTTTTTAAATGTTTTTTTAAAAAAAGAACAAAACAAAGGTCAAGGCCATGAAAACTATCTCCTTACTTTAGACGGAAGTGAGGATTTCATCAATTATATGTGTGGAGAAATATACAATGAAAGTAGAAGTAGACTTCCTGGTGGATTTGTTTCAATTGAACTCTAAATCAAGAGAGACGACCACCAAACTTATTTTCTTTTCTTCAGACCAAAATACAATAGATGAACATATTTGTCCATAATGAAAAAGAAAATTATATAGGTCTGTGTATCCAACTCATTCACAAGCTCAACAAACACAAAATAAAAATCAAAGCTGAAGCAACTGAAGCAAAAAGCTATATTCTATAAATAGATTTAAAAGAACTGAACATCAAAGAAAAGGGAAGCCACTCTAGGCTTTCACCAGAAATGTTTTGAAGGTAGAAAAAGAGTACAAACTAATGGATAAGGCTATAAGTTCTTGAAGCTTGTAATTGATAGATCAATAGAAAGAATTTTAAAAAGTAATTATAGATAGAAACACTGGAATACATGTTATGCAAACAAACAAATGAAAATATTTATTTAAAAAAAATAACAACATAAAATGAATTAATAAAAATCAAAATAGATACATGTCAATTATTTTACATGATTGCTTTAAATGGGCACTTGGATAGACTCAAGGGAAGATAGCTTCAGTGATTTTTTTTTTAATTATTAAAACATACAAGATTTTAAAATCACCATTACTTTTGCCTTTTTAATGAAAAAAAAAGTTATTTGCTGTTGATGAAATGGGAATGGTATAGTAGTTACTAGTTTGGCAGAAACGCCAAAGATCTTTAGTAAAAGATCAGCCATCTCAGAGAACAGGCTATGATAACACATAAGAAACTTGGCATATTATAAATATTTACTTATGTAACGGCTGTTGCCTGTGTTTACTTATATACTTACATATATATATATATATATATATATATATTCTCAAATAGAGATATATTTATTAAAAAAAAAACAAAAGCAAAAAAATACACTGTCCTAATCTTTGTTCAAATTAACAAACCAAACACAGAAGGCTTCAACTCAAACTGGGGGTTAAGTTCATAAGAAAGCCGACATTCTGACTGCAAAAATTAAAAGCAATGCTCCCAACAAAAAAAAGCTTTGTATGTTTCAGAACAGAACAACAGTAAATTAAGCTAAAATGCAATGCCAAATCAAACAACAAAATAATGGAGAAAGAAACAGGTGCTTCAAGGCAAACACTAAGTGTCCAAGTCCAAACCGCAGCCACAACATATTGTTCTACTCATGAAAGCGACAGAATAATGAGCCTAGATTAGTTAGGCTTCTATCAAATCTTAAGGTCAAGTGTAATTCAACGGTGACTAAATGTTACTACCAAGGACATAAGAGATGTCCACAAATTGTCTGCCTAGCCATCTTTTGCAATTTTTTTTACTTTTCATGTATGGAAGTAAAGTAAGTTTGATCAGTTATTTCGGGGGGAAAAAATCCTTTAGTACAATTTATATTCTAAGATACCTTACACACAGTCTAGATAAGTCTAACAGATACTGATTAATCATACCACCTGTTCATTGCACAAGATCTTAAGTAAAGAAATGTTAAACACAGACTACAAACTGCTGAACAAAATAATTTTCCTTAGAATAAAACCCCTAATCCCCCTTTTGATAGGACATGACCAACACTGCAACAACCCGGACAGAAATATTGAGGAACTTAACCACTTTATACGAGAACTAATTTACTACTGCAAAGACAAAGATTTGAAGGCAGCCCTCATGACCATGGAACAGGAAAAAGCCTTTGACAGAGTGGACAATGACTGCCTTTTTAGGATACTAGACAAGACAAACATAGACAAGTCCCTAACCAAATACATAAAATTGGTCTACACGGATGCCACAAGTCAGTTAATATGTCAACCAATCTCTTAGTGAACGGATCCCAATTAAAAGATCGGTCAGGCAAGGGTGTCCCTTTCCCCTTTTTTATGCACCCTCTGTCTGGAACCCCTAATAGATAGCCTCAATTTAGACCAAGAATTCATAGGTATTAAGATCCCAGGGCCAAATCCCGTAGTTAAAATCAAGGCATATGCAGACGACACTACCCTCTTCCCTTCTTCAGAAAGAAGACGTTAAAATAATAATAGAGTCATTCACACTTTTCGGAAGGGCGAGCGGGTCCAAAATTAATTTCCAGAAATCAGCCAGAATGGGGTTAGGTAGGTGGGATATCCCCCCAGTTCTCCCTTTTAGGCTTAGGATAGAAAAAGAGATTAAAATCTGCGGTATCGTGTGAACCAAAAGCCCGGCAATTTACATTAAAAAACAATGGAAAGAAATAGCAGATCAGATAAAGAAAATAATAAAAATATTTCAATACATGGGTACAAAAATCTTTGGAAGGGACATTATAGTAAACAACCTGATAGTGCCCAAAATTTTGTATCTAGCCAACAGTGTAGAACCACCTCCTAACTTCATAAAAAACATATACAAAATCATTAGAAAATTTATTTTCAGAAACACATACAGTAGTATCAAACGCAACACACTAATACAAGATAAAAAAGAAGGGGGGTAAGCCTACAAGACATCAAAACGAAACTTAAAGGACTTCGTTTAAAATTTATCGGTAGTGTAGTCAGGTGCCCTAAAAACTTCCCTTTAACCTTATACTATTTCTGTTTAAGGCTCAACAAAATTCTCCCCATCCAAAACAAAACACCTCACTTTTTCGGCACCCACCCTTTTTGCAGATCACGAACCTGACACCTACAAAACAATGAAAATCTAATACACCAAAAAACTAAAAACATTAACACAGCACTTCGAGATGAACTTAAAGAAAATTTAGAACTTAGAATAAAATGGGGGAGGGAATTAGAAATAGTGTTTAATACACACACAGACACATTCACGCAATTACACAATAAAAACACGGGAGGTGACCTACAGGCTAATTTATGGGATGACCCCAATAAAAAAGAGGGGTAAGGACATGGCAGGTCACACATGTAAACTATGCGGGGTTGAAAATAAACTAGAAAAACATCTGTTTGGGAAGTGTCCAAACTTCACTATTGTGAGAGAAACTCTGTCAAATATTTTAAATGCCAACAGCCATGTCAAGGTCAACATAGGCCTAGCAATATTTAAAAAAAAATACCCAAAGCAAAAAGTAAAAAACCTAAAGATATGAACTTGATTTTATTAGCAGAGTATAGGATACTTATATGGAACATGTATTTAAAAACTACCTACGACAACAAAATCCTAAATAGAATTCAAGTAGATCATATATACATACAATGTAGGATAGAAAAGTTTTAAATAAAATATATATTTTAAAAGAAAATGTACATTAAAGTAAATGAATTATTGAAATGTTAAGACTTGAAGCTGTGTATCATAATGTCATTTTTAATCCTAATGTTTTGGATAAAATTTAGAGAAATATAGTTGATTTTAAAATTAAACACTTTAAAGGCTGTTCCCAAATGAATTTTTATATTGAACCATTGTATTAACATGTTTCTTTCAATGAATTTGAAAATTCCATTTGTATCATAAATATCAATTTACAACAATCTGTTTAAACAACGAAGAAAATATGTTGAATGTATGTGTGTGTGTTTGTATAAGTGATAACTATTTACTAATTTGCATGTATATGTATTAAATATATTATTGATTTGCTTTAAAATTACAATACTTAAATTACCTATTATTTTCTTTTTCAACAAGAGAGACAATTTAGGACTGGAAGATGCAATGTGGAAATAGGTGCGAAGGAGCTGGGGGTGTACAGCGCTTGGTTTCTTAATGAAGGTGTCCAGGGTTCGAATCCTGGTGAAGACTTGGATTTTTTTATTTCGAGATCTTTGGGGCGCCTTTGAGTCTAATTAGCTCTAATGGGTACCTGACATTAGTTAGGGAAAAGTAAAGGCGGCTGTTGGCGGTACGAACGCTGGAAATTTCGTTAGGCACTAGGCAACAAAAACAAAAAAAAAACTTTTACATTATCAGCATCGCAGACAACTAGGTCTAAAAGGGGAACTTTACTTTTTTACTGTGTAAAAACTTAGTTGAGCTTAAACATAGTACGCTATATCAACTCACTCTTTTTGTCTATCTGGCTGTCCATCTGTCTGTCTGAATAAGTTTGAACATGTGGTATCTCCCATTTTCCGGATCAAAGTTCAAACTTGTCATATGTATTCATTAAACGTGACAAGAAATTTAAACAATTAGCTAATTAATTGTTGGGAATTAATTATTTTGTTTGATTTCGAAATCGGGGGAATACATGCTACTTGATGATGTATATATATATATATATATATATATATATATATATATATATATATATATATATATATATATATATATATATATATATATATATATATATATATATATATATATATATATGGATTTAGCCCCTTTTTACGTTTATCTTTCCCCTAATGTCAGGCAATCATTAGAGCTGGGTGGACTCAGAGGCGCCCAAAGATCCCAAAATTAAAAAAATCTTCACCAGGATTCGAACCCGGGACCCCGGTTCAGAAGCCAAGCGCTTTACCGCTCAGCCAACGTGCCTCCAATTATTGTTGAATAGGTAAACCAAAAAAATACAATAATTCAGCGTTACCTTTTCATATCTTTTGTATATGACACCATCTTGTTGACCTATAGCTTGTTCACAGCAAAAGAGGCATAACTGACATCGACAACTAATACATCAAGCATTGTAACTTAAGATCAAGTCAATTGGTTCTTGGTTTGTAACTGTATTGGCTTTGATCAAATAGATTTTTTCTTTTACCTTTTAATCTATAAACATGAAACAGCGTTCGTAACAACATTCTGTTAAGCTCATAAAGTTGCACACAGTATACACACTAAGACAGTACAACAACCCCTCGGAAATTACATATGCTTTATAAATTCTATTCACGTTTTTGAAGCTTACTTTTGAAACAGTTATAGATAAAAGCCATTTACAAAAATCATTGTTGCCTCCATTTTAAAAAATCCGGCCCTGATTAAATTGTTTCATAATCTATTACAATTTTCACACTTTATATATATATATATATATATATATATATATATATATATATATATATATAGGTCACAAACTATTTACAAACATTATATGAAAGAACTTACCAAAAAGCATAAGGTAAAGAAGCAAATGTAACAAACTTCGGGCTATCATGTTGTTGATGTGATTCACCTGTGACGAGTCACAAAGAAACAGTTTGGTATCAGAAATGGGCTGCCTGTAAGTTTCATCACACGTGTACACTTTGTGTTATGATTTGTTATCGATTCCCGCGATGATCTCAGAGGCGTACACACATTTGGTGTTCTGAAAGTGCATACATAAACAGAAAACGTAAACAGAAAACATAAATAGAAAACAGAAAACATAAACAGAAAACATAAATAGAAAACAGAAACAGAAAACATAAACAGAAACAGAAAACATAAACAGAAAACATAAACAGAAAACGTAAACAGAAACAGAAAACATAAATAGAAAACATAAACAGAAACAGAAAACATAAATAGAAAATAGAAACAGAAAACATAAATAGAAAACATAAATAGAAAACATAAATAGAAAACATAAATAGAAAAATAGAAACAGAAAACATAAATAGAAAACAGAAACAGAAAACATAAATAGAAAATAGAAACAGAAAACATAAATAGAAAACAGAAACAGAAAACATAAATAGAAAACAGAAACAGAAAACATAAATAGAAAAATAGAAACAGAAAACATAAATAGAAAACAGAAACAGAAAACATAAATAGAAAATAGAAACAGAAAACATAAATAGAAAACAGAAACAGAAAACATAAATAGAAAAATAGAAACAGAAAACATAAATAGAAAACATAAATAGAAAACAGAAACAGAAAACATAAATAGAAAAATAGAAACAGAAAACATAAATAGAAAACAGAAACAGAAAACATAAATAGAAAATAGAAACAGAAAACATAAATAGAAAACATAAACAGAAACAGAAAACATAAATAGAAAACAGAAACAGAAAACATAAATAGAAAAATAGAAACAGAAAACATAAATAGAAAACAGAAACAGAAAACATAAACAGAAAACAGGAACAGAAAACATAAACAGAAAACATAAACAGAAAACGTAAACAGAAACAGAAAACATAAATAGAAAACAGAAACAGAAACAGAAAACATAAATAGAAAATAGAAACAGAAAACATAAACAGAAAACATAAATAGAAAACATAAATAGAAAACAGAAACAGAAAACATAAATAGAAAAATAGAAACAGAAAACATAAATAGAAAACAGAAACAGAAAACATAAATAGAAAATAGAAACAGAAAACATAAATAGAAAACATAAACAGAAACAGAAAACATAAATAGAAAACAGAAACAGAAAACATAAATAGAAAACAGAAACAGAAAACATAAATAGAAAACATAAATAGAAAACAGAAACAGAAAACATAAATAGAAAACATAAATAGAAAACATAAATAGAAAACCGAAACAGAAAACATAAATAGAAAACAGAAACAGAAAACATAAATAGAAAACAGAAACAGAAAACATAAATAGAAAACAGAAACATAAAACATAAATAGAAAACAGAAACAGAAAACATAAATAGAAAACAGAAACAGAAAACATAAATAGAAAATATAAATAGAAAACATAAACAGAAAACATAAATAGAAAACATAAACAGAAAACATAAACAGCAAACGTAAACAGAAAACATAAATAGAAAACAGAAACAGAAAAGAGAAACAGAAAACATAAATAGAAAACAGAAACAGAAAACGGAAACAGAAAACATAAACAGAAAACAGAAACAGAAAACATAAATAGAAAACAGAAACAGAAAACAGAAACAGAAAACAGAAATAGAAAACAGAAACAGAAAACATAAATAGAAAACAGAAACATAAAACATAAATAGAAAACATAAACAGAAACAGAAAACAGAAACAGAAACAGAAAACATAAATAGAAAACAGAAACAGAAAACATAAATAGAAAACATAAATAGAAAACATAAACAGAAAACATAAATAGAAAACAGAAACAGAAAACATAAATAGAAAACATAAATAGAAAACATAAACAGAAAACATAAATAGAAAACAGTAACAGAAAACATAAATAGAAAACATAAATAGAAAACAGAAACAGAAAACATAAATAGAAAACAGAAACAGAAAACATAGATAGAAAACAGAAACAGAAAACATAGATAGAAAACAGAAACAGAAAACATAAATAGAAAACAGAAACAGAAAACATAAATAGAAAACAGAAACAGAAAACATAAATAGAAAACATAAACAGAAAACAGAAATAGAAAACAGAAACAGAAAACATAAATAGAAAACATAAACAGAAACAGAAAACATAAATAGAAAACATAAATAGAAAACAGAAACAGAAAACATAAATAGAAAACAGAAACAGAAAACATAAATAGAAAACAGAAACAGAAAACATAAATAGAAAACAGAAAACATAAATAGAAAACAGAAACAGAAAACATAAATAGAAAACAGAAAACATAAACAGAAAACATAAATAGAAAACATAAACAGAAAACATAAATAGAAAACAGAAACAGAAAACATAAATAGAAAACAGAAACAGAAAACATAAATAGAAAACCGAAACAGAAAACATAAATAGAAAACATAAATAGAAAACAGAAACAGAAAACAGAAACAAAAAAACGTAAATAGAAAATGTAAACAGAAAACCTTAAAAGAAAAATTTACAGAAAACCTTAAAAGAAAAATTTACAGAAAACAAAAAAGAAAACAAAAAAGAAAACATAAACAGGAAACGTTAAAACATTCCATTGTGACCAAGATTGTTTCAATGTCGTCACCACAAAGTACACAGGAGCACATTTTCCATCAAGCGCTTGCTGTGAGTTTTTTTTTCCTATTTTGAAAAGTATGTGTTTTAAGCGGCCACCTGAAGGGGAAAAGACTATTAGTTTTGTGTGGCCTGTCTGTCCGTCGGTCTGTCCGTCCTGTTTAAATCTCAGAAATTAGAACACAAAATGAAGATCGGACAACATTATATTTTAGATCATTCCAAGTTCTTTTGCGTTTATATTGTTCCTTCTTTAATAGTTATGTTTGAAATGGGCAATTATAGTCAATCTAATTTTTCATTCGTCTAAATCAGTAATGCCCAAAATATGTCTCGCGGGCCACATGGTTCTAACCGGCTCGCGGAGATGTCTACCTTTTGGATGCAATACAACAATCAGCATATTTAAAGGAAGAGTGTTTCTGTTTAAAGAAAACATTCAACATTTTTAGAAAATTGAACTTATAAATAAATCATCTATCTTGGTTTGAGACGCCGTTGTTAGATTGCACCTAGAGTGGTGGATTGATGAGAATATTGACAAAAAAAAGACAAGAAAATGACTCGGCTGTAAGACAAGCTTCTGAGTCTCGACATAAGGACGAGGCAATTGAATGATATGGTAAATATCTCCATCCGCTTAGAGGGTCTGCTGACATATCTGATGCCTCTCAAAATCTTGGTGTTTAATTGCCTACAAACAGCAGTTTTAAGATCAGAGAAGTTAGTAGTTATAAGAAGCATGCATGGGGCCACAACTGGCGATGTCCTGTCAAAGACGTTCAACCATCACAGAAGATCTTTCTTGGGAGAAATTAGTGGGAGAGACATTGATGGTTCAAGAAGTTTTCTTGACTGCGAGAGTTATTAGCAACGTTGGAACCGAGCCTCTGTGGCTTCATTGAAAAATTCATCAACAAATTCTATGGGGCAAGGGGTTCAGTCTGAACCATCTGATAATGGTCGTGTTCAGATTGAACAATTTTAGTAATTTCAAAAGTCATTGTCCCAGACAAAGCTACAACTGGTACTGATTGACTTACAAAGCCAGACATCCCAGCTAGAAAGAATTCAAGTAACTCAGAAACTGATTTCTACTCTGTGTTACTTGCTGAAACTTTGTCTCCGAAAACAGGTGTTAAGGATGGTCACTATAACTACAAGCACTGAGGACACACTAACTTTGGTCTCCGAAAACAGGTGTTAAGGATGGTCACTATAACTACAAGCACTGAGGACAAACTTTGTCTGCAAAAGTTTCTCACGGACAAACATCTAGAATTCTAGATCCAGTGCTCCGACTTGGTATCTCATCTATTCAACCGTATTTGTAAAAGTTTATTTAACATAGAAGTCTCGTGAATTAATGTAAGTAGGCCTACTAGATTCACGGCTTTCTTATACGGGTGTCGGAAATGAAAATGGCCAGCCGACCGAATTAGGTTCAGCATCACTGGTCTAGATTGATAAAACAACGCTATTTTTTAAGTCCTGCTTATCTTTTCGATGAGTAGAAAATTAGATAGATTAATTTAAACCATGGGTAAAGCCAAGATTTACATATATATGTGTGTATGTGTGTGCATAGTTAATCTTTATTACATTCTGACCCTTCATTCTTTCGGAAGACGTTTATTGCAACCTATGTTTTTCCTTGAGTGAGTGGAAAAAACTGTAAACACCCGTTCTTGCCAGCGATGGGGTCTGGAGGCTTTTTACTATTTTCTATGCGTCATGCATCTAGTCATGCATGTTAACCAACGACTTGATTAATAGTACACTTTGTGCTTAAAATGAAAAAAAACAACACATTCCTCAGTATATGGTACGAGTTTAAAGCCGAAAGACACACATTATGATCTTAGTCAATAGGGCTTTAAACTGTCGAGGTTTTCATGATTCATCATTCTACACCAACACAGTCTAACGTCCTTATTGTGACCTTGGACACACACACACACACACACACCATAACATTGGTATAAAGTAAATAACCGAATAGAATCCTTGTCACAGTCTTAGTTGACGTTGCCTGATTTAATGTTCACGTCATGGTAAGAGGTTAAAAGACACATGGAATTCCTGATGTAGAAAACAGAAAGTAGAATGAATAAAGTTGACTTTGAGTGCAGTCAGGTCAGTCAGGTCAGTTAAGTCAAGTGCTATCCTCTGAACGAGGCAGTCATGTCTTTAGTAGTAGTTTTTTAGTCGAGTTTAGTCGAGTTAGATAGTAACTTTTGGGCAGTTGATGCCAGTGGTCTTTTTGAGACATGTACTTAAAGTATTACTCTGGATTATTATGTACAGTGTTACCCGCTGAGATGCGGACGTGATTTGTAATATACTCTAGAGAGAGTTTAACGTATTGGATATGTCTGATACCGCTGTTATGCGGATAGGATTTTCTTGCCTTGTAGCACAAACAAAGAGTGCAGTATTATTATTATTGTTGTCAAAAAACTTTGTGTTTGTCTGCTGAAACGGACTAAGTCAGTTTGTAGTATACATGTTTGTCACGTGTCATGAGTACTCTAGGAAGCACGAACCCAGCATTCCACGACCTTCGCATTCTTCAACATTACACCATTTAACCTTTTTACAGTCCTCCAATGACAGACGAACTTAATGCAAAGGATTACCTTATGTTTTTAAAACGCAAAGCCTATTTCTTTACCAAGATTAAACTTCAAAAGGAGACAATGTACAATTTAATTAACCTCATAATGTTTGGTTGCGTTTCCTAACCAATTTCATCTACTATTGATCCACAAGTGAATGGCGTAAATAAATCGCACAAAACTTCAGCACATCTTATCCTAATAGTGTTTAGTTATTCTATTGCCTGGGTAGTTGGTCACTATACACACGTTTCAATGGACCTCATTCACCAATCGTAAACAAACACAATTTAGTCACGTGATTTTATACACACGTTTCAATGGACCTCATTCACCAATCGTAAACAAACACAATTTAGTCACGTGATTTTCTATCTCTTCTATACAAATTACGTAATACACTAAAACTGTCACGTGATTCGCTTTTTTTCGTTGTTTTATCAATATTATCACGTGGCTAAATGTTGTTAGTTTACGATTGGTGAATGATGTCCATTAGCGCGTTGTGAAGTAAAATTTTCAATACTTACATGTTATTACAGCGCTTACATCAACTCACTCTGTCTGTCTGGTGAAATGTTTGTACACGTTAGTTCTCCAACATTCATTTCTTGTACCAGAAAAAAAAAAAAAGAAACACTTTAAAAAAAAACAATTAGTTAATAAACTATTGGTAATTAATTATTTTCTTTGGTATCTCGAACAAGGGGGAAAACTGTACTTGGCTGATGTGTTGGTACATGTTGAATAAGTCCCCTTTATGCTTTGTAGAGAGAACAGTTTTAAACTAACAAAATAATCGCGTGAACGAAAGGTCGTGAACGATTTGTCGTTGAAGAAAATATCAGTGAACGAATTGTCGTGGACCCCATGATGACCTGCTAACTATCGTTTAAAAAAAAACGCAAGCTTAAAATCTATGGCCGTATTACAAGATCTTCGGGGCTCGCAAAGACCTTCCTTCAGGGAACAGCACCAGGAAAAAGAAGAAGATGCAGACAGCGAAAGCGACGTGAGGACAACATAAAAGAATGGACGGGCCTACCTTTGAAAAAAAATGTTCTAACTTAGGCAAATGACAGGAATGGAGAAAGACGGTCGAAGTATCTTGCATGGCGCCCCAACGGTCCAACAGACCTAGGGATAGGTAAAGGTAAGGTAAATGCCTTCTCAAGTAAGTCGACTTCCTAATGTCGGAATTACTCAACTTCTTCGTGAATGAACGGAGAGCCTTTACGTGTTCAGAGACATAGACAGTTGAAGTCGAAATTGTCCCCTGCATTCCGGAATTCGATGGTTTATAACTGCATCTTCTTGGATGTTTGTTAGTGATTTTTAATTATCAATCAACGTGACTATATCTCCCGCAGTAAAAGGAGTGGTTCCTACGTACACTATTTCATCGGAAAGTTAAACAATTTAAGGTTGTTGAATTGTTTGTACCAAACTTGCGAGGCATCTGTGCTATATATCTCTAAATAGTTCTGCTCCTCCTTTCAGCTTTTTTTAAAAAAACTTAGTTAAATGTATAAGCTAATAGTTATGATTTGTGATTGTCTTCGTGCACTGCATAAGTTGAAATGATGCGGGAAATTAACTAACCTTACACTATAATGCACATGTGATCAGACACGTCATTTGTGTGTCAATTTCGGTAACAGCGTAACTGTAGACTACTGCAGAAATGCCCTGAAGTACGGCTAGGCTTGGCTACCTATGAAGGTTCGACACCCGACTCGGGCAGAGTAGAGGTTTACTGAGCGCCTAAATGCAGCACGGAAAACCTACTCCCAGATACCCCACAAATGAGATTTGTGCTATGAGCATGCTTTCGTAGCGCTATATTAGGCTATAATTTAATCTGATTCGCCGAAACGTCTTCATAAATTGTTGATAATTACTTTAAAAGAGGAAAAAATGTACCTTTCTTTTTGTTCTTAAACTGCCTAAGATGAGTTTCCTTGAAATCAATGTGTCTGTCAGAGGCACGGGCGTAGCTAGGAATTTTCCAACATTTGGGGGCCCGGGGGTAGCTTGACCTCTTTTGGGGCCCCTGCATTTTATGTAATATTTAATGTAAAAAAAAACCCACTCATTTGGGTGTCCCCCTCCAAGTGGGAGCCCGGTGGATTGCCAAATTTCCCTCCTCCTCCCCCCACCCATAGCTACGCCACTGGTCAGAGGGCATCATTTCTGGATTTTGTACTTTTGATATAAACCCGAGTGATACCGGTACCGTGCAATCTTTCTTTGATTATTGAAATTGGAGAGCCGAAAAAAAATTAAGTTCAGTCTGAATGAAGAGACTTCTGTCTAAAGAGTGGAGGATTGACGTCTAAAAAGTGGAGGATTGACGTCTAAAAAGTGGAGGATTGACGTCTAAAAAGTGGAGGATTGAGATATTTACCAAGAAGAGACTAGGCAATACGTAGACTAGACAATAAGTAAGCGTTACGGGCAAACTAATGAACTAACTCGCTTTTTAAACAAAGAAAAAAAAGGGTCCTTCGATGGTAAGTTTTACCTACTTAGTCATTGTCGGTTTTACATATTTGCCATAAAAAAATGGTTGTATTTCTTTGTTTAAAAAGCGAGTTACTCATTAGTTTGCCTGTACCGCTTACGGTAATTGGAAGATATAGGTCAAATATCTCCATTAAAAACTATGAGAACACAGCATTTATGTGTCTCTTTTAAAATGCAGACGTTATTCCTTTAAAAAAAAGATGATTAGGCCCTGCTAAGCGGCGTGACCCTTTGTCAATCTAATCATGCATGTTAACTCTTCAATCAGCAGGTGGAAACGGGGCACCTTATCAACTTCCCAACATGTTTGTAAAGTGATCACATCACATCTAAATGTATATTTCAAAAAAGAAAGAATGATTTAACTTTTGAGGCTCTAGATCTATATAAGAATTATTTAAGTGAGAGAGTTGTGGAAGAGTGAAATTATTATTTATTTTTTGTTCGAAAATTTATTTGCGACCAATGTTGAAAATATTATACAGACAAGTGCATATCAAGAAGCTTACTTTTCTAAAAAAAAAAGTGTTATAAACGTGTAGACCTACTAGACTTAGTATTAAGTACAACTATAGATGATCTATTTATCTGTCTACTCTAGACTAGATGATATTGATACCATCTGAAATAAACCCCATCTGAAATCTAGGGTAGTACCAAATCTAGATCTAGCACCAAATCGCCAAAGTCTTTGATTCAAACTCAGAACATTGACTTTAGTTAGTCAACTCAACTTCAACATACTTAACTTACTAGAATCTGCATCTAGAAATAATCTAGATCTATATAATATAGATTCTAGATTGATCTACTTAGTCTATTAGTCTTCTTCTTCGTTCTCATTTTTCATGTTGGAATGTTCAGATGACTAGACCAATATATGAGATTAACTGCGCAGTGGATTCAGAAATCAGGGAGCTCTCTATATCTATATAGTTTTCTTTCTTTTGGGTAGTTTTGGGGCCATTGTCTTATACGGGCCTCTTGTTAAAGAGAGCAGATTTGGAGGATGTGGTCAGCATTCTCTGGTGACACTCCATATGGGCAGATTTCACTGGTTCCAATTTAGAGCTTCCAGTACACGTGTTGTTGCATTCTGTTGTGTCTGGTCCTGAGTCAAAAGATTAGACGTTGATCTTTTCGGGATAGCTTAAATAGTAAGCATCATCTTTCTTGTGATTTGGACGAGAGCTCGTCCATTTCTCAATTATTTTATTTACAATTAATTTCTTCAATTCTTCTGGATAGAGTGCAGAGTTTATTAGTGTGGTAGTTTTCCCACTCTTGGCGAGTGTGTCAGCCTTCTCATTTCCTTCTAGTTCTATATGAGCTGGTATCCATTGAATAGCAGTTTTTTTGCTGTTGTTGTTGAGCTTTGTAAGTGCTGTTCTGAGATTTTTATATAAGAGGAATCAGAGTTTTGCAATCTTTGGAGGGTTGTTTTCTATTAGTAATAGTAGATCTAATTGATCTAGTCTATTATAGATATAGATCTATACCTCATATACATGTGTATATTTTTTAAATTGGTTAGCTTAAATTTTGTTAGTTCATTTTACATGTTTCTAATTTTTACATCCTAGCTCAAATCACAGACTGGACAGTGGGCGATGACGATGTCAGGTATAGAACTCAGGATCTGCTAGACAAGTCTAGAACACTGAATTGTATAGCTCTTTCTGATCTAAATACAGTGGGGTCTCTTTCAATGTGACAGTTTATTTCAATTCTTGTAATTCATCACTCAAAATAAACATTTCCAGGTCTGGGAATACATTTTGGGAAGTAGGCATGTCTAGTATCACAACCAGTCAACTATCTTGTGGTTACTATACTACCTCCTCTTTAAACTGAGATTTATTTTATATGCTAGCCTTTTTCTTTTTTTAAGTGATTGGTCTAGTTAAATCTTTTTTTTTTTTCTAATTACATTCTAGATCTCTGATCAGAGTTTGAATTCTTGCTGAGTAACTGAAAGAAAATCACGTTGTTGGCTATGCACAGTCTCCTTGGGGGCTGGAAACTCTTTCATGAACTAAGATATTGCAAGCTCAAAACTGTTTGTTTCAGTCGTTTCTTTAACACAATCCACATATCTCAGATTGCAAGCATGAGCCTCTGTACCAGTCAGTCTAGTACACAGGCTGAAACTGTTTCAAATGATGCCCCACAGAAAGATTCAGAAGTCAAATCACAACTTTCCAAGAGAGCTTTAAAAAGGGTAAGGAAAAGCTATTTATATATAATATATAACTTGATGACTTTATTATAATAAATTTATTTAACTAAATGTGGAATCTGTAACATTGACTGAAAAATTCTAGCCCTTGGTGTGGATTGTCAGTGTTTCTAGCTATGAGACAAAGAAGATAGCCGCTAGCTTAAAAAAAGTCACTTCCAAAATACTTTGAGTAGAAGCAGGCAATGTAATACTGCAATAGACAACCTACCCATTAGGCACATACTAGAAAAGATACACAACCTACCCAATAGAAACAGCCTCCCCATTGGAAACAACCTACCCAATACACAACCTACCCATTTATTTTACATATCCATCTTTTAGATATTTAATATATTGTTATATCTTTGGTGGCGACATGAGTAGGGGTATCCGTGTATGTATTCAGTCAACGCAAATGACACATGCCAGCATATTGGTGAATAGTAATGAATAGTGACTCCCCAAGAGAGTACAATAATTTTAGCACTCTGCATAACTTGTAATATTGTTATGTGATCATCTGGAAAAAACTGGTAACACCTCGTTGGTGTTTCTGTCACATACGAGAAGACCTTTGGGGACCTTATAGAGAGAGTGAAAGTGTCAGGGTCAAGGCAGTCCAGGACAGTGAGTTGAGTGTAAAAGTTGGTCCGTTACAATCAAATCCAAGATGAGTACAGTTTAGTACAGCAGCTGTTTTTTTTACAGTGAATCATTGGTAAAGTCAGTGTTTTATGTTGCCGATTTCAAACTATTGGCTGTGTATATATTCCAAAGATATTAAAGAATAACTTCATTTGGAGCCAGTGATGTCAGGTTCCTTAGTCTAACTTATCATTTTGCAAATATTGAACCTATTTTCTAGATAGCTAGAGCCAAAAAACATAAAGAGTATGTTAAAAAGAAAAAAGAAAGTACAGATGCTGTGAATGATGACACTGGCTTCACAGAAGAGGATTTAAAACAGTCATCATATTATTTTGAAAATGGTATGTTAACTTTGCATTTTAACAAAATAGAAATTTAAGGCATCATTTGTTATAGCATTCAAATAAAAAGGTAAACAAATTTTTTTTTACCCTTTTGTTTAGGACTTCGAAAAGTTTACCCATACAAGTTTGTCTTTGCCACGTATGCTAAAGGTCGCTGGGTTGGCAGAACCATATATGATGTCTTGTCTAAAGAATTTGGCTTTAACCTTCCAGGAGACCTTGTAAGTTTTTTCTTTATCTTTAAAAAGTGTAGATTTGATCATGTTTTGTTTTTTAATAAAAATTAATATTTTGTTTTTTTCCTTTGGAAGAAAGATTATTTTACAACTGAACTGAAAACATTGAAAGATTCAATACTTTTTACATAAAAGATAAAAAAAAAGGAAAATTCCACTTTCAGACCGTGTGGTCTATGGGGGGATAATGTAAAGGTCATCTTTTTTTGTGGTTTATGGTTAACAAGGGTGTCATTTGGCTAGCACAACGACCAATCGCCTTTACTTATTACTTTACCCCAATCAATGTCAGGTACCCATTAGAGCTGGTTGGACTGAGGCACCTGAATATCCCAAAATTAAAAATCCAGACTTCACCAGGATTCAAACCTGGACCCCAGTTCAGAAGCCAAGCAATTTACCGCTTAGCCAGTGTTTCTCCAAATGATAATAACTTGTCATCTGAAAAGATAATAGCAAATGAAGCTCATGCAGTTTGTATTTTTTATTGTATGTATTCTTCAGTTGTTCATTGAAATGTTTGTGGTTGCTGTATGTGAATTTGATGTAAAATAAAAAATTGTTCTAATGGGCTGTCCTCTGCTTGATGGAATTTTTCTTTAGCTGTAAACTCTTGATGATTGTCTATCAGTTTCTTCCAGCTCTATTAGTACTTATTCTTTTTGTTTATCATTCCTGGGTCATAATGTGTTAATACATCTTGAAATATCCCGTTATGAAACTTCAATGCTATTCAGAGTCAATCTTAGTTATTTGGCAAAATATGTAGGTCACAGCTAGGGCTGCATAGCCACAGGAAATACTGCATTCCTCATTAATCTTCGGACTCGAAGACAAGCCTTATATTTATTTATGTTAACAGTGGACTGAGTTATAAAACTTGTTCTCTTCTGAAATGGAGATTCACACTTTAAACTCTGCTATGTTAAGGAGGCTAACTTGACCTTCGATGTTACCATCTAAATAGAAGGCTGCAAACAGGGAGGAGCTTCAAAACAAATTTGATTCTGCAGTGCTGAAAATTGCGAGCAAAAATATCTGCAGCTTATCAAGACGTCTTCATTCTGTAAGCTCAACATCAAAACTTGCTATTTATCGATTTTTAATTAATTTTGTTTGCCTCCTTTTAAGGGAATCTCCATTACAAATAAAATTATACAATGGTCCACGCCCCACCTTTTTTTTTTTTTTTTTTTTTTGCTTGGAAATAAATTTTATCATTTTTAATGTAATAGCAAACCATGCTACCAATGTTGTAGAACTTGTATATCTAATTGTAAATATTTCTGGCAGTTAAAGGAAAAAAATACGTTCCTCTAACAAGAAGAATACAAAAGTGAAATACTGGATTGGGTCAATAGTTATTTTTTTAACTGTATAAGTTTACAATTTAAAAACATGTCAGAAGCTACAGAGAAAAAAAAAACAAGATTAGGAAAAAAAACAACAAATTATGATTTCAGCTACTTAAATTTTCAAGCAAGTTTATTTATATGCAGCATTGCTCATTTTATAATCATAATGACGATATTGTTCAAACTATTATTATTAAGAATGAAAATTCATGTGACTTATGACTCCATGTTGACATAATTTTTTAAAATTATTTTTAAATGAATCCTGAGGTCCTGGGTTTTTCAATCTTGAAAAAAAACTGAGATTTTTTTACTTTCTGGATTTTTAGGATGCCCATGAGTCTACCCAACTCTAATAGGTACCTGATTTTAGTTGGGGAAAGCAAAGGCGGTTGGTTGGTGTGCTGGTCACATGGTACTCTGCTCATTAATCGCTGGCCAAAAAAAAAACCCACCTTAATATCATCTGCCCTACAGACCGCATGGTCCAAAAGGGGAACTTTTACTTAACTTTTTTTTTTTAATCATTTATATTACTACTGATATTTTTTTTTATAAATTAATAATTTTATTTTCATAATGTAGGAAAAAGCATTTGAATCAGGGTCCATTAGTGTGAATAACAACCTGGCCACAGCTGATTATGTTTTAAAAACCAATGACTTTATATCTCATCAAACACACAGGTGAATGTTTTTGACAGCTTCTAATACTCAGCTAAATATTCTATGTTCAATAAACTGGTGCTGCAGTCAATTGTAAAGAGAAGAAAATGTTTCTTTACAATTGAGAAGTTTCTATAGTCTATAAATATACATGGGTAAACAAGTGATAATAATACCTTCTCCCCTCTCTTTTCTTCTTCTCTTGTGTCAACAAAAAAGCTAGCTGTCATACTCCTACTCTCCTGCCTTGAAGACTGCAATGCCATTGTGTCAGATATACCTGATGACAAAGTTAGCTAGCTGCAGCAAATTCATAACAATGAAAACAAAACAATACTCTGCTAGTGTTTACGCTCTATTGACTTCCTGTGAGGGCAAGAATGGTCTACATGGTGGCCAGACTTTGTCATCAATGCATCTATAACAGTGAACTGATTCTTCCATATATCCCTCATAGACCTGCTTTCAATGGACTCGACACTTCCAGACCTGCAATGTTTTTCCATCCAAAGTTCCTGTTAGCTGGTTGTTGTTTCTTTTTCAGTTCTTGGACTAAAGGTTTAAAATCTGCTCAACATTAAGTTCAGACCACATTGTGGAAGATTAAGACCTTTCTAGTCAAAACTTATTTTGACTAGTTTGCCATTTTAAGTCTTGTGTCTATATCTGTTATGTTCTCATAGTACCTTGAGCCTACATTATGTTTGTTATAAAAATAAAATTAGGATTATTATTTCACTATAGGATATTAAGCTCCTTACTTGAAATTTTATTTGACCAATTATTCGATGTTTTTTTTTATAAAAATATTTGTATATAGTTAACAGTCGCATCTTTTATTCTAGGCATGAAAATCCTGTGACGTCTGCTCCCTTAGAAATAATTGCGAACAATGAGGATATGCTGGTCATCAACAAACCCTCCTCCATTCCTTGTCATCCATGTGGACGATACAGGTTCAATTCAGTCATTTTCATATTAGGAAAAGAAATGGGTTTTACAAATCTTAGAAGTAATTTTTCTTTCTTTTTTTTTTTTTTTTTAATTTAGTCTTAAGCCAATTTTTTTTTATGTGATCTTATAGATGGAGGAAAAAAAATATATTTAATTTAAATGTTTGGTTCCTTTTTACTTTTTAATAATAATCTTTATTACCTGTGAGGAAATTTGTCTTACAATTTGTGCATTACACCATGTACAAAGAAATGAACATGCCTAACAAACTGGATAGTATTAACTTCCTCCCCCGCAAAGAGCAATCTACTATCTTCCAACTTAGGAGAGGACACACACCTCTGTTAAATTACCATCTCAATAAAATAGATTCTACACAACTCCCCCATTGTAGACACTGCGCCCACCCTCGTAAAACTGTAAACCATATCCTTTTTGAATGCCCCTCCCTAATCGACCTTAGGCAGACTCTACAGTCCAACATAACCAACCACCCTGTATGGCAGTGCTGATGAAAACAGGACACTATTTTTCCTTGGCACAGTCTGCAAAAGAGCTGACAGCTCCACAGCAAAAAGCTGGCTAGAAGAAGATAAAGTGCATTACGCCAAACAAAACTTAATTTCAGTTCTATATTATTTTTGTTCTAGTATTTATGCTGTGATGAACAATGGAAGTCAAACTAATTTTCCCTTTGTTTGTACCAATAAAATTATCTTTAAGTTATCTTATACTGCATTTAATGTTGTTTGTACCAATAAAATTAACTTTAAGTTATCTTATACTGCAGTAGACATAATTATATGAATTTAAATTGGTGCCAGGTCAGATTTTTCAGTTTGTGGGATTAGGTAGTGTCTATCAATAACTCAGAGGCTGCTTATCATTTCCACATTACACCCTCATTAAATATTGTCTCTAGAAACAAACTTTTCTTCAAGTGACCTCAAAGTTTTGATGGAAGCTCAATTTGCGTTGTATTCTTAGATTTAAAACAAATTTGTGACTCTGAGTCTCAGAACTGCTGAGCTTTAGTTCACAAATACAAATTGAACAAAGACTTTTTAATCACCAATGGTGACTTAGTTTTGGCTACCAAGGTAAAAACTTCAATGAGAAACCTTAGGCTTAAAAAAAAGTAAAAACACTATGAACTCTATCTTAGTTTTAGTGTCATTTTTATAAATAGCATTAAAGTTTAGGCATTTATTTCCCTACCCATAAATTGCCTACTGTTTTTTCTGCAGGTATTTATCGTCTGGACAGACTCACATCCGGCGTGCTGGTTTTATGCAAGACTGTCCAAAGAACAAAAGCTTTGATGGACCAAGTGGCCAAAAGACAAGTTCAGAAAGAATATGTTTGCAGAGTTGTTGGCCATTTTCCAGAGTAACTCTTTTTTTTTTGTTTTATTTTGTTTCTGATATTGAGTAAACTTTGTTTCTGCTTCATACTGGGCCATAAGCTAAGGACTTGTGGCATTGTTTGTATGCATTAGTTTTATTCTTGGTGCTGGCCTTCAAATTCAACGACTACTGAAAATTGTATGCACACTTTTTTAAATTTAAAGCTGAATGATTGTGGACTGAAGTTATTTAAAATTGTGTACCAAAAAATTTAAAAATCATTATTGAAGTTTGTTCTACTAGAATTGTAGAATTTACTTGTGAATACATAAGACAGACATCTTCAAGTCTGAAGATAAGGAATACAGCATTTCATGTAGCTATGCAGTTGTAGCTGAGATCTACATATTTTGTTAGCATAGCTTCCTAACTATAACAGGGGCGTAGCTAGGAATTGGTCATCATTTGGAGGCCGGGGGGGGGGGGGCATTTCGCATAATAATTAATGTTTTAAAAAAAACTAATTAGGTGGCCCCCTCAAGCGGGGCTTGGGAGAATTTTCTAATTTATCCCCCACCCTGGCTACACCACTGAACTATAAGCGGTCCTTCTATACAGTCTGTTCCAGAATTCACAAGTACATTGTTATATTTAGTGCAGTCTTGCCAACAATGCTTATGGGGAAAGTGTTCAAGACATCTTAGTTGCTTTCTGTATAGCATCCATATCTTGGATCCATATAATATAGCAGTGGTTCTCTCAAACTCCCACAAGAGAAAAAAAACAACAAATAATTGGCATCATTTTTTATTTTCCTTCCAGAATTCACACTCTGTGCAACATTTAGGCTGGCTTAATCCTGAAAGTATGATCACAATAAAAAGATACATAATAAGGCTTGTCTTTGGGTCAGAAGTTTAATGCAGTACATAGACTAATATTATTTACATCAAATTCTTTTTTTCTTTTTTAGTGGCACAATCAAGGTAGACCAGCCTCTCCAGCCTCTCTCAAACAAGCTGCGGTTGCAGGTGATCTCCCCAAAGGGTAAATCAAGTCAAACAACATTCACAAGACTCAGTTACAATGGCAAGTCTAGTGTGGTGAAATGTAAGTTCATGTGTGCAATGTTACCATAAAAAGTCTAGTGTGGTGAAATGCATGATTAGAAATGACATGCCATCCAAAGTGGAACGCACCCAAAGTGTCGTTGTTAGCGGGACAGAATCAACAAGCTTACTTTTGAAGTACGGAGTACCCCAAGGATCAGTTCTAGGTCCACTACTGTTCACTATGTACAAATATCCACTCAGCGGTGTCATACGGCCAACTGGTATCTTATACCATTTCTTTCCCGATGACTCACAGTTATACGATTCATCAGTACCCTCAGAGGTGTCCCATCTGGCAGAGAAAATCAATAGTACCGTTGCAAGGGTGAGCAATTTGACGGTTGAAAATAAACTCAAGATGAACAAAGACAAGACAGAAATAATTAAGATTGGAACTAGGAATAATGTCTCAAAAGTTGAAAGCACAGATTCTCTCTTTATCACGAACTGCCATGTTCCTTTTGTCCATGTAGTGCGGAATCTTGGAGTTTTCTTCAACTCAACACTATCTTTCGACCTTCACATAAGTCAGCTTTGCAAAGGTCTTTATCTGCGGCTGCGCAGATTAGGCCAGATCCGACCATATTTAACAACGGAGTTAACAAAAACGCTAGCTGTGGCATTCATACTCTCCCGCCTTGACTACTGCAACGCCGTGCTAGCAGGTATACCTGATGACAAAATAGCCAAGCTGCAATGTATACAGAACAACGCCACTCGAATAGTCCTTAAAAAAAATAGACAAGATTCTGCTACTACGCTCTTGCGCACGCTCCATTGGCTTCCTGTGAAAGCGAGAATCGATTACAAGGTCGCCACACTTTGTCATCAGTGTATATATAACAACGACATGCCCTTGTACCTTAGAGAACTGATTACTCCATATGTCCCCCAGAGAGCCCTGCGCTCAATGGACTCAACGCTTTTAGTAGTGCCTCTTTTCTCCCTCAAAAGCTACGGTCTGCGGGCTTTTTCAGTTCACGGACCAAAGGTTTGGAACTCATTCCCCATTGATCTTAGACAGACAACATGCTACGCCACTTTTAAGAAGAATATTAAGACCTATCTGTTTAAAACTTTTTTAGATTAGTTTGTCATGTTAGCTCTTGTGTTTGTGTTTGTAATGTTGTTACAGCCCCTTGAGCCTACATTTTGTTTGTTAAGAGCGCTTTATAAATAAAATTATTATTAAATGTAAGTTCATGTGTGCAATGTTACCATAAAAAGTCTAGTGTTGTGAAATGAATAGCTTTTACGGTTTATAGCCAGGAGTGCCACTTTTCCTGGATACCCTGGAAATCTGGGTTTTGAGGTGTCCAACTTTTCCTCCTGTTTTTGACTACTGCAATTTAAAACAGGGTTTTTAGTAGATTTAGGTTTGGTCTAAATTTCTTTGCATCTTTCCAATTTATCTTAGTTGGCCAATTACAATCTTATGAAACTTACATTCAAAGTCAATTGTTGAAAGTGCTGATGATGTCAAGCAGCAGCTTATAAGGAAACTTCAAAATATAAGAAAAGAATTTAGAAATCGATGAGTCATTGTTACTTGGTTATGTGTGATATTTTGATAATAATCTCAGTGTAAATAAGGAACTTATTTATTTTTTTTTTGAAAAATGTATCTTTGTCACAAAAAGGTAATTTATTTTGACTGCATTAAAGACATTTGTATAAATAATAAAATACCTTTACAAAATGTTGCAGCTTGTGCAAGTGAACAATGGTACACCACAAAAGCTTCATAAGTTAAATGAAAAAAAAAATCCAGAAATGTGTATAATTCACTGTGATTCACTGGCAACATCTTATTGCTAACTATTTAATCCACATCTTCAGGCATCTTTGAATCTTGTTATAAAAACTGTAAATACAAACCCATGCCAAAAATGAGTACATCTTCCTGCAGTTTTGTGAAACAAGTGATGTAATAAATTTTAAATTAAAACATTGAGGGTACATCTTTTTGAAACATTTATCACTGATGTTCAAGTTGATTTGTAGTAAGATTTGGTAGAATTACAAAAATGATGTCATCAGTAAAATGAATTTTGACAAATGAGGTGTAAAATAGATGTGACTGTGATGAAATGTTTGTGTTAAACATCAGAAATATATAATTGAAACTGGATCTAGTGCTGTAACAAACTTAATGAGCTAAGAAGTAAACTATATGTAGCCACTAGAGGAGACATTCACCTTGCTTTGACAAATTTAAAGCCTGACATCTCTAATAATGTCGTACTGCATGAGTCACATGGATCCAATTATCTGAAGTTCATTTTTGAGTGACTTGAACAAACTTTTTGTCAGTCACATGGATCCCATTATCTGAAGTTAATTTTTGAGTGACTTGAACAAATGTATTGTTCATATTAAATGTGAAACTTAAATTAAAACTAAAAAATAGTAACTTATCTAGATCGTAGACATCTATCTGAACTGGTACACATCTATCTAGATCTAATGAGGCAGTCTAAATCTAACCCTAACTCTACTTAACTTAATTAACTGTGTTAATTGAAACATTGCTATTGGGTTACTTTACGACTTCAACAATTTGTTTTGTTTACTTATGTATTTCATATCAGATATATACAAACACAAGCAACAATTGATGATCTTAAAACTATTCAAATTTGTGCTTGTAAAATTATGCATTGTGATGTTTGCTATTTTTGTTTATCTGGAGAAAACCTTTTGGCCTTTTTAACAAATACAATGATTTACTAACTTATGTACAAAATGTTCAGTTAAAGTTTAAAATTTCAAATTATTTGAAACTGTGATTTTGAGTTGAAGGATTAGATGCTGTATCTAAGTCCACCCAACTGTGATGGGTACCTTACATTGATTTGGTTAAGGTGGCTGGCCAGTGTGTGGGTCATTAGACACCCTTGTTAATAGTCATCCACAAAAAGAGATGACCTTTGCATCATCACAAAAGTGCAAGGGCTGAAAGGGGTACCTTGCTTGACCTACACCTACCAGTGCACATAGAACATGTGAGAAACCCTGCTTGGCCTAATAACTAAAATTATTGGAGGTGAATGGAGTACCTTGCTTGACCTACACCTACCAGTGCATATAGAACATGTGAGAAACCCTGCTTGACCTAATAGCTAAAATTATTGGAGGTGAAAGTGGTACCTTGCTTGACCTAGACCTACCAGTATTCATAGAATATGTGAGAAACTCTGCTTGACCTTATAGCTAAAACTAGTTTGTCTAAAACTAAAATGTATTTCTCTTATTTGTAATGTGTAGGTGTACCACATACAGGCCGAACTCATCAGATACGAGTCCATCTACAATACTTAGGGCATCCAATCATCAACGATATCTTCTATAACAATGATGCCTGGGGAACAAATAAAGGGAAAAATGGAGTATATGAGATACCATTTGATAAAGTGAGTGTTTTGGCTATTAATTGTTTTTTTTTTGTTAGTTGTTTGGAGAAAGTAAAGGACCATGTAAGTTTTTTGCTGTTTTTAGTAGCTTAGTCAAATGAGTGTTGATGTTGTTCAATATATATATTCCTTGTCCATGGGCAGATCCATTGGGGGCTATTTCTGAGCTAGTCTTTGTAATCTTGTTCTTGTTAATTTAGTTTCTTATTCCCTACCAGATACTCTGTTGTTTTGTCTAAATATTTTGGACATTCGCTCAGAAATGAAGTTTATTACATCCTAGCCAGCTGAGAATGTCATCACATGACATCTGACATGGAGGCCAATACGAGAAAAGCACAAACAGGGATGCACCACACTATCATGGATGACCTCAGAGAAGTGGACACATGGTCGGAAATGGCTCCAGACATTGCCAGTGACAGATCTTAATGGAGACAGCTTCCCGCCCTATGCACTGAAGAGTTTAAGTCTGCTGGGGATGGCAGGATAAGGTTCAAACTCAGAATCAATTTGATTACAGTCCAAAGCACATACATGACCAAGCAGCCGTCCTAGTGAAAAAGATATTTGTAGATATATATAGGTATTAATTAATCAGATTTGTTGACACTGTTTATTTCTGAGTCAATGGAAAACTTGTTTGTTTCAGGTCTGTGAGAGGATACTGAACGAACACCACGTCACACTATGGGATGGGGGAGATAATCCTTACTATGAAGAAAAGCTCAAGGAGTCACAGTCTCAGGAATCTTTATTGTCCAGCACAGATACACATAGTAAAGATGACGACGAGCCGCCCAGTAAGCAGAGAAAGGTTGACGATGTCTGGTCCAACATTACTTATCAGAACTCACCAGGGGAGAATCCCACTTTGGAAAATGTGCTGACTCTGGGCAAAGAATGTTCTTCCGAGAAACTGGACGACAAAGACGTGAACATTTCTAACCATCCATGTTTTGACTTGTCCAAACTGTCGGTAGATCCATCGTGTGAGTTGTGTAAGAAAAAAACAATAGAGCCCAAAGAAAAACATCTCATCATGTTCCTGCATGCACTTAAGTATAAAGTAAGTACATGCCTTAACATGGCCATTTATTTTTTTAGCCTTCACGTAGCCTCTACTATAACAAAGTATAGAAATGTTTTTGTGTCGGTCATTTGTATAATGGAATAAAATAGTTTTAAAGTAATTTGCACAATGATTTCGTTAAGTAAGGGTTAAGAATTAAGAGGATTTCTTCCTTTTTTTTTTTTTTAAGAACTTATTGGATCACTAAATTAGTATAGTATTTAAAAAAGAAGCAGTAGATTTAACAAGTGAAAAGTTAATTTTTTTATACAGCTAAATAGTACTATTTATTTAGAACAAAAAATATCAGTGAAAATAAAACACAAATCAAGATAAATTGTTATATTGTTTAAAAAATATATTAATTTGTTTTAAAATATTTTATTTCTGCCTTAAGGAGCAGCTATTGTCTAAATTAGACATAATGCTTAATATGTAGGGATCTGGATTAATGTCTTTACACTTCTGCTACAAATTGTTTTTATCAATGGTTGCATCTATTTTACTGGATGCTTTTTGGTTTTATGATTTGATTACTGATGCTACATTTAGCTTCGTTATATGGAACTAGCATTCACAATCATGTTTATACATTTTTGCTTCCCATTTTTTAGGGTCTCGATTGGGCCTTTGAAACATCTTTACCAGACTGGGCTGAGGAAGACTGGTCCAAAGAAGATGATTACTCTATAGATACCTTTCAACAATCATAGACATGACTTGTTTAAATCATTGACAAATAGACTGAAAAGGCAATTAAAATTGTTTTGTTTTAATCATTTATTGATTTTATTTTTCTATCACTAAATAATTTTTAACAAAACTTAGTCACAAAGATAATATAATATGATAGAACATCTGGCCGAAATTGAACTGAAGATAATCAGTGATTTTTTTTCAAATTTGTATAGAAACAAACCAGGCCATTTAAATGATGATATCCATTTATTTTACAAAGTAAAAAAAAAAAGTTCATCACATTTCAACCAAATCCTATTGCTCATTGCTAATGAAGAAAGATTATTACTTAGAATAGAATATAATCATAGGTTAAAAAAAAAAAAGAATATAATCACACATAAGAGTAACTTTTTGATTATAAAGAAAACTATGACTCCTACAGCAAATATCTGTTATAAATACAGAATATTAAAAGAAATATTTTATGATCAGAATGTGAATAGTGTATATTATAATCTGATGTAGCCTTTAACATGTAACATTGAAGGATTTCTCTTAAGAAAATACATATTTACAGGCTGTTCTAAAATTTTAAACAATTTGCAGAAGTTTATAAATCAAATCAGCAATTATTTAATATGATGGCCCATAGACACTGTAGTTGTAGAAATATAGTGTATGTTTTCTTGAAGCAATGGAATTTAGGTAAAAACTTGTACGGTATCAAATAATCTAGAATATGTAAATATGCAAATGAAAATTTTTATTCATTATTCAATATCTACATTATTTTTTTAAAAGTAACTTTGATTAATTAAACATTTAGATATGAAAAAAAAAAAAAGATAAATTTACAATCACAGATTGAAAACATTTGAATTTAAATGAAAAAAAAATTGAATGTTAACATTATTTTGATCTTTGGCAAAACTTTGACATCTTCCATAAGCCATCAATACTAATTTAGTATCACCCTGAATTCTATAGGATTTAATAGATTACTGTCCTTAAGCTTTGCTTTGGAGGGCCAGTTCTGACTTATTCAACTTACATTGGTGTCAAATGATTTCATCTCTTTGAGAATCATGTCTACTTGTAATGGATTTTAGCATCAAAGTTTACAAATTAAACGAAGAGGGGGGATTCGTTGTTATTCCATGTGTATTTTAAGCTTTAAAAAAATAAATATATGAAAGAACACTGCACATTTATTAACTACCATAATAAAGTACATGTAAAAAAAAAAAAAAAAAAAAGTAGTTTGAACCCAGGACCTCAGGTTTAGAAGCGCTTAACCACTCAATCGCCGTGCCCCAGAGTACATGTACATCTTGTTTATAAACATTCTTAACTCTTTCTCTACGTAATTATTTTTCCACGTTTCGACAGAATTCTTCAGTTTGCTCATGACTATCTCACTCCCCTGTTATGATTAAGTTTCAGAAACTTTGTTGTTTGTAATCAGAAAATGTTTGATTTGGTCTAGAATTAAAGGGGAATGCCTGCTCTTTTTATAGAGCACAAAATTTATAAAATCAAACATTATTTTAAAGGGGGTCAAATCAACTTTGAATTTTCAAATAGGAGAGAAAGAGTTAAACATTCTGTGTATCAATAAGCTTTACTTTATATAAGTTTAGAAGATGCCTTACTGCCATTCATATGATGGGCCTAACAGACATGTGATCACTGTTGGCCAATATCAAAATTTTATTTCATTATCTAAAAATGTTACATCAGTCCAGTGTCTTAATGTCTAACAATAATTGTCTACATGTCTAACAGTTTATACAAACAAAGCCAACATTGTTTGAATGGCTGTCTTATCTTTTTATCTTATGAATTAAGACATTACTTCAAAAGAGAAGATAAGACACCTAACGCTAAACCATGTGTCAATCTATTCATGCATGTTAATCACTTTTTCTGGCTGATTCAGGCAACCCATTCCATGCCCTACCAGCACTTGGGGAAAAGTGCCTTTATCTTTGTGTCTTTATTAGTATTTTATTAGGTTTTGTATGTGTAAATTATGATTCATTTACTTTTGAGTCCAGTGATTTTACTACTGGTGTTAATCTATCGTGAATATTCATTTGTAATTCAATTGTATGCGAGTGATAAAAGACCTTTTTGACTTGTTGTTTTTAAGATGTAAAAGAACAAATAGATTGCTGGTCCTTGGTTACCACAACAATATGATAACACAACAAAGATAGTATCAAAAATAATTGCTTTCATCCATAATAATATTGGTTTAGAAGTGAAACCATTCTATTAACAGAATGTGTTCATCTATCAAGTTACCCAATGCACAATAATCTTATCAAAATACATGTTAAAGTGCTATACAAAATTACCAACCATGCAAGCAAAAAAAATCTGAATATTACCTGGCTTGGCTACAATAAACAGCGCCAAGCCTAGGCCTAAAACTACAGTTCATACCACCTCAAATAAAGAAACTAGTTGTAACTAAAATCATGCATATGTACAATTTAGTAAAAAACAGAAGAAAAAAAAATAGGGGGGGGGGGGGCACCTTAACTGTGTTTCATTTTTTGAGTAAAAATATCAGTTCTTATTCTCCATCCCAAAATGAAATAAAAAATATATTTTGTTTAGTTTTGCTGTCTGAAAATAAAAATATATTAAAATTATCAGAAGATAATTAAAGTTTCTTTTTTTTTCTTATTTTTCGAACTAAAAAAAACAAACCGCTTCATTTGAATGTTTTAATTATGAACTTGATTTGCATATCTCTAAAACAATCAATCAAAATGTTCAATAAAAAAATGTCATAACATGAAATTACATGTCTATTCAATAAGCATTAAACTTGGCCAGCTTATAATTCAAGAAAAAACATATTTCAAAAAAAAATAAAATAAATGTATATATTTTTTTACATTCCAAACCAGTAACTGTTCCAAAAATAGACTTATCAGAGATCATAAAGTATTTGTTATGAAAATATGAATTTATGGCTCCTTATGTCCAGAGAAGCACTGTATGTGCCTGGTCTTATCTGGGTACATTTCACAGACTTTGAAAGAATTGTTTTACCATGCAATGTTGTTCCTTAACCCAGTTAGCAGGATCTAAAGGAATGCTAACCTTTATGTTTGTACGTCTTTCAGCATATTGAAGAACATGTTCATTTCGAACAAAGGAAGTACTTGAAAAAAAAAAACAACATTCAATTAAATAAGTGAACTCTGTGACTATCAACAGACAGAAGGTTGTATACACCAATAGAGTTTTGTATCTTTAATATGATTTCAATAATGACTAACAACTCCAGGCTCTGCAATAACCACAATGAAATCAATTGATGTTACAATTTAGATTGTCTCTTCATGGATAGGGCTTCAGTGTCAGCAAATTTCTGTTTTAGCTTACAGCTTCTCATGCCTAAAACCTTCAGGGAACAAGGGTGTTAATGTATAACACCAGACAGACAACTCATCGGTAGATGCATCAAAAAAAAAAAAAAAGGTCTGTTCATTTGTGCTAAGCTTCTGCAGATGGAAGACAATAAACATGGAGGTCTAGAAATGGTCAAAGAACAGCAAGCTACCTATACAGCAGAGATTATTGATCACAATTAGGCAAATTATTATAATACTGATTCATATATACAAGAAATATACATTTCACCTTTTTCTTTTATTTGGCACTAGGCTGTCATAAGTATTAAGATACATACAATTGTCATTTTGTCTCCATCTATTACATCATAAACTGTGAGAGTTAATTTGAATGTATAATTCTGATGTTACAGATTTATCCTTGTTGACTTGTTATAAAAACTTAGAAACAAGGAAAAGAATCTAGATGTAATGCAGCTGAACATAGATGCAGAGTACTAATGTAGGCAAAGAGAAAAAAAAATGTAACCAATGTATTAGGACTCTCCATGTTGTTGTTGTTTTGTTGTCTCTTCTTGTACAAATATAACACTGCACTCTTCCATAACTGACAGTTTCAAAGACAATGCCTTATTATGCCTCTGTTAATAGCGTTTGCACATGTCATTAAACAATACAGGTAGGACTAGATACAGCCGTAATGTTCACTCAGGTTTTTCAGTTGAGCCCCATCTACAAGATAAACACACAACTTATGACATACTTTGTACTCATTAATAATTAGCATAACCGAGTACCAAGACTACCAGAATGAGGCTTGTACTTAACATTTCTTAACTCTTATACAAAAAGAAGAGAGTTTCAAGCTCTCTTGAAGAAAAAGTTGTTTTTTTTAATCAATTATTCTTTGCAACTATCCGGTTAATCAACAAGTACAGCAGATAAGCTACCCAAGTTAACCAGAAATGTGAAGTACAATGTTCACTTCTGCTTTTTGTAACTTTTAGAATTATTTCCCCTCTTTACCAACTTTTAGCATTATTTAGCTAGTGATTATACTCAAGTAAGATTCTCGTCCTGGGTTTTTTTTTTTGTTTCATTGATTTTAAAGCTTGAAAAACTCAACTCGAGGTGAATAACCAAGAACAAATTAGACTGAAACCTCCAGATGAAAAGAACTACATACTAGGGTACAAAGACCAAAGCTCAAGGCTATATAAATATAATTTATATTTCGAGGCTACAAAAAAATGAGACTTTACATAAAATAGTTATGTTCAGTCTGGAGCCCTCAGTATAACAATATCTTTAATCACTGAAAGACTAGGCCATTAATATATAAGGAAAAATTTTGTTTAAAAAATCTGAATAGTGTCAATGACATTTAAAGTTAATCACAATCACATTAAGGAGCACCACAGAAATAGATACTGACAATGAGCATTGACATAGGTTTAGAAATAAGCATTATCATGCCTATGAGCATTGACATAGGTTTAGAAATCAGCATTATCATGACTAAGAGCATTGATATAGACAGGTTTAGAAATCAGTATAACAAAAGTACACAAAGTTTAGCTTCTCGTAAGAAACAAGGACAATGCAAAATTAAAAACATAAAAAGTAAAACTGAACCTTGGGAAATAAAAATGTTGAATCTAAAAAAAAAAAATGTTACACTATAAAGATACAAAACAAAACATGCATGATATTACTGGGTATTTATGGAAAATACAGAAGCATAGGGTATTTTTAACTTTTATTAAAAATGTTACTAAAGAAAAATTTCATTCAAATTTGTTTCAGAAGGGTTTCCTTTTACATTCGTTGTATTTCTCCATTCAGCTCCTTACCACTGCAGCAGTCAATCTTTGTATATTTTTCAAAGCTTATATCAACTCACTCTCTGTCTGGTCAAAAGTTTGTAAACGTAATTTCTTTGACACCCTTGCATCAAGATGAAATTTCGCACGTATTCCTTTTACCTGACAACACAAAAATCAATTTGAAAAATGTATCTACTAGTTAATTGACTATTGTTAATTAGTTATTTTGTTTGGTATCTCAAACAATGTAAAGAAATTGTACTTGACTGAAGTGGTAGCTGAAGCTGAATAAGTCCCCTTTATAGATTGCCGCTTCAAAATAACTTTATACAAACAATAAATAACTATACAATCTTCTTCTTTTTCGTCAGGATGTCGGCTTGAGCCATGAGTTTGATTTCAGGTCATTCTCCCTTTCTTTCTCCCCCCCCCCCCTCCCATTTTCACAACTGGTCCAGACAAGTGATAGGATCATGGAGTATTGAGAAAGCTAAAAGCTTGAAATGTGGTTAAACAAAAACAGTGGTACAAATATTTCTAATCGCACAGATTGATTGTTGTTGGTCTAGAATCCCTAGATCTATTAAAAATTTAATTACTTGACTGATCCAAACTAATTGATACAATTACACTTTGTCTACATTTTGTTTATATTTTTAAAGTATTTTTTTATGCTTTTTTGTTATGTTTATATCTATTATATGTTCATACTGGAATTACTATATTAACATTATTGATTTTCTATACCTTTCCACATTCATCATATGTCAAAGACAGCCAAAATGCAAAATGGAAAGTATTTTGAAAGAATATTTTTTTGCTGTTTACAAAATGAAAAAAAAAAAAAAAAAACACCTAAATAATATTTTTAAAATCCCACAGAATATAAATTAGATATACAGTGTAACAGAAGACAAGTTATATCTAATTTCTGGTTTATAATATATCTAGTCATACACACACACAAATAATGCATCTGACTTTGGAAGAAATAAAAAGAGGCAAGTCAGATTTTTAAAAAAAAAGGTGGATAAGCACAAAGTAAAAACCAAATTTATATGAAACGTAATATTCATGCTTATTAGAAACAAAAAAAATTACATAAAAAGTATGCCATAGAAATACATTTTTAAAACAAAAAAATTCAAGTCAAACAATCTGCCCCAAACAGCTGGCTGGTAATGTAATCCAGACTTCCTGCAGCCATGCCCTTGCTATTTCTCATGATGGGGAAACCCTTTGGCCTGCTACTGCATATATCTACCAATGTAGCTTTATCACATTACACTAGATACAAACCCCCACAAGCTCCAAAAGTGAAGGAGGGAAGCATGAAGTATTTTCATGATCTTGACATCACACAATGGATAAAAAATTCTTTTTTTTTTTTTTGGCTGCACTGTAGATCTAGATAATAAGCACTGACATGTATAAAATATAATGTTTTCATTAAAGACCATTTTTCCACAGCCAAGGCAAAGCGTAACCTTAACCTCAGTGGTTACAAAGTGGTTTGCATCATAATTCTTAGCAATTGTTAAAAATAGATAATATCCCTCTAATTATGCATACATAGTGTAACCTGAAAGTTATCACAAATTGATCTTAATATAGATAAATTGGTGTAAAAAAAAAATATACCGTACACTACAATGTGCAAATGTATTTTGATTATTTTTTATGTTATTTGTGCACATATTAAAATTTTTTAGAAAAAAAAAAAACAAAACATGTATGCTCTTGTATAATAAATAGACAATTAATATTGCATATATATGCAAAAATTATTAACATATTTTCAACAACAAAACTTGACCGATTTAGCAACAGCTGATAAATAAAGCTCAAAGAGAAAGACAGGAACAATGTCAAATCTGGGAGCTTACTGGACTACTGACCAAGCAGATGTTATCTGTAGGGGATAAGACAACATCTGGCTCTTCTTTTCTATTCTGTGATGTCTTCTCTGCCTCACCTTTTTTGTTTTTCTTGCGTTTTTCCAAGTAAAGCCTGGTCTGCACGTATATAACACCAATCATGAGCGGGATCGGGGTGAACATTGCTGATGCCACCGGGGCAACCGTGCTGGTATCCTTGTCAGGCCCTGTCAAAGACAGGCGCAGCAGCACTATGGGTATTCCTGTATTCTGAATCCCAGTCTCGACTGCAATAGTAATGATGTTAACTTTATTTTGTCGAAAAATCAAGGCCACTAGGCCTCCAAGAAGGAAGCCGAGGTAAGGCAAAGTGGCAGCAGCCAAAAGCACCTCTCCACTCAAGAGGTAGAAAACGTACACGTTGGCATACACCCCAACAGTCATGATAAATACGACCATGAGAATAACAATATACTTAACAGCATTCACAAACATTTTTGCTATTTTGGGAAACTTTCTCTGAAGAACAAGTCCAACAACGGCAGGAATAATAATGCCTAACAAGGATATGAATATATTTTCATATGGTATCTTTACATCCCCTGTATCATACACGACAGTTCCAAGTGTAAACAGCCACATTGGCAGAAGACCTATGAAACAAAAATAAAAGGTCAATCATTCATTCTTTTGTTTGTAGCACTAAAACAAGAAAATATTTCAAAAATTAACAAAAAAAATTAAAAAATCTTACATTAAGCATAGCTGTTTCAATTAATTTGAATCAGTCACGTCATTAAATTTGTTTAACGAAATAATTAATTACCAAGAGTTAACCAATTGGTCAATTTTTTTAACATTGATTCTTGGTTGTCAGGTAAAAGAAATAATTGTGCAAAATTCCAGCGAGATCAGAGATTGATGTGGGATAAATAATGTGTACAAACTTTTGACCAGATAGACTTTTAGAGCCAATAATAAATCCCCAACTGGCTCCTAAACTTGTAAGCTTCGGCCTTCAGGCTACCCACCTAAGAGAAGGAAAACTCTGAATCCAAACCTCCGCTGCCTTGCTCTATATGCAAACATGATAAAGGCTTCGGAAGACAACAGTTCATGAATATCTTTGAAAAAGAATTACTAGCTGATTTGCTACACTGGGAGGACTCTAGTTTGACCATTATAATTTTTGGAAATATCTTCTAACTCTGAATTATGAGATTTTTAGGGCACAGAATCCTCCCATTTTGAATTTTGCAATTTTTAGGGTACTCCAATGGGTACATGGGTAGTAAAGGTAGCTGGTTGCTGTTTAGGCCACACCTGCCCTTTAGATTGTGAAGACTGTAAGGGTTAGCTTACTTTTATTACTTGTTTAGTTAAAGAAAACACCCATTTTGGTACTGCAGGATAGATGAGGACATTGTGCTAATTTTCTATGATTGTGCACAAACTTACGGCTCAGAAAAAAAAGGAAGTACTGGTATCTAATATTTAAAAAAATTATTTCTATAGCTAAACATTTTTTTTTAAAAAGTAAAAATACATTTGCGTTATTCTGAAACATAGTGTCAACACAACAGGAAGCATGGTCGAGAGGCCAAGTGCGCTTGAACTTGGCTTGGCTACCTAGAAGGGGGCTCGAGGTTCGACACCCGACTCGGGCAGAGTTGTGTTTACCTAAAGGCAGCACGGAAAACCAACTCCTAGATAACCCCCCCCCCCCCCCACTGGTCCACAAATGAGATTGGACCAAAAGCGCTCTGAGCATGCTATAAGCATGAAAGTAGCGCTATATAAAAGCTATAATAATAATAATAATAACAGGAATGTCTGTTCTAGCTATTAAGTCATCTACCCCTAACATATACATGTTTTATTAAATGTTAATCAAAAGCTGAGAATGACTGATAAGACAATTTTCCCCTTTTGTTTGTTAATGGCCAATCAAGACCAAGTATGCCAATCTATGCCAACAAGAAAAGATAGTGACAAAAAAAACAATTAGAGTTCTAAAAGAAATGTAAGCAAAACTAGTAACTTTTGACTGTAAAAGTGCTAAATTAGCAGTAGATTACAACAAATGATATACAAATATCTCTCAGTCTTTTGGGAATGTTTCTAGAGCAATTTAGACAAAGACCGTTAATATTTTTCCATCAATAAAAAAAAAAGCTTTCTTCCAAAGAACAGGGATACATAGACCCACCATGTTGACCACCTCTGCTGACCATCAAAAGGAAGCTTGTTATATCAGGACTAGATTCTTTGACTACCTGAGCCTTTCTCAAAGAGTCTGTTGTATCACAACTAGAAAAAGGGGCCACCTCATGTAATGGCAAAGTGAATATGGACTGAAGGTTAGAAACAACTTTTTTGTCTCCACCATGAACTGTTTGAAAGGAGGTGCGGTGGCTGAGCGGTAAAACACTTCACTTCTGAGCCGGGGATCCCAGGTTCGATTCCTGATGAAGACTGGGATTTTTATTTCAGGATCCTTGGGCGCCTCTGAGTCCATCCAGCTCTAATGGGTCCCTGACATTAGTTGGGGAAAAGTAAAAGCGGTTGGTCGTTGTGCTGGCCACATGACACCCTCATTAACCATAGGCCACCGATTCAGAACAGTCGACAGGTTTGAAAAATGCCTCATCCTCCCCCTGCAGACGTGTGATAAATCATTAAATATAAAAATTGAAATCAAGTTACCTAAAGCTGCAAATGTACTGATTAAAGTCATAGTCACACTCAAACTAACATTGCCACCCAGAAGGTAAGTGTAAGCATTGCTTGCAGAGCCTCCAGGGGCACAACCCAAGGCAAAGAAACCCAGAGTTATCCCTGGGTCCAGTTTAAAGCTGTATGCTATTCCAAAAGCAATCTGAAATCATTTTAAAAGATGTATTTAATATATTTATTAAAATCATTATACCAATTTTAAGTCATCAATCTTACTCAAAATAAAAAAAAAAAGAAAGAAAGAAAAAGTGATAGAAGAATAAAAAAAAGAGAAATGAAAAGCATGAAAGATTGCACATGAAAAAGAAGATATGCATAAAAGAGTTAGCCATTGAAAAAAAAAGAGTACATTTTTAAATTACTCAGGAAGACTCATAATCATCTTCATCAAACTATTTGAGTGAGGGCTTGAGAGATTCAAATCCTCTCATGCAAAAGCCTGGACAAAAACACTAATGTTTTGCATAGTGCACAGGTGTCACCATCCAGGTCGAGAATTTATGGTTTCTCAAGACCTGTAGAGACGGAGATCAGCAAGTCTGGGAAAGTCAAAATGAGTAAGAGATATGGTTTCCTCTCCTTTCCTGCAAAAGGGGCACCATGAATCAAAGTATGGCCTGCACAATGTAATAGCTTTCTAAGGCCTGGACAGCCTCCATCACACAGAAGTGCGGTCAGGGCACCTCATGAGTGTGGTTTTCAGCACCTGCACTCTGGAAGATTCGAGAAAACATCCTATAATGAAGCTAAGAAAAGGAGAGTGGTCTTCCTTGACAGAGTGCCTTTGTTTAGCAAGGAAGACAAAGAACCAATAAAAATAAGCGTTTAGACTCAAAGTTTTGAAAAATGAAAAAGCTAGAACTACCCAATATTCTTTTAAAAATAATAAACAGAGTTGTTTTGTTCCTATAATTAATTGTAAAGACTAATGAGCGCTATGGGACGTTTTAGTTTCAATTTTATGACATTTACAAGTCAACACTCTGGCTGGTAAAATTGAGGAACTCCTCAACACCATAAAGAGACAAATGCAAATATATATATATATATATATTATACATATTACATTGTAAGACTTGATGTCAAAAGTCATCCTTGTAAGACATGACTCATTGTCAAATCCTTCAAGATGCAATGGAGACAGCACAAAGAAAGGGTCATTCCAAATAAAAAACAGGATGGAAAAGGTAAAACAATGGACCAGTCTCTCTTTTAATGTCCTGCCAAAAACAGCAGCTGCGCAGAAAGGCTAGAGGGATTTAGTTATTAAGCAAATAGTCAAGCATTTAAATTTTAGTGAAAAAAAAAATTAATTTAAGATACTTACAAGTGGCATAATAACAAACTGGCAACACAATCCTATTGCAGGCGCTATGGGACGTCTTAGTTCCGATTTCATGACATTCAAGTCAATCTAAAGAAACAGAAGCAATATTTTCATTCATTTATTATATAGAATATTTAAAAAGTTTGATGTAATGCTGCTTCATAGCTCACTGCTTGATTTCATTTCAAAAGTTTTAGTAAGCTAAATAATGCCAACGAAGATTATTATCATAACTTTTATATATAGCGCTACTTTCATGCTTATAGCATGCTCAGAGTGGACCAGTTGGGGGGGGGGGGGGGTGTTATCTAGGAGCTGGTTTTCCGTGCTGCCTTTAGGCACTCAGTCAACACAACTCTGCCTGAGCCGGGTGTCAAACCTCGAGCTCCCTTCTAGGTAGCCAAGCCAAGTTCAAGCGCACTTGACCTCTCGACCACGCTTCCCACTATATCACATCATATAATATATAAAATATATATTGTAGGGTACCAACCACAAAATAATATGTATGCAAATTATGGACATGGACAAGTTCATTTAATTAAAGAATTGTATAATATATATATATATATACATACCTTGGCCCCCATACCAACATTTGTTAGGACAACCAGTAGTATAAGGACAATATTGAAAGCAACATCAATAGGCCTATGTCTACGCTCCACAAACAATCTATATGACATATTCTCAGACTGGCATTGGGTTGTTCCATGTGACATAGTCCCATTTGAAGGCATAGCACACAAACTCAACAAAGTTCTTCCTGGCAAATTTCCAGTAACCAGGACGCTAATATTTCCCTGAGAAAATTGTTGATCTATAAAAAATATTTTTTCACCTTTCAGTTCAGCAATGTGATCTAAATCAAGAGATGCTTCTATAATCCAAGTTCCTTGATTATAGTTGCTTCCAAAAGCAGTACTCTCTTCAGCATGGATATGATCATCAATTGAAACATTTGGAGTATTAAAACTGTAGTAAAATATTAACTGTGATACTTCATTCTCTATGACTGTATAGGGAAAACTTTCATTTGTTTTAATTTCAAAAGGCAGAGGTCGATATTTAGCCTTCGTAGATCCTGTCACCAATAAAGATTGTGCAGTCAGGAAGCACAAACAAATCAAATGTAAGGTGTGGATGAAAAATAGCTTCATCAACATTTTAGAAGTGTGAATTTAAGTCAAATTTGATTCTGATAATGTGTGCTCCCACTAAGTCTAAAATGTTTAAATCAAACAGTAGAAGAAGAGTAACAAAGTTTAATATTGAAAAATCCCAACATCTGAACATCACAGTACAGAGATCGAATGCTGAGTACTGTACAGTAGTGTAGAATCTAGATTTAAAAAGTATAGAGAGTAGAGACTAGAGTCTATCTAGATTTATTATATATCTAGATCTAGTCAGTCTCTCTAGACTACTCTACTAATCGTAACTAATGACTGAAGACTTATACTGTGAAGACTCAAGTGTGTTGTCTGTTGATCATCAGTATGAGTACTATGAGTATCAGTATTTTAGTTACAGTTTTACTGAACCAGTGAGATGAATGTAGTTTGCCATCGTATGAGTATGATATAAATAATATAATCAAACTATTCATAGTCTCATTGTCAGGCCAATGCTCTCATCTAATGAGTCGAGTATTTGACTAGTAATATTAAATATAGTCGTATAGACTATTAATGTATTTGACTTTTAGACCTAGATTATAGATCTAGTATATTTTCTAGATCTATATCTCTTATAAATATAGATGATCCGGTATGATCCTTCCTATGCTTATGCTTATGCTATAGACTACATAAGTACAATAAAGTCATCAGTTGATGGGAGATCACTCTGTTCATTTGTGCCTGTTTTGTTGCCAACTTTATATTCTTCAAACAAAACTTGAATGGGCCTCATTTTATCAATCGTAAACAAACAACATTTAGCCACACATTACGATCTAATTTTTAATACATAATGGCTATCACGTGGCAGTTTGTTTTCTTTTTTTCATCAATATTATCACGTGCAGGGGCGGACTGGGTGTCAAAATCGGCCCGGGCTTTTCTATATAATCCGGCCCACAAAATGGTGGACGTCCAATCATCGCCTACCTGTCCTCAAAAGTGACAAAAGTATTGTGTTCGGATCGAAAGTAGCTAGTACTTTAATAATTTAGTAGATGATTTTGAAACTATCTAAAAAGCTCTATTACTAAATGAATAAAGTATAACATTTGGATTGGGTAGAAAATTCCACCATATAGGCTACAAGGCATCTGGAGGCAGGGCCGGTCCTAACAATTGCGGGACCCTATGCGAAACTAATTGCGCGGGGCCTATTCTGGGTATGAATAAGGGTAATAATTGAAAATTAAGATTTTGTATAAGAAAAAAAATCGACTTTGAATTTTATTTATTCTTTACTAAGAACTAAATTGCGATCAAATTAGCTTTACTTTACGAACCTTGCAACCTATGGCATATTTATATGCCAGTGACTATAAAAGTAAAAAAGAATTGAAACTTCTGATTAAGGTGAGAATTCGCCCGATTATTACATTTTATTACATGAAAGCTGACAATGCCTTTTTTCTGTTATCGCGCGTAGGATTTGCGTTTTACGCAATGAATGACACCCATAAATGACAATTTTGACTATTTTTCAGGAGATTTTTATGAGTTTTCAGGAGATTTTAATGAGTTTTCAGGAGATTTTAATAAATTCAGGAGATTTCCATGACTTTTTTCGTATAGATTCTGCAATTTAATAATTACACCTAGAATTAGCGCGGGGCCTATGAAAGCGCGGGGCCCACTGCGACCACATAGGTTGCAGTGGCCTAAGACCGGCCCTGTCTGGAGGTCCCCCATCAACGAACATATAGTTTATGATAGAGTTTCACTCCTTGCCATTTCTCAGGCTTATAGACTTCAGTTTACAAATACAACTTTTCATCCTCCATTATTTAACAATGTCATTGGGGCACAGTGTCTGAGTGGTTAAGCGATTCCGAAACTGGGGTCCTGGATTCAAATCACGGAACGTGTACCTGACTTTAGTTGGGGAAAGTAAAGGCGGTTGGTCATTGTGCTGGCCACAGAACACCCTGCTCGTTAACCATTGGCAAAAAAAAAACAACAGATGACCTTAACATCATCTGCCCCATAGATCGCAAGGTTTGAAAGGGGAACTTTACTCTAACTGCTTTCTCAATAACTTAGAAACATAGTTTGTCTGTCTGCATCTTAGAGCTGGCTACACACACAACAGAACATTAAGTCCACTTCTTGGAAGGTAATTTAATATCCTTACGACCAGTAAAATAAATGATGTAAAGATTGTTTCATATTTTAGCAAAACCTCTTTGTATTTCTCCTCTTGTTAATCCCTTTGGGCCTTGAGCCTATATTCATTCATAAATGATCATCATTAGTTTGGTGAATCTCTAGTGAGAAAACATTAATACTTTAACTACATTTTTTTTTTTTTGCACAGGATTTCAGCAATAGTTGCTTTTTTATGTTACTTAATTTCTGCTCCTTTTTTTTTTTTTCTTTTTTTTTTTTATTCTTTTGCAATTTTGATTCCAATTAACACATTTCTACACTGTCCAAGATAGCCTAATAATTGTGATTTGTGAAGGGCTTCTTAACGGGGACAACACGAGATCATGTGACAACTCCACCAAACCAATAAGAATTCGTATGTGACTGGACATGTCATCTAAAGGACTTGTAACGTTATAGATTCATCTGAATATATTCACACTAACGTCGATCTCTTTAAGAAATAAAGGCCTTAACTCTTTCTCTCCGTAATTATTCACCAGATTCTGGTGGAATCAACGATGGTAGCGTCAGTTAGGAAAGAAAGAGTAAAGTTTCTTGTTTATCGTTTAGTATGTATAAGGAATTGACGTCTACCAGAAGTACTACAATCGGATGATTATTTTTTAATCACAACGCTCAAAGTCCTGCTTTTAAAGAGAAAATTATAAATCTTTAAACGATTTACTGGCATTCATAAGGCCCACTTGTAGGGTACCGGCCCACCGGGCAAATGCCCATATAGCCAGTCCGCCCCTGCCTATGACCCCCAAGTTGTTCGGGAGACGTTTGTAGGGGTCCTATGACTCCCAGTGGTTCGGGAGACGTTTGTAGGAGTCCGAAGAAAAATGAAAGTTGAATACAATTAGAAACAATTATTTTGTAAAAGTAAAGTCAGTTTATCCTATCGGATGATTTAAATAATAAAGAACTCGCTCTCACTACTGTTTAATATGTATATGACGAACTATTCCATCGACATAAACCAACAATTTGAAAGACTGGGTATTGAGCTCTTTTGCGCGTAGCCAAACTCAAGTCTCAATCACAGATGAATCTATTCTAGTAAAGGTACAGCTTATTTAAATATATATATATATATATATATATATAATGAAGAACTTAAAAACAATGTTTGGACAAGGATGCCACAAATTACTACTCTCTTGCGCACAATCCATTGGCTTCCCGTGAAAGCGAGAATCGACTGCAAGGTGGCCACATTTTGTCATAAGTGTATCTATAATAAAGAAATGCTCTTGTACTTTAGCGAACTGATCACTCCATATGTCCCTCAGAGAGCCCTGCGCTCAATGGACTCAACGCTTCTAGTGGTGCCACGTTTCTCCCTGAAAAGTTACCGTCTGGGGGCTTTTTCTGTGCACGGACCAAAGGTTTGGAACACACTCCCCATTGATAGACAGACAACATGCTACATTACATTCAAGAAGAACAATAAGACCTATCTGTTTAAAATCTTTTTTAGATAAGTTTGTCATTTTAGCTCTCGTGTTTGTGTTTGTAATGTTATCACAGTACTTTAAGCCTACATTTTTTTTTGTTAACAGCGCTGTATAAATAAAATTATTATTTTATTATTATTATTATTATTAATTTCTGTTTTAAAAAACAGATTACAAATTTATATCCTGTAGTATGGGTCATTGTACTGAAGTTTCAACGACATTTTCTTTGGTACAAAGTGGTTTGTGCAGGGATAAACTTTATTCAAAATTGAAAGAAACCGAATGGAAAGACAAGAATGGTTAACACGAGGACATTTGCTTTGCTACTTTAAAATATTAAGCTGGAGATAAATAGGCCTACACTCATACAATCCCGTCACGTTTCTTAGTCATTTTTTAAAAATATTTTAATTTAAAACAAAATTTATAATTTCAATAAACACACCTTCAAAAAATATTATCTTTACATTAGTCATTTATATACTAAGCATTTATGTAGCTTTTTCACGTACACAATGCACAATTTTTGGCTATAAAAGTTTGAGAACCTCTGGGTCGAAGGCAACTTGACCTCTGCCTCAAAATGGTAGCCGAAATATAAAAGACAAGCGTGGACCTGGTCCCTCGTCAATGCACATCGCGCAATCAAAGAGGCTACCTATCATTCTATTAAGTGAGTGGTTTTTCATGTGTGGCTGCAGGTCAAAAGATATTTTAAAGTTATAAAAGGTTTAGATAATTTATAAGTTGTTTAAAATGATAAAGCCAGTTATATTTCTAGTTTAGTAGTTGTTTAGTCCACGTTGTTAGTCTGAGTTAGTGTCTATCAAAGCAAAAAAGGCCATACATTACCTGCGAAATGCAGACTATCCATGTAGCGTTTTCAAGCGGTGTAGTTATAATTCTTCACTCCCTACTTTGCCTACAAGTATTGTACCGGTCATTTCATCCCCGATTAATTTTTTTTTATTAGACCATTGTGTAATGGTTTATTAAGGCTTTAACTTTAATAAGCAGTGATTTCATCTAATATATAAGTACTATACCCTATACGGATATGTCCCGCAATCTGTGGGCCTAATAGTTGAAGCTTAGGTATTACCGATCTAGTGGATTCGATTTAGATCTATGTCAAACATTGTGAATTTTTAAAATGAAAATTGAAATAAAATGAAAGTAGATTGTGAAAAGGGATTCACCAGTTCAGCCGTCATATTGATATCAAATATTAAATACTGCGAAAACGGGTTTACCCGATTTGTTAAAAGGTTTAGTTCTTTAATAGAAAAAAAAATGTAGGTATTTTTTTATTATTTGTAGTGTAGGGCCTTTCGGTTGTGGATGGGACATTAAATATATACTACAGTCTCCACCAGGATCTAAGAAACATTTTATGCAAAGTTTTATTTTTTATTTGGTCAAGCGGTTTTGATTTCAATGTGGGACATACCTGCCTGGTCATGCGGTGAGTGCCCTGGACTGTCATTCAGACTCCACAATAGTTTCGGGTTCATACCCTGCCAGCTGACATCTCCCGTTGTCCTGCGGGAGGTTTGGACTAGGAAGTAAATTATCGTTAACTCTGAAGAAACATCCGGAACATGTAGTACAACATACATACACATGACTTCTACTTTAAGACGTTTATCAATAGTGCTTGTTGATGTTCTTTTAGTAACCAGGGGCGGACTGGGTGTCAAAATCGACCCGAGCATTTCTATACCATCCGGCCCATAAATTGTATGGACATCCAATTATAGATCTACATGTCCTCAAAGTCATTATATTAAGTTTGGTAATGTAACTATAACTGCACACATGCATGCAGTGAACTCTGCAAAAGAAATAAAGGCCTTATGTTGCTTTTTAATAGCAAAGTGTGTAGGCTTTAAATGGATGAATCTCACTAGTAGCACTGTCTACGGATGTAAGCGTTTACATTATTTCGGAAAATGTGTTTGATTAAATTTAAAGGCCCTATTATACCATAGAGTATGTAAAAAGATTTTTTAATACGTCGCTCAGAGGGCCCCCCTTTGTAAGACAATACTAGAAAACCTTTAACAATTTGTATTTGCCATCGTGGCGTTCATGCGGCCCTTATCTTATAAAACACAGACAAAGATTACTGTGGCCCATTTGGGTACCGGCCCACCGGGCATTTGCCCGAATGCCCATATAGCCAGTCCGCCCCTTTTAATAACCGTGTATAACGTTAGAAGTACGGAATACAACATCCTAGTGAAGTGATTTTTAAAGACAACACCTCCTCTATACAATTTATTAGTGATGGGCAAAAATTAACTAAAAACTTTTAGTTTAACTAGAAAAAAAAAGTTTAGTTAAAATCGTAGTTTAATTACTTCTTTTAAATTTACTAACTAAAAAGTTTAATTAAAATTTGTAAAACTTTTCAACATGTGGCCAGGATTGAAATGCATTTCCCTGTTTTCTGGTCAAGTGATATCAATAACTTTGAGTATCATAATATGATGCAGTTAACAACTATTTAGTCCGTCTGCATTTGAAAAGGGTAAAGTAAGATGCTATTAGAAGTTATCAATGTCTTCAAATAAAAAGTAGCTGCGTTATAAAATATTGTTTAACATTTTTTTTTGCCAAAAGCTTCTATGCAATATTAGGCCTATGAATGGGGTTGTTTGTGAGTCACGTGTTAGTGTTTAATTTCCGTTTCTAGGGGGAATCTGATGAGTGAGTTAGGTCAATATTTAGTTGTTTTAATCAATTCATTTGCGGCAACAATCTGGTCAGCTAGACGTCCACATGTAGGTCTAGTGTACTGTACGTGTGTAGTCGATGTTACTACAAGACTTCCTTTCGTTTTGTTCATTGTGCGTTAGGCAGTAGTGTTTTGCTTAATGTCGAGTGGTCAGACAATAAAATAACACACTGGCATGGCTAGTCCAGTATGTTCGTAGAACATCTTTGCACTGAAATAGTTGCACACCCTCCCTGCCCAGAAAGTAAATAGACGGTGTGCTCGACTGATTTTAACAACCTGACCAGATAGACATGTCAGGTTGATTGGAGCTGGGTGGACTCAGAGGCGCCTAAGGATTCCGAAGTTGAAAATCCCAGTCTTCACCAGGATTCGAACCCGGGTTCGGAAGTCAAGCGCTTTATCGCTCAGCTACCGCGCCTCTCCTGGCCTAACTGAAGTCTTTTAATAGATGTAATTGTTTTGAAAATGATCAAATTTCTTATTCGAATACTTATAACCGCATGTACATTATAAAATTATTCACGAAAATGACGTTTACAAGATTACTATTCGTTTTAATTTAGGTCTAACTTATAATGCATACTAATTAGCTTTCTCTCTTTAAAAAACTGCTTGCATAACTGATTTTTTAAATTAGATTTTTTCGCTTTCAGAAAAAAAAAAGTAGGCCGTTGCATCAGTACTTTGAATGGTCTAAAATATTGTGATGTCGGATTGTGATGACATTAAAGCAGTATTCCTAGACATGTTCTGTTCATCTGAATGTACTCGTTTGTATACTAGTAGAATGTCAATTACTTGATGTAGCTAGCATAAGCACACTTTCACAGTTGTTATTTTTAGCATGACGTCAGCACCTAGCCTCAAAGCGTACCCACTATGCCCGTAAAACCTTTCGCGGAGCAAATCATAAGTGGAGTGTTTCCCTCGTCGTCTCTGACTTCAAATCTTGTGCCGCCTTGGAGGAAGAATTGGAGTAAATGGGCGTGGCTTAAATTACAAGCTTGAAGAACTGCCCAGTTTAGTGCGTGGGTAGAGAAATGCGTAGTTTTGTGATCACACATGCTCAAAAGTTCGAGAATCTCTGACGAACAACCGGAAGCTATTGTTTTGAATAACACGGTGTCATCAAGCAGAAACTCGTTCTTAGTTTTTCAGCCATGTTATTGTCAACATCAGCTATTTAGAACAGGCTTCTGAAAAAATCAAAAAAATGTTAATGTCTTTCAAATTTATTGGTATTGTTATGTACTGGATTAGAGAGTATGTTAGTGAATCCCCTCTCCAAAGGGTTGATAGATGAAGTTTTTTTTTACATACGTTAGCACCTTAACTTTTTCTCTGATGGATTGGTACCATGACCTTTAACATTGTGGTTATGAAATGGGACTAGATGTATATAATCTAACACAAAACTATATTGTGTACTGTTTTTAGCGACGGTAAAAGTAGTGACGTAGTAAGACAGACTAATGACGTAGTAAGACAGACTAATGACGTAGTAAGACAGACTAATGACGTAGTAGACATAGGCGAAGAAGAGACCAACATGGCGTTAGGATAGAAGTAGGCTGTTTTGAATATTAGTTAGAAATAGCGACGTTTGTGAAGACTGGACGGATTTCCCAGTGATAAATAAAATGTCATGTCATGCAAATAAAATTTTTATTAGGTATGTATTTTAACTTTAAATGTTCTGTGGTTAATGTGAAGTAATGATTGAGATATAATCGAAGTCAGATACATTTAGCCCATAACAGTATCTTTGTGTGGGTTTTATTTTGTGTGCTGGCGTCACTGTTTTGCGTAAATCTTATTCTCTCTTCTCTCAGTTAATCAATGTTAAATGTTAAAACAATCCGTTGGCAAAAAAAGAAACAAAGTTTTTTAAATTTTCTTTTATTTAAACTTAATTGGGTGTAAAACAACAACAAAGTAGTTATCTATTTCTAAGGGCCCTGATTCATTCATGTATCTAATGACTGACTGACTGACATATATAGTAGTTTATTTAATTCGGACATTACATGAATTTGGACATTCGCTGTTTTTTTGTGGTCATTAAATTATTATTTTAATATTTATTATAAAACTAGCGCGCTGTATAATGTGCTTGTCCATTTTCCAATGATTCTGGCCCAATTCCCTTCCATTTAGCTGTCTTTTTATGTAAGAAAAACGAATTTCAAATTTGTTAGTCAGGTTGTTGTTTTTTCCTGTTACCCGGATGACTTTACCTCTTCCTAGGGTTAAGACTATATTTTTTGATTGGCTAAGTCTATACTAATGAGCCCGGCAATATTTATTCTGTTGTTTTTTTTTGGAGCTGATTTATTTGATTCATAAGCCAAGTTGTTTGATTCCATACAAAAAAAAAAAATTAATAGGGTTTCCGAATTAAATTACGATTTTCTTACCAAAATTGATTTCGGACAGCCAATTTGGACATCAATGTTGATGATCTTATATTTGTTCGTTTGTTGTTGGTTTTTAAATAGAGAATAAATGGGCAAATGTTTGGAGTGAGCTTGGTACATTGAATGAAGTTAAATGCTTAGATCTAGACCTACTAGATAAATCTAGATTTATATAGAGAGAATATAGAGTATAGAGGATTCAGTTAGGCAAGAATGGCTATCCTAGCCTGTACTATACTACAAAAGATCATCTGTATTAGAAATTTATAAAATTAATAAACAAAAAAACACAAACATTCAACACACATCAAATCATGCAAACTTAAGTTGGTGCAGAAGTCACTATCCCAGTGACATAATTTTGGTAGAGTAAGTGTGTTTATATTGTTATTTTTTGTGTTCGTATTTATGTATATAATGAAAACATCTTGATGATTTCATGTGAGGGGCTATGCCTGGGGATCTTAAAATTTAGTTAATGTTAATATAGAATTAAAATCTGAGTTTATAGATGCCTAAATATAGAGGCTGTCCGAAATAAATTATGGTGTCCGGAATCAAATAATGTGGGTCAAATTTATCCGAATTAAATGAAAACACACGGCCTCTTTGACCTTAAATATAATAACAAATATAGGTTAGGGGTACAAATATAAGTAGTCATCCTTATTCTCCTTTAACTAAAGAAGATTTTGATACGTCCTTTTCTTTTCTATGTTGAACCATTTAATATAATGCGCTGTCAAAGTCAAAACAAGGTGTCCGAATAGCATAAACTACTCTACTACATTCTCCCACCTGCTGCGAACGAAAAAAAAAAAAGAATTTAACTAGTTACTACTTTATGTGTGCCTATAACTATCTTTCACGATCGAAACAGCAGCGATTACTTTTACCGAAAGCGATTTCTTATAAGCAATTTCGACCCAAACTTTTAAAAGTATTTCGCCATATTTAAAAATTACAAATTTATACTTTGGTTTTTCTGAGAAATTTCTACCGATAAGAATAACATCCAGTTTGTTCTGTCGGTAAATAAAGGAGTTTTCAACCTGTGATTCGCGAATCCCTTGTGGTCAGAATGACAATAACTAACTTTGTACAGAATAATTCATTGGTCCCTTTTTTTTACGTTAGTTGTCCTTCGAGGATAGATGCTGGCGACAAATGAATTAGAATGATTTCGTACATAGTGTCACAAAATAATGTTTTAAACAGTATGTTCAAATGAAAGTGACGTAACGCATCATTGCGCTATGCCATTGCGTAATCATTTTATATGGCGAAGATTTGCACACATAGTTGAAAAGCACATCCTTTTAGAATTAGTAATACACCATTTTGTATCCCAGGTTATGAAAGAACTAATGAACAAAAGAACATTAAGAAAAGACATAATGAATGTTAACGATATGGTTTTACAATAGTTAAAGCAGCCTTAGCACTTGGAAAATCCCCAAATCCCCATGGAGTTTTTTTTTGTAACGAAGCCAAACAAAAGAAAGCAAGACTTTACTGTGTTGGCAAATAGTTTAAACAAAACAGCTTACGTAAAAACTTTGAGGGTAGTTCTTAGAATGACCAGATCTCGCACCATCGCTGAGGAGTTACTGTTGTCGGTAGTATAATACATTGTTCTGAGTTATGTTATAGCGAAATGACACTGTGTACCCTAGACTTGCTGGCATTTTACTAATATATTCAATATGTAGCACTGTTAGCACCCAGATTAGCTTGGTGAATCCCCTCTCCAAAGGGTTGATAGATAAAGTTTTTTTTTACATACCTTAGCACCTTAACTTTTTCTCTGATGGATTGGTACCATGACCTTTAACATTGTGGTTATGAAATGGGACTAGATGTATATAATCTAACACAAAAGTGAACGGTTCTTTACTTTTTTGTGGAACATGATAATAAGCCAATGTTTTTGATTTGTAAAGAAAAAGTGACTGTTTAAAAAAATAACAAAGAAATATGGCATCATTCTTGATTTGAGTCGCAAATAAAATATTGTTAAACTACGCCTAGAGATTGAAGGATTGAATAGTTGCCAATAAAGAGATGGTTAAGCTAGATATAATGTCGCTTACATTTTAAGTAGAGAAATGAAGCCATTGTTCCGAAGGGTAGAAAGAAGACAAACTTCAAACATTTCACTAATTAATGTAAGATCCACGTGTTTCTAATAAAATAGTTTTATTTCCATTTCATTACGTTTTTGTATCTTTTCGGTCATGTGGCCCGAGACACGAGAGTTGAAAATTAAAATGGCCCGCAGGTCGAATTAGGCTGGGCATCACTGGGTTACACCATGAAAACCCAAAATGCAGCTTGTTTAATGTGTTTTTTATGACATCGTCGATGGTTACAAGAAATACAAATTGGGATAAGATACGCCCTAATCTCATATCCGTCACGATGTTTTAAAATTCCACCGTCTGTTGTGACGCAATAGCTTAATTTGCTTTAGAAATGTTGCTGAATCTGGACAAATTGTTGCAACACTTCTTTATTTACTTTGTTTTTCAGAGTGATTCCTATGAACGCTATCAATTTTTTTTAAATCTGCAAAACATACCAACATCCTTTGTTGGTATACAAGGGTTTGCTCGACGATGATTCGCATGACATAAACCGGTTCAGTGTTTGAATTTTCGGAAGCAGCTAAGAAACACTAGTATAGTTAAAAATCTATTCCGTAAGGAGCTCTTAAATAATCTCTAATAAAAATATGTTAAAATCAATGTTTCTCAATTCATAATTTTACATTTTTAATCTATGTAATAACTTGTGATAATATGTCAAAAACATCGACTTTATAAAATAAAATCGAAAACCATTTTTTGGGTGTAATCAATCAATTAAACAATAGTTGGTTGTTGTTTTCTTAAAACTTTTAGGGTAAAAAAAGATTGTTTTTTTCCGGATGGAGGGGGGGGGGGGAGGTGACACTCCGAGCTTACCGCACTGGGTGACACCGACTATAGTGACGCCACTGTGTACAGATAAAAATATTGACACATGGTAGACATAAGTTAATGCAATGAAATATGTAGACATGAAATAATTATGTTTCATACTTACGCAAGTGAGAAATATACCTAATGCATGTATTAAGTATATATTATAAGTTAAGTCCAAATTACAAAAGTCCAGCAATGGACATATACCACAATGTCCAAGTGAAAAGAACAAGAGTAAAGGAACACAACTTTCAACAAACATTCTTATTAGAAAAAGACATTAACCAACCAGTCGATGACCTCTGGAATTTCATTAAAAACCATCTTAAAAGCATTGTAGAAAATCATATACCAACTAAGTACATATCAAACAAAATAAATAAATGCTGGTTTAATAATAGACTAAAGAAGCTTTGTAAACAGAAGGAAAACCTATATAGAAAATTTAAAGAAACTAAGGCAGAAAGAGTTTACAAAAAGTATATAAAAATTAAACACTTAATCCAAAAAGTAAGCAGACAGCTGCAGAGTGAATACATAAACAATTTAATTTCTAAAGATAACAACAAAAACCTATGGTCATACATTAAGTCTAAGAAAATGGAAACAACAGGCATAGCGCCATTAAAAGATGAACATAACATAATACATAATGAAACTAAAGCAAACATCCTAAACAAATACTTTGCATCAGCATTCTCAGCCCCAGGAGACAAAGACATATTACTGAATTTGAACCAAGTAGACAACATAGAAGATATAGTAGTACAAGAAAATGGAATTAAAAAACTATTAGCCAACACCAAACCAAATAAAGCGTCTGGACCTGATGGTATTCCAGCTAGATTACTCAAAGAACTAAGCAATGAGCTAGCCCCAATGTTCAAAATACTCTTTCAGGCTTCACTTAACCAGGGCAGAGTACCAAAGGACTGGAAAGAAGCTAATGTCACCCCCCTATTTAAAAAAGGATAAAAATCTGACCCAGGAAATTACAGACCAGTATCACTTATCAGCATCACATGCAAAATCCTAGAACACATAATATGTAGCAACATTATAAACCACTTAGACAAACAAAATGTCCTCACACCATACCAACATGGCTTTAGGAAATATAGATCATGTGAAACACAACTAATAGGACTAATTGATGATTTTTCTAAAGGTTTAGATAATAGTGAACAAATAGATGCTATCTTACTAGATTTTTCTAAGGCTTTTGACAAAGTTCACCACCATAGTTTGCTTAAAAAATTAAAATATTTTGGCATTAATGGTCCACTGCATCAGTGGATTAAAGATTTTCTGATAGGGAGAGAACAAACTGTAATAATAAATGGCTCTAAATCAACACCGATAACAGTAAACTCAGGTGTACCTCAAGGAACAGTCTTGGGTCCACTACTATTTTTAATTTACATAAATGATTTACCAAATTGCATTAGTTCAGGGACAAAAGTCAGATTATTTGCAGACGATTGCATAATATATAGAACAATAAAAACAACACAAGACACAGATATTTTACAAAGAGAATTAGATGAATTACAGAAATGGGAATCAAACTGGAGCATGTCTTTCCACCCAGAAAAATGTCAGTTAAGAGTAACAAAAAAACTAAAACAAATTAATTCCACTTATCTTATTCGTGGCAAACCAGTAACACAGACTAAAAACGCAAAATACATAGGTGTTATAATAAATGAAAAACTGTCATGGAATCCACATACTGATGAAACTATAAAAAAAAAATCCAACAAAGCATTAGGGTTTATTAAAAGAAATTTCTATAAATCAAATAAGAACATAAAACTAAAATGTTATTTAACCTTGGTTAGGCCAATAATAGAATATGCATCCTGCGTTTGGGACCCCTCAACTCAAGAAAACATTAAGAAACTGGAACAGACACAAAATAGAGCAGTGAGATTCATAACAAATGAATATTCACATTTGACTAGAGTAACACCTATAGTAAAATCACTAAATTTAGAAAGCCTTCAGGACAGAAGACTCAAAAGTAAAGTAGCAATTATGCATAAAACACTGAACCATAATCTTCAAATACAAAAACAAAATTTAATAAAATACTCTGAAAGACACAAAGATAAAGGCACATTCCACATCCCATATGCTAGGACAAATTTGTACAAATACTCCTTCTTCCCTAGTGCTATTAGAGCATGGAATGGGTTGCCTGATCTAGCCAGAAAAACCAGTGACTTAGCAGAATTTAAGTCATTGGTTAATATGCATGACTAAATGCATGACGCGTAGGACGTAATCATCTTCTTTTTTGAAGTAACGTCTGTATTATATAAGATAAGATAACACAATGAATGGAATCTGTAAATGAGCACTCCCTCAACGTTCTTAATAAATGTAACGACTGCTCGCGGTTGGAGAAGTTTCAGGCTTATATGCCGCTTGACGGAAAATTGGATTGGGTGGACAGTGTGTGATACCGGTATATCACGTGATAAGTCAAGATAGATAATGTGACATCCGGTCAAGATAAGCGCTTCCCACTCTTTTGCCAATGAGGTATTAAAAACACCTTGTTAGAGGTCAAGCGTGACGTGCGCTCAGGGTCTAGACAAAGGGGAAGGGACAGGCCAGCTGCCTCGCAAGTGGAAAGGAGCCCAGATTGTCTCGCACAAGAGATTGAGTCAACAAGCCTGATAGACAAGGGTAAACTTGTGAGTAGCTAATGTGGTTTGACATTCGAACTAAGAGAAGAAACACGACACCGTGGTTGCCAATGTGGTAGTGTAAATCTAGCGAGAAGAGGAAAAGTTGGGGTTTGGGGGTAAAGTTGGACTTAGAAAGGAAAAATAACAAGGATGAAATAAATTAATAATAATTAAATCTGTGATAAAATTACTTACACTGTTTTAAAATTATTTGTGTGTGTGTGTGTGTATTCATGTTTACTTTAAACTGTCTACGTTTCTGAGGCTTTGGACTGTGACACATGCGTATCGCAAAGGCCAGTGCATCCTATGACAGACTGTCTAAAAATGTCTGGAACACCACCAACACAAAGCTATGGATCTATCGAGCCGTCATCCTCCCTACATTGCACTATGCCTCAGAAACGTGGACAGTGTATAGAAAATATGCACACACACACAAAACTGAACTAAATCCGCATGACCTGTCTCAGAAAAATGCTGAATGCCTTTAGCATTGACCCAGACATCTGAGAGACAGAAGCACAAGACAGAGCATCATGGCTTCGCTCTGTGAAAAAGGGCGCACAAATTGCTGAGGACAAGAGAACAGCGCTGGCAGAAGAAAAGCAAGGCCAACGACACTAGCTCCAGCTCAACTAACCTGCCCAGTGTGCAGCCGAAAATTCCATGCTAACGTAGGTCCCACCAGCCACACGAGGAGGCACAAAACCCTCAGCCCCCTGGATGACAAAAGTGGTCATCATCGAACCACGATGGACGATATTTATTTATATTTAGTGACAACATCCATTATCGACAGAGACACGGCTGAGGACCTTTATGTATTAAATGTTGAAATGTCTTGACATAGCTCTTATGTTCAGTGCTGGGTAGTAACTAGTTACAATTTGAAGTAAGTAATGCTGTAACTAGTTACTTTTACTGAACTGTAACTAGTCTAAGTAACTAGTTACTTTTATCAGTAACTAGTAACGCAAATTGCTAGTTACTTTACTAGCTACTCTGGTCGTTGTTGTATCATGTGTGCGCATGTGTGTTTATTGGCGCCTGAACGAGCCTATGGCAATCAATAATATTTGTTAAGTATTTTTATGTTTATGGTTATAGGAAGTTCTAGTTGGTTGTGAGCGATAAAAAAGCTAATTTAATTTTTGACAAACTCTATGGCGGACTCAAAGCAAATTGAAAATTCTTTTGAACGTTCAGTGTTTACCGAATTTTTTACGAAAATTGAAATAGACAACAAAAACGTTCGTGTACGTTGCAAGCTTTGTCCTCCAGCTACGAAACAGACTTATAGCTGTGCGCTCAATTCTACGGCCAATCTCAAAAAACATCTGCAGGTTAGCAAAGTTATGTTATTATATAATTAATAGGCTGAAGATGCCATTGTTTCAAAACATTTACATTTGTAAAAACCAATTGATTATTTTTTATGATTATATTTTTGTACTACTTTTTATTATTAGAGTGTTCATCCTGCGGCACAAGATAAATTACCAACACTGAAGAGGTCTGTCACTTCATCAAATGGATTACCTGGACCGGTGGCGAAGAAACAGAAAACTTTAACTTCATGGACCAGTAATAGTGTGGCACTTCTGTCACAGCAACATGTAAACGATCTGATCATGAACTTTGTTATCGGAGACATGCAAGCATTTTCAGTTGTTGAATCACCTGAATTCATTAAATTGGTAACTGGACTTCAACCCGGCAAAACTGTGATGACACGAAAGACTCTCACTGGTTGGTAGTAGTATTTACAATATATTTTTTATGTTTTGTTTCATTATTTAATTAGTACATTGTGTTGCTATTTGTGTTTGTATAATTTCGCTATCAACATATACAGTGAATTTAGATTTATTAATTTGTAATTGGTATTTAGATTTCAGGTTTGTACTTAAAGGCATTATTTGTGTGAGCAGGTCAGGCAGGCGCGAGTGGGAGTGGACCTATTCTCTGCTCGACATTAAATTTTATTACAGTAGGCAGATGTTTGCACTACTGGGTGGGCTCAATCTGTGCACCTCGGTATGGTGACCAAGGGGCTAGAGTCGCCTAAGTAACCAGACATGCTAGCTATACTAACCTAAACTAAATGAAAACAAGATAACAAACTTTAGTTTAGGACAAATAAACAAAACGGAACTTTATTTACATATGCAAAAATATAAATCAATAATAAAATATATACACTACAATGAAAACAACTAATACTAACTAAAACCCTCTGAATCTACAGAACTAAAAACTAACCAAACCAACTATCTAACACAAACTGATCAAAACAACTATCTAACTAAAGAGAACTAAATCAACTAAAAGATAATAACAAATTACTTAAAATGCATTACATACATTCTGCTGACATATTCTACCATCAAAGAAAATACACACTAAAATCTATTTGACACAAAAATATTACAGCTCCATGACATGACTTAAATTACATTGCTTTCCAAGGACAAAAGCAAAAAAAGAATACACTTCATCAGCTTAAAAACACCAAAAAAAAAAAACCTTTTTAATTCTGTATATTCTCAAATAGGTACAGCAACTACTAAGCTTTAAAAAAGCTTCTAAAAACACATGTAGATAACATGTACTCATAGAGTCACTACAAACTAATACATCTTGATAAATAGAAATGCAATCAACATATTAAAATTAAAAAATTACAAATGCAAGAATTATGCTAGTAAGGGGAGGAAACGAACTTCATTTCCTCCTCTCGTACATATCTGTAAGTACTCCCATCTTCTGCTTCTACCATGTACCAGCCAGAAGCATACTTGGGTACTGCAGTAATTACAAAACACGAGGGTTCATACTGCATGAACATTCTGCCTTGGCCTCTGACTCTCTGTTCGACAAGAACTGTGCATCCAATGTCCAGAAGGTCATTCCTTTTTCTCCGGCCTTCTGAATCATCCTGAGAATTAAGGGGGGATTCAGTCTGATGCAAATCTAGGAAGGTGTGTGTTTCCCTATCACCCTCTGTATGGTTTTGGGCAGCGTCAGCTGAGGCTACCTCTGCATGCATTGATAACAATTCTGCCACTGCGGGTTGGCTTGTGTGGACCACTGCAGTGTTGGATCCTCTAGGATTCAGTGGCACATCAACTGACAATTCTGCTGGCTTGGGGGCAGGTTGCAGTTGTATTGCCTGTGGTTGTTCCACTGAGGCAACCTGAATGTTGCTCACTGCTGCACCAACATTAGGGCAAGCCCGGGTGAAGTGGTCCTGGCTTCCACAATTCGAGCAGTTGCTTCTAGAAGGGTGTTGCTGGTGAGCCCGGTTCCCTGGCTTCTTTCGCTGACCTTGGAACCTGTTCCTCAGCTTGCAATTCCTAGCAAGATGGCCAGGTTTGCCACATGTGTAGCATTTCCTGTTCTTGTTTGCCCTCTTCTGGCTAAGGGTGCGCTTTGGTTGCATACCCGGTTGTGAGGATATTTTTGGGCAAATATCACTGCAGGACAGATGGCCATATAATAAAAAGTACATCTAGTAACTACATTTAGGGTTAGAAGCACTTTTCCATGTCAAAATTTTATGAGAATTTCTGAGTTTTTTAAAAGGATAAAATGTATGACATATATATATATATATATATACATATATATATATATACATATATATATATATATATATATATATATAATAAAATGTAATATATATATATATATATATATATATATATATATATATATATGTGTGTCCCACCCGTTTGTGTCATACATTGTAAGACATACACAAGACTATGCATTTATCAAAGCAATTATAAATTACTTGATTTTTGAAATAAATATCTTGTCAACATCCCACCCAGAACAGAAACGTCAGCGGCTTTGGTATGTCCACAGAAAATGTAATGTAAGTTATCTTTTAATTTAGCGTAAATCTAGTATCTAGCGTATTTCTAGAATAATCTAGACATTAGATGTATCGAGATCATTCAATGGGCTTTGTTGCTGCACATAAAAATTATATATGTGTCAGACGCGAATAGCCCAAATTTTCAGTAAAAGAAATTTAAAAGTCATTTCTCTATAGAAGAAGTTACGAAAGTATATAATATAAAACCACAGACCTATATATACTACAATAAATGTACGTATTTTCTCACTATTACGATTTATTTTGGTAGAAGCTGTTTAACTATTACAAATCAAGTATCAGATTTTAGAAAAACCCAGGTTCGTTTTTAGTATAACGCTATTCGCTATTACCATATAGATCTAAATTACATCTCTTTATTACTATAATTAAATCTATATATTAAAATCTTTATGAATGCGTAGATCGAGCTACATATTATAAATGAGATTAGTAGATTTATGTTAATAAATTAAGTTGAATAGATCTATTGTTCTAGAATTTTAGAATCTACATAATTTTTTTTTGGCGTCTCGTACAGCACAGCAGAAAAACTTACAAAACCCAAGTCGTAATAGGTTCTGCGTATACAGTTCACACCATTCACGGTTCTGTGTATACCGCAGGCGTACATACGTACGTAGCAACAAAGGCTGGAACATTATTGTGTACTCTGTGCTTAGTCTTGACATGTGAGTGGGTCAGTTAACATGTGTTATTCCTTAACTACGTCACCCTGACCAGACGTCTGTCCAGCTTTGAGGTTATATCTCCACAGGTAGAGATGAACAACTCCCCCCTCACCCCTTTATTTGTTTAGTCCATCACATTCAGTTCATAGTTCAACAGGTGACCACATTAAGTCAGATCGCTTAGACGTTATGTCAGCATGTTGACATATGACACGGTATAGAAGTCACACCTTGTGAGGGAACTGAGTAAGTTTAATTGAAGATAAATTTGTATAAATGCTCCTTCTTCCCTAGTGCTTTTAAAGCATGAAATGGGTTGCCTGAATCAGATTTCAAGTCAAGGATTAACATGGATGACTAGATTGACACACAGATACGCGTACAAAGACTCAAAAAACAACAACAGAGAGTTACTCTTGCAGGGGGGTTAACAACTGTATAGAAAATGCAATAAACCCTGTCAGACCATTAGAGCATGGAATGGGTTGCCTGATCTAGCCAGGAAAATCCAGTGACTTGGCAGAATTTAAGTCATTGGTTAATATGCATGACGCGTGTCCTTCGAAGAGCGTGTCTGCAAAGCATCCACACAATCCTGATGCAGTCCCAGCTGCGATGGGCAGGTCACGTCTGTGTGGAGGGAGAGGGGAGGCGTTACGTGACCGGTTAGAAAAGAATGGGATTGGGAGGGGTAATTTTGAATAAAGCTTGCGATCAGAGACTAAAACATTTCTTTGAATGCTAGGTGGTAGGTAAAGTGTCGAGGTCAAGCGTAATGTTTTAAAAAAAAGACAAACTGCTAAAGAGAAAGGGGACACTTATCAAATGAACTAAAAACTATCAACATCCACAACCGTATCTCTGACAAATACACAAGAAAACACAAGTACGTATCAAAAGTTTTGCCGATATTATAATATCGTTTGAGCCGATTGACGACATGATACCATATAATACAGAGATACAGTGTCTTACTGCCTTTTTATGTGACCATCTCGACAGTGCTGGATTAACTTAAAGAAACATAAGCTTAAGATTAGCCCCCCCCCCCCCTCACCCAAATATTGTTCTGGCGAAGTGATAGATGACCGCCAGAAGATCAGAGACATAATCATATAGGATCGTTCTATCTTATCAATTCTTAACACGCAAAAGATTTTCACTACTTCCACCACCCCCAGTTATTATGCGGTATGCGCGGGATAGTTTCCATAATAGCAGCAACAGAAAATTCATTCAAAAGAATGGGTATTTTAGTTAGAAGTGAAATTAGACTTTAACCAGATGTAATGGTTTGCTTAGCTGGATCAGTGACATCTAATTCTTTTTTTACATGCAATATGTTTACAGGGTGTTCAGACACTGGAAATATTTTATCAGATTTTGAAAGAATTCAGATTTTCTTCTTTAAGACCATTCTTGGAAGAGTTAACAGTGAAAGCTTTGGCATACTCTACAATCACTAATAACAAACATTTTAAAGATTTCTTAATCCTAATTAGTCATTGAACTTATTTCTAATATAAGACTAAAAAAAAACCCAAAAGATTTACTGCTGCAGGGGTAAACGACTGTATAGAAAATACGAAAATATAAGAGCTGGGCTATTGCGTTTGCTGAATAGCTATAGTAAGATAAAGCTATTTATTCTGGTTTCTGGTGCTTGAAGTTGTTTTAGAAAACAAATAGATATGTTGAAGGAGGGCACAAGAAATCAGGGATTCAATATTTTTTTTGTCAGCATAATTAAAGGTTTTCTTTTGCAAACAAACTCAGCCTTAAAAGCCTCTGATTTCATTTTTTGAATTTAGGCCTTAATAAGTAATGGAACCTAGCTAATCCCTAGTGACTATAACAGTAGCTTTTGATCTGCCATAGAAGATACGTTCTGCAAGGCAGGGAACATCAGTTTGATTCCCTTTATATGCTACGAGAGAGAGAGAGAGAGATTATATATAAGCTCTACCAATATTTCTTATTAGTAATAATCTATATATATATAATTCTCTTCTTACCTGAAGAGTTTGGACGAGAAGAAGAAGTAAAGGAAAGATCACTCTCTTATTTCTTCGGATAGAGTTATCCCACGAACTTTACGAGCCTTGCGTGTAGCGAAGTCATACAGTAGGCCTATATATCATAAAAATTCTATTTCCTACATAAATCACGCTCAATAGCAAGAATCTACGAGAATGTTGAACTAAAGTAATTCTTCATTAGTTTGAGGCGCGAGAATCTTCTTTAACCATATTCCAAAATTACGTGATAATGCCTTTTTTTTTTATCGCACGTAGGATTGGCATTTTCCTTATTATCTTTGTCTATATATTTCAGGAGATTCGTATGAGTTTTCTAAAGATTTTAATAATTTCCAGGACTTTTTCGTATATTTTGCAATTTCAGGAGATTTCCAGGAGCTCCTGGTAAATTGACAAGAGGCCGCGGGAAATCTGTTATAAGTTATACAATGGTTTAATTTAATAATTTATACACCTAGAATTAGCGCGGGTCCTATGAAAGTGCGGGGGCCCACTGCGGTCGCATATGGCCGGCCTGCCAAATAGCGGCGTATGTAACGCCGCCGGTCGACTAGTGGTAAATAAAAGATCGCTTCGCTACTCGCCCTTGCAGTGAAAATAGCGGGAGCACTCCCTCCCTTTTTTTTTTTTGAGAACACCGTCTGCTGAAGAGCAGAAGCGCGGGAAATTTTTAATGCGCGTAGGAAAAAAAAAGTAGAATGCTTGTGATTGTCTTATATATCCAGTGTATTATCGTGTTCACTGTTGCACGGTCCACTCCACTGTGAAAAGTCAAAGTGGCATAAAACCTATTTTTGTTATCGGATATGACCTGTTTTTTTGTTTTTTGTTTTGTTTTGTTTAGGCTAGGGTCTATATAGGCTAGTGTTAGTCGAACTGTTACGGGCTTGATAATCTTTTGACCCATATTGTTATCAAGGACTTATATGACACTTTAAATGTAATTAGCTATTATATACTTCTATAATCGAGCTATAAACTATTTTAAGTTAGATTTTGATCTTTGATGTTAACAAGTCGGGTTGATCCAATAGTCCAGATTTAAATCTAGATATAATAATACATTTTATAATAATTATAATCAATAGCACCCCCCCCCCCCAGGACCAAAACTCAAGGCCAGACAAAATAATGATCATACTCATAGGTCTAGATCTAGATATATATGGCAAAAATAAAATAAAAATCTAATAGTTAATCTAGATCTTGAAGTAATACATGTTACACAATTTTTAAATAAGCCGATACATCTAGGCCCGGCCTAGTGGTATCTAAATTCAAACTATATAGGCACTACTAATTTAGATATAAAGAATTAATAGGCCTATATAGACATTATATAGATTCTACTTCTATACTGACTATATCTATCGAAATGTTATGTCGCAGATAGTGGGCGTATTGCATTGCACACATTAGAGAAGCGAAATAAGGCTTATTTAGTCAAATGTCAATGTTATCAGATCCAGTGGTCAGGGTGCATAATTACGATTACATTCGATTTCTAGTAGAATGAAAGGAAGAAGTTGGAGATAGATCTACTCGATTTTTGAGTGTCTGTTTTGTGCAAAGAAGATCAATAAGCCAAGTAAGAAAGTTTATTTCATTAAATTACCTAAAATATTATTAACATTATCATTACTAGATCTAATAGTAATACTATTTACCTCTTGAAATACCATAAAGACAATTTAGATCTAAATCATATCTTCAAATACGGGTTATAAATGATTTGTTATAAATAATTAGACTTAGTCTTAGTCATGGTCTTAGATCTATATCATATGTACATAGATTATAGATTATAACTTTCTGGCGTAAATATGAAGTGTGGAGATTTATACAAAATACTATGGAGAATAAATGTACTTTTCATTTGTTATTGTTGTAAGTAATATTTTGTTTCATGTCTAATGCACAAATATAAGACACTTTTCCTTATATGATTGAGTAAACTAAAGATGATCTAAATCTTATTTTTATTTTTTAGATCATAAAATTAGAATGCATCTTTCTTAAGTAGATTCTAGACTCTAGATAATTTAATTTTTTTTGTTAATTACATTATTAGATAAATAATTTGTTGTTTTAATAGGGTTTGGATTTAAAGCCCATTTAATTTTCTCTTCAGCTGAAACTTTTGATTGCCCTTTAAAATTTTAAAGTAGAGGACCATGCAGTCCAAGTCATACATTACCTTAGCCCCTAATAATATTTTATACAATAACTACAACATTACACATTCAATTCATGATGTTCCTGTTATTGCAGCTTATGGACCAGATCATCTCATTTGGATGGAAGCAACATCTTATTGCCCAACAGCAGGTCTAAAGCTTTGATGCACCATGTCTTTTTCTTCTGTGTTACCTGAAGATGAAGATTTTTTCAGAGTGCCTACCTACGGGGATGACACCAGTGGCTTGCGAAGGAGAACCTACACGACCAGTGTAGTTAGGACGTCCATTTCCAGACTAGCTAAGCAGACTCCGCCTGTCGATGATACAGTCTTTGCTGTGAAAGATGATGAAAATTTTTCACTTTTTGCAAAGGTAAACATTTGTAGAGTATTTAATTTTTGCTGTTCCATGCACTATCTTATAAATTTAATTATAAGCTCCTGAAAAAAAAAGAAAATAATTACATCTTATACCTGCTTAGGGAGGTGATCTTAAGTAACTGTATGCCTGTATATTAATAAATTATCATAGTTACTTATGTTAATTATACATTTAAACTCTACTAGGTTATTGGTTTTCTTGAATGATTAAGCCAAACTTTTTCACCTCTAATGGCGACAGAGAAAATTTTTTTAATGACTTTTTCTGCGCTACGGAATTAGAAATGTGCCTTTATCTTAATTGTATGTCTTTCAGAGTATTTAGGCTTTGTTTTTGTATAAGCTATGATTTAGTGTGCTATGCTTTATTAGTACTTAAATTTGTAGTTTTTTGTTCTGGATAAGTCTGGTTAGGGCAAGTCATTTTACTGTTTGGTTCTACTTAGTTAACTATGAGCTTTCATTTATGATAAATCTATAAACCTAACAGTTCTTTTGTGGGTCTTTTAGGGATAGTTTTTTTTGTTTTAGTTTGAATAACTGAACTATATTGAAGATAATAATTATCCTTTATGCTTTTAAAAACTAAGTTTGATTTTGATAATGACAGCCTGTAATTTCCCAGTCCATAACTTTGCTAAAATTGTTTTTCTTAAGCTCTGTTTAGACATTTCCTTTTTGTGTTTTCTTTGAAGTAATTCCTTTTACTTATTTCAATCTCAGGGCCGTGACTATGAACCAGCTTACGTCACTCATGAGTATACACAGCAAGAAAAGGATACACTCAATGCTTATGAAAGTTGTGACTATTTACCTAGTCACAGCCACATATTTAAACACTGGATAAAGCGACAAATGATATCAGAGTAAGTAGATTTGCAAGTTCTTCAATTCATATGTATAGGACCCTTCTTACTTCTCAAATAAGTTAATATTTATAAAAGGATTAGACCATATACCATAATAATAAAATACATGGAAACTAACCTATTATGCACTGGGTAAAATGACAGATAAAAGCTGTCAGATTAACTAAGCCTTTCAAGTACCTACTTTTCAAATAAAATAATATTAAGGAAAAAACAGTTCTCAACAGTTATAAAATAAGTAAATTTCCCCTTTCAGACCTTGAGATCTAAGGGGCAGATGATGTAAGCGACAAGGGTGTCATGTGGACATCACAACAACTAGCTACCTTTACCCTAACTAATGTCAGGTACCCATTTTGAGGTGGGTGGACTCAGACCTGGCATGAGCATCCTGAAAGTAAAAATCACAATCCTCACCAGGATTTGAATCCGGGCATCCGGTCTGGAAGCCACTCAGCCTCCTAAACTACATGTAATCAAAATGGTTGAACATATCCTGAATCTCAAACAGTTATCAGAAACAAGTTAGGAAAAACATATATTTTTTAATTTGATGTTATTGACAAATTGATTGCTGCTAGTACAAGAGTTGTCCTGTCTTATGTGTGGCACATCATTAGGAAAGTTTTCATTGAATAGGCTCCTATTATTAAAATAACTGCAATAAATTGTGTTCCCTTATAACTAATCTATGTCCTAACAGTGCCATAGAAAATTATTTGTTGATCATTAATGTAAATAATAAGGATAATACTCTTCTTGTTCAAACTAAGTCAAGGTTGATACATGAAAATGTTTAAAACATGTTCACAATATTAAAACCTGAAAGAGTATTGAAACTGTATCAGAAAAATTAAAACTAAATAGACTAGTCATATCCAAAAAAGATGCAAGCAATAAATAAAAGGGAAGAGGGCACTAACTCTAATACTCTACTTATACTTTTTCTTTCTTTCTCACTATAAGGATGAACATGGCTTTCTTTAAGGACTCATTTAATGCTTTGTAGTTTCTGATTCACAAAGAAATAGTTGCATTAAAAAAATGTTTTTAAAATATTAATTTTATAGTAACATAATTTGAAAATTAAATAGCAAATATATAGAAATTGTTGTATATTATTATTTCAATATTAATGGCAAATTCCAAATAGGAATACTTTGAGCATACAGTACTCTATATAGCTAAAAATATTCTCTTTGGTGGCTTTCAAAGTGATACATTGGGCATCATTTCATATTAAGTTCACCTTCACCTCACCTATCCCTTAGTCTGTTGAACCTTAAGGGCACCATACAAGATCAGTTGATCATCTTTCTCAATTTTTCTGTCTTTTGCCTTGGATAGAATTGCATTCATTGAAAGGCCTTGTAGAGATGCACTTTAAATAACTGCTAGTGAACAGACAATTATGACTTGACATAAATTCTAAAGGACACTGTAGTAGAGATAAACAGACAGTTGAGGCTAAGCTTTCATAGGGTTAACATCTTTTATTATAGTGACTGAGAGTAGACTGTTCCTGTTCTAGATTAAATGTTCTTATTCTAACTGTTGATTTACTTTATTGTAAGTGTCTTGATCTGCGTCTACTGAACTAAATAGCAATATGATGTGTACAGAAGCACACAAGCAACCAATCTTCTGATCATTACAAACTTTACAGCCACAGATTAGACACCTTTACAGCCTTACCATTCTTTTATGCTGTCTTCTCATTGCTTTCTCAGTCTGCTTCTTCTTTTTCCTGGTACTGTTCCCTGGAGGAAGGTCTTGATAAGCCCTGAGGAAATCGTACAGTTCTGAGTTAAGAAAGTTAAATCTCTTATTAAAACAACTGTGTAATTTTAATTTGAGATTATAAATCTCTCTTTCTCTCTCTCTATATATATAATAATAATACAAGAAAAGATATTTATTAATATATATATATTAATGATTCTATGCTTCATTTTGTTCTTCTCAACAGCTTGGAAATAGATAGATGGATAATGATGGGTCTAATTGGGTTCAGCATTGGTGTTGTCTCATTTTTTTTGCATCAGCTGATTGAAAGAATTGACCATCTGAAGTGGAGGATTACAAAAGATTTATTAGACGTAAGTCATTTCATTACTGTTTGTTTAAAAATTGTCATTTAATTGTAAAATTTTTTTTTTTTTTGTTAGTTAGTGCTTCTTTTTTATTTTTTACTTTCACTCTTAAGGATACTTTATGGCTGATTGGTAAAAACTGATTTCAAAACTGAGTTTTAGTCCCAAGAGAAGTCTGGGATTTTGAACTTCAGGATTTTTAGGACCCCCTGAGTCCACATAACTTTAATGGGGGACACACATTGGGGAAGAAAAGGTGATTGATTGTTTGGCTGGCCAAAATAACACTTGTAACCTAACTATTGGCCAAATAAACAGATGAGTTTTACATCATCTGCCCCCATGGGTCACAAAGTCTGAAAAGATTTCGTTACCTCTACTTTACTCTTAACTCACAGGGCTTTGTACTAGTTGCTTAAGAAAAAAAAAAACTGACATGTTAACATGCTGATAGAAAATGTTATGACATCAATATAAATTTAGCCATGCAGTCAACCTCTCCCTGTTTACCACACAAACTTTCAATGCATCTTAGCAGATCATTGCCAGATAACAAATATAAAATGGCATAGTGATTTATATTTAGGCGTATGCATAGTAAAAAAAAACTCAAATAGAAAAAAAAAATTAAAATGTCTGTTTGAAAATGGTAAAAGCTATTTAAAAAAAATAACAACTACTGTTCTATATGTCAAGCAGAAATCATCGTTATGGACTTATTTCACAGAGCAATGGCAATATTTATTACATAGCAATATTTATTCAATGGCAATATTTATTTGCCTTGTTTCAGCATGTTCAAAGAATAAGTTTACAACATTTTATATAATTGGCCTCCTTCAGTCGTAAAACGACTATGGTTCATCTCAGAGCACACTTCCTCATATGGCTGTGGAGCCCTATTTTGGAGAGACACTCCCGTCCACAGATAGCGCAAGTTAAGGTGGCTTTTGCTTCGGTGGTAGAGGAGCTGGCCGTTTTTTCGGATTGTGCGTTTTTCTTCCTGGGCTGAGACCCATGGTCACTGTCTCTCTCCACCTTTTGGGGTCTAGAGCTATGTCTTCCCAATTGTCAGTATTGATGTTCACTGATTTCAGGTCACGTTTTATTACATCTATGTAACGAAGGTGGGGGCGGCCAGTTTTTCTTGTGCCAGTGGCGAGTTGACCATAGAGGATGACTTTCGGGATGCGCTTCTGGCAAACATGTCCAAGCCAGCGCAAACGGCGTTGTCTGAGGGCTGTAAATGTTTAGTAAAATATTGAATAATTGTATGTATACATTTAAAACAAGTATATCTAAAAAAAAATGCACAAAGTTTACACAGACTATTACATTCATGTAATCAGTTTTATATTCCATAATGTAGTTAATGTGATTGCTCATTGACTTAATGCAACAGTAAATGCAACAGATCAGAGGACATCTTTAAATTAGATGCTAAATCAGTTTACATTTTGATATGACCTTACCTTTAAATGCAAATCAAACTGACTGATAATGTTATGACACTCACATTCATCATGTCCTGATAAGGCTTAGTGTTGAATTTTTATTGACTTTATTTATGAAAACAAAAGTATTAAATTATTTAGATTTTTATAAACTTAACTCTCCTTTATATTTGCTTTGTTCTTATAGGAGGAACAGCTTGTTGAAGGATGGGCGTATTGTTCCGGATACAGTATGCTGTTCTCTATTTTCTCAGCTTTTATTGTTGTGGTAGGGTTATTTGTTTGTCTGTTTGATTAGTACAAATAAAAAAGAAAAGTTTATTTTTTTTGAAGTTCCATGTAGTGTATTGAAGACTAAATTAAATGTAATATTTCTTACATCCTGTTTGTATTTGGTTTAAATAAAACATAGATCAAGGTTCAGAAGACACTCTTTAGAGTATTCTGAATATGAGCGCTCTCTATTACTTTTGGAATGCCATCAATAAAAGTCTTAAATATATACAATTTTTTTTTTTTTTTAGTCTTTAACAAAAATAAATCTTTGACAAAAAAAAATGTTCACTTTTAAACATTTTGAAGTCAATGTAGTTTTATATCTATTTATCTTCACCTGTACTTTTATCATTTGATTCATTGGGGGATCAAAAATGATCTGCTGACTTTCTCTCTCCAATCCTCAATGTCCTATACCAGAATTAATCTCGTTCATTAACAGACCTGTCCATTCTTTAATCTTATCTTACCTTATATAATACAGATGTTACTTCAAAAAAGAAGAGTGATTGCATCATGCATCTAGTCAAGCATGTAATCCAATGACCTAAATTCTGCCAAGTCACTGGTTTTCCGGGCTGGCTCAGGCAACCCATTCCATGTTCTAATAGCATTAGGGAAGACATATTGTTGTTGTTAATGTTGTTTTCCCATCACTTCCTTTGTTTGTCTGCCTCTCCAGATTATTATTTTTTTACTGCTAAGTTTACTTTCCTATAGTATTTGTTACAAAGGGAAAATATTGTCTCTCAAGACGAAAAATGCACTTAGCTGACAGGCAGTATTTTAAAAAATGTATTGAAATATTTCAAGCTAATATTGATGCGAAAATGTGTTATTTGAAATGCTACTAGTCTAGTCTCTGGCTTAAGTACTATTAATCTTGCCATGCAGTTCAGTTAGTTATGCTAATACTTATAGTGATATGCTGTTTTATTTTCCTTTGCGTCTGAACTCTTTGTGAAAGTAGTAAGAAACAGATTAACGGCATGAGGAGTATACAAAATTAGGGGGTGTGAGTGTGGCAGTAACTAGATAGTAATTAGTATAATTGTGATATTATTGAGACTTGTATTAGTTAGAACATTTTAGTGTGATTCATAATAAACAGTGAGACTCATTTAGAGACTTGTTATAATTAGTGAGAGAAAATGTATTATTATTATTATTATATATTATATTATTATTCATAATAAACAGTGAGACTTGTAATAATAATTAGTGAGAGAAAAAAACTTAATTAATCAAATTAAAGTCAGGGTGCAGCACTGTGTGCTGCAAACTACCTAAGAGTTGCGAGCTCCTTATTTTTCCTCAGGGTTGACTCCCAAAGCCTTTTCCATGTTTTGGTATAGCTGCAAAGCAGCAGATGTTTGAATTTAGAATTTTCCTTCTCAAATACCCTATGACAACTAGTCCAACTCCTGGCCTTCATGTGTGGCTCAGATATGATAAATATCTAATTTATAATCAGAAAAACATCTTTTCATTTTGCATTATACTCTTCCCCTATGTTTATTCAAGTACTATATTCTATTAACATAATTGTGCATTTTATAGTAATTTACTCTTTTCTAGATTTATAAGCCTTTTACATTTTATGACTTCAGTTTTGGCGGCCAAGCGCTGGGGGCTCAGGTATGCCTGAAGTGACAGGTTTTTTAAATGGAACTCGAGTGCGTGGAATCTTCAGTGTGAGAACCCTCATTGCCAAATTTTTATCTTGTGTCACTGCCATTGGATGTGGCATGCCCATTGGACCTGAAGGGCCAATGATTCACATGGGGTAAGCGATTGTACACCTGTTAACATTTTTTAGCAGAAGAATAAGTCTCTTATACAGAATCTAATTCAGGGGGTTTATTTTTATGGTCACATCAATAAATTAGAATCAATGTTGCATTTTGATTGGGTCTTTCTATGATGGAGGCTATCCAGGCCTGTACAAACTATTGTAGCCCAGTTGGTTTCACTTTTGAATGGTTCAAGCCCAATTTCACCCCCTGCTCTGTGAAGGAAGAAAAACTACCACATTTCCCTGTTGCTCAATTCTGATTTGACAGATAGGGGTAGCCACTTGCTATTAATTTGTACTGAAACATATATGTTTTACACAATGTTTGCAAGGCTTTTTAAAATAGGATTTGCGCCTACCAAGCCCTCACTCAAGCATTTCGATGATGATGTTGCAAAGTTCCCCTTTCAGACCTTGCGATATATGGGGCAGATGATGTTAAAGTCATCTGTTTCTATAGCCAATGGTTATCAAGGAAGGTGTCATCTGGCCAACACAATGACCAACTGCCTTTACTTTCCCCAATTTAAGTCAGGTACCCATTAGAGTTTGGTGGACTCAGGGGCACCCTAAAAACCCTTAAATTCAAAATCCCAGTCTTTACTTTGATTTGAACCCAGGGCCACAGATTCAGGAAGTTAAGCTCTTAACCACTCAGTCACCTAGTCTAGTTATGCTATCTTAACTCTTTCTCTCTTAACTGATGATACCAGCATTGATTCCATCAGAATGTGGTAAATAATTACAGAGAGAAAGAGTTAATAAACATAAATTTATCCTCTTTTTTTTCCAGAATGTTTTTAGACTTATATCTTGGCCTTCCCTATTCTCCTTGTGTAAATCTGAAGTGTATTATCAATTCAAATTCTTGTGTGTGTGACCTAGGCTGCATTAATAAATATTTATGAAAATTAGACATATAACCCTAAGCGGAAAACTAGAACACTTTTAAAGAGGAACAATGTATCTAAATATAATTGATCAGTGGTTGTAATAGCTCTAACATGGCAATATAGTTGTAATGTAAACATGGATTCTTCATTGCAATGTCAATTTTCAGCATCATCAATCATGCTTTTCTTTTCAACCACTTAATCCTGTGAGTAAAACTGACAATTTTATTTGTTCTCTATACGCTTCTTATTCCCAGAGCAATTATTGGAGCAGGATTAAGTCAATTGTCTGGACACTTAAACAAGGTCAAACTGACATTCTTTGAGAGGTTTAGAAATCCAGAAGATAAGTAAGTCAATTCTTATTCTCTGGTCAATATTTTAAATGTAAGTTTACTCATGCCTAAATTCAAGAATAGCTAATCATTCACTCTACAATGGATAAATCTATCATAAGTTTTTTTTGTCAAGAATAAAAATAGATCTACCAGAAATTTCTCCTTTGGATTACTTTAGTATAACCTAGACTTGTAAATCATAAGTTTTTTCTTGCAAATCTTAAGTATAAGTATGCATTCTAGCACTGGGGGCTCAGTTTTTACATCTCAATCCTAATAATAGTTTGGCTTTAACAAATATATTTTAATACTGTGATTCAAACTTGTGTGATTCTTCTTGTTGGAAAAAATAACTAAAGTATTCAACATTTTTTTTCTCTGATTTGTTTTGTCTGTTTTGAAGTCTAGTTGTACTATAATAATACCAAGAAGCCGCTTAAGCCTATCATCACTATTGAAAATGTATTCAGTTAAGAAAAATACAACTTTGATAGTTATCTTATCTTATCTTATAAAATACAGACATTACTTCAGAAAAGAACATGATTATGTCCTATGTGTGTTCTTAGGTCTATCTAGTCATGCATGTTAACCAATGACTTAAATTCTGCCAAGTCACTGGTTTTCCTGGCTAGCACTCAGGCAACCCATTCCATGCTCTAATAGCACTAGGGAAGAAGGAGTATTTGTACAAATTTGTCCTAGCATATGGGACGAGGAATGGTCTTCATTCTAGCAACTGACTTCTGCTTGTCTTATATCTCTTTGTCTTTTGTTTAGAATTCTAAGCTGGATCTTAAATGTATTTCATTTTGTTGTATTTGTTTACCAGGCGCAACTTTATCACAGCTGGCGTTGCGGCCGGAGTCTCGGCAGCCTTTGGAGCTCCAGTTGGAGGACTTCTGTTTTGCATGGAGGAAGTGTCCACATTTTGGTCCAAGACTTTAGCCTGGCAGATTTTTTTCTGCTGTATCATCGCCACATCAACATCCGATATTTTCAACTCTGCCTTCGAAAGGTTTGAATTTATCGGCATGTTTGGGGAGTTTAGGACCAGCCGCTATATTCTTTTTAATGTAAGTACAAATTGCTGGTTTGAATTTACATGTATCAGACAGTATTAAGGCTTTTAGGACTTTCTTTTATTTTGATTAGAAGAATGTGGATGTTCCTTCACAAATGAAAATGATTACATCCCAGTCCAAATATGGAAGCAGGCAGTATCTAAACTTGGGATCATTGTGATAAAAGCTTAAGTTTTAATCCAATGACCTGGCAACCATTAGGGCTGATATTATGTAAATTACATTTGCACACATTCATATATATATCAAAGGGGTGCAGTGATGAGTGGTTAAGCACTCGGCTTCACAACCTGGGGTCCTGGGTTTTAATCTCGGTGAAGACATGGACTTTGAATTTCAGGAATTTTAGGACGCTCTGAATCCATCCAACTTTGATGTGTACCTTTTCCATTATTTGAGGATATAAAGCTAGTTGGTTGTTGTGCTGTCTACATGACACTATAATTATTATCTGCCATAAAAACAAATGATATTTTCATACATTCCTTATAGATTGCAATGTTTTAAAAGGGTACTTTACTTAAAGATTTGTTGGATTATAAACTGTATTTAGGCAATCAATATTGGCTAAGTAAAAGAAAATTTTCTAAAGTAGATTTCCCATTGCACCTTAATCCTCTCATCTCGAATAGGAACCTGATGTTCTTGGAAAGTGTAAAAGTGGTTGGTTATTATCTGGTTACATGGCAACTTTGTTTACCACACATTGCAGAAACTTTACCCCCCCCCCCCCAACCCTCTTTTGAACCTCTAGAGCTATAATGGAAACTGCACATTATACACAATCACAAGATTAAGAATAGGGCTCTTTAAACTTAAATCTTTTTGAGGTTTTGCCTTAACCAGAATTGGTTTATGGTTGACAAAACGTCTCAGTAAATAGCAATATTAACTTTTATATATATGTAGCTAGACCTGAATTTCATGTAAATAAAATAAATAAATTATAGCTCTTATATACGAGCTACTTTCATGCTTATAGCATGCTCAGAGCGCTATGGTGCAATCTCATTTGTGGACCAGTGGGGGGAAGGATGTATCTCAGAGAAAGTTTTCTGTAGCTAATAAAATCATAAAAAAAATTAAGTACTGTTTAAAAATCCTACACCTTAGTTTTGTCTAAAAATTGAAAATAAAATAACTCGTTGTGAATGCCATTCATCCAGTTGATATCTCTGTTATTAACTTCAATCCTCTATTTGTACAAAACATGGAATCGATTACAACAGCCAGGAAAACCAATGACTTGACAGAGTTTAAGTCATTGGTTAAATACATGACTAGATTGACCTAGGGGCACACAAATGATGTAATTATCTTCTTTTTTTGAATTAACATCTTTCTTTTATAAGATAAGATAAGAGTGGCAGACAAGAGACAGAAATACATATTGAACAATAAATCATGTAAAATAAAAGTCATTTAGTGACTACTTTTTCACTTTTATGCACATCTATGTTAAAGTTACATCTCCATACTGATGAAGCATTGGTTCTGGTGTCATTGACTACTTTCTAAGTCCATTGGTATTAGTCATGATATCATTTATAATTAAGCTTGTCATTTAGAAGTTGATGAAGAGTTAATATCTGTGTTATGTCATTATCAAATTTATAGATCAGTTGATATTAGTTATATCATTTACAAGTTGATGAAGCAGTGGATATTTGTGTGATGTTTATTTCCAGGTTGATGAAGCGGTTGATATCAATATTCTGATGTTTATTCCATCTGTAGTCATTGGTGCTATTGGCGGTGTCCTTGGATCCCTGTTCACAATTATTAATCTCAAGATTCATCGATATCGTAAACGCTTGTTGGCTTCCATAACAAGCACTTGGTTGGTTAGGATTATTCGTCTTTTGGAACCTGCCCTAATCATGGTAAGAAAAAACACTTATTAATATGCACTCTTTTTTTTTATTCACCTTTTTTTAAGCTAGCTATTTAGTATGAGTTAAAATAATTTTTTTTTACAGTAGAGTGTTTAGTTTTTTTAAATATAAAATAAAGTTTGCTGTCAATATATATTATTTCTTTTTCGTTCAAGCTTATTATGAGTACATTCTCTGTGTTTCTACCAATGGCATTTTCCTGTGTTCCTTTTACATGCATGAAAGGGGAATCAGGCATTTTAAGGTGAGGTGGTTGTGGTGGTTTTTAAATGTATGTTCAGGCTTGTTAGTAGAGTTCTAAATGAACAAATTCAGTTAGTCAAAATAAAAAGTCTAAAATTAAAAGAAAAAGACCAAAACAATAAAACTGACAGCAACATTGTTTCACTTTGAGAAGTATTTCAAACTTTGTTACATTGTTTCACTTTGAAAAGTATTTCAAACTTTGTTACATTGTTTCACTTTGAGAAGTATTTCAAAATTTGTTACATTGTTTCACTTTGAGAAATATTTCAAACTTTGTTACATTGTTTCACTTTGAAAAGTATTTCAAACTTTGTTACATTGTTTCACTTTGAAAAGTATTTCAAACTTTGTTACATTGTTTCACTTTGAGAAGTATTTCAAAATTTGTTAAATTGTTTCACTTTGAAAATTATTTCAAACTTTGTTACATTGTTTCACTTTTGAGAAGTACTTCAAACTTTGTTACATTGTTTCACTTTGAGTAGTATTTCAAACTTTGTTACATTGTTTCACTTTTGAGAAGTACTTCAAACTTTGTTACATTGTTTCACTTTAAAAAGTATTTCAAACTTTGTTACATTGTTTCACTTTGAGAAGTATTTCAAACTTTGTTACATTGTTTCACTTTGAGTAGTATTTCAAACTTTGTTACATTGTTTCACTTTGAGTAGTATTTCAAACTTTGTTACATTGTTTCGCTTTGAGAAGTACTTCAAACTTTGTTACATTGTTTCACTTTGAAAAGTATTTCAAACTTTGTTACATTGTTTCACTTTTGAGAAGTACTTCAAACTTTGTTACATTGTTTCACTTTGAGTAGTATTTCAAACTTTGTTACATTGTTTCACTTTGAGAAGTATTTCAAACTTTGTTACATTGTTTCGCTTTGAGAAGTATTTCAAACTTTGTTACATTGTTTCACTTTGAAAAGTATTTCAAACTTTGTTACATTGTTTCACTTTTGAGAAGTACTTCAAACTTTGTTACATTGTTTCACTTTAAAAAGTATTTCAAACTTTGTTACATTGTTTCACTGAGAAGTATTTCAAACTTTGTTACATTGTTTCACTTTGAAAAGTATTTCAAACTTTGTTACATTGTTTCACTTTGAGAAGTATTTCAAACTTTGTTACATTGTTTCACTTTGAGAAGTACTTCAAACTTTGTTACATTGTTTCACTTTGAGTAGTATTTTAAACTTTCTTACATTGTTTCGCTTTGAGAAGTATTTCAAACTTTGTTACATTGTTTCACTTTGAAAAGTATTTCAAACTTTGTTACATTGTTTCACTTTGAGAAGTACTTCAAACTTTGTTACATTGTTTCACTTTGAGTAGTATTTCAAACTTTCTTACATTGTTTCGCTTTGAGAAGTATTTCAAACTTTGTTACATTGTTTCACTTTGAAAAAGTATTTCAAACTTTGTTACATTGTTTCACTTTTGAGAAGTACTTCAAACTTTGTTACATTGTTTCACTTTTGAGAAGTACTTCAAACTTTGTTACATTGTTTCACTTTAAAAAGTATTTCAAACTTTGTTACATTGTTTCACTTTGAAAAGTATTTCAAATTTTTATTTCGCAGTGAGTACTGCGTGAATGACACTCTGAACAAATATGATTCTCATTTTGTGGAGGAGAACATCTTTCACACCTGTGGCGTGGGGACGTATTACCTTGATAACACTACCTTTGTTTATAATGGAACCTACAACGAATGTAAGTTCTTATCTATCAACATTCCCTGTTATATGATTATACATTGTACTACATTTTTATTGTATAAGTATCTTATTCCGTTGATTTTCACTAGTCAGGTTTTCACAGGGTAATATCCTCAATGGCCTTTTGTTGCTGATAGGCTTGACAAAGCATATGACCATGTCCTTTTGGTAGTTCTTTCAGTCAATAAAAAAAATGTATGAGATTGTTTGCATTCCTGGCTTTTTTTTTTTTTTATAAATGTGTTGAAGACTTTGAAAATGTTTAAGATTTATTTATATGTGATTTAGCTCATTCTAAACTTAGCCATATTTCTCATGAACATGTTAATAAAGTCTCCAACTGAAACCAAGTGATATATATTGAAATGGTCATTGGTTGACTAGAATATCATGTTCCAGCAGTATGCCAAACCACCTTTACTATCCAGATCTAATGTAAGCGGTGCCATTTTGAGATACCAGAACTTAAGGATGCTATAAAATCTCAAATCCTTTTCTGATATTGAACTTGGAACTCACAGTTTTAAAAACTGAAGGACTTTGCCACTCTGCTGCTATGCACTGCACACATGCTCTTGAGAATTTGTATATTTATTCCATGCATTTTTAAATATATTTTTTCAAAGCTGATTAGGATCTTTAAAAGATTTCATCTGTCATTTCCACAATTTTTTTGTGGGTGCTCCAAACAACATGTGTACCCCAAGGTTACTCATATACTTAGGTGTTAGGTGAAAATCTAGTCTAGTCATTCACTTAGAAAATTATTACATTTATGTTAAGTTTTACTCTTATGGCTGTTAAGACAATCAGAACTGCTGATTCAAAATCAAAATGTCTAAGTTACGTTTTAATAAGTGGGGTCAGAGAGTTTATTTCAGTAATAATTTTGTACTCATGATATTGAACAGGCTATGGTCTTCACCCCACCACCTTCACCTATCCTTTACTCTAATGAACCATTAAGGCATCACACATAAGCTGTCGACGATCTTTCTCTATTCCTCTCTGTCTTTTGCCTTGGATAGAATCTCTTTCAATGACAGGCCCGTCTATTCTTTTATGTTGTCTTCTCATCCCTTTCTTTGCCACTTTCTTTTACCTGGTACTGTTCCCTAAAGGAAGATCTTTGCCAGATTTGGGAACCTTTTGAAATTACTATATAGTTTTAGTTTTTATATTCTAGAGCAATATAAATGAAAGGAAGAAATTGTGTAGTTTGAGTACTGTGCAAGTTAATATGGAGGCTGCAGTTATGTAAGGAACAAGTAGATACGCTGCTGACACATTCAATGTGGTCACTTGATTTCATGTGTTTACAGTACTACTGATACTTGTAATGTGGTTACTGATTTCATGTGTTTACAGTATGACTGATACATTCAATGTGGTCACTTGATTTCATGTGTTTACAGTACGACTGATACTTGTAATGTGGTCACTTGATTTCATGTGTTTACAGTATGACTGATACATTCAATGTGGTCACTTGATTTCATATGTTTACAGTATCCCTCCTGATCTTCAGTTCTAAGGATGAGGCCATGAAGACTCTGTATCTCCGCAACTCCCACAGAATGTTCAACTATGGGCCATTGTTTGCGACTCTAGCCATCTACTTCATCATGGTTTGCTGGTCAGCTGGAACATCAGTGGCTGCTGGGATACTTGTACCAATGCTGTGAGTCCTTCCCTTTTGAAAGATTTAATTTATATAGAATCTTTTTTCTAAATCATATGCTATTTCTAATTGAGATTTTTCTATCTCATAGTTTTTCTTCAGCATATTTTTTGTAAATAATATGTATTTTTTTTCTAAGTTTTTTCTTAATCATTTGTTTTTCAAAAATTATATTTTTTTTTTTGTAAATCATATGTTGCTTTTTTCTTTTCAAATTACATGCTGAAAACACCAAATCAATATTATAATTCACACAGGATGATTGGTGCTCTCTATGGTCGAATACTTGGTCTTGTTCTTGTGGACATTTTTGGTGTTCACCTTGACGAAGACTACTTGAGTTGGATGGACCCTGGAGCTTTTGCTTTGATTGGCTCTGCCTCCTTTTTCGGTGGAGTGGCCAGATTGGCTCCAGCTATTACAGTTATAATGGCAAGTCTTATGGTTACCACCACCTAAGTCAAAAATAAATTACTTTATTCTATATAGTATCTGAACACTTTTATATAATAAAACCTTATAATTTAATTTTACTTGGCTTCCTATCCATTAAAACAGTCAATAAGGTTCTCATGAACTTTTCCTCCCTTGAAATTAAAGAAAATTTATTAAAAGTTGTAAAAAGGCTTAAGTTTTTTTTCCATAGACATCAGCATAGTAATCATTGGACTGAAGAGGTTTCTATTGTTACTATACCTCAAAAAAGAAGATAATTACTTCCTACACATTTCTTACATCAATCTAGAGATGCATTCTAATCAATGACTTAAATTATGCTAAGTTGTTGGTTTTCCTGGCGGATTAAGGCAACCCATTCCATTCTCTAATGGCATTAAGGAAGAAGGGCACTTGTACAGATTTGTTTTAGTGTATGGTATTAGAAATGTGCCTCTATCTTTGTGTCTTTCTGAGTATTTTTAAAAGTTAACAAGGGTGTTGAGGGTAGTCTAAAGTTTAACATTTTCTCAGATAATGTTACTAGAGTCAAGAAGAAAAAACTTACCAAGGCCTAAATTCAAGCCCAGGACATTTATTATTACACTGGCCAGTGCTTTAGTCCAAGACATTTTTCTTTTTCACTAAATGTGAAAGTGTTTGCTTCTAGATGGAGTTAACAAATGATCTCAAAGTGCTACTTCCTGTCATGACAGCTGTGATGGTGGCAAAGTGGGTCGGCAATCTGTTCACACATCCTTACTTCCACGCTCTTCTGGAGCTGAAGTGCATTCCTTTCCTAGACCAGCATCCTCATGTACAGATCGATGAAACCAAGTGAGTTGAATGCTGCATTCATATATCTCTCATTTCTCTTTTTTTTTTTCTGCTATACTTTTCCTAAGATGTACCAGTGACACTTGGGGGGTAATTCAGCTCATTGTACTTATATGCATTTTTTTTTTGTGTAAAATATATACAGATTCGACTACAGAGAAATTAGATAACAATTGGATTTTTAATGTTATAGAGTCAGTCCATTAAGGACTCACAAAAGCCTGCTTTCAAGCTGGCCCCTTTAGTTCCTGACATATCTTGTGGTGGCAATAGACTGGTTGGTCATTCCCCTGATTCAATCCAATTAGGACTCACAAAAGCCTGCTTTCAAGCTGGCCCCTTTAGTTTCTGATATATCTTGTTGTGGCAATAGACTGGTTGGTCATTCCCCTGATTCAATCCATTAAGGACTCACAAAAGCCTGCTTTCAAGCTGGCTCCTTTAGTTTCTGACATATCTTGTTGTGGCAATAGACTGGTTGGTCATTCCCCTGATATAAAGAGAAGGTTGGTCATTCCCCTGATATAAAGAGAAGGTTGGGGGGTAATTCAGCTCATTGTACTTATATGCATTTTTTTTTTTTTGTAAAATATATACAGATTCGACTACAGAGAAATTAGATAACAATTGGATTTTTAATGTTATAGAGTCAGTCCATTAAGGACTCACAAAAGCCTGCTTTCAAGCTGGCCCCTTTAGTTCCTGACATATCTTGTGGTGGCAATAGACTGGTTGGTCATTCCCCTGATTCAATCCAATTAGGACTCACAAAAGCCTGCTTTCAAGCTGGCCCCTTTAGTTTCTGATATATCTTGTTGTGGCAATAGACTGGTTGGTCATTCCCCTGATATAAAGAGAAGGTTGGTCATTCCCCTGATATAAAGAGAAGGTTGGTCATTCCCCAGATATAAAGAGAAGGTTGGTCATTCCCCTGATATAAAGAGAAGGTTGGTCATTCCCCTGATATAAAGAGAAGATTATATCCATTCCCCTGATATAAAGAGAAGGTTGATCATTCCCCTGATATAAAGAGAAGGTTGGTAATTCTCCTGATATAAAGAGAAGGTTGGTCATTCCCCTGATATAAAGAGAAGGTTGGTCATTCCCCTGATATAAAGAGAAGGTTGGCCATTCCCCTGATATAAAGAGAAGGTTGGTCATTCCCCCGATATAAAGAGAAGGTTGGTAATTCTCCTGATATAAAGAGAAGGTTGGTCATTCCCCTGATATAAAGAGAAGGTTGGTCATTCCCCTGATATAAAGAGAATCCAGTAAAATTATGTGCATAGACAAAAAAATTAATTATTTTTTTTTTTTTAGGAATGTCACTATTTAAGGTGGGGAAGAAAACTTAAATTGTGTTAGCTTTGTTATTGACAGTTTGTATCCAAACCCCACCCTTATAAAACCGTAAACCATATCCTCTTTGAATGTCCCTTCCTAATCCACCTTAGGCAGACCCTACTTCCACTACAGCCCAACATAACCAACACCCTGTACGGCAGTGCTGAACAACTGAAGAAAACAGCACACTTTTTTTCCTTGGCACAGTCTGCAAAAGAGCTCACAGCTCAGCAGCAATAAGGCTGGCTAGAAGAAGAAAAAGAAATATCCAAGTGGCTTCTGAACCTGAGGTCCTGGTTTCACATCTCTGTGAAGATTGTGATTTTGAATTTCAGGATTTTAGGGCACTCCTGAGTTCACCCAACTCTAATGGGTACCTGTCAGGTCAGGTGGTTGGTCATTGTTCTGCCCACATGACACCTTGCTCGTTAACAGTTGGCTAAAGTAGCAGATGACCTTAACATCATCTGCCCTATAGATTGCAAGGTCTGAAAGGGAACTTTATTTTTTACTTTTATCCAATAATTAACAAGGGTGTTGAGAGTAGTCTAAAGCTTAAAACTTCTTAATATAATTATTGAGCCAAGAAGAACTCTCTAACTTACCAAGGTCTAGATTCATTTTCTTATGGATAATAAATATTATTATTATCATTATTGGATTTAACTATTTCTATTATTATTTCTTGTTGTTTGTTTGAATAAATCCACAGTGTTAAACTTGACCTGTTCTCAGCAGAAGATATTATGGCATTTCCTGTTTTGTCATTTGACATTGTGGAGCATGTGCCTAAAATAGCCCAAGTTTTGCTGGATTACCAACACAATGGCTTCCCAGTGATCAGGAGGAACAAAGAAGGCAGGAGAGTCTGCTACGGCTTAATAACTAGGTCAGACATTCATTCCTTTGATTCTATTTGCCAGTTTGTCTGTGTTTAGTTAGTGTTGGATTCTCAGAAATTATATGTATTTGCAATAAATATTGTTATAACTTAAGGGAGGCAATCACACATGCATAGAACAAATTCTACCCTGGGCAAAGCCTTGTCATAAGCTCTAGATTTCTTCCTAATCTAAACACATCCTTCCTAGTCTAGTCTCTAACAGTGTGCACCTTCTGCACCAGCTTGGAGGGGGGTGTGCATGGCAGGGTTATAACAATATACTTGTCTAACATGAATATCTTTGTATTCTTGCCTCTAGATCTGATTTGTTAGTTATTCTAAGCCATAAGAATGTGATGACTGATGGACCAGTAGAACCAATGGATGAAAACACAGTTGACTTGGTGTCCATTGGTTTTGATGAGGTAAATAAAAAGATTTTGGAAGAATATTTTATGTATATACATATACATTACAGTTCAGTTCAAAACCAAAGATAATTACCTACGTACTCATGTTCATGTGTTAATCTAGTCGTACATATTAACTAGAGACTAAACTCAGCTAAGTCAATGGTTTTCCTGGCTGATTCTGGCAAGCTGTTTCATACTCTAATAGCACTAGCTAAGAATGAACACTTGCATAAATTTGTCCTAGCATATGAGAAGCATATGAGAAATGTGCCTTCATCTTGTGTCTGAGTATTTTACTATGTTAGGTTATTATGCTTTTGTATTTATTAATTATGGTTCTGTGTTTTGTATTAATAAATTATGGTTCTGTTTTTTTGTATTAGTAAAATATGGTTCTGTGTTTTGGTATTATTTTGACTTTACTTTTTAGTAATCTGTCCTGAAGTGTCCAAATTTTTTTAGTTATCAGTCCTGAAGTGTCCCTAAATTTGTTGAATTACTAATGGTGTTACTCAGTCAAATGTCTGCATCAAATGTGTAAAAAATTTGCAGCTGGGTTTGCATGGCCTTGTGAAACACTGCATTCATCCTTATCTTTGGAATTGAAGACTTTGTCACTATTATTACTCTAGTAAAATGTGAATATATGTTTGTTCTTTAAATGGAAATCTGTTACTAGTATGAATACAAGCTCATACAGTGCAGCCTAGTTCTCTTCACACAGTGCAGCCTAGTTGTCTTCATAAAGATGAAACCTGCAAGTGATTCATTTCTCCTCATAGCTCATAAAAATGTTTTTGGGAAAGATAGGAATAAATACTATTATGAGGCATTATTAAAATATAAATCTCATTGGCTAGTAACTGATTGATCCAATTTCTTTCCACCCCTCAGCTAAAATTCTTTGGTTGTAACATTGGTTATTACATAGTTGAAGCTTTTACAATGGATAAATGATATATATTTCTAAAATGTTGAAATATTGCACACATTAAAGCAGCTTTACATTAAAGATATATACATTTGTGTGACATTAAATTAAAGTTAAATTTGGACGAGAGTGTAAATGTAATGTAGTTCTCTCTCAGACATTTTGTTCAGGGGCATATGGTGTAAAGGTCATCTATTTCTGTTGCCCACAGTTAACAAGGGGGTCATGTTGCCAGCACAACAAACCAATTTGGATAAGAATGAACCTGGATATTGTTATACACAAATAAGTTCACTTCTTACATTATCTGTCATAATCTTTTATTACCTTCTCTTATGTCTAGATGGTAAAAACAAAGAAAGACTCGGAAGAAATCTTTGTCAAATTTTTGCTTCAGTTTGTGGCTGAAGACTCAGAATACAAAAACTATTATGTGGATCTGGTAAGGGACTTTTTTTTTTCTTACACATTTAAATTAATTATTATTTTTTTTAACATGAAATATTGAATCATCAAATCCATTCTTTGGATCCTGTTTTTTTAATCTTTGGATTACATCCAACTCATTGTCTGGATCATGTTTGATTGAGAGGATTATATATATCAAGAAAGCATTTTAAAAAATTAAGAATGAATTTTTCAATCTTGTCTCAAAACACAGCAAGGGCTAGAGAACTGATGTACTATTAAATTTCTCGCATCAATAGTAAGATTGAAATAAGTTTGCTTGTGATGTCATTCAAGATTTATTTCATAGGTACTAGGGTTTGTAAATAGTGTAAAAGGGACATAACCTAGAAGAACAAAGAGTGGGTTTGTTGAATTATTATTAATTTGACTTATCAACTATATTTTATATGTGATTCATTACTGTGATTAAAATTTGCATGCTTATTCTTGTTGGATTTATCAAAGTTATTTAGTATTTATATTCTTAAATTTGTTCTGCGCTATCTTCATTTTGAAGTCAAGTTGTTTTATAAAAAGACAAGAAAAGTAATTAATTCAAACATAACTGGATAGACTCTACCTCATTGCAACCAATCTCTGCCTGTCTGGGGCATCTCATTTCTGGGTGAGTCTCTCCAACTGTTCCCTTGACTTCCAAATTGCAGTGCCATGTATTCCTGGAAACTATCAGACCTCATATACATGTTTCTTTTTACTTTGTCATAAATACAGACTGTATATTGCTATTATCTAAATCATGCCTATTATCTGGTTTAAGTTAGTTTACTGTTAGGTTCACTGTAATCTAGAACAGAGGTTTTCAAACTTTTTAAACTCAGAGACTCTTTTAGTCAAAATTTGTCCCCAGACCTCTAAGTAAAAAAAACTTTTAGAAGTTATTTTAATTGTATATATTTTTCATCTTTCTTTGGCCCCCTTTCGGTTGTCTGGTGGACCCCTGGGGGTCCGCATACCACAGTTTGAAAAACATTGATCTAGTAACTAAAGTTTGTATTGAACTTGGCCTTCACAGACTCCCTACGTCAACCAATCAGCAATGACTATACAAACTAAGTTTTCACTACAGAGAGCCTACACCCTAATCAGTGCATTGGGACTCAGACATTTGATTGTGGTCAACCCTAACAATGAGGTTATGTTTTACACTTCAATAATTTTTTTGATTTTTTTGGGTGGGTGGGGGGGTGAAGAGAAGTATGAGAGTTGAACTGGTCAAGTCGAAACTCTTGTAGCCACTTTATTTTATGATTTGAGTCTTTGGTCTCTTTCAGTGGTAAGACAACTATGACACATTGGTTAGAGTACATGATGAGAGTCTGGGCATTGGCTTTGGTTGGAAAGTTGCAGCCCACACAGCATTCCCCCTCTCTACACAGCTGTTGTTTTCATAAGAACGGAAATATCTGATACAGTTTGGGGTCTACAGCATAGCAATGTCTGCCAGATTGTAGCAACTTAAGCTGCTTAAATCTTACCAGATCCTCATTTTTACTCATTGTTAACGCCCAAAGCCTTTCCCTTGTTTGGGTGAAGCTGCAAGGCAGAGGGGTTTTGATTCATAGTTTTTGGTTTTTCTTCTGTGATTAAGAATTTGTCTGAAGACCTTATTTTCATCAGCTATAACAAATTTTTAAAATAGAAATTGTAATGATTCACATATAAAAAGGTCTTGATTTAATCTTAAGATTTTAGACCAGTAGTTATTATCATAAAGAATCTAATCATTGTTTTTCCACTCATAATTCCAAGCTAAAGTGAACTATAATATGATTGATAATGTCACAAATAACTTTTGAAATCTATGAACTAATAGGGCTGGTAGGGTTAATGTATTTTTTCACTCATCTATTATTTTTGGCAGGTAAGGCCAAATTCATTGTACTTTGGCTGAAAGTGTGGCCAGCACAATGACCAATCACCTTCACCTTTTCTTAAACATCACATTGGCGCTGGTTTGAGCTAGGAACATCTTCAGTAATTCTCTGTCCTTCTTTTAATTTCTGGTCAACATCGAAGTTTTGACCACCATGTCATCATTAGAGCTGGTTGGGGGGGGGGGGGGGGGGAAGGAAGTTTTATTCAATTTTTAATTTGAGAAAAAAAAAATGTTAGCCTCTTAAGCTTTCACTCCCAATGAGAGTCAAGTGGATTTGCTACTCAGCTACCTAGTCTTTTTGATTGTTCATAAAAATATTAACCCATTAGCTACAAGACCCATTTCTCACCTGATGCCAATCAATATTCGTAGGTGAGAGGAATGATCACGAGGAAGGATTTAATGGGACATCACATGGTGGAGGTCCTGTCACCAATACTGCAGCGGAAGCCTTACTTCAGGGCCGACTCGGAAACTGATATTTCTGAAGACAAATCTCGACAAAGATATAGACAAAGATCTCGGAACAGCAGCACGTTGGCTGGTAGTGGGGACAACAACACTGCAAGCCATTTTAATGCTTCTGCAACCAGAAGCAATACAAAAGCTACAGGACTGACAGGTAGTTTGTACACTAACAATGCAAGCCACCTTAATGGCACTGCTACTAGCCCTAATACAAAAGTCTCTTCTTTCCTCTCTCAAAATACTTCTGTAGGGATTGAAATTGAGACTTTGGACAACAACCAAAGAAACAATTCTGAAACTAATCCTGAAGAAATTCGCCCCAAAGTCAGATTTCTGGATGTAAATTCTGGAAATATTCAGGAAGATGCTTCTCCTTTACAAATCATTGCTACAGAAAATAACAGTTTACAAGGGAGTCAACCCAACCTTACTTTCGTTAAATTAGAAAATGTGCTAGAAATTCTTCCCCCTGATAATTTTTATGATCCTGGGCTTAATTACCATGGCCATGATTCTTCCGAGTTTCTTGAAATGGGGGACACCAAAGTACAGTGCACTGATTCCAATGCTTGATACAGGAGCCTAGTATTAATGGGACTAACATGTTCAGTTGTACCTCCTTGAATTGCAAGAGATTATCTTTGCCACTCAGCAGTTGTGGCAAGATTTACAGTACTCAGGATAGTCTTGAAAGCCAGTTTTGTGTGGACATAATTCCAGAATCTTCCAACTTTTGTTATTTTTTGAACAACGAGACAAGATGTTATAACTTCCTATTATGCCACCAAGTTTTTATTGTCATTCTTTTCTAGTCATTCATTTGAATATTTTTTGTCATTTTAAATATATTTTAAAATATTTTTCTTGGACAAATTGTTTTCGTACGATATATATTTATTGACACTTTTATACAAAGATAAAACATTCCTCATATTGTTAGTATGCATCTTTATTTTTTACTAGAAGGTTGTGACTTTATTTAACAATAAACCAGCAAAAATTTGTAACAAAGAAATATATATTTTTTTAGCGTGTTTATATTATATTTATACAATTTGCTTTTAAAAAAATGATCACATTAACTCCTTATCATGTAATGTGATTTAATTCTGTGCCCAAATTGTTTTTAAAACAGAAAAATAAATAAAACTACATTTAAAAAAAAAAATCAAAATGGGACATTAAAGCTATTGTGTTACTAACAAATTTGGAAACAATAAAGCAACCCAAAAGCTAAGTACCTGAGAGACCCAGACTAACTGACTGTATATACAAGACTATGTTTAATAGTATACTTTGTTCTACATTTTAGTGAGCATGTTTTTTTTTTTTTTCATTTTTTTTTCATGTGTAACAAATTGGACAAAAATATTATATTGGATTCGGCTTAGAATTGGGTACATTTCACTACCAATTGCTGTCTCTACTAAAACACCAAGAACTCTAAATAGATAGTCATTTTCATTATACATAAAAATGAGACAATGTTTTTATATAATATATAGATCTAGTAATACATTTAAAAGTGATTACAACTTTGTGCAGATGTTGTCTTTTTAACATTTCAGACCAGCACTGACATATATTTAGTGAAATTGAACATGTTTTAATTAGTTTTATCATTTTTACTACAGGTATATTGTTTCCATGACAATATTCATTGGCCTCCTTCATTTGTAGAATGACAATGGTTCATCTCGCACTTCCTTGGCTGTGGAGCCCAATCCTTGAAAGACACTCCTGTTCACAAACACCGCAGGTCAAGGTGGCTTTCGCTATCGCTACGGTGGTAGAGGAGCTGGCCATTTTACACTTTCACGTTTCTCTTTCAGAGCTGAGACCCATGTTCTTTTGCTGTCCATAGCTTTCCTGGTCACTGTCTCTCACCATCTGGTGCGGTCTAGAGCTATGTCTTCCCACTGATTAGTGTTGATGTTCATGACAATGTAAAGTTTAGCTATTCAATGATAACATTGAGTAGTTACTTTCCGTGACTTTCTAGCTCACTAGAGCAAGAGAGATGTTGATTACCTACCCTTTAGTCTTTCACTCTTATGCCTGTGTGTGTGTTGAAGAGATTGTATGTCACGTAAACAAAGAACGCTATGGACAGTGAAAAAACATGAGCCTCAGCCCTGGAAGAGAAGCGCGCATACGAAAAATGGCCGGCTCCTCTACCACCGAAGCGAAAGCCACATTAACCTGCGATATATGTGGACGGCAGTGTCTCTCCAAAATAGGGCCAATGAAAAAGTGTTCAAGAAGAACCATAGTCGCTCTGTGTTTGAAGGGGGCCCAACAACATATCACATGAGATGACTATTTTTTAAAACATTTAATGAAACTGTCCTCATCATAAACTATCTCAAGAGATAGTTGGGGTAGATGCTTGACAGTAAGACAAGACTAAATATTTCAATGGGTTAGAAAGTATAACTCCTTCTCTCCTATGTAATTTTTTAAATGGTCTTGTTCCTCATATCCATATCCTATTGTGGAAACTTTGAAACTTGTTTGGTTTCTTTCTTCCATAAATGTTTATATTTGCTTAAGATTAATGTCCACTGTGGATTAATATATGTTATTATTTATGCATCAGCCTCAATGTCTTTATGTGGTATGAAAAATGTTATAAAAAATGGGAATAATATATTTTTAGACCATCATATAAAAAAGGATCCAACATTTCCTGAGATTAAAAGTGACTTTTGAAACTCAGTTGTTAACCATTTTGTTTTTCTCAATAACAAAAAAACTGATTATAAACTTCTTACTCAATATTGTCTCCATGTTCTGTTTGTATAGGTCAGTGGTTTGCACAAGATGTATAGTACTGCTGACTTTTATGTATACAAGATATTTGTATATTGTTTAATGATTTTATCAAATCTACTGCTTTCTGTTCAAATGTATGTATCTTTATTGGTAGAAATGAAAATGTTTACAGTATAATTTTATGTACCTTGTGGCATGTATCATAAAAAATGTGGCATAATAAATGTCATTTCACTTTAAGATCATGGCGAAGTTGTTTTGTATTTTGATTGGATGAGTGACAGTATTTTGTAAATTAGTTACATATTTCAGAATATGCAATACTAGACGTACTTATAAAATATTGTAGATATTTTGTGTTTTTTAAAGTTGGCAATATTCTTGTAGCAAAAATATATGTTAATTAAAACCTTAATAAAAGATTCAATGTTTAGATGGTGTATGAAACAACTATGTATCTTCTATTTGTTTGTAATATAATTTTACCACTCGTTTATTTTGACATACTATTACAAAGAAAATAGAGGCACTGTGTCTGAGCAATAAAGTGCTTGGCTTCTGAACCATGGGTCCCAAGTTCGAATCCTGGGATTTTTAATTTTGAGATCTTTAGGCACCTATGAGTCCACCCAACTCTAATGGGTATCTGACATTAGTCGGGGAAAAGTAATGGCGGTTGGTCGTTGTGTTAGCCACATGACACCTCATTAACCGTAAGCCACAGAAACAGATGATCTATACATCTGCCCTATAAACCACAAGGTCTGAAAGGGGAACTTTACGTTTATTACAATGAAAAGTAATGTTTTGAAAGTTAATTGTTAAAGTATGAGTTTGTCCTTTTCATTTTTAATAGGCCTACTATTACATGTCACTATATATCCATCATGAAAAAATCAAGGTATTCATATATACCTTCTAATGATCCGCTGGCAGGACAAGATCTTGAATGAGGAACTGTGTTGAAGAATAAAGCAGCAGCCCATTGAGTAGATATCCTTCAGAGATAAATAGGCCACAACCTTCACAAGACTGCATCTATAAGGCAGGCCCTCACCTAGAACCCCCAAGAATGAGGACGGCACAGGAATACATGGCGCAGTGATTTGGAAGCAGACGTCAAGACGTGGGGACAGTAGGAGAGACTCACCCGGAACTGAAACACCTGGAGGAAGCTGGCTGGTGGAATATGTCTCAGCGATGATAATTTTAAGAGAAAATTAGAGGAAAAAAAAAGAACAATGATAAAAAAATGAATGTCCTCATTTGATGAAACTCCAAGTTTGTGATGTGCCATTTCAAGTGTGTCAATGACTAAGTCTAACTCCAAGTTTGTGATATGTCCATTTATTGTCATAATAAAGTGATAAACTCTGCCTGTGTTTAGTTCAGATACAAAAACACACATCAACAAAAATATTCCCTTTTCTAACACATAGAGCTTAATTTTTTGTTTTTAATTATTTTCTAAAACCTGCTGAATTTTTCTCTTTAAGAACAAAAAGAAAAAAAAAAAATTCTGTGGGTGTTTTAGCCGAGGAAATAAATATTTGCACTCAGAAGAGTTGAAAAGAATCAGAAAAGTGTGTAGCCTAAACATTCTGAACATATCTGCATAACATAACCAATAAAATATGAAAAGTAAATTTCTGTTTGTGATATAAGTCAATACAAATGTGGCTTATTTGTCTTCGCAAAGGGGAAGGTCATATATACCATGGAAATGTGAAGATAAAACTGCAGGTTAAAACAAAACTCTAGGAACTAATTTAAAAAATTGTCAACAAAAAAAAAAGAAAAATGGTTTATTAAAATTGGAAAAAAATAAATGTTGAAAAATAAATTTCACTACTAAATTGGATACATCGTTTTTGCCCATCCTGTTAAAGCATAGGCTTTGTAATGTAAAACTGTATTCATCTTATTGGGAAAAGTTAAATGCAAATAAAATCTAATATTTAGAAAAGATTATCCCTTTAAATATTTTTTTTTTAAAAAAGGGAACCCTTACAGATCTTGTGATCAATGGGGGCAGATGTAAAGCTCATCTGTTCCTATAGCTAATGCACAGGTAATCGAACTCAAGGCCCTGTGTTTCAGAAGCCAAGTGCCTTACAACTTAGCCACTACAGCCCTTTTTTAATATTCTCTCAGTTTATAAGTGTCCCAAACAAAATCTAATCTCCACATATCACAATCAGTGATGAGACGAGAACAAAATAAGAAACAGGATATAAAGAAAACAAAATTTAATTATAGGAATATTGAGATATGAAACACAAGCAAACCTCACAAAATCTTAAACCATTCAATATTTATTTATCAAAATAATGAGTAACATGATTCAACCACAAAGTCAGACGATAAATAAACATTGGTGCCAGTGTAAGAGCATGGGTTGTTGGACATCATCCATTGTACATGGTGTAGAAAGCACTTTCATGCATTGTCACTAAGAACTTGGGGACTGTAACTCTTCAAAAATTTTAAAATCTGGGCTCTTGATAATAGTAGCCCTCTACAACGAGCCAGATCTTAAAAAACAAGTCCTATCAAACATTAAGGGATACACAATATACACATTTTTCTCCTTAAATAGACAATTATAAGAGAGATATAAAAAAAATTAAAAAGGCAGTTGATCAGCAAGAATGAAAAGGAAACAGCAATGCATAGGTGTACATGGACTTAACAATGCAAGGACAGTGTCGTGGCTTTTGAAAAATCCCATGCCGCTTGACTCTCAACTGCTGAGAATATCTGAGCAGGACTCATAGTATCCTGACGTCACTCTCGAATAAAAAGAAGCCTCTTCATCACATTTTTATGTATTATTATTCATAACCACTTGTACCAAAAAATTATGCAGAACAGAAACAAGAAATATAAATTTTATTAATCTATGTATCTGGGCTACATTGTACGCTTTATAAAATTAAACATGAGAGGCAAAAGTGACAACAATATTTAAAAAACCCACAAAAAAAATTGCGCATCATTTTATGCATATCGTTCTTATGTCTGAAATAGCAGCCAGTTAGTGTAAATAAATCATGTTATTTCTATTAACTTTTCTACACCTAATGGCCTCAAGAGACTATATTAAGCCTATATTAAAAGCATAAGATTGTATCCACCATGTCTAAAGTAACAAATACACTTTTAGACAGACTGTACCAGCACTTAGACAGACTGTACCAGCACTTAGACGTTCGCCTGAAGTACAAAAGATTCCAAATGAAAAATATTTTTTACCTTCGTAATAAATATCGGTTGTACATTTTTCAAAGATTATTAATTTTTTTTTGTTGCTTTCTTGTCATGGAGTCTTGTGTTCAAGGAAAATATAACATTGAATATAAATAGAAGGAAAATATTTTTAAAAATCTAAATTGTAACACAGTAAACATTCATTGAGATGGCCATTCAAAGGCAGGAGATGCTATTTACTAACAAATATATCAAGTACGTAACTGACCAATCAAATATGGAATGTGTGAAAACTTGATCAAATGAAATAATAAAATACAGCAGCTTCAATTTTTAAATATAAAAAAATTGTAATACAAAAAATAAGACGAAACAATACATAAATTTAAACATCATGTAACGACCCACTAACCTATATAGATTAATTTCCTTTCATACCTTTTATATAAAAAAAACATTTTATGATTATAGAATTAAAGTATAAACCAGGAATGTGCAGATATTATAGCGCAGTCTAACTTATTTTAGTTTTGAAAGAAACCTTAGAAATCAAAATTATATCCTTTCAATGCCAGCCAGGGCATTATGACATACGAGTTGATCTTTATAAGGGGAGATACCATCTTCCTCCAAGCTTGCCAAATAAAAGATTGCCTTTGGCATGAGGCATCCAAATACCAGATTAGTAGCTGGCATCTATTTGCGTCTGAAAGTGACAGATGCAGTGATATTACATAGGACGCAGGACACACATTTGAGGCCAAAAGAAAAACCCTTGTTGAAGACAGGCAGAAAATTTTTCATTACCGGAGACAATGGCTCATGCTTAAGGAAAGAAGAAAAAAGACTAATTAAAAGTCCCTATTTATTGCTGGCCTTTAACACGGGGAAAAAAAAAAAAAGAAGTTAAAAAATACATAAGCACATGAAAAAACTGTTTCAAAACAATCTAGTTCAGTTTCTCTTGTTCTGGAGAAGACAGGAAGAGCTCTTTTTATAAAAAAGTTAAAAAAAAAAACAAACTACCAGTAATTTCTTATTAGTCTGCCATAAGTATTGCATCAAGAACTAAAGGGGTAAAACTCATTAAACAGAAAACTTAATATTCGAATAAAAAAAAAATAAAAAAATAAAAAATCAAACCAGCATGCACCCAAAGAACGGCATTAAAACAAGCCATTAAAAAAACAAATGACATTATACTGCGTGCCAACCCTACTGTATGTTAATGATTTAAAATGTGCGTTCTTCTTCTTCTTGGTCAATGTGGCACAAATATATTGGAAAGTCTAATTATGTAATGCCTTAGGAAATACTGCAATTAAAATACAGAAATAAATGAAAAAAAAAAAAAAAAATTGAACTTCTATCCTTTCTCCTGACTTACTGAAGATACTGTTTGGATTCAGATTTCTGGTACATTATTTTACTTTAGGTACTAAGCCTGTTACTAGTACAGCTACCAAAACAAATGCCTATCACTAATCACTTTCCTATAAACTTCTATCACTCAAATATTCAGAAGAATGTTAACAAAGTACAAAAAAAAAAAAACAACCTATGAATATTCATTTTTTTCCTCTAGCTTGCATTAGCATAAAACAGAATTGAACTCAATACATATATATTTATCTGAGAAAATATAAAATAACAGTCATAAAATAAAAAAAACAAAAACAGCATTAAAAGCGAATGTGCCAATACTATCATCTATACTTTCAAATTAATAACAAACATTCCAAATTTTTTTTGGGTTACGTCTTAATGAATATTTTGAAATAATGAAATGAATGATTTGACCCCCCTCTTGTACAAGAAATCCTTAAAATAAATTTGTGTTTATATTAGCAAGGATTTCACTTGTACTGAATACATCAACTATACAGAGAGCATTTCATCACCATTTTTATAGAAATCCAAATGTTTATAAAACATATATAATAAACTCAGTCTTGGTCACACACAGGAGAAAACATTTCTATAATCAAGAGATAATTGAGTCTAAGGAACAGATCAACAAACTTCTCTCTCATTTAGCTGGTCAAGGTGGTCAGCTGATGGCAGACTTAGCTGTTCTGTCGATGGGAGGCACGTTATTGTGACGATAGAAGAACACCTGTATATGAGAAAAAAAAATGTTAATCAAAACTTTATCATTATTTTTGGGTAGAAGTTCCCCTTTCGGACCTTGAGATGATGTGAAGGTCATCTGTTTCTGTGGTCCATGGTTAATGAAGGTGCCATGCGGCCAGCACAACAACCAACCGCCTTTACTTTCCCCAACTAATGTCAGGTACCCATTGGGGCTGGGTGAAACTCAGCGCCCTAAAGATCCCAAAATTAAAAATCCCAGTCTTTACAAGGATTCAAACCTAGCACACTGGTTCATAAGCCAAGCGCTTTACCACTCAGCCACCGCGCCTCCTTCTAGCTCTATTACATGCTGTTTCTGGAAGATTATCTCACCAATCAAGATCTAACAATACTATATTGTCCCATGTTCTTTCTGGAAGATTATTTTTACTAACTACAGTTTGCTTAATCTTATCTTCACATTTAGTATCTTGATGACTTTTCATCTCTTTATTCTATCAAGTCATCAGTTTAATGTGTACGAAAAATAAGTGTTCACATGTGTATCAATAATACATAGATCAATAATAACAACAGATATTAAAAAAGCTTTTTTTTTAATTTTCTATTTTCTGCATTTTAATTTTTTTTTGGTTTTAGGTCCATTAAAATCTGTTGATGTTAAAGTCCCCTTTTAGAAAGTATTGTTTATCTGATGAAAATTAGATTGGGGCTTAATTATGAAGTTTAATGGTATTAGAAAGTTGCAGCTCAAAGTCTCTTTATATACTGGAAGATCATGATAATTCTTCTTCTTTGTGTGTGGGTAATAGTTTCAGATGTACCAGTCAAGATTCTATCTAGGAAGTGTATTAGAATGAGGAAGTCTGTTATAGTTATGTGTATTTTTCTGTTGTGTTGTCTTTATATGTGAAAAGAGTCCTTGTAATCACAACAAATTTCCATAAGAATCAATAAAGAAGTCTTAGGACATGTATTAGGATCTGGCAGTAAGATACTAGCTAAGACATGTATTAGGATCTGGAAGCAAGATACTAGCTAAGACATGTATTAGAATCTGGAAGCAAGATACTAGCTAAGACATGTATTAGGATCTGGAAGTAAGATACTAGCTAGGACATGTATTAGGATCTGGAAGTAAGATACTAGCTAAGACATGTATTAGGATCTGGAAGTAAGATACTAGCTAGGACATGTATTAGGATCTGGAAGTAAGATACTAGCTAGGACATGTATTAGGATCTGGCAGTAAGATTCTAGTTAAGACTTCTTTAATATCATAATTATCATTGACAAGTAACAGTAGCTCTTGTATTTTTTTGGTTACATTATTTCCTTACCTGAAGGAAAATAGATATATCTATGGAGACTTGTAGCATACCACAAATCCAGAACTGAGCTGGAGCTTCTCTCAGGATAAAGTAAACAGTTTTGAAACAGTCGCCGCATGTCCAGAATCCAACCATCTTTCGACTGAATTAATAGAAAACAACATTTATAATAGTAGTTCATTTAAAAGTTACATATCTCCAGACAATAAATAGCTTAAAACATTTTTTTTAATAAAGAGACATAAAAAACATTCCTAGACTCAATTTGAAAGCAAGGATATTTGAGGGACATACACTTTTACAACTAGTTGAAACAAATATTCAAGTCCAACAATTGTAAAGCAAACAACTCAAGTCCAACAATTGTAAAACAAACAAAAAATGTATTAATAAATTACAATAAACTTGGCCATTTTTTAAATTGAAATAATAAAATCCCAGCTGGGAAAAGGTTGCCAGTGACCAATCTCTATGGCCACAGCATGCCCCCTCCCCCAATGAACCAAACAGTGCAGGATGATCTAAGTCTGAGTAAGTAATTAATCAAAACCCTATTTATAGGATTGTTAGCATATCACAGCCCAGTTTACAATATTGTGTGAATATAATATCCCTATAAAAATAGAGTACCCCATTTTAGACATTGTGATCTATGGGGCAGATCATATCAAGGTCATCTGTTCCTTTGACCAACAGCTAGCAAGCAGGGTGTCATGTGGTCAGCACAACGACAAATCGCCTCAACTTTCCCAAACTTAAGTCAAGTACCCATAAAAGTTGGGTCGACTCAGGGACCTCCTTAAAGTCACAAACGACTCAGGGGCCTCCTTAAAGTCGTAAAACAAAAAATCCCATTCTTCACTGAGATTTGAGCCCTGGACCTCTCAGTTTGGAAGCCAAGCAAAATACCACTCAGCCATCACACAACTATTGATAATAATACTAGTAATTTAATTGACATGGTGCTGTTAACAAACATAATGTAGGCTCAAGAACATAACATGCACACAAAAAAAAAACCCAGCAAAAAGTTAAAATGGTAATTTACAATATTTATTTATCAGATGCTGCTTAAGGTGAACCTTATATTGATATACGAACGACAGCATAATTTCCTCTTACCTCATGCCCAATGTGGATTTCTTCTGATAGTTTCTTAAAAACTGTGGAGCGCCAAGCATAGCTTCAGTGAAGACCGCCATGAATCCCAGAAGCTCCACGTATATCACACTGTTTAAGAAAATGTAGGTCAACAAACCAATGACGAGGGAAAAAAGAGCAATGAACTCGACATAGCTGAGGAAATCTGTCCACTTCCAGAAATACTCTCTTTCGAAATCTAATAGAATTAAAAAAAAGTTATGCTGCTTCGTAATATGCCTGTGAGCAGAAGTGTTAATTTTTATTTAAATCAAGTTTTAGAAATATTGATAGAACTGAAAGGTCATTGCTTATTTTCTTAGTGGCAGAGCAAAACTTGGTATAATTGTGTTTTCATTCACTAAGAATAGAATAGTAGTTGTAATATAGTTATATTTTTTCTTCTTAAGTTTTAAGCAAAATTCATATCTCTTTTGCAATACCATACAAAAGAAAAGAGAAAAGTAAAAAAAATAAATTAGCACATATGTAGTTATTACAATAATGACTACAAGTAATATGGTTTATACATTTGTTAATGAGAGACCTTCAGGAAAATATAAAATATTGACTGTTCTTTATTACAAGTACAGCCCATACTTATAAATAATACCAAACTAAAATATTAAACATGCAAACAATACAGAGGAGATAGGTTGGGTCAGATAATTAATGTCATAAGGTATACAATCTAAGCAAAGCCTACACACAAAATGCTAAACATGATATTCAACCACTAGTGTAGCAGCACCAACTATCCCAAGTGCTAGCCAACATGCAAGAGTAAAAAAAAGAAAGATGTGTGGGGAGCTTTCCAGTTGACCAATCCAATAATTAGAAGAAGGTCTCCTTGGAAACTCTTTTGTTTTTTGACTAATGGTTTGTTTTGTTTTACATGTTTTGAATGTTCCTTAGATTTGATCATTTATATGCCTTAGCCCAAACCTCACAATGACTGGGAATGGCTATGGGCAGGGTTCAAACCCAGGACCAGTGAAATGACTGTCAAGAGGGCATAGCACACAACCTGACAGCAATCCTAATTGTCAAGTCAAATGGTTCATTTGGAGGTCCATTGATAACCTCATTTTTGATATTAAAAAAAAACAACAACAACAACATTAGATAACTACAAATTTTGTAAGAAAAGACTGCAATTTTTTAGGGAAAATGATGTAAAGGAGATCTTTTTTTATGGTAGGTGGTTAATGAGGATGACATGTGGCCAGAACAGCGACCAACGACTTTACTTCACTAGCTACTGTCAGTACCCATTAGAGTTGGGCAGAGCTCCCTTAAAATTAAAAATATCCAAGTCTTCACAGAAATTCTGGACCCTTCAGTTTGAAAGCCATGTGCTTTACCACATTCAGTTACCTCAGCTGCCCGGGATATATCTTCTACTTTGTTATGATATAAGTTTGGCTCTTTTAAAAGTCTTGCCCCAGGTGTTGTCAATCTTCATTACATCATGCCCCCACACATTTTTAACAGGAAAATCGTTGAAATTGGTTATGGTTATAGTCATTTGGCACAGTAGAACATTTTAGGCCATGTTATGCCCTATGAATTATCATCAAGACGATTCATCTCAGCCCCCAATGACATTTCACTATGTGAGTAACTATTGAATTTATAATTCAAATATTAAATATTCTATTTCTAAATACTAAAGTATCAATAAAAATCTGTTTTAAATATAACTGGACTATATAATATTGAATTGACAGTTCTCATCTTTACCACTAGAGATTTACAACTGTTGCAAGGTTCTGGATTTCAAAAGATGTTGTGATAGTGTAAGACACCTTGACATGTCCCTAAAAAATCTGCCCTTAGAAATATTAAAAGTTATCATATATGACCAGAAAGAAGTAATCCATAAAAGTATTGTTCTAAGCACATTTGAAGTGCAAACTGTTTGATTATTTAATTAAGAACTCAGACAGCTACATAAAATAAAGTAGAAAAAAGTCCACCTAGCGATCTATGGGGCAGATGATGTAAAAGTCATCTATATCTTAACAGGGTTAACAAAGGTGTCGTGTGGCCAGCACAATGACCAACCACCTTTAATTTTCCACAACTAATGTCAGGTACCCATTAGAGCTGGGTGGACTCAGGGGGCTCAACAAATTATAAAATTTAAAATTCTAGCCTTCACCGGGATTCAAAGTGGAGATAATGCCTGGACACGTATGAATCAATCTATTCCAATTTAAAAAAAATAAATACACATAGATTGGAGACAATTATCATATCATATTTTGGTTCCTCAAGGGTACATTATTTCCAGGATGGATAGAACTTTTGTTCTATATCTATGAAGCAAGAAAAGCGAGACATCTATTGTACTATAGCATTAAATCTTAAACAGAATCTAATTCATTTAAGTTCTATAAACAGCAGCATGAAAAAAAAAAAAAGGTTTAATCTACTATTACAGTTGTTTTTTTTCAAGCAAATATGGGTCAAACATGTTTCAAAAAAACAAAAATGGTTAGAATGGGAAATTTAAAAAGGAAAAAAAAACTATAAAAATGTAATTTATGTTTCTGCGTGTCTCTGTGTTTTATTTAGAAGTCATTTGTGTGAGAAAGTAAAGAGATTAATTGTGACTATCATATTCTCATAAACACTTGTAAAAATTCATAAGCTTAGGTTCATTACAGAATAATATACAAAGTGATGATGGAAGAGTGCATTTAAGTGCCCCAATCATAAGAGGACTCTCAATGTGTACAAATTATGCACAGAAAAGGGTAACAATTTGATTAAGCGCCAAACCGTCTTTGCAAGCACTGGAATAACAAACAAACTTTGCTCTGACTATTCTATACAAAATTTTGACCTGTGTCTGAACTGAAGAATGTATTCAAATGAATAGGTTGTGTCCCCTAATTGTCATTTCCATTGAACTACATGGAAGAATGAGAACAAAATAAATATAAAAAAGGAGAAGATAATAGAGAAATGAAGTGACCAACACTATATCTAATGACATCCCTTGCTAACACAGGCTAAATCTAGATGCAGTCATAACACGGTTTTCACTGTTTTAATAAACACTGATTTGTTTCTCTTTTTCTAATTAAATTACACATATTTTTCTTTTAAATCTCATTTTGTATTGTTCATGTCTACAGATTTCATGTAAGTACACACTAAGAGTTTCTTTGAAACTAGTAAATAGAAAAATTCCTTATTTAATTGGGACTTTTTACTCGGCTTACAGTATCACAAATATCAGTGACTTCATTTAATGCTTTTTTTTTCCCAACTTTGAAAATGTACATTTCTGATGTGAACTAAAAAATAAAACAGATGTAAATTTCGGCAGTCCCTGAGTCACAAAATAAAGAAAGGCAACTGCCTGAGACTGTTTCCCAATAATGATATTTGTAGAATTGTCTCCCTCTATACAAGAATAGATTGGCCTTTATTTAATTTATTACCAACATTAGTTTTCCGTTATGTTGTAAGTTTGTTTCTTATTACATATTATATTTAACATGACATACATTATCTCTATAACATTGCCTGGGGTAAATAATTTTCCATGACATCTATTTATATATTTTTGGTTAGCTACATAGTTGTCTATATTTATTTCCATTGTTCTTGAAAGAAGTTAACAAAAACCGTGGTATGTTTATAAGCATATATTATATACTTATGCACAAAAAGGCATAAAATGAATACATAAAGCAAAAAGTGGTCTACTGTTAGGGTGAGTGCTGATAGAAGAAAAAAAATGTAGCAGCAGCTAATGAAAGTAGCCACTTTGAGGGCATACAGAGTACGTACATACCAAACAATGAATGGACTGGGGCGTCTACAGGCCAGCTATTGAAACTACCTGGGAAATAGGTCACTCAGGTTCGGTCACAAAGTTAGTTCACATGTACATATGCGCAAACACACAAACATACAAAGAATGTTTGAAATGAAGAATAACAAAAAACGCTGTACTAGAAGTAAACACTGTACTAGAAGTAAACACTGTACTAGAGGTAAACACTGTACTAGAATACAGAAAGCATTAAAGGCAAACTTAATGTTGACCTTTGACATTTTATAGGGACTAGTAGGAGAGTGGTAACTGGAAACAAAGTGGCAAAGAATTTGTTTAACAGTGACAGCATATTCTACCCCTGGCATGTTTAGTCACAGCATATTCTACCCCAAAGCACATGGAAATAGACACCCGTGATTTAACTAGGTTTTTGAGACAAAAGGAACTTAGAAAACAAAAACCATTGTAAATGTATTGAATGTTTAAACTGTCAGTTTTAAGGTTTGAATACAAGGGAATATGAACTTTTTGAATCAAACTACATTTTCTGTGACTACAGCTTCAAGAAATATTTTTAAAAAGCAAGGGGACTTCTAGAAAATGATGATGGTAGAAATTCAAGATGCTGATAAGATCTGAACTGATGCAGTATCCCTTCCATCCACTCAGCTGCAATGATGCATGTCAATGTTATAAGTTAGACGCTTAGAACACACACAAAAACTGCTGTTTCTTGCTTTAGTAAATTAGTTGTTTTTAACCCCTGAACCTTATGGAGGCCTTACATTACAGTACAATGGGAAGTAACTATGAAAACATAAAATATCAGATTGACAAGGAGACGACTTAAGATGCCTTTCTGGATATGGTGGAATGTAGAGTAGGTGTTGATAAAAATAGAAACCAAGTAATTAAATACAAGACTTAAAGAGGGGAATGGAATTATAAAATATTTATTTCAGTAGCTGAGAGTTAAAATTTTCTTTTAATTAGTTATGACTTACTACTAAGAATGGGAGATTTCACATATATATATATATATAAATTTAATGTTAACCACCAGCCCCCTTGTCAACATTATCTTTGTATTCATTCTCCATCTCAAAGGTCAACTGTAAATAGATTTCTATAGCATTTAAACAGTGAATATATATATATATGAAGTATATATCAGATTCTCGTCTAGCCAAAGAAAATAAATTAGTATTACAGAAAAAAATAATTTTTTGTAACATAATATATGTATGATTATATATTATATAAAATGTTAGCTTTACTAATATCACTATATTATAAAAAGTATCAATAAATTATAAATATTAGCAGTACAAAAAATTATAGACTTTCAGTATAATCAAATGAATTAATCTGAACTAGAGAATCGGTATAGAGTCCTGATATTACAATAAAATGTGCAAGACGTTTAGAGCATTGACATTTAATCCTTTTTGTTTTCTTTTGTTTACTAAAGAAAAACTGAAATAAAACTGAGAGAAAACTGAAACTGAAATAAAACTGAACCTGAAATAAAATGAGCATTGAGACATTACAGAATCGAGCATGAGACAAGGGGAATGAGAAGACAACATTGAGAGAGGAAACAACTTTAAAAGATGCATTGATAACAACCGAAAAAATAAGACTGGAGTGCTTCACCCTTTATTTGTTCAAGCTTATTGTTAGCATATTCAAAATGCACCATTTACCTGGACAACAGAAAGGTATAATTTTGTAAATGATCCAATGTGTGCAGATGAAAATATTTTAAAATGGTGAACAAATGGTATATAACTTATTAAAATTTGTTTTTAAGGGTATTAATTTATGAAAAAAAACAACAACGAAATTTGATAAATTAACTTCACAGCAGACAACAGATTTATCTTGTCAAATGTGGCAAAATGTATAGGTCACATCTTTGTCTTCATAACAACAAAATTCTGCTAAGACAATGCCTTATAGTTCTTGTTATTAAACTAAGCATTAATACTAATTAAGAACCTGAACAATTATTTCTTATATAAACAGCAGATTCAGGGCCGGTCCTAACAATTGCGGAGACCTATGCAAAACTGATTGCGCAGGGCCTAGTCTGGAAGGGAATAAGGATGATAAGTGAAAATTTAGATTTTGTATTAGAAAATAAATTTGTCTTTGCATTTTATTCATTCTTTACTAAGTACAAAATTGCGATCAAATTAACTTTACTTGACGAACCTTGCAACATATGGCATATTTATATGCCAGCGACTATAAAAGTAAATAAAGTATTGGAACTTCCGATTAAGGTGAAAATTCGCCGATTATTACATTTTATTACATGAAAGCTGACAATTCCTTTTTTTTTTTATCACGCGTAGGATTGGCATTTTCCGCAATGAATGACACCCACAAATGACAATTTTGTCTATTTTTCAGGAGATTTTTTATGAGTTTTCAGAAGATTTTTAATAAAACTCTAAAGATTTCCATGAATTTTTCGATTATATTTTGCAATTTAATAATTACACCTAGACTTAACACGGGGCCCACTCCAACAGCATTGGTTGCAGTGGCCTAAGACCGCCCTGAGCAGATTACATCACTGATTGAAAGGAATTATTATTCTAGCAAACTCTTTATTTCACATTTAACAACATGTTTTAAGTTAGGTGAGTAACATTTACATAGTTGAATTCTAGTTACATTTTTAGGAGCAGACACACAAGTACAAAGTCAAAATACTATTAGGTCCCTTTGTGGCATTGTAAATAAGTAAATATCTATACATATATAGTATAAAATGGCATTATGGGTATGGAATTTTATGTAGCACAATTTAAAATGAAATATGGGCATTGTCCTTGGTCAAGTAAAGGTTTGATGGAGAGAACATACTGATGCAAAGACTGTTTGAAAACCTGAAAATTCCAGACTCAACATGGAACTTTAGAAAAAGCTTCAAATCACATAAGAAGAGGGAAGGTTTTTTAACATTGCATAAAAAGGAAACACCTAACCCAAAGGCACAAAAGAAAAAAAAAAACAAAGAAAGATATAAGGGAAACAACTTTAAGGTCACAAATGGAACTGAAGATTACTTATCCTATCTAATAATAGGGCTAAATAGATGTGGACATGTAAAGTTTGATTTATAGTTTCAGATGTTCCTGAATAGAGATTATTGCCTCCTTGCAGGATGGCAGGTGAAAAGAATATAGACGTTATCAATGGTGCATGGTGACACTACTAGGTGGGGATATGAAATGACAGATGATAACAGTAATTTAGGTCTCTCCCACCTGTGAACTTGCGCTGCTTTGAGGAGATTATTTCTGTACGGTTCTTGACATCTACACACAACTGTACCAGGACTAACATCGTAATGATCATGATGATGCTCTGAGCAAGTAAAGGGAGCTCATAATGTTTGCCGAACCTGAGAGCAAGACAAATGATATCATTTAAGTTAGTAGAGGCATAGACTAAGCAGTAATATATATAACTAGTTCTCATTTTGAACGTTGTGATCTATAGGGCAAATGATGTTAAGGTTCCTTTGGTCAACGGTTAATGGAGCAGGGTTTTATGTGGCCAGGATAACGATCTAATGCCTTTACTTTAGTCAGGTACCTATTAGAGATGGGTGGACTCAGGAGCGCCATAAGAATCCCAAAATTCAAAATCCCAGTCTTTAAGAGATTTGAACCCAGGTTTGGAAGCAAAGCTCTTAACCACTCAGCCACCACGCCCCCAACCTATAACTATAACCAACATTATCAATTAGAAACTTACCTAATATGCTGGTGGCCAAAATTAGATATATTCTATTTATTTGTTGGAATAGCATTAAACTATTTGAACGCGAAGCATAATACTGGTCAAACGAAATGAATTTGCCATTAAAGATTGCATGCTGAGACAAGAATCTTAATTAAATAATTTAATTCTGCTGCAGACTAAGATTTAAAAATAGTTTGTTTTGTTTTTTCAAGTTGATAAGCAGTTGGGGTGTGCACTGGGCTTCAAAACAGAGGGATCTTGAGTTTGGTTAAGACGGATTTTTATCTCTTTTTTTCTTCTAGATTTTTGGATTCCCCTGAGTCCACTCAGCTCTATTGGTTAGATAACATTAGCTGGGGAAAGTAAAGGAGGATAGTCATTGTGCAAGCCACATGACACCCTCATTAACTGTAAGTCTTAGTAACACATGACTTTTACATCAACTGCCCTACAGATTGGCAAGATCTGAAAGGTGTACTACTTCACTCTTTTCATAAGCTGTTATGGGTTCATATAATATATGTTCAGGAAAAGTTGGCCATTATACTGCTTTCATGTCCACTTTAATAACCTACACAATATAAGTTGAGTTCCAAGTACACCAACACTACTAACACTTTACCTGATATGCCATATATGCATGACAAAATTATAAGATTCAATTAAAATAAATTTGAAAAAGAAATTAATCTTTAAAATAATTCAAAGTGCCAATCAAATAAAGTGAGCCAGTCTTTATAAGTTAGGATTAACTTTTTTTTCTTCTTAGAAATAAGATCTAACAGTCATATTTTTATTTAATTGGTATTGTTATTATAAGTTTAATGTTAACCATTTGAATGAGAAATTTTAATGTATTTGTGAGGAAATTATTATAATCAACAGCTTATTGAAGTCTTATGTTTAATGACCTAATTCTTACCAAAACATAATACGTAGTATGTTTGCAATCAGCAATGCAAGGCAGACAAACAAAGAGAATCCATCAGCATTCCTGGACTTCCAAATGTCTATATATTGTGGAATGAAAGGCACAACGCCACCAAGTACCATGGCCGCCTGAGAGCCCAAACTGATTATTTCCATTATGGTAAAACCCATGATTGAGAAGGTGGTCAGATCAAAGCCTGATAGTGCATCCATCCTCAGCAAGAAAATCTATGAGTTCCTGTAACAAAGAAAAAGTTATTTCATGTAAAATGTTTGATTGCAGATCTGATTGTGCTAAAGTTTAGCTGCTAAAGGCAGATTTAAATTTGACAGAAACATGATGATACAATTTAATTTATTACTATTATTAAATTTATTACTTGATACAAGTTTGTCTCCATTAGTATGAATATTCCTTCAAGGCTTTATGCCCATAAACTAACTACTATGTACTTAATTTACTAACAAATTTCTGTTTCATCAGATATGGGCTAGATAGAGGATATTCTAAAATATAAGGAACATGATATAAATTAAGGCACTTTGATATAAGAGCCTACTCTCTATTGCCACAGCAATGACTAATAAATTTATAGTATATCAGTAAATCAAAGAGAACCACGATGTTGTTAACTCTTTGAGTGCTAATTTTTGATTGAAAAAAATGGAGTTTTCTGGAACGAGCACAAATTTTCAAAGGGGATTGAGTTACTAAAACAACTATAACTTTTTTATTTTATTAAATAATCTAGCATATTTGATTTTATTTTAAAGGAAAATGAATGGGCTACAAAAGTATAATAAATCAAATACATTTTCCAAAGAAAATTTTTTTTCATTAATTTTAAACTGAGTACGGAAAAAAAATAAAAAAATCGATATACTGAAAGATTTAACCTTTTAGTTAAACATTTAATCTATAAATATTTTAAAAAATTACAATACTTAACACATTTAATCACTTTAAATTTCATAAAAGATGAGCAAATGCACTAAGAATTTGTATTATTTACATTTTTCGGGTCCCGGGAAATAAAGTAAAAAAGATGAACCATTAACATAATGTTGTCTTTTTTTTTTAAAGTGTTGGTACTGCATCGAATTTACTATCAAAACAAAGAACAATCACTCCCAAATACAGGAAGTAAAAAAAAGAAAAAAAGAGAGAGAGAAATTAAAAGTTTAACATAAAAAGATAGTGAAACAAATATTATAAACCAAGTTACTCGCTAAGAGTAATACCCCACTCACCAGCCCTAGCAAAGTTACTCGCAGAGAGTAACGCAGCACTGAAAGAGTTAAGTTTAAAAAGAAACTTTTAAAATAATTGTAATGAAAAACCAATTATATTAGGCTATTAAAGTTATCCCCCCCCCCCCCCCCAAAATGGCTTAAGAAACGTAAAGGAACTTAACAAACTGTCTCAGAATGAAAAAAAATAATTCAGAAAACAGTGGCAGCTAGTGAATATGTAATATTAGAGAATTAAGGAAAACAATAAGGATCTATGCTGTACATACAATCTAAGAATATGGACACAGTGGGAATAGCCTAATTATTATTCTTATCGTTCAGAGTAGAAAATTAACATGCTACAAGGCATTATATTTGGTACTCTTCTGTGTCACATTTTGGCAAAGAAATATTTGTAACCAGTCCAGGAAAATGAATGTTTGCCTATATGAATGTCAGAATGGTAGGCACATAAACTGTGGTCACAATGGACAAGTTAATAACTCTGACACAACATGGCCTAAATTGTGCCGATGTGCCAAAACCCCAAAAATACAAATAACTCTGAATACTGTGATACCCTGCCATGCTTAAGCAGTTGTGGTTTAGGCATAACAGTCTTCATTTCTGAAGTAAAAAAAAAGTAAAGTTCCCCTTTCAGACCTTGCGATCTATGGGGCAGATGATGTTAAGGTCATCTGTTTTTTGGTTCTTTAGCCAATGGTTAATGAGCAGGGTGTCATGTGGCTAGTACAACGACCAACTGCCTTTACTTTTCTCAACAGGTACCAATAAAGCTGAGTGAACTCAATTGTGAAATGCCAGTCTTGACTGAGATTCAAACCCAGGATCCCAGGTTCAGAAGCCAACTGCTTAACCAATCAACCACTGCACCCCCACTTCATTTCTGAAGGAACATCTTAAAGTCTATAAGTCAAGTCAACAGAATATAATTTAAAAATCCCTATTGGATCCTCAAATCAAGAAAAAAGTAGGTATCAATAAAAATTACAAGGAGAGTATATAGTCTAAATTTTAGGTATCTACAAAAGAACCCTCCACCCCAAAAAAAAAAAATGATCAAGTATAGATCTACATCAGAAATTCTCAAGACCCATCTGAATGACTGCTGGAATGACTGGAGTGTGGTGACCTCTAGACCATCATGACTACAAATGTTTGAAGTGAGCTTAAGACATTGTATGAAGCTAAATCTAGACCTACTAGATAGATCTATATTTGTAAAAAGAGTATATATCTAGAGGATTCAACTATTTAGGCTAGAATGGCCATCCTAGCATTTACTAAACTACAAGAGTTACAAGATATCATCTGTATTAGAAATTTATAAAAGAATAATTGGAAAAAAAATAAATATTTAACACACAGTCTAAAAGTGAAGTCACAACCCCAGTGACCTAATTTAGGTAGAATAAGTGTGTTCAAATTTTTTTTTTTGCGCTCCGATTTATACATAATTTGAAAACATCTTAATGTTTCATGTGAGTGGCTATGCCTGGGGATATTAAAATTTAGTTAATATTAATATAGAATTAAAATTGGAGTTTATTGATGCCAAAATATAGAGACTGTTAATAATAAATTTTGGTGTTAGGAATTAAAGTATGAAATTTTTTTTTTTATTAATCTTTAAATTCATGGCCTCAATATAAATCTAGGATCTAGGTTAGGGGTACAAATATAAATAGTAGATGTAGTCATCCTTATTCTCCTTAAACTTTAAACTTAAACTAAAGAACATTTTTCACTAAAAATCATTTTGATACTTCTATTTCTATTCTATCAAATAGTGTGCTGTCAAAGTCAAACTTTGAATTTTCCGCCTATAGTGGCTATAGTCTCTATAGATTCTAAGTGTTTGGAGTGCATAACTTATTCTAGATCTTATTATCCTAATCCACAATCACAATAGATTGAAAATTGCTAGATTTAGACTATCACCTAGATTTTTCACAGTCACTTCTTGATCATCTAGATTCTAGTCACTAGTTATATAAGACATCTAGTACTATATCTAGTGTTGATCTAGTCTACCGCTTTACCTCTGCTTACCAGATTCTAGTACTAGCCTGTAGCCTCTAGGAGTCGTCTCTTAACTCTATGTCTATAGAAAGACTATAGTAGTGACTATAGCTAGCTCTAACTACTAATTAGACTATAACTCTAGAGACTAGATCTAGTAAACTAGTCTAGAGTCTAGGCTTTAACAAATAAAATATAACTTAGTGACCTAGTTCACTTATTTTTTTACTTATACTTAAATTGAAACTTTTACTAAAAAAAAACTTTACTTCTACTAGAACTTCTAGATCTAAATAATAAGATATCTAGATTAACTAAATAGATTAGTGTACATGATCTAGATCTTAAGTCTATCTAGAAAATCTATATATTCAGAAAAAAAAAAGAAATATATTCAATATATTGACTTCAGTCTAGGTCTAGATCGAGAACTGTGTACAATCTCTACTCATCGATAGTTAAGGAAATTTTTACACCCACTTTCTGCTTCCGTTAAAGAATACAAAACAGTAATCAGCTCCTCAGCGAAACAAATCTCAATCTACTTCAAGTTACATATAGATCAGTGATGTCTATAGTCTATTAGTAGTTCCAAAATGCCAGTACTAACATACTAATAGTTCCATGGTACAACTAAAAAACGGTGTAGGCGTATTATATTTTAATAAATAAGCCTTAAATAGCTTGAATAAGTTCTCTTGGTAGCATAAATTCAATATAACTATTATTACAAGCGATAGGATCACAACACAAGAATAGACTGGTCCTGCGCGGTCTATCATTGAACGAGGTTCTATTCAAGGCAAAATCTTATCTTATAAAATACAGACGTTACTTCAAAAAAGAAGATGATTACGTCCTACGCGTCATGCATTTAGTCATGCAAAAGACAGAGAGGAGTGCAGAAAGACGGTGGACAAATCTTGTGTGTTGCTCCAATGGTCCAACAGACTAAGGGATGGGTGGTGGTCAGGGGCGGACTGGGTATATTGGCATTCGGGCAAATGCCCGTGGGCCGGTAGAACCACACCTTTTTTTTAAAATCACGTCTGTTTTATAAGATAAGGGCCGCATAGATGTCACTAAGACAAGTATTAAATTGTGGAAGGTTTTCTAGTATTCTCTTACAAAAAAGGCCCTCTGGGTGAAGTATTTATATTCACTGTATGCATGTGTACAGCTATCGATACATTATCAAAGTTGACAGAATGATTTTGAGCACATTTTGACCTAGAATTGGATGTCCATCATATAATATACAATTTATGGGCCGGACGAAATAGAGATGCCCGGGCCGATTTTGACACCCAGTCCGACCCTGGTGGTGGTGAGATATAGATTTAAAATTCATAGTAGGCAACCGTGATGAAATAAACTGAAACTGAAACAAAATCTAGCTCACTACAAAAACACGTCTTTACTCTTGTAACGTCTTTGGTTCGTCTGCCGTTTCACACTATATATATATGCACTTAAATTATGTAGTTTTGTCATACTCACTGCACAGCCACCAATCAATATTTTCCTATCATACTGGAGCTCCTTCAGCTTTAATATTGCATATTCTTGACTCTTTCAAAATGCTCAGAACTTTCACAAATGCACCTTTCGTCTCTTTGCCTGTTTCTCATACAAATATCAGCGTACTATTACATCAGCACTTTCCTCAAGTAAGTAAAGGAGCAGAATTAACCTTTGACACTAATTGAATTGAAGTAATTCGTTAAATCTGTTGATGTGTTTTTGGTTCGAAATAAACCATGTAGTTTCTAAATCTCTTTTTCTTATCCTGACCGTGTGATTGTCAAAAGAGTTGAACCGAAGGTTCTTCGAGCTCTATGCTTGTAAGCCTGACTGAACAACCGTGCTGTCTGGAAGAGATCCAAGACAATGCCTTTGTAAAGCATTGCTATTTCCGATATATCTGGCACTCCGGACGCATGGACTAGAATTACATGGCCCAAGGCCGAGTACACCGGAAACCTCCGCCAATTTTCTATGTTGTACCAAGCTAACCGTGCAGAACTTGCCATTACTTCCCACATGAGTTTTGTTTTGCTATTCATTAACCCTAATCATTTTCTCAAATGATCGTTTCCACCCGAGTTGAGGCAGAATAGCGTACCCAAGCTTATCCTGACCAGAAGCTAGCGTAGGCCTATATTATAGCTCTTTTGTATGTCCAGACATTAACCTCCGCAAGCTTGAGTCATTCATTGATTATAAATTTTCTATCAAAAAAGTGTTTAGTACGCACTGATATTCTCATATACTTGCTAATATTGGACTGTAGAACTAGAGAGGAGGATCCTAGCAATGACATTGAGATATTACAGAAAGATGTTAGGTATCAGATACAAAGGCCGCATTATAAAGGAAGAGATGAGAGACCGCTAGATTAGTACAGCGATTAGAACCCGCAATGACCTGCTAAGTGCTAACTACTGTTAAAAAATACAAACTAAAACTCTATGGCCATAATACAAGGTCGTCAGGGCTTGCAAAGACCTTTCTTCATGGAACAGTAGGCCCTAACCAGAAAAAGAAGAAGAGGCAGACATAGAAAGTGATGGGAAGACAACATCAAAGAATGGAAGGCCCTACCATTGAAATGAAATCTATCATAGGTTAAAAACGGATCTTATGTGATGCCCCAACGTTCGAGCAGACTAAGGGATAGGTGAACGCGAAGGTGAATATTTTATATACGATCATCCTTATAATAATCTTCGGAAGACATTGCAATTATTATCATTATTAATGTTGTACGCTAAAATATAAAGTTCTCTTTTAGCAGCTTCCTGAGAAAAGGTTAGAGAGGAAGATCTCGCTTGCCTTATGATTGAAATTCTTTCGGGAGATATGAACCTTTTTTTGTGTGTTCTCTTTCGTTCTTAATATAATGTTTAGAAAAAAAAAAAGTGAAGAGACAAACACATTATAGTCCATATAAAATGGGTACAATTTCAATTAAAAAAAAATAAATAATAATAATTCAACGATATTTGATTTGAACACTAGCAAAATATATTTTTAAAAATCCTTTTAAAACAAAAACTAAGCATATCTTAAGGTGAATAACTCCGCCCATAAAACTATATATACCAACAATGTATAAGTTATTTCCCTTATTCGATCTCAAGCAAAATAATTAATTACCAAAAATTAATTGACCGATTGAGCATTTTTTAAAATTGACTCGTGTTTTATTACGTATAATAAATAATTGTTTAAAGTATCAACTTGATCATGCATGAGGCAACTTTTTTTTTAAGGGACTAAACCCAACAATTTAAGTCATATATGTGGACCTGATCCGAGAAAAGGAAATAGGATAAAAATATGTTCAAACTTTTTATCAGAGTGAGTTTATATAAGCTTTGTAAAAAAAAAGAGCAAATTAAGAATAATTACTATGAATTTTATCAAAGACAATATAATAATGTAAAACTATATATAAAAGACGATATCAATCAATTATAGTTATGTCTAAATTACCGTTTTCACACATGATTTATTTATTCCACCATTAAATATTCAAATTTAATCTTATTGCGTAAATACATGAAAATGAATGCAAGTTTTACATCATTCTACTTACCGCCATAATAAACCACATAGGATCCATCTCAAGCATAGCCTTTGATTTACCGAATTAATTCTGTCCCCTTTTAGCTATTGCACTTCACCATTGAACTGGTTATGTGATCAACACAAAATGTCTGCATGAACAAGCTCTGAGGACTCCAACGAAAACTTAGAAGACATCTACACAAGATACAATCAATGCCTAGCCAGCTGTTTATTTCATTATTTCACTGTATCCGTCTTAGTAGCTTAGTGTTATTGATTATCTACTCCTTGCACAGCTGAAGCAATGCATTTAGATTACCCATATTAACTCTTTGCTAAAAGAAATGGAATAAAGTTGTGGGCGGTAAGCGGCGTTTTGGCTACGCCATTTTCGCGACGCCGTTTTGGCGTCGGCGCGTTTTGGCGCCAGGAATTATGCCATGTCGATGTTTAAGAACACGCACAATTCAAAAGACAAAATAGTGGTGAACAGTGGCGTAGATAGACTGGGGGAGGTGAAGAATTGAGAATCAGCCCAGGCCCCAACTTGAAGAGGGCATCAAATAAGAAATTGACATTTGTTTTTCATATATAAACCATTATCATGATGTCGAATGTCAAAATGAAGACCCCCCTTCCCTCATTGAGGTCATGCACCCGGGTCCACAAATGATAGCGAATTCCTAGCTAGGCCACAGGCGGTGAAAGATTCCGACTTTTTAATACTGGTGAAACATTCAAACAATTTGATAGAGGTGAAACATTTAAACTATTATGCCTATTATAATCTATCCCGACATGATCAGGCAGTAGATAGAGTCTAATCCAGGGGTTCTCAACCTGTGGGTCGCGACCCCTTTGGTGGTCGATTGACGATTGCCAGGGGTCGCCTAAGACCGTCGAAAATATGGATTGTTTTGTTTATTCTTCTATTGCTGTGTGTGTGTGAGGGTGTGTGTGTGTGTGGGGGGGGGTCGAGGCAAAGTGAGAGATTGTAAAAAGGGGTCTCCGAGCTTAAAAGGTTGAGAACCGCTGGTGTAATCTGACACAGTATATGTTCCGGAAGCTAAACGTTGGGACTAGCAAAATCTGCCCTTGTGGCATGTCAACATAGAATGTTGACCATGTCGTTCAAAACTGCATTATTTATCAAGAAGCACGAACAAGACATTGATCTATGGAGGGCTGCCTGATTTTGGAAACCACTTTGCAGTTCCTCATGTCTATTGGTCTATGGATAAGAACATTCCAATATATAATAATAATGTAATAAGAAAAAGAAAACTTAAGTGTCTGTCTGTTTTTCGGTCTGTCTGGTTACTCTGGTAAACAGTTTGTACACTCATTGGCTCCTTTGTCTGATAACAAATAGCTATTAGTTTTAGCAGTAAATTTCAAAGGCTGCACTGGCTCTAGTTGAATGCTATGCAAGAATCAACTGCATGGTGGCCTTGTTTATCATTAAAGGCATTTTTATTTTATAAAATCAAATTAAATATTTTCTAAAATTAAAATTTCACATCTATTTGTTCACATGATGACCTCGCAAATTGCAACATGCCCTCACGGAATTTTGGTCTTTGTCTCTGGTGCATGTATAACAAAGAAATGCCCATGTTTTTTTTTTTTTTTTTTTTTTTTCTTGTTTATTAAATCATTACTCCATATGTCAATGGGGATGTTTGCTCTCCTTCACTTCAATTTACCTTAACTCTTTCTCTCCCGATCAACGATGCCATCGTTGATTTGACCTCATCACATTATTTTAATTTGGGGGTTTGTACACTTTAATTCGTTTTATATAAAAAGGGCATGCAATCATCTATTCCAATTATAACACTTTCAGATTAAAAGAGAACCATTATTGAAGTTTAACCCTAACATGCTATTGAAATACAAACGAGAAAAATGAATACTTCCTTCTGAACATGGAAAATAATTACGGAGAGATAGAGTTAATGGGGTTAAATCAACGTTGGGATTGTCCATTAGAAGAGAAAGAGTTAAATTTAATCATGAATATTTTATTCTTTGGGGCCTTTGCGTACAGTGTGTAACTTTTAAAACCATGTAATGATACACACATTGGCAGAGTGGAATGCGGTTTTAATTTTACTTAGAAACTGATGCTAATATTTATTACCTTACGTCTATGACATGCAACGATCACAGATTATAATATCGACATAGGGAAGATGATGTATATTTGATTTAAAACAGGTTTTGATAAAGTTACATTCATTCACAAAGCTAATGAATTATCTATGCACAGATTGCATTTTTGTCTATAATATTTGAAGTTATTAAAAAAAAACAACAAAACTGTTCCCTTTCTGTGCCGTTTTTTAATAGGGGGAATAAACATGATCCAAATTTTATAATACAATTATTCTAGTTATTGCCCTTGGATCATCCTCTTTATCTCTATCTCTATTTTGTTTTAAATATAAGCTAAGCTTTTGTGTGATAACAATGTATAAGTTGACTTTAAAAAAAAGGAACTAAAGACATAAAGGTTTTACTTATAACAGTAGCGTCACTAGGTTAGTGCGAGGGTGCGGACCGTCCCTGAATAATGGAGGTAAGATCACTAGCCTTTCGCGACGGGTGAAACCACCCTTATACATGTAGCTACACTGTAGGCTATAGGAGAGTTGTTATGGAGTGTGCGTGCGTGTGTGTGTGTTTCTATGGTGACGGTGAGAAGAGGTTAGCGATTGGTTTTGAATGATGCAACTGTTATATATTTTATTTCATATTAACTTGATTTTGTCTATATAATAAATAAAATTATATTCAGTATAGTTCATAAAGAGGTTACACAAGGCATTTTAAGTTTATTGGTTAAGCTATAATACGCCTAAAACTGTCTAGTTGTCTACCAGCAGTTTGGTGCTTCAGGTCAACGATTGTAAACAAGAGTATAGTAGCGTAGGCCTTCACTTGGACATGATTTGTTTGAACACCCTGCCTCTCAGCCTCACAGTAGCGCTCTAGTGTAGACGGTCTTAAGAAACGAGAGACGGTTTGGCCAATAGGTAAGAATAAAACAAAAGTATAGTAGCGTAGGCCTTCACTTGGATATGATTAGTTTGAATACCCTGCCTCTCAGCCTCACAGTAGCGCTCTAGTGTAGACGGTCTTAAGAGACGAGAGACGGTATGGCCAATAGGTAAGAATAAAATGAAACCCCGTTGTGGTGCATATGACCATAACGCAGGCGGGGTTGGAAGAAAGCCCTAACATGTCATTATCAACAAACCGTTCCACGAATAACCGTTCTTTATGGCGGACTCCTAAATTGGTAAAAGAAGGAATATGGGTGAGTTTCTCCAGTGTACTCGGCCTTTGGCCTCGTTTCTAATCTGAGTGTCTTGGGATACGTGTCATCCGTAATAGGAATAAACTAATTTACATCAATTTGGATCTTTCCAAGACAGAAGTTTGTTCAGATCAGGCAGATCAGACCAGCTTCCGTAGGCTCACAGTTCCAAGAGTCCTAGACTCAACTTTTATGACAATTTCGAAGTTTTAACATCAGTTCTATACAATACTTTGTTTTCAAACCAATCAGATTTACCCAAGCTCTCAGATTTAAGAGGAGAGTGGGTTGCTAAGCAATAACACCGATGAGCTTTGCGGACTGTGCCATTGAAAATAGAATCGTGGCGAGCACTGCAAGAGTGTTGGTTATGTTGGCTGTAGGGGCAGTAAGGTCTGCCTAATGTGGATGAACAAATTCGTACGCTAGAATCAGGGGCGGACTGGCTATATGGGCATTTGGGTAAATGCCAGGTGGGCCGGTACCCAAATGGGTAGAGAGAGTTCACTGTATGCATGCATTTTGATGCACTATCAAACTTAGCAATGATTTCGAGGACAGGTGCACCTAGAAATGGATGCCCATCACATGATAGAGAATTTGTGGACTGAATTTTATAGAAATACCTGGGCCGCTCTTGACAGCCAGTCCGCCTCTGGCTAGAACAAATTTGTAGAAGCGCGGTGGCTAGTGATGAAGCGCTTAGCTTCCGAACCTGGAGTCATGGCCTCGAATCTCGGTGAAGACTGGAATTTTGAATTTCGTAATTTTTAAGGCGTTCCTGAGTCCACCCAGTTCCAATGGGTACCAGAATTTAGTTGGGGAAAGGCGGTTTGTCGTTGTGCTAGCCACATGACACCCTGCTCGTTAACTGTTGGTCAAAGAAACAGATGACCATTAACATCATTAACATTTAATAATTTCAGAGATTTCCAGGACTTAACGTATATTTTGCAATTTCAGGACATTTCCAGGAGCTCCTGGTAAATCAGAAAATCTGTTATAAGTTATAAAATGGTTTAATTTAATAATTTACACCTAGAATTAGCGCGGGTACAATGAAAGTGCGGGGCCCACTCGCGTCGCATAGGCTGCAGTGGCCTAAGGCTGGCCCTGCAAAATAACGGCGTATGCTACGCCATGGATCGACTAGTAGAATTAATTTGTACACATGCTCCTTCTCCCTTAGTGCATTTCAGCATGGAGTTGTTTGCTTTAATGAGTCACTTAAACCGAGGCCTTAGCAAAGTTTAAGCCATTAATTAACACGCATGACTAGATTGACACATGGAATGCGTAGGACGTAATTATCATCCAGAAAAACCAGTGACTTGGCAGAATTTAAGTCATTGGTTAATATGCATGACTAAATGCATGACGCGTAGGACGTAATCATCTTCTTTTTTGAAGTAACGTCTGTATTATATAAGATAAGATAAGATGGGGCGTTCAAAGCGGATGTGGTTTACTGTTTCGTAAAAGTAGGCGCGTGTCTACAAAGGAGTAGTTGAGTGGGATTTATTTTGTTAGGATGGTAATTCAACAAAAAGTATGTGTCCTGTTCTTAGCTGGATGGCTGCCGTTCAGATTTATCGATGGTCCAGGGTTCAAGCCCTGCCGCCCCGCTCCCATCCCCCGTCGTCCTGCAGGGAGGTTTGGACTAGGAAGTAATCATCTTCAACTCTGAAGGAACATCTGAAACATGTAAAACATTTAACAACATTTAGTTGGGAGATTGCGGGGTAGGAAGTTTATATGGTCCAGTTTGTTCGGCATGGTCATCTCTTTGCGAACACACTAAAGAAAATCTGTTTTTTATTTCTTTATTTCAATTTTCAAAAAACAAATCACAACCATTACAAAATATAGAAACATTTCACATAACTTTTCATTTTAATGTATTTCCGTTTAAATACATTTAAAATATTTGAAATATGCAATACCCAATGCAGACAGAAACACTTTGGGTGTATATATTTATGAATATACAGAAACTTTCATATAGCCAGAATGAACAAAAACTCGGACAATTTTACATTTATATTCATATTTCATATTTATAGATATATAACAAGAAAACCATTAAAATACTTTAAAAAAAAAGAAAATACCTTTATACAGCTTATAGAGCGATTGTTGTTTTTTTTTCTTTAAATAACTAATGAATGTGGCATTAAAAAAAACCGACGGAACATTTTTATGATGTCCAAACTTTTTCTGAACATTATTTATTAAACTTTTGAATAAAAAATGCCTAGCATTAGGAAATTCCCGATCGCGATAGTCCTTTAAATGAACGAGATGGTCCTTTCAAAACCGAGGTTGGATCAAGATATAGACCTAGTTAAAAGCATAATGGTCAAACTAGGGTTTTCCCCGTGGGGCCAACGAGCTAGTAGTTCCACCCTCCACCCAGCTTCCCTGAAGTTGCGACTTGAATAGAGGCATTATAATAAATTGGTCTCCATCAAGTGAGAAAATGAAAAGACAACGTAACTAATACCGACCACGAAAATGTGTATAATTCTTATTTGGCTGTAGCTGTATTACATAAAACTTGCACATCGAATGCACTATCATAGCTACATCGATGTAAACCTTAGCTTCAGCTGGAATAACCTGCCCAGTGTGCAGCCGAACATTCCGGGCTCACAAAGGTCTAGCCTTTTGATTGTCAAAAGAGCTCTCTTGAACAGTCTGGAAGAGATCCAAGTCAATGCCTATGTAAAGCATTGCTATTTCCGATGTATCTGGCACTCAGGGCGCATGGACTAAAATGCATGGCCGAAGGCCGAGTACACCGGGAACCTCCGCCATTTAACTATGTTGTACCAAGCTAACCGTGCAGGACTCGCCATTAGTGTAACGGTCCCTTGAAGAACGGCGCATGGATTATCGACAGGGACGTGGAAACTCTGTTTCAACTCCGCACCGTGCAATGGGAAAGCTCTCGCATTCCTGGGACACTCCCACAGGAGTTTTGTTTTGCTATTCATTTAGCCTAATCACTTATTCAAATGATCGTTTCCACCTGCCACGTTGAGGCAGAATTGCGTACCCGGCTACACAAGGAGTCCCAAAACACCAGTGCAAACCCCTCACACCCTTGGATGACAAAAGTGGTCATCATCGAACCACGATGGACAATATATATATATATATATAAACTGATCATAAAGGTTATGGAGACTCGTCCTGTTTCGAAAGCGTGATAAGGAGCAAATGAATGGACTTAATCCCCGCGGTTAACCCAACGCCAAAGTCTGATGACCTGTCTGGCCTTAGATGATGGAAGGAAGAGAAGATTGGTCAATATGCTGGACACACACTACCCTCTTTCACATTGGACAACAATCAACGATTTAAAAAAAAAGGATCGGAACACTAAATGGAAAGAAAATATTTTTTAGTCTTTAAATTGAAAAAAAAAGTGAAGTGGACAAATCGATGATTATCGATCTTTTCCAGTGATGCCCCCGGAAATTTCGAAAAGGGGGTCATGGAATTTACTACACAAGTGTCACGGAATTGGGCCTGGTGGCTGAGTGGTAAAGCGCTTGGCTTCCGAAACGAGAGGTCCATGGTTCAAATCTCGGTGAATACTGGACAGATAATGACGATGATGATGATGATTTTGCCATGCTTTTCTTGGGTTAATGAATGATGGAATATGGAATATTTAATTTAAATATGTATCAGCAATACTAGCGCCCTCTTGTGGTTAAAACATTAACAACTGAAGCAAAGAGCATTTTAGTATGACATCAGCCAAACATATAAAAGGACATATAATTTTTAAACAGAAAGTCTCATGTGATCTGAGCCTCGTTATCGATGCCAACTTCCGTTCCACAGTGATCCGTCTCGCTCTGGGCGCGGGAGTCTTCATTCACTTCCCCTGTTCCCTGACGATCCCGGCTGGCCACCTCGTTGGCCACGAGAATCAGGCCCAGGAAGCCGATGACGTGGAGCACCAGGGCGGCGTACAAAGACGTCATCAAATTCTGCGTGAAAATTGACGTGAAGAAGCTGGCGATCAGGCCGAGTCCCTGGCACACCCGGAACCCAGTCATGGCAGTGTCTTTTTCATCTCGAGCATACCTTGTCACAATGGCTGAAAGAAAAAAAAATATTTTAAAAATATATGTAGAACAAGCAATAGAAAAAGAATAGTTTTTGAAATCAAAGCTAATGTAAGAAGTAAAAACAGCTAATTACTGCCATTAACCTAAAAATTACAATGTTTAGCTCCTTTTCAGATATATAAAATTAATTAATTAGTACAAAATGATGGATTCATTCGTGGATTCATTCGTGTTTTGTTATCGACTATAAATGATCATGCAAAATTTCAACTTGATCCGAGACTGGGAAGTGGGAGAAATAAAACGTGTCAAAACGTAATAAAGGGACTAAATTCATACATACATCCACATCTCTCATTAAGTAGCATTAGTTCCCCTTATTTAGAAATCAAACAAAATAATTAATTCCCAACAATAAATTAACTATTTTTTATATTTTTTTTAAATTGATTCACGCCTTGTCTGGTTCAATGAATACTTGTGCAAAGTTTTAAATTGATCCGAGAATGGGAAATGTGAGAAAAAAACATGTTCAAACTTCTTACCATCCAGAGTGAATTGATATAAGCTTTGTAAAAAATTTACGAAAATTGAAGAAAGGGCTGTGTAACGTCCTTGTACACACAATTAAGACTCAAATCAGGTCTAAAACAGTCGCAGACGATGAAAACATAATTAGCCCCCTTTCCCTTGGCAGACTACGGCTTTGTCTGCATTAGATAGGGCAAAATACATAGATAAAAACCATATTTATTGTAAGAAGCCTAATCCGGTTCTTTAGAGTTTGTGCTGACTAGAAGATTGGTTGCATGTTTTCTGTACGCGTTGTATTACTCTTAAGTTCGTAGTAACAGACGTGCAGATCAAGACACAATAAAGTAACCCAACAGGCGTAGATCAAATACAATTGTTTAATCCAGAATAGGAAACAGTCTAGTTTCAGTCACTATAATAAGCGATGTTACTTCTATGAAAGCCCTAGCCTCAACTGTCCGTTTATCTATCTCCACACTACAGTCTCGCTTTGGATTAATGTCGTCATAATTGCGCATTCACTAACAATCACCTACAGTGCGTCTCTACATAATATTTTTGGTGTCAAAAGTTAGATTGTTGGACAACCTGATGGTCCTTAAATATTCAAGATATTATGTCTTTCTTTATCTATTAATGTAATCCATCTATCTATCCATTTAACTCGGGTCCCTTGTTATCCACTATCATCCATCATTTGTCTACATGTCTGCACGTTCGTTTATCATTTCCCTATAACATTTTTCAATTCGCCATCCTCAATTTTCTTCGTGTCAACGAAACCCCTTTGTCAGTATCGGATATTTATCAAGACCTGGAATGAGATATTCATAAAAGAAATCGTTCATGAATTGTGAATTTTTTTAAAAATTTGTTCCATCACAGTTTTTTGGACTTTTATCCCGAAATAAGATTATTATGTCTCACCAGGAGGGCGGAAGTTGGTAGGGTTCAAGCTAGTGGCCTTTGTAACCAGGGCCGGTCCTACAGATTGCGGGGCCCTATGCGAAACGGATTGCGCGGGGCCCAGTCTGGGATAAGGATAATAAGTGAAAACTAAGTTTTTTGTATTAGAACATAAATTCTTCTTTAGCTTTGCATTTTATTTATACATTACTAGGTACAAAATCACGGTCAAATTAACTTGACGAGCCATCTACAGTAGATGGTAGTTTTTCAACATAAGGCCGATAAACATTCAGAACTACCTTTTAGATTTACTATCGACTATCAAAATGTTGCTTTTGATTTTTTTTTATAAGAGATCGAGATAGATTTGATTGTACATACATATGCCAGTGACTATTAAAGTAAATTAAGTATTGGAACTTCCTGTTTTGGTTAAAATTCGCTCTATTATGACAATGACAATACCGTTTTTTTTATCGTGAGTAGAATTGAAGTTTTTTATATTTAATGACACCCCGAAAGTTTTCAGTAGATTTTCATAATTTTAGGAGGTTTTTCATGACTTTTTGGTATATTTCGCAATTTCAGGATATTTCAATGAGTTCTTGGAAAATCAGGAGTCTGCGGTTTAATTTAGTAATTTACACCTAGAATGAGCGCGGGGCCTATGAAAGTGCGGGGCTCAGTGCGGGGCCGCATAGGTTGCAGTGGCATAAGGACCGTTGGAAGTTCATACCACACGACCAGGCAGCCATTTCATAGTGTGTCCTTGTTTTGCCCTGTGTGTCTGTTTGGTTGCTAATTAAAAAGCAATGTAAGTTGAATTGCTACTTAAAGCTTTTTAATTGAGAAATATGCAAATAATGTTGATCCCAAATGTTACTGACATTTGCATTTCAAAAGCACAATTTAGAATTCCGTTTTATACAACCACAGGGTTGTAATATTGTTTATTTTGAAATTGAGACATTGACATATTTCCATTCTGCGTATAAAGTTGAATTAGGATAATCAGCTCGAGAGAAAAAAAATAACATTTTTATCTACCCCCTCCCTGTCCCAAATAGTAAATAGATGGTGTATCTTACTGGTTTTAACAAACTTGAAAGGCTAGCTTAGGCTACGTGTAGTTGGTCATGCCAATCACTAGCGGATCCAGAACTTTGGAGTGGGGGGGGGCGATTTTTTTCCAAACCCTAACCCTAACGCCCAGTAAACCCTAACCCTATGCATAAACGTGATATATGAGAATAAAATAAGACTGTTTCTCAATCTTCGGCGAAAAAAAACCCAGTCATGTTGAGGCCATTTCTCTTGCAAGCTTGGGGGTCTGGGAGAGCGCTGTAAGCTTTCTCAGTGGGGCTCGGGGCTAAGCCCCAACACCCAAAAGCGTTTTCTTGCATTTTTCACAGCAGAAATGCATTCCCCTGACATGTACAGCTCATTATTTATCAGTGGGGTTCGGGGCGAAGCCCGGACGCCAAAAGCGTTTTCTTGCATTTTTCTCGGCTGAAACGCATTCTCATGACATCTACAGCACATTATTTATTAGTGGGTTCGGGGCGAAGCCTTGACGCTAAAATCGTTTTCTGGCATTCTTCACTGCAGTAACGCATTCTCCTGACCTACAGCTCATTATTCATTCTATTATAAAGTGCCTTTTGAATAATGTGGAAAAATATTCTAATATGAATTTATAGTCCCTTAATACATTGCAAATAAAACCGATTTGTTCTTTGAAAAGATAAGATACCCCACATATTTAGATTAAGGCTTTGATGATCGCCGCCGAAAAAAAAATTATTCGATAAATAATATTCAATAAATTTCAAGCATAAATTGTGAGTTTTAGTCCTAAATTTATTTAACTAGAAAAATATGAGATAGAGTAAAGGTTGGAAAAAGGCGTCTAGGAAAAGATTGTCTGGCTTTTTAACTCATCTGAACCGTGACTGTTATATTGAAAAATTTCGTTTGAATTATAACTTTTTCAAAGCAAAGTCTTTCTTAAAATAGTTATGATAAATTCATGTGAAATTACACAAACTCTGTCTGGAAAGGGGAAGGGCGGTAAAATGAAAACGATTAATCCTCGCTCCTTTTTATAATTTCTGCTAATGTTTGCATTTTGCATTAAAGAATAGGGGTTTTGAGACTCGATATAAGAATTTACTTTATAGCATATATAAATTATATTTGTGACAGATTTTTTAAATTTTTTTATTTCTTACTATAACACAAAAAGAAAAGTATTGGTTTGTCGCATGGGGGGAATGTGATTGCATGTATCGCACTTCCACCTGTTTATTTTATATAGATATTGGACTTATTTTGTTCCCAGACTATGATTTCTCCATAAAAGATAGACCGTCCCCCCACTCAAAAGGTTTAGATGGGAAGGGCAGTAGAGGTATTCGCTCCACCCCTTCCAATCGGCCAACAGGTGAACGACATAATATAAAGACCGGTTAAAATACCAATAACAAGTTTTAATCATATACATATTTAATTGATTCTGTTAGCATTCTGTGATTTCTACAGGTAAATAGGACCGCCCCCCCCCCACTCGAAAGTTTATGGTGGGGGGGGGGCGGATTGATGCCATCGCCCTATCCCGACCCTACCAAAACGGCCAATACTAGAAAGGGGGGGGGGGCGAAATAATCTAAAAATAGGTTGACATATAAATAATTAGTATATATTATCAACATAAGTAATAAATTCGTATACAAATTGTGTGAATTCTATACTAAAATTCGTCCGGCCCCCCCCCGAAGGATGGGGGTCGGCCGAGTGTGTGTGGGGGGGGGCGATCGCCCCTACTGCCCCCCCCCCCCCCCGGATCCGCCAGTGACTCAGAGGCCCCAAAACATCACGAAATTAAAAATTCAAGTCTTAACCAAAATTTACCTGCATTTAAACCAGGAACTCTAATTTTCGGAAGCCAAACGCTTTACCACTCGGCCACAGTGGCTTCTACATATATACATAGATCTTAACATTTAATAAAGGGGGTCGCGACGTTTGACGCAGCCATTTTGACGCAGCCGTTTTGACGCGGATCTTTTATAAAGCACATTTTTTTATAACAAAATTTTCATTCCGACTATACTACACAACGGGAGCGCGGTGGCTGAGTGGTTAAGTGCTCGGTTTCCAAACCTGGGGTCCTGGGCTCGAATCTCGATGAAGACTGGGATTTTGAATTTCGGGATTTTTAGGGCGCCCCTGAGTCCACCTAACTCTAATGGGTACCTGACTTTAGTTGTGCTGGCCACATGACACCCTGCTTGTTAATCGTTGACCTTTACATCTTCTGCCCCATAGATCGCAAGGTGTGAAAAGGGATATCTAAAAAAAACCTAATACTATACTAAAGTAAATAAAGTTTGGTCTTTGAATACTAAGTACTATTTTGCTTTACGCATTGTGATTGCAAAGGGTGATAGTATTTAAACGATCTCATTCACAATCTATGTCACTGTTTATAATGTAAATTATCTTCTAAGTAATTTATTTGAATCGTTTCAACATATTGTCTTCATCAGGCCCATGCTGCCCGACTCCTGTATTCTCCTGATAGCAGTGAATAACGAGGCTGGGTTCCATGTGTCTAGATTTTTTTTGTCTCTAGATAATGTGCGTGAAATAAATTAAAAAACAACCACTAACTTAGTCGAAAATTAATCCAGCCCACATTTAAACACACCACTGCCCAATCAGAAGACGAGGCCGTCAGGCACGGTCCAATCAAATTAATCCAATAAATATGTAAACACGAGCTCGAGTCACCATTCTTACCTTGAGATTGCGCCTGCAATGTGCCGTCTGCTAGACCCCAGAATGCCGTGTACAGAAGTAATTCGGATGATTCTATTCCGGTTGGTTTCCATAGTGACGTTAGAATAAGAACCCCAATGTTCAGTAAAAAACCTTAAATAAAATAATACAAGAAAATATATTAAAATCTTTTAAAAAAAACATAATAATAATAACAAATGGATGAATAAAGATTTAGATTGAAAAAACTGTACTATCAATAGAAAATGAGAAACCCATTTTTATATGTTGTTTTAAATTAAACATTAAATAGTCCAACAGCCAAAATTAGAGAAAAATATTTTTTTTTTTCAAATCCTCTTATAAGCTTGCACATTTTTTATGGGGTATTAAAAAAACACAATAACAAACCTTTACACGGATCTCGAAAATGGCTGCAACGATTTTCCTAGAGATTTCACAGCTTATATCTTTAGGAAAGGAATTATTAGCTAATTGATTACTCTTGGAAAGCTCGGATTCGACTGGTAATATTACAAAGCTTATATTATTTTTTTAAATTATACTCTTTTTACAATTCTTATATCAACTGTCTGTCTGCCAGTCTTTATGGTAAAAATTGTGTACAAGTTATAACTCCTATACTTAATCTCAGATTAAGCTGAAATTTTGCACAATTGTTTCTCTATATGACAACACAAGAATCAATCTTAAAAAATTAACCAAATATTTAATCAACTATTGGTAATTAATATTTTTGGTTTGGTATTTCGAACAAGGGAAAGACCTTTTATGTGACTGATTAGTTGATATAAGTTGAATTAGTCCCCTTTATTGTTGGTAGAAAGAAAAGTTTGTAAAACTAGTAGGTGGAGGCTCAGGGGTTGAATTTTTGTGTAGGCCCATACACTTTTTAAAAGCGTTCATAAGAAATACACATATTAATAAAAATGCTAATATCTAAAAGCATGTCATATTTTAAAAGTAAGGGAATGCTTGTAAATAAATTTTAATTTGAATATGCATATTTTAGTAACCATAAAATTCTAATTTTAGCCTTGACAAAATGTAGAAAATTCAGAATATATTACTAGGTAACGGTACCACCATAAAGGGACATTATTTAACCACGACAGTGTTGCTTACTGTAATATTCGAAGTATTGTTTGGTAAAAAATGTTTCCAAAAGAAATATAATTTGTTTACTTTTTTTCTGTAGTTTGGGGGCCCTTTTCTTGTTTTAGGTATTTCCGTGTCTAATGCAGCGGTTCTCAACCTTTTAAGCTCGGTGACCCCCTTTTTACAATCCCCACTCTGCGGCGCCCCCCCCCCCCATCCAAACAGCAATAGAAGAATAGACAAAAACAATCTATATTTTTGATGGTCTTAGGCGACCCCTGGCCAAACGTCAATCGACCCCTAAGGGGGCCTCGACCCACAGGTTGAGAACCCTGGTCTAATGTAAATAACCAAACTGTGGTAACACTTAACTAAATCCAATAACACCGGCGAAAGGCCAAACAATGAACAGAAGGTAGTCGACGCTGATACTAAATGTCGAATACGTATAATAGCAATGACGGTAACCGTTAATGTCTTAACGTTTGTAATAGGCTTCCTAACTCTAATGCGTCCTGGAAGTAGTCTGATATTTCGTTCTGTCTCTAAAACTTTATCCTTGTTTTTACTAATCACGTCATTGTCAGAACTTCCCATGATTCCGAAACAAATAATTAATTCCTAATCGTGCCATAACACTTGTGGATTCCCCTTGGGTGTAGCCTCACAGGCTTCCGTTAAATCCGGCCCTGGATATATGTATACCAATAATTAGAACCTATAAAAGTATTAAATATATGTCACCAGACATTTGAAAATACAGATATACCAAACATTTACTTGTTTTGCCAGACAGACGAGTAATAAAGATGTAACTTCTCATTTCGGGCATCTTCTTAACCGTAAGATTATTTGAAGACGTTTAAACAGACCGGAAATGACGTGACGTCATGCCTAAGACAAACAGGAAATTGAATGACCTCATTCCGGACCAATAGAAAGGTTTTTGGTTTTTAGTACCGTCTAAAAAAAACAACACTGAGATGTAGACAGATGGACGGCACCATTGTGGAACGACATGGTAGCTCCAACGCAAGATCTCCATCGTTGATTTAAGTCAGAAATGTTGATGTGGGTACTTAAAACGAATACAGTTACCCATAATGCATTCTGTTTGAGAAAGAAAACAAAATGAAGGGAAAGTTATGTATGTGTGTGTATGTGTGTGTGTGTATAAGACTCCTGAAATCTCTGTTATTCACTGGCATAAAATCCATGCTGCGAGGGGGAGGGGTTTCATTGCCGTATGACCCATGAAGGCTGCCTGGTCGTGTGTTATTCACTCTTGAATGTGGTCTTGATAGTCCCTGGTTCGAAACTGCTCGCCGCTATCCCCCCCCTCCCTCCACCTACCGTCCTGAGGAGAGGGATGGGGTAAGGCTTCAATGAATGACCGTCTAATTCTGAAGAATCATACGAAACATGTCAAAAGTAGCCCCCATGGGCAAGTTAAAAAAAACAACAATTGCATTGATAATAAGAATTGAACTCTCAAATTTGTATATAAGTTTAGTGTATTAATCTATAGTAAATTATTATTTTATTTATTATAAATAGAACAAAAATAAAGCGAAAAACAAACAAAGAAACAAAACGATGTGAGCTTAAATTGCTGTAGGTGTGACTCTAATAAAGGGAGGTAATAATAAAAAAAATATCTATTGAGTTTCACTAGATAGAAACATATATTAAACCGGAATGTTTAGAAAATATTTTTAAAAAATAATAAATAAATAATAAATAAATAAATAAACAATGTAAAAATACTTAAAGTTATATGTCATTTTCTTTTTTTCTTATTTTGTTGTATAGTATTACTTTCTTTGTCAACATGTAGGAATACATGAATTAATATTAAGAGTAGTCATTACTTTTACCTTTTCCAGATACCGAAAACGAAACAATCACTAATCAATAAAACGCAATTATATCCATCTATACTAGTAAGTCATGGCTCCAAAGAGAGAACACTTTGTTCCTAATGGCCACTTCCGCAAGGTATGGTCAAGACATGGCTTAGCCAGCCCATGAGAAAGAAGCGAAGGAGGGCTGCCAGAGCCCTATTGTAGCCGCTATTGCTCCAAGGCCTGTAGCTGGACTTCTGAGACCTATTGTCCGATGCCCAACTTTAAAATACAACACTAAAGTGAGGCTTGGACGTGGATTTACTTTGGATGAATTAAAGTCTGCTGGAATCAACAAGAAAACTGCCAGAACTATTGGTATTGCTGTTGATTACAGGAGGAGAAACCTTTCCATTGAGTCGCAGCAGCAAAATGTGCATAAAGGAGTACAAGACTAAATTAGTTATTTTCCCTCGTAAAGAAGGCAAACCAGCTAAGGGTGATGCTTCTCCTGAGGAATTGAAGTTGGTGAAACAGTTGACTGGCTCAGTTATCTTGCTTATTCCCCGTGTCTTCAAACCTGAGAAAGCACGTGTCCCAACAGAAGAAGAGCGCAAACACAATGCTTTTGTTGCCTTGCGCCAGGCTAGAATTACTGCTAAGTTGGTTGGTGTCAGAGAGAAGAAGAAGGAGGAGGAGGAGGCAGAAGACAAGGATAAATAGTTTCATTTAAATAAAAATATTTTTGGGAACGAAAAGAAAAAAAAAATATCCATGCGGCGTTGTACTTTGTCAATAACATACACATATGCATTAGTTTTAAAATGATAACATAAATGTATGGTTATTAAATTACACCAAGCGTACTTTATGACAAATTAAATAGAATAGACTTTAATGAAGGCTACATGAACTGAAATAGCGACATCAAATGCTTTTGTAAACCATTCAATTTTATTAGTAAATAAATCATCAGATACGCCGGAAGGGAGACTAGTTTCATTTAAGTATTAGACTCAAATATAATTGTTAAATATAAAACTTACACAGCAGGGTCTCTGTCCTGGGCTTTTGAAAGAGAGGACTGGAGCCTCTCAAGCCCTCACTCAAATGGAGTTTGATGATGATGATTAATGTAAAACTTGCATTCAATTTATAAAAAAAAGACCCCTTCCTCCCAAATCTAAAAAAGAGTCAAGGAGCCCCTCCCCCCCCCCCCCCCCAAAAAAAAGAGTCAAAAGGAAAAATGGCAAGCTATGTAAAAAAAATAAAAAAAATAGAAGAGTCCCAAAGATAAGCAAACGATATAAATGTCCACGAAATGTTTTACCATTAACTTCTTATATCGGGCAACAAAAACAGTCTAGAGAAAAGGCGATAAAAAGCAGGAAGAGGAAGTCCGCATTACAAAAAAAAAAAAAAAAAAAAAATAGTGTCAAAAGAAAAGGAGGCAAAAAGAAAAAAAAAAGCCCATAAAGAGGCAGAGAAAGACCATAAAGTTAAAAGAGAAAGACAAAGCCCACAAAAGAAACAAGACGATTCAAAAAGAGAAAGCCCACAAAAGAAACAAGACGATTCAAAAAGAGAAAGCCCACAAAAGAGACAAGACGATTCAAAAAGAGAAAGCCCACAAAAGAGACAAAACGATACAAAAAGACAAAGCCCACAAAAGAGACAAGACAATACAAAAAGAGAAAGCCCACAAAAGAGACAAAACGATACAAAAAGAGAAAGCCCACAAAAGAGACAAAACGATACAAAAAGACAAAGCCCACAAAAGAGACAAGACAATACAAAAAGACAAAGCCCACAAAAGAGACAAGACAATACAAAAAGAGAAAGCCCACAAAAGAGACAAAACGATACAAAAAGAGAAAGCCCACAAAAGAGACAAAACGATACAAAAAGACAAAGCCCACAAAAGAGACAAGACAATACAAAAAGACAAAGCCCACAAAAGAGACAAGACAATACAAAAAGAGAAAGCCCACAAAAGAGGACAAAAGAAAAAGAGCCGAAAGCCCAGTATTTCTACAATAAAAGTACCCAATGACAAGCTGACATCTTGTGTATTCTTATACAACTGTAAGATAATAATACATTAATGGCAGACAATGTCAAGGTCTTAGGCAGTTCGTCTGCAAGAATTGACAACGGTAAAGACATTTCTTCTTTCTAATGTAATAGACTTACCTAGATTAGCGTCTTAGCGACGCACTTAAGCTCACAATTTGAAAGTGACTTTCAGTGATGTCACGGCTATGTTTATGCGTTATTTTTAATCCGTTGACTTTGCGACAACATCTATCGACAGAGACTCGACTGTAGCCCATTCTGCATTAATCGTCATTTGAACTTTTCAACAGTTTGGACTTCAGTTTTCACCTGTACTTAAATTTTGCTTATCGCACTTGCATTAGTTGACGTGGCAACAAGCTATCGTTTTTGAATTAATGTCCTACTGTTTACGCCATTGTTCTAGACAGACACTTTGTACAATCTATGCTCAGAAATGAGTTTAAGAGAAACCCATTCGGGATCTGGTTGAAAACGTTGGTATAACATTTATTTTAAATTCGAAGAAGAGAGATGGTAGCCTTATGTAAAGAACTTATCGAGGCTATTTATTATTTACAAAGAAAATCTGTACTTCGAAAAGTGCAATCGAAATCTTTTCTGGTCCATTTGTAGTTTAGGCAAGATAAGGTCAGATAACTCCTGACGAATTATTCAGAACACGAATTCCTTCCCCTTATCTAAAAATAAATAAATAAATCCCGCGCTTTCCACAATCAGAGCCAACAATTTAGCTCCTTGGCCTGGACAATGGCGTCCAGTAATCTCCCCTTTATCGCCATTTATTTCATTTCTTCCCTCATTTATCTCCAGTTATAAACTAATTTATTTCACCGCTTAAGAATCCCACACAATCTAACAGACGTTGTTGATGGTTTATTTTTTTTTTTCATGCCCAAGCCGGCACGTGTACGACGTTATGGCCAGATTTCAAAACAATTAAGTTCAAACGAATATAAAATAGATTTAATTCTATAGAAAACATTGCTAGATCTGGAAACGTTTTCTTCAATAAACTGAGTTATTATGACAAACATTTGCCTGACCAAAGACATTGACATTTAACGTGCTTTACATCGTTATTATTGTGACGCTATTATTTCGCTGGAAGAAAATAGAAAAGGCATAGAAATAATAATGATCACTGCTGCAATCATTCTAACTAACTCGGTTAGAAGAATGAAACCAATGGTCCAGTGAGCTTCACCGGTTAGATTGAATTTATTTCATTCGAATCATTTCAGATTTTAAAAAATGTGAGTTAAGCACAGAAATCGAAAATACTATACACCCTCCCCAGTCTAAAAGTGATCGTTGATGACAGAGAGAAGTGAACCGAGGCTTTCTCTCCCCTTCTCTTTTAGCCTTTCTCCTCCCTCCCTGTCTGTCTAATTCTCTTTTTCTTTCTCTCTTTCTCTCTATCTCTTTCTCCCTCTCTTCCCCCCCCCCTCTCTCTCTCTCTTCTAGTCTCCCCCTCTCTCTCTCATTCTCTCTAACTTTCATTCTCTCTTTCTTTTTCTCATTCTCTCTCTCTCTCTTTTTTCCTTCTATATTTATATATATGTAAGGTCTTCGTTCGTTGTCGAAGATAAACAAAGTCTCATTTTCTATAAAATCAAATATAACTTATCGATGATCGATTAGAAACATCGATGTTCCAGGCAGGTTCAGGTAGGTTTGGTCAATGGCACTGCTACAAGAGACTCTAAGAAGTATTTTGTGTAGTTCTTTTTTTTTTGTCGGCTAGCATCATAACCTCGAAACCTTCAAGCACCACATTCATGTAGGGCATTTTTGTAGAGAGATTTTCATAGCCTCGAAACCTTCAAGCACCACATTCATGTAGGGCATTTTTGTAGAGAGATTTTCATAGCCTCGAAACCTTCAAGCACCACATTCATGTAGGGCATTTTTGTAGAGAGATTTTCATAGCCTCGAAACCTTCAAGCACCACATTCATGTAGGGCATTTTTGTAGAGAGATTTTCATAGCCTCGAAACCTTCAAGCACCACAATCATGTAGGGCATTTTTGTAGAGAGATTTTCATAGCCTCGAAACCTTCAAGCACCACATTCATGTAGGGCATTTTTGTAGAGAGATTTTCATAGCCTCGAAACATTCAAGCACCACATTCATGTAGGGCATTTTTGTAGAGAGATTTTCATAGCCTGGAAACCAACAAGCATCACATTCATGAAGGGATATTATCATAGCCTCGAAACCTACAAACAGCACATTCATCGACGATTTTATGGGAAGCGTGGTCGAGAGGCTAAGTGCGCTTGAATTTGGCTTGGCTTGGCTACTTATGAAATGGGCTCGAGGTTCGACACCCGACTCGGGCAGAGTTGTGTGTTACTGAGCGCCTGAAGGCAGCACGGAAAACCCTTCTCCTAGATACCCCCTCCCCCCACTGGTCCACAACTGAGATTGGACCAAAGCGCTCTGAGCATGCTATAAGCATGAAAGTGGCGCTTTATAAAAGCCATAATTTATTTAATATATTTAAGGTTTAACCCATTGAGAACTTTTTTCCCGTCAAACATCTTACCACAGCTTTAGACATTTTATGTGTTATTGACTTCTATTTTCCTTTTCAACTTCTCATATGACTAAAGAGGCCAATCCTTGATACACATCTGTGGTCACACCTTGTGAATCTGAAAGAACCCGGCACTACTGCACTTTTACCCCTTTTCTACTTCAGGTTTGTAAGCTATCTGCAATCCGGGACCCTTTATGCTTGCTCACCAAGTGGATCTAGCCAGTGCCTCTTTTTATAGTTATCTATCCGACACATTCACCTGCTTTCACATGCATATCTCACCATCTTACTAACACTACAAGTGCCTCTCCTGGTTTGTCCACTACTCACCCAGGGACAAAAAGAGCGGGTGGGACGAGCAGGGCTTGAGTTTGTCCATGGCCAGTATGGCGACCAGGTTCCCTGTTCCAAAGGAGACCATCATGTAGCCAACAATGAAACAGCCCAACGTGTCTGTCCCGTACAACTAGAGGAGAGGAAAAAACAAAACATTAACTCGATATTTAACGAATTAAAAGGATAAAAAATTTAAACAAAAAAATTATTATTAAAACGAAAGAAATATAAAGATTAAAAACAAAAAATAGATAATTCTAATTCATTTAAAATATCTTGAATGTGAACCTTGACGGTGATGTGACAGAAAGTTCTCCACTTTTTTTTCTGATATAATCCATCTTTTTTTTTTTTTTTTGTGTGAAAGTAATTGGTAAAACAAGAAATAATAGTTAGAATTCAATTTTTATTTCTTATCAGTCTTTAAATGTAATTTTCTGTAATTTTAAAGACAAATTCTTGTCATAAGTTGACTCCTACTCAACCGATTCTTTTTAAGGGCAGTCTTTTTACAAAGTTTATATCAAATCACTCTGTCTGTCTGTGTGTCTGTCTGGTCAAAAGTTTGCACACGTTATTTCTCCGACACCCAATCTGGGATCAAGCTAAAATTTCGCATAATTATTTCTTTTACCTGACAACATAAGAATCAATAAAAAAAAAACAAAAACAAAAAAACCAACAATTAGTTAATTAACTATTGGTAATAAAATACTTTGTTTAATATCTCAAACAAGGGAAAGAAACAGTACTTGACTACAGTAGTGGTTTAAGCTGAATTAGCCCCATTTCCAAGAGCAATGTACTTGACTGAAGTGGTGGTATAAGCTGAATTAGTTCCCTTTAAAGATTCTCGTCTGATGCTTATTACAAATTTAATTACATGAATGATCCAAACTAATTGATATACGAATCAAAACTTTTTCTTTATTAAGGATTTTGTTTATCCTGTTTGTTCTTTAATTATTTTAAAGTTAAGGGTTTCTTGATTTATTGGTAACGCATTGAAAAAAACACATAACACGTAGTTTGTAGTCAAGGTAGAAATCCGATATATTTAGAACCACTGTTCTCATAGAGGAATTATACTTTTCTATTTCAAGCTCAAATCATTGTGTCCATTTGTCATTCTTGTACTTTTGACATTTGTTTACCTATGTCATGTCTCTACATTGTTTAATTAGTGTTTCATTTTGCATAAAAAAAATTCTAACCAAAAAAAAATAATTTTTGCTTTGACATCAACAACGGAAAACCAAAAATTGTATTTTTCAAAGCACTAAATCAAGCAACCTGCACAATGTAATATTTATATGGGTCACGTCTGATTCTACCGGAAGTGTAGCGTTAAAATAAATAATCACAAGTCGATATTACGTGACATTTAAATGTCTGGAAAACAGGATATCGCACAGGCAGACGTCAGAGAAAGAAGAGATAAATGTAACAAATATATTATTTCGATTGTAACAGAACAAGACAATAGCAAATTCTTAATTCTTACATATGAACTTCTGCGAACGTTACATCTAGTCATAAGTACATTGTGAGTCTCTTCGTTTGAAGCATAAATAAATAAGTAGAGTATATTTGATGTTGTATATACATGGTAGATAAATAACTAGCCTATATGTGATGTTGTATATACATGGAAGATAAATAAGTAGCTTATATGTGATGTTGTATATACATGGAAGATAAATAAGTAGCTTATATGTGATGTTGTATATACATGGAAGATAAATAAGTAGCTTATATGTGATGTTGTATATACATGGAAGATAAATAAGTAGCTTATATGTGATGTTGCATATACATGGTAGATGTTGAGACATAAATGGTAGAAGCACAAATGGTATAAGTGTGTTGTGTGTGATGTGATGTGTGGTATAGAAGTAAACAATATGATGTGTGGTCTAGCAAATAAACATGTGATATTGAAGTAAACAATGTGATGTGTGGTATAGTAAGTAAACAATGTGATGTGTGGTATAGCAAGTAAACAATGTGATGTGTGGTATTAATGTAAGCATATGACGTGTGGTATTGAAGTTAGCATATGATGTGTGGTATTGAAGTAAACATGTGCTGTGTGGTATTGAAGTAAGCATATGATGTGTGGAATTGAGGTAAGCATATGATATGTGGTATTGAAGTAAGCATATGATGTGTGGTATTGAAGTAAGCATATGATGTATGGTATTGAAGTAAGCATATGATGTGTGGTATTGAAGTAGGTATGTGATGTGGTATTAAAGTAAACATTTTATAATTGGTGTGATTTAAGACTACATTTGGTATGATTAATAATAAATATACACCATTAAACAGTGACACAGAATAGAATACCTCATCCCTGTGTCCCAAATACACACACACACACATCTACAAACAGACACACACACATCTAAAAACTGACACACACACATCTACAGACACACACACATCTACAAACAGACACACACACATCTACAAACAGACACACACACACATCTACAAACAGACACTCATTTCATCGTGAAAATTAACGAATGTTTGTCTCTTGTATGAAATCATCTCTGAGATCTTCACAGACTTGACTTCCTGGCGATGCCTACAGACATTCCGTGACTCGGTCGACTTCAGGGGCGCTACCTTCCCCCCTCAACACGAAAATGCCATTTCCGTGACAGGGGGAGATCTGAATCTTCATACACGAACCCCCGTCATTTTTATGGTCACCGTGAACGCCTCAGACTTCGAGGAGGTTGGAGTGTCTGGTTCCATTCGGGAAACAAGAAAAAGTATGCAACATATTGATTTCTTTAGGTCTTATGCAAAGTGACAAATCGATATTATTCCGATTATTAATGAAAAAAATAAAAAGCCAATAAAAAGAAACATTCTGAAACCTTATTGCCTTTATATTTTGGAGTCGAGAAATAAAAGATGAGTGCAGTATTTCAAGCGACCCAGCCGAAAATACATATTTTTCCACATCTGACGTAGACAAAGTCGTTGTCTTCCAGTTTTCAATTCAAGTTTTCTTTTCTGTCGTAAGCACCTATCTTCGACTTTTCTTTGGGCAGGAGAGTGATCATAATACTTTTGAAAAAAAAATGTTTATCCAACACTTTATTTATTTTCTACACCGGATACACCAAAAAGCTGGCTATTTTATAACTTTTCCGCCATGTATGAAAATCTACACTAAAAGCTGAATGTAGTTTGTTAAAAAAAGAAAATTTAAAGCTTCAGTTTAAATTTGTGTCTGAGATTATTTTCGGTGTCAGAGGCTATACACAACCTTACAACAGCTACTGTTAGCGACGGGAAACTTTATGATCTATGAAGACTTTCGTCATCTAGAGAAAGGGAGTAGATTGCAATGGACCTCATTCACCAATCGTAAACAAACATCATTTAGCCACGTGATTCTATATATCTTCTATACAAATTATGTAATCCATAGTGGCTGTCACGTGATACGCATTTTTCATTGTTTTATCAACATTATGACGTGGCTAATGTGTTTATTTACGATTGGTGAATAACGAATAGATTTGTTAAATCTCTAAACACAATAATATGTTTTATTTTATGGTCTAAAATTGCGTTCCGATATTTCTTTCTTCTGCTAAGGTATACTTTTTAGTCTGCACGATCTTGCCTCGTTTTGAATACGAAAATTTAAAAAATGCATGTTTTATTCTATCAAATATCTCAACCTGAAAACACAAAGATGCTAACGTTGTCAACTACAGATTCGAATCCCCAATTCCTGGAACACTGATATCGTTTGTCAGCGAAAGTGTATCAAGTGACCTTATTGACAAAATTAAACCAAACCCCTCTGTCTCCCCCCTCCCCATGTATTTTTCCCTTAAGTTCTCTATTCTACAAAAGTGTGAATGAAAGAAGACAGCCAAAAATCAGGGCCCAGGTTTCCTGCCTAGCGTCTCTCTACTCACTTCCGCTCTGACATCTGAGTGGAGATGACGTAATGAGCCTCATCCGGGAACTTTTGCATGACGTGAATACATGGGTTGTTTCAAAAAATTTGCACAGAAGCCGAAGAAAAGAAAATGAAAAGAAACAAAATAACAACTACAACAACGAAACAAAACAAGACACGAAACGAAAGAAAAAGCTTCCTATTTTTTGATAGCTTCGTTTCTTTCGATGTTTTTGTTTCTTGTATGTGTTCATCGTCTCAATAGTTTCTTTGCTTCTTATAGACGCGCTTCGAGGGGGTTTAGATTTATATTCTAACTCTGTTTTATGTGGGGGAACAAATCAACAGAATCCACAAAACGATAATAGATTTTTAAAATAAATTTGCATATACTTAAGTTTAAAAGGGGGGCGCGGTGGTCGAATGGTGAAGCGCTTGGCTTCTGGGTTCGGGTTCGAATCTCAGTGAAGACTGGGGTTTTGAATTTCGGATTTATAGGGTGCCCATCTGAGTCCACCCAACTCCAATGGGTACTTGACTTTAAAAGTAAAGGCGTTTGGTCGTTCTGCTGGCCAAATAACACTCTGCCTCGTTAACCGTTGGCCGAAGAGACAGATGACCTTAACATCATCATATATCGAGAGGTCTGAAAGGGGAAGCTTTACTTTTTAACTAAGTTTACAACAGAAAAAATATTTTTTTATTTGTCTTCACAACTGGCTATACATCTAGATTGGTTTCATGAGAACTAACCTTTGGTCAGAGGTTACCTTAGGTCGTAGCTAGTGGGACAATGGCCCCAGGCTCCGCGCCTTGGAGGGGCCCCGAGATTAAGAGGATCTTATGTGACCGTCAGCCCATCGTACTAATCTTGCTCAGGGCCCCAGGAACTGCTTTAGTCATCTAATAAATCTGATGTATAAATTTAAGGATGAAATAAAAATCGGTTGGTAAACACAAACAGGAGGCGAGGTGGCTGAGTGGTAAAGTGCTTGTCTTCCGAACCAGATTCAAATCCTGGTGACTGTGATTTTTTATTTCGTGATCGTTACCTCTGAGTCCATTCAGATTTAATGGATACCTGACATTAGTTGAAGAAAGTAAAGGCGGTTGATTGTTGTGCTGACCACATGACACCGTCGTTAACCGTGGGCCACAGAAACAGATGACCCTTATATCATCTGCCTTATAGATCGCAAGGTCTGAAAAGGGGAACTATACTTTTTTTTTATCTTATCTTATCTTATCTTATCAAATACAGACGTTACTTCAAACAAGAAGACGATCACGTCCTAAGCGTGTTCATAGGTAAATCTAGTCATGCATGTTAACCAAAGACTTACCCTCATAGCCACCAAACTAACGCTAACTTCTATTCGCCGTCAACAAAGAAACACATACATACACTCCAGAACCATAATACAGTATTATCAGTACATGTAAAGACGTTTAAGTCACCAAAGCTGCATACTCTATCAAGGGGCCCGAACAAGACTCTGGCCCCAAAGCCTTCCTATAGAACAAAAACTAGACGGAGATCTGCCAAATCTGTAAACCACTGCGCTGTTCATCTCAGATCTGAACACTCCGACCTGTAGAATGAGAACAAAGAAGAAGGCAAAGACCGTGCTCCTAGACGCTCTAGAAAAGTAATCAAGCCACAACCAATGAAAATACTACACCATCTCCTGATTTCTTCATCATTCAATATGATCATTCAATATGGTGTACATGCATATCTATATTATAAAGTAGAATGTGAGGTGTATGTATGTATGTATGTTTGTATGTATGTATGTATGTTACTTATAGACATCAAAACCGCTTGACCAATCTTGATAAAACTAGGCAGGAATGTTCCTTGGGTACTAACTTAGACCGTAGTGTATGTATTGTAGCCCTAAAACAAACTTAAGACCCTCAAAAAAAAAAAAAAGTTGTCCGACTCTATTACAGCTATAGTATTTTATGGATCTAGGCCATGGTTAACAATGTTGACATGAGAAAAGATCGAAAGGATTTAGACCTAGATCTAATTTTAAGAAATACACTTTGCGCAGATAGTTTTTTACTTTGACACATGAAAATACAAAAGAAGGTCCATTGATTTCATTATATAATAAAATTAACCTTCAATTTTGTGTTTCAAAAGCATTTTTTTACATAAATTAGTTCCTTATATCTGTGACTACAGATTTCCCGACGAACATTCTTTCATTAGACAATACCGTAATTAATCGCGTACTAAAAATTAATTCGTTTAATTGTTTACATATAATCCCATCCCTAGATCTAAAACTCTAATTCAACTCTAAGATGATAAAACTTCTCTTCGCACAGATAGTTTTATACTTTAACACATGAACATATTAATTATAGTCCATTCATTTCATATTTTGATCAAATAAACATTCAAATTTGGTTTTCTAAACTACATTCGTTTACGAAAGCTGCGAAGCCGAGTTGAGATAGGCCTAGATCTATATTCATTCAGGAATCACGTACTAAAAATTATTTTGTTTAATTGTTCACTTTATAATCGCATTCATTTAACAAAGCTATCGCTCTTTTCGTTTTTAATAGATATGAATGTATCGGCTTCGGGTAAACCCATTTTCGCAAACCTAATTTTATTTTCGTAGCGAAAGAGAAAAAACTTGAAAGGATCATTAGTTAAGTTTAACATACATCTAAATCCAATCCACTAGATTAGTAAACACAAACGTTGACCCGCAGGCCGCGGGTAATGTCTGGCGAACATCCTTTCATTAGACATTACCAAATGGTTACACATTAACAATGATTAACACATCTCTCTACTGAGTCTATTCCTAGGCCTAGGTCTAAAACTCTTATTGAACTCTAAGATGATAAAACTTCTTTTCGCAAAGATAGTTTTATGCTTTAACACATAAACATACTAATTATTGTCCATTCATTTCATATTTTAATCAAATTAACATTCAAATTTGTTTTTTAAAGCATTTTTAATACATTCGTTCGCTGTTCGCTAAATAAAGCTGCGAGGCCGTGTTGAGATAGGCCTATTTTCATTCATGAAAAAAGGTCACGCATGCTCAACACAGAATGAACTCTATAAAAGCCAATTTTTAACTCTAGATTAGTGTAGATTTAGATCTATGTCTACCTCAAGATCTACTTTATACTTTAACACATGAACATACAAAATTAAGTCTATTCATCTCAAATTTTATTCAAATATATGTAGGCCTACAAGCCAATGTTTTAATTTGAAAAAAATGGATTTAAGCCTATTAGCTATTCTGATTTGATAGCTTCATTCACACTATTTTTACATTGACACATTCGCTTTACTTATTACATTATTATTTCGTTTAATTGTTTACAAAACACTCTCAGTGACTATATCGACAGTAATGCGTAAATAAAGACCCGCGGGTCGCGGGTAACATATGTCTAGTACATGTATAAAAGTAAAGTTCCCCTTTCAGACCTTGTGTTCTATAGGGCAGAAGATGTAAAGGTCTTCTGTTTCTGTGGCCTACGGTTAACGAGGGTGTCATGTGGCCAGCACAACGACCAACCGCCTTTACTTTCCCCAACTAATGTCAGGTAATCATTTAGAGCTGGGTGGACTCAGAGGCGCCCAAAGATCCCGAAATGAAAATCCCAGTCTTCGAACCCAGGACCTTCGGTTCGTGAGTCAAGCGCTTTGCCGCTCAGCCACCGCGCCTCCTGTGTATACCACACTATTACTGTTTTTACGAAGCTCATTTTAACTCTCTCCGTCAGGTGAAGAATGTAATTACAATTATTCCTCCCCCGTTTTCCATTCTCGGAGCAAGTTGAAACTTGGCACAAATATTCATTGTCAATGACAACGCATGAATCAATTAAAAAAAACAACAATTAGCTAATCAATTAGTCGTAATTATTTAATTTTGATTTATTGGGAAAATACAGTAAATTAAGGGTGGAGATCAGCCTTGCAATAATGAGAGATATGGTAGTGATTGAACTGTGCTCTCTTCCCAAAGGAAGCGTGGTCGAGAGGCCAAGTGCGCTTGAACTTGGCTTGGCTTGGTCACCTAGAAGGGAGCTCGAGGTTCGACTAGTTGTGTTTACTGAGCGCCAGTTGTGTTTACTACCCCCTCCCCCGCACTGGTCCACAATGAGATTGGACCAAAAGCGCTCTGAGCATGCGATAAGCATGAAAGTAGCGCTATATAAAAGCTATAATAATAAAAAGCTCACCCCGATAATAGTTACACACATTTCACATATTTAAAGAAAGTTACAAAAACAGTTTGTGTGGAAGCGAGCTCAAAATCGGTCCCCGAAGTTGTCCACCCAGGAAGGTATAAAGGCAGGTTTCCATATTTTCAGAAAGAATATCAAACTTAAATCCTATCAAAGACAAATGACAGAGAAGAATGGAGAAAGAAGGTTGACAGATCTTGTGTGGTGCCTCAACGTTTCGTTATGATATTGAGTTGTGAGATTTCTGGGGAAAAGTTCATGGCAGTGGGTGGTATTATGGGAAATTTGCACAGCGACCCATATCTCTGTTAGGGCAAGCATAGCCATTGTCCGCCGGTGGTCGATTAAGATTTTCTTTTCGCCGTCTAAGTCTGTCCTTGGCAGCGGATTTTTCTTTTGGTCTCAAATGTGTATCCCTAGGCATTTATGAGTGACCCTCCAGCTGTCTCGTTTTCAGGCCGCATGGTGCCAGTTGCTCTTTTCTATGTCAGCCACGTACGTTGGCGCCTAAGCTGGTCTTTAGCGAATATAATATCGTAATTAGCTCATTTATTATGGTTAAAAAAAGAGTGCATGAATGATATTGAATTGTGAGATTTCTGGGGAAAAGTTCATGATAGTGGGAGATATTATGGGAAATTTGCACAGCGACCCATATCTCTCTTGTATATATATAAATTTTGGTTTGTTTTTTCCTTTTAAATTATCTAATAAATTAATCTTTGTTAAAGAAGCTGGAGTCATTACCTTCATGGTACCTTCACCTATCCTTAAGTTTCTCCATTCCTCCCTGCCTTTGACATTGGTTCTTTCAATGACAGGCCCTTTAAGTTTTTTTTTTAGGTCGTCTGCTCTGCGTTTCCTCCCTTTGCCCCTTCTTCTTTTCTCTTTTTTTTTTCTGGAGTCTAGAAGGTAATTATTCAACTTGGCTTATACCAATTCCAAAAATATGAATTAAATGTACATAATGATAACAATCTTCATGTTTTATTTGGGTATGAAAACCAGTTTTTGTCATAAATAAGTTATATTACAGTCATTCCCTTAAAGAACAAGTGGACTGGGATTCAAAATTGGCTTGTAAATTGTAATGCCCAATGATGAACATTAATTATGTATTTGAAGATCATGTTTAAGGGTATTATGTATAATTGCTACTTTACTTTTGAGTCGTCTGTCCTGAAGGCTTTCTAAATTTAGGGATTTTACTATAGGTGTTACTCTAGTCAAATGTGAATATTCGTTTGTTATTGGAAATTTGTTGTGATTACAAGGACTCTTTTCTTAAATAAAATAAACATTTAGAGTAATTTACACGGTAGCTGAAAAAAAAAGATTGATCACAAGATCTTAAAATTAATAATATAATAATGGCAATGTCTTCGATTCCAAAGATTAAGGAAGAGTGCTAATTATGCGCTATAGTGTGTGTGTGTGTGTTTTTCTCAGGCGACGGTGAGGAGATCTTAAGCGATTGGTTGATGCTGTGCAGGGTAGAATGATGAAACATGAGCTGCTCCGTAATTAGTGGGAAGCGTGGTCGATAGGCTAAGTGCGCTTGAACTTGGCTTGGCTTGGCTACCTATGAAGGGGGCTCGAGGTTCAACACCAACAACTCGGGTTGTGTTTACTGAGCACCTAAAGGCAACACTGAAAAACCTTTCTCACTGGTCCACAACTGAGATTGGACCAAAGCGCTCTGAGCATGCTATAAGCATGAAAGTAGCGCTATATAAAAGCCATAATTTATTGATTTAATTAATTTATTTAGATATGTTAAGAAGAGGAGTCGACCTGGAGATTTGAGAGAGTAAAGACGTATTTTTGTAGTTTAACTTTTGTTTAAATATCAGTTTATATATCATCTTATAACTTATAATACACAGACGTGACATAAAAAAGATTATTATGTCCCTAGATGTCATTACTATTATATCTATATCTCATCTTAAGTTAAACTTGTCTAAATTGTTAATAAAAGTTTTGTTTATAAAAAAATATTGTTTTTCAACTTATTTTAAGCTCTATATTAAAATTATAATACGCCTACATCGGTTTATTTTGACTATTTGTTTGGAGTTGGAAGCCAATGACCAGCATCAACACTGAACAAAACAAGTTGCCATCTGCGTACTTTTTTTTCATAATCTGTTTACATAGAAGACAGCCTAATCACAAGATACGCCCTTTATCACTAATCACAAGATAAGCACTTTATCATTAATCTCAAGATACGCCCTTTATCAATAATCACAAAGATACGCCCTTTATCAGTAATCATGAGATACGCACTTTATCAATAATCATGAGATACGCACTTTACCAATAATTACAAGGTACGTCCTTTAACAATAATTGCAAGATACGCCCTTTATCATTAATCACAACATACGCCTTTAATCAATAATCACAAGATACGCCCTTTATCAGTAATCGCAAGATACGTTCTTTATCAGTAATCGCAAGTTAAGCCCCTGTCAATAATCACATGATATACCACTGTCAATAATCACAAGATACGCCCTTTATCAATAATCACAATATAAACCCCTGTCAATAATTGGACGATACACCCATGTCAATAATCACAAGACATACGCCCCCTCTCTCTAAAGCTGAGAAGTTTCTCGTGAGAAACTCGTGAAGAAATGTCACTATCTATCACAAGTGAGGCTCTGGGAGCCATATCTCTGAATATTGTGAGACTTATTTCACTTCACGAATAACTTCTTAATTGATTAGTTAATTTTTGTGATTAATATTTTGTGAAGAACAATGTGCGAACTTTCAACCCGATTAGAAAGTGGGAGAAGTAACATGCTCAAAAATTGTACCAGACAGACAGACAGACAAACAGAGTGGATGATCTAAGATTTGTAAAAAAAGTTTTCTTTAAAGAAGAGCGGGTTCTCATATCTCCAAACATAAGAGAGTTTTATGACATCAATAATAGTTTACATTTTTTATTTATTAGCAGAAACCCATCTTATTTTTTTCCATAGCCTTATCACCTTGAATTAAAACTAAAACATTTTCAAAGAAGTTTTAATGTCTAATGATCATACTACTCACACAAAATTTCGTTTGAGATGACCAATCTGGGCTTCCGTACTTGATTGGCTAATACATCATTCCCCTGTTCTTAACCACAGAACGACAGGAACCAAATCCTTCAATATTCGGCCTATGATTATCCCGGGGACATCGCGATGAGATTCCTGATCTATGGAAGACCGATAGATTAAGAGTACCGACAGACACAGCATATGGAATTTTCTGGGTTTTTTTTTTAGTTGGTTCTGAGTTAATGGGACGAGAGAAATGTCTCTATGAAAGAGGGGCGCTCTACGATGCTAAAATAATTAGGATAGCACGAAATGAGTTGTCTGAAGAGGGTGGACGAGGGCGCTGAACGACAAAGTAAAGGGGGGGGGGGAGTGGCCTTAGTATATCGAAATGGTTGATTACGTTCCCTTAGGACGCCCCTTTTTACCCAGCCTTAACCATCCCCCCTCGTCCCCTCTAACGCCTACTTATGATATATATCCCTCTGTGATCAAAGTGCTTCACTACTAAAGAGTGCAATCACTACCAGGACTGGGGGGGGGGGGGATGGGGGGGGGGGGGTTGAGTTAATAACTAGGAACATCGATGATTCGTTTTCTTCAAAGAAATGACGCCATCATTTTCGTGGGGCGGCTCGCGTCTGAAACTATCGTCTGCCTTTAATGACCTACGTTTCCCGCGGGTGATTATATTGATATGAAGGGAGTGATTAGGCGAGGCGTAGAGATATGTATGACGTAATCAGCTCGTTCGTAAAGTTTATTCTGATACCGTAACAAGTTTTTTTTTACGCAGTAGAACTTTAAAAAACTTTGGTGAAATAGCCAATAAAAAGTTGCATTCTTGGAAAAATGGGCGGAGCTTGTATTATGCTGTTAGTAAAAGTATAGTTGGACGACAAAAGACAGTGCATTCTTTATTGAGCTGTCAACGAAACAGAAATGTAAATCTATGTGCTGGTGGATGGCCGTCTGATCGTACGGTATGCGCCATGGACTGTTCTTTCGGACTTCCCGATGGTCCCGAGTTCATACCCTGCCTTCTCCGTCGTCCTGCGGGATGTTTGGACTAAAAAGTACATTATCTTCAACTCTGAAGGAACATCAGAAACGTGTATAACATCCAAAAAATGTAAAACATCAGAAACATGTAAAACATCCAAAACATGGGAAACATCCAAAACATGTAAAACATCAGAAACATGTAAAACATGTAAAACATGTAAAACATGTAAAACATCCGAAACATGTAAAACATGTAAAACATTCGAAACATGTAAAACATCCGAAACATGTAAAACATAAGAAACATGTAAAACATCAGAAACATGTAAAACATTTTAAAGAAAGGTACAAATTTATAAAGCTCATAAATAAGAGCTACTATAATGAAGCACTAGCTTCAAATTTGTAATTACGCTCGCATCTTAACAGCTGCCAACTCACTGAAGCGTCTATATATGTTAATGTGTTTATGTCGTACGGTTGTTTAGCTGAGAGATATACAATCAAACAACCAGATTATAACAAAATTCTTAAAAAAATAAAATGCTTATATAAGGTTAAGAACTGTACATTCAGAGCCATAGCTCGCAATACAATAAGATTTCCCTTTTTCTATTTAAAAGGGACAATGAATAATTTTGCAAGGTTTGAACTTGGTCCGAGCATGGGAAGTGGAAGAAATAACAGATACAAGATTTGTACCAGACAGATAGACAGAAATAGTTGATATAAGCTTTGTTAATAGGGTTTCTGTTTGAGTCATACAAAAATAACGAGAGACTATTTGTGTCAATTAAAAAAAAAGTATTTGTGGAATGGGGCCATCATGGTGGCGGGTCTGATTGGGTCATGTGACCACAGTGTGGTAAAGTTCGGTACTGACGAGCATTACCTATCAAAAAGATTTTTTTTTTTTTTGGACTTGGGGGGGGGGGGGGGGACTCCATAGTTCTATGATCTTTTCGCATGATCCTATGTTCTAAGGCGCTGATGTTGAGTCGGAGTGACCGGTAGTTCGTGACACCAATTCGCTATATTTTATTCAATATTTATTCTCATTACAAATATTGTTCCTAGTGATGTTGCTATTCATATTTAATTCAACTGTTATGAGCATCTTTTGTTTTCTAATTTGTACCAAAATAGACACGAATTTTTTCAGTTGATTATCGATGACGATTTTAATATAAAGAAATCCTGCCCTGCAATTGCATTTAAATAATGACACTTTTACTTGAAATTAAGAATGGCTGCCTGGCCACGTGGTGGTCCAACATTCGAAACCTTCTCGCAGCTATGTTATAAGTGAATAAATCTGTAGGGAGTTCTCACAAAAAATTCTTATCCTGGTTTAGTTTTCGATATTTTTAAAGCTTTTGTTTTGATACTTTGAACGGTAACAATGAAAAACAAAACTTATTAACGGAAGGTACATCTAGGTACTTCGGTACATTTCTAAATTATTGGGTTTATCTCCCTTCCTGCTGTATATAAAACAAAATTTATTAATTTGTATTAAATGATAAACTAATTGGTTAATTGTTATATTGGTTTTTAAATTGTTATCAACTATGAACAATTCTGCAAAAGTTCATCTTGATCCGACAATGGCTAGTGAATAGAAAAAAACAAACGTGATAAATCCATATACCCACATCTCTCATTAAGTAGCATTTATTTCCCTTATTTCGAAATCAAACAAAAGAATTTGTCTGATTCAATTAATTAACTAATTGTTCAATTGATTCGTATCTTGTCATGTTTAATGCAAATTCAGAACGTCATCCGAAAACGGGAAACCGGAGAAAAAAAACATCTTCAAATTTTTTACCAGACAGACAGACAGACGGAGTGAGTTGATATAAAAAAAAAAAGAAAGAAACAGAATATGGAGAAATATGGGAAAAAGGAAGGTCGATATAAAATAGAGAGACGCGTAATAAAATGAAAAGAGAAATTGTGAGAGATTTTGTAATGAACAGCTGAACTAAACCCTCGTCAAGTCAGCTGTATTGAAAAACCTCTGTTGCAAACTAAATTTGAACCAGCAAACCATGAAACATTTATTTTAATTGAAACAAAACTAATCTTAGGAGAAGAATTTCACCACATGTCTCTCAACACTACAATGTTTAGCCCCTTTTTCTATATAAAACAAAATATATTAATGATTAACTAATTGTTTTTTTTTAACATTGATTCGTGTATTATCATTGAAAGTGAATAATTGTGCAAAGCTTCAACTTGATCCGAGAATGGGAAGTGGGAGAATTAACGTGTACGAAATGCGTACCAGACAGACAGACGGAGTGAGTTGTATAAGGTTTGTTAATAGGGTTTTCTTTGGCCCTGAAATTAATACCTTTAGAAAAACAAAACAAACAAAAAAAAAATCTAAAGGCTTGCTATCGTCTGCTTCTGATAACTTACCGGAAGAAGATCGGATTGTGGGGGTAAAAATGTTCTAGGGGCATTCATAATAAATCGAGTGCCTTGTACACAATGGCGATAACATTCCGTTGCTAACAGCCGTCTCCATATTGTAATTGAACTCGACAATTTTTTATTTTTTTAAAGTGTCGTCTGCTGCGTTCTGCTGGACAAGAAACAAAAAAAGGGGAGTCGATGGCGGGAATGCGACTAGAGTCTGATCGGAAAAGTTGTCAGATTTTAACTTCAATTACCTCCCCTTTCATTTTTAAAAAGATTTGGCGAGAAATGAAAAAGATTATTTAAAATGAGAATTTTATTTCTAAAAATTGTATTATTCTCTTCCCCCCCCCCCCCCGCTTTTAACCAGGGGATGTCAAGGTTATTCAAGGCCATTCTTTCCTCGTCTTGCAGAAATAATAAGCTAGCTGCTAGATCCATTAGCATTAAAAAAATGTTTTAGCGAGTGACGTTTATAGATGTACATGTATCGTTCGAATTCAAATTTAGACAGTGTCCTCTTTCAGGCCTGGCGATCTATTGGGCAAATGATGTGAAGGCTAACTGTCTCTATGGTCTACAGTTAGCAATGGTGTCATAAATAAAATTAAATAAATTATGGCTTTTATAAAGCGCTACTTTCATGCATGCTCAGAGCTCTTTAGTCCAATCTCAGTTGCGGACCAGTGGGGGGAGGGGGTATCTAGGAGAAGGTTTTTCCGTGTTGCCTTTAGGCGCTCAGCAAACACGAGTCGGGTGTCGAACCTCGAGCCCCCTTCATAGCCAAGCCAAGTTCAAGCGCACTTAGCCTCTCGACCACCAGCACAACGACCAACTGCGTAGCTAATGTCAGAGAGAGAGAGGGGGAGAGGTAGCACCTGGGGGGGGGGAGAGATGAAGGAGAGAGGCATGGGAGAAGGAGGGAGAGGGAGGGAGAGGGATGAGAGAGAATGGGGGAAACAGCGAGAGATAGAGGGAGAAAGAGAAAGGAGGCAGATATATATATATAGAGAGAAAGTAGAGAAAAAGGAGAGAGAGAGAGAGAAAAAAAGAGATAGAAAGAGAGACAGATCCAGAGAGGGAGAAAAGAAGAGAGATAAAAGATAGAAAGAACGACAGATATATAGAGGGAGAAAGGTAGGGATAAGGAGAGAGAAATGGGACCAATGGGAAGAGAGAGAAGGCAGATATAGAGAGGACGAAAGGGAGAGACAAGGAGAGAAAGAGGAGAGAGAGAAGAAGAGAGAGAGATAGAGAGAGAACGAGAGAGCAATAAAGATCCCCAGAAAGAGAGTTGGGGGTCGATACAAGCAAAAGAAAGAGAGACACTGAGACACCAAACAAGACAAACATTTTTTTAAAGAATCCTTCTAACAGCTCTCCTTAAAAGCGCCTTATTTCGGTAAACAAAAAGTCTTCATTGAAGAAAACAGAAAGTCGTTTTTTTAAAATCTTATAACCTTTATTTTTCTACATCATGAAAGATGCTTCTCAAAATGTGCCAAAAACCGCCACTTAAAGACCTAAGTAACTACAGGTAGTCATCTTTTTCTTCCCATCAAGGAAGTAATATTTTGGAACAGATCCGAAAAAAAAAAGTAATTCCACCATCTCGATACGTTTCGTCAAAAGTAACCAGGGCGAACTGTCAAGCGGAAACTCAATAAAATGCACCGCCGCACCGTACGACCTCCCCACTACCCCCTGTCGACGCCCCAATTCAGGAAAAGTTCGATCTGATCAATAGGGGACCATTATTGCCCACAGTTCATAGCACCGAAAGTAAGATTTCTCCCCTTCAGTCTTGGCTGTCATGTCCATTTTTATTATACCCTACGCTCCCCTCTGTCTATCAACATCTCAACTATCGTCTTATTCCGTTTCAGCAGCGTCTCCGCTCCTTGCTGTTCAAACATCAAATCTCTCTTCTTCAAAATTGTTCCCGCTTGATGCAAGACGTCAATGGAGGACATTGGTTTTCAAGATGAATGGTTGGAGAAACTTTTTTTTTAAAATCGAGAACATAGTTTTTTATATTTTGTGAGGTAGAATTTATTGTTTTGAAAACACTGCTTTTGGTTGTGTCTAGTTAGCATTGATACTATACTTGTTCATAGCTATTGCGCTTACATTGATATAACTTTGTACTTTGATTGATAGAGCTTTGTACTTTTGATTGATAAAACTTTGTACTTTGATTGATAGAGGTTTGTACTTTGATTGATAGAACTATGTATTTTGATTGATAGAGGTTTGTACTTTGATTGATATAACTTTGTACTTTTATTGATAGAGCTGTGTACTTTGATAGAGTTTTTTATTTTGATTGATAGAACTTTGTACTTTGATTGATAGAATTTTGCACTTTGATTGATAGAGCTTTGTACTTGGATAGAACTCTGTATTTTAATTGATAGATGTTTGTACTTTGTTTGATAGAATTTTGCACTTTGATTGATAGAACTTTGCACTTTGATTGATAGAACTTTGTACTTTGATTGATAGAACTTTGTACTTTGATTTATAAATATTTTTTGATTGAGAGAATAACTATTGATTTCCTATAACTCTTTACCTGTTTAGAGGAGAGTTATGTGTTATAGCAACACCTTATAAATATTGTCAGAGTTCTGCCTGAAGTATAAAAAAAGAACGAGGCTAAAGCTTAGCAGACGATTGGCTCTCAACCAATCAAATTAAATTAGTTTGGCGCACTAGGCGCGACATTTAAAATAATCAGTGCATTAAAATATATGAATATAAAATTTAAAAACATAATAACGCTAGCCATTAACTATATTATCCTTTCTTTTTATCTTTATTATTATCATTATTAGTTTCGATTCTTTTATCTGCCTTTAAGTAGGGGAATGTTTTTACAGTCTTGGAATTGATTTTTAATTATTTTTAAGATTTTTTTTCCTCGTTTCGTTATAAACAAAGAGAAATCGTTTAATTTTACCTTGTGTAATGCATTTTTAAATGAGTGATATTCGTTTAATAGCATTCCGTTTAATTGGAATATTTGAGTTGATTATTCCTGTTCAATTGAAATTAATGAAATACAATCATTAAAAGGGTTCTCCTTAAACAGGGGGAAAGAAAGGAAAAAAATGCGGGGGGGGGGGGCTGAGAAAGTTAGGGATAAGAGGACATAGAATGATAGAGACAGAGAAAGAGACAGGGGGAGAGAGACAGAAAAATAGAGACAGAGAGAGAGAAAGAGACATTGACTGAGAGAGAGACAGAGAGAGTGACACACACAGACAAAGAATGACAGAGACAAAGAGAGGCAGTGAGACAGAGAGACACAGAGACATAATCCCCCCCCCCCCCCACCAGAGATTAAGAGAGAGACAAGTAGAGATAGAGAGACATAGAGAGAGAGACAAAGAGAGACAGGGAAAGAAACAGAGACAGAGAGAGACAGAGAGAGAGAAAGAGAGAGGAAGAGAAAGAGAGAGAGAGAGAAAAAGAGAAAGAGAGAGAGAGAAAGAGAGAGAAAGAGAGAGAGAGAAAGAGAGAGAGAGAAAGAGAGACAGAAAGAGAGAGAGAGCGTGCTGTGATTCAAACAATGATCTAGTGTAATTAATATTCTACAACTAAAACAAATTAAAACAAATTAGCTCATTTATTTCATCCCAATCTCGTGCAGCAAATAAAAACTAAAACGCATCGATTTCCAATTTATCTTATTTTTTGTTTCTATCTTGAATTTCAGTTTTACCAATACAATCGCCCATCTGTTTATCTAAAACAGTTTAAATGTATTTAAGGACACGCTTGTTGAGTCAAAGTTGTCAGTCATCTCAAGAATACAATGTAGCCTCCATTAACTAAGCTTACGAAAATGTAAAGTAATGGTAGTGGGTTGGTTACACGCTCTTCTGTTGATCCGAGACTTTGCCGTTTCTAGTATGTAACTGGAAGCAGCAAAATGACGGGATTCAAGCTAGTTAATGTCATGGACAACACTTTTTTTTTTTTCGTTAGGCCCAACAGTTCATGATGTCATTTACCTCATAAAGGAAGGGGGGGGGGAGGGAGGGCCTCTTACATTGTAAAGAAAGTAAACTAGCACTGATACATCAAACACTTGTTCATAATTTAGAAATTCAAAATAAAAACCCAATAAAATACTCCAGATGCTAGTACGAATTCATACAAGTGCTCCTTGTTCTCAAGTGCTATTAGAGTATCGAATAGGTAGCCTTAATCAACCAGGAAAAACCAACGACATGCATGATTAGATTGACACATGAAGTACGAAGAATGTAATTATCTTCTCTGTAATTTAAAAAGATAAGAAAAAGCGGGTACGGTCATTGTGCTGGCCCAATAACACCCTTGCTGGCTGTTAGTCTTTCAAATAGGTAAGCTTCAAGCCCCTCACATCTCTAAGAATTGGAACAATTAGTAGAGTTTTTTTTTTTTAGTATTATAAATAAAAGTTTCAGTGTACCACGAGGCGGGTGACGTTTTTAATGAACTATGTTTTGACAGATGTCCAGATGTCTTGTGATCGATGTCCAGCTCTCTTGTGACCTTATTTACAATGTTTTGACAGATGTCCAGCTGTGCTGTGACATAATTAACAATGTTGTGACAGATGTCCATATGTGTTGTGATCGATGTCCAGCTCTCTTGTGACCTTATTTACAATGCTTTGACAGATGTCCAGCTCTGTTATTACCTTATTTACAATGTTGTGACAGATGTCCAGATGTGCTGTGACGTAATTAACAATGTTGTGACAGATGTCCAGATGTGTTGTGATCGATGTCCAGCTCTCTTGTGACCTTATTTACAATGTTTTGACAGATGTCCAGTTCTGTTATTACCTTATTTACAATGTTGTGACAGATGTCCAGCTGTGCTGTGACATAATTAACAATGTTGTGACAGATGTCCAGCCGTGTAGTGACATGTCTAGCTGTGTTGTGACATGATTTTGGGACAGTTATTATTTTATCTTGTGACGTAATTTACTATGTTGTGACAGATGTCCAGCTCTGCTGTGACAGATGTTTATCTGCGTTGACAGAGCCGTCCATTTTTTTGAGAAGTGTCGCTGAGTGCATGGAGTCTATATCTCCAGTCCTCCAGAACTTCATCACAGAGGCTGCTTCTAATATCTACAGTTCCACAGAAAGGCTTCCTCCCCCCTGCCTCCTACTTTCCTCCCTTGGTGATGTACGGCTGTCGCAGGACCACTTGGGCTGAGCATTCTTCCATCTATCTGGGTCACTGGCTTGTCACTCAGGCCCGAACTAAAGGCCAGCAATCAAGGCTGAGAGCTATCTCTGTGTGTGTCTTGTATTGATTCCACAGAGGACATTGAAATCAGATGTCTGGAACCGTTTGGCCTGGAGTTTGGTGTCACGTCTGGTCTTGTTAGAATGCGGGAAGAAACTCAAATTACAGAGAAGAGAGAGAGAAAGAGAGAGAGAGTGAGAGAGACAGAGAGAGAAAGAGAGAGAGTGAGAGAGAAAGAGAAAGAGAAAAAGAGAGAGAGAGAAAGAGAGAGAAAGAGAGAGAGAGAGAAAGAGAGAGAGAAAGAGAGAGAGAAAAAGAGAGAGAGAAAGAGAGAAAGAGAGAGAGAAAGAGAGAGAGAAAGAGAGAGAAGAAACAGCAACTGGGGTGAAAAAAACAACAACTGAGGAATCATTAAGAAAGAACGAAAGTACGCCAGAAAAAAAGAAAGAGGAGAAAAAGAAAGGAAGATAGAAAAAGAAAAGAGAGAAATTAAGAGAAAGGAATAATCTAAAGAGAAAGAAAGAAAGTGTGAAGTAAAAAACAGACAGAAAAACAACAGATTTAACTATGGCATGACAATGTTTCGCTTAATTCTTCCTGATCTATAAAAACATGAACGCAATTTAGCTCTTAGCACTGAAACAAATAAGACATAAAACATGACTTGTGACAAGCAGCACCATGGTTCCAATGCTAATGTGAGAAGAAGGCGGAGAAAGTATGGCGAAATATAAGCCCCGAGGAGGGCCCAACCACCCGCCCCTGGCCTATGAGGACGATCATTTTTGTATATATATATATATATACACACGTTTTAGACGGTAAATAGAAACAATAAAGTCTTAAGCCAAACCTCCTGCAGCTTTAAACTCTGGACTATCATCTTGACAGTTTGAAGAGCATGTCTCACCACCCGACACGACTCAATGGCTTTAAATTCTCTCTTTCTGTCCCATTTTTTGGTTCTTTCTTTCTAATCCTAACGTCTTTTTCTTTCTCTCTCTCTCTCTTTCCATCTTTTTACTTTATCTAGTTCATATTTCTTCTTTTTTTCTCTTTCTCACTATTAACTTTCTTTCTTTCTAACCATTACTTTTTTCTTTCTCTTTCTCTCTCTCTCTTTCACTCTCTTTCTTATTTTATCGTTTTTCTCTCTTTCTCTATCTCTTTTTCCCTCCCTTTATCTCATTACTTTTTCCCCCCCCCCTCATTCTCGCTCTATTACTTCTCTTTATCTCTCTCTTCCATTTCTCCCTTTCTCGTTATCTCTCTCTTCCATTTCTCCCTTTCTCTTTATCTCTCTCTTCCATTTCTCCCTTTCTCTTTATCTCTCTCTTCCATTTCTCCCTTTCTCTTTATCTCTCTCTTCCATTTCTCCCTTTCTCGTTATCTCTCTCTTCCATTTCTCCCTTTCTCTTTATCTCTCTCTTCCATTTCTCCCTTTCTCGTTATCTCTCTCTTCCATTTCTCCCTTTCTCTTTATCTCTCTCTTCCATTTCTCCCTTTCTCTTTATCTCTCTCTTCCATTTCTCCCTTTCTCTTTATCTCTCTCTTCCATTTCTCCCTTTCTCTTTATCTCTCTCTTCCATTTCTCCCTTTCTCTTTATCTCTCTCTTCCATTTCTCCCTTTCTCTTTATCTCTCTCTTCCATTTCTCCCTTTCTCTTTATCTCTCTCTTCCATTTCTCCCTTTCTCTTTATCTCTCTCTTCCATTTCTCCCTTTCTCTTTATCGTTTTCTCCCTTCCTATCTCTCCGTCTTTCTCCTTTCTCCTTGACCTATTTATAGCTCTGTACAGCAGGTCACGACGACCTCTACCCTCTGTTGCTCCGCATAGCTTCGACCCAAGGTCACCTATTACCACCCCATTCAGCACCCCTTTTAATTAAATCCCGCTAATTATCTACACGGCCGCCCCTCGCCTAACCCTAAATTACCTTGACCGCAGGTCAGTTATTACCTCAGACAAAACACACTTGTCGGTCACAATGATGGATGTTGTGAATAGCATAAGGGCAGATAATTCATCTCGAAAGGGAGTTAAACAAGGGCCATCACTATCTGTGAGTTCCTTTGCTTCATGCTGCCGAAGAATGGAAGTACGCCTTTCCTACGGTGCAAAAAAATTAGTTCAATTAACTAAATCTAGTAGTACTCTAAGTAACTTACAATTAAGTTAAATTAAATATTAATAGTTGCTGTTCATTAGTTAGTAAATAAAACAGGGTATGTCAGGTGAGAGTATATTACTTTATTATAGTCGGATTTGCACAGTTTGTTCCCTTGTTTTATTTTGGGGCTGTCCATTCACAATAGAAGATTAATAAACCATTGCGCAAAACTCACACAAAACGGCTAGAGGCAGGGTTCTTATCTTATATATTACAGACGTTACTTAAAAAAAAATGAAGATAATTTACGTCCTACTCATTTCATGTGTCAATCTAGTCATGCATGTGAATCAACGACTTAACTCTGCTCTTTTCCTGGCTGATTCAGGCAACCAATTTCAATCTTATATGGCACTAGGGAAGAAGGAGCACATGTACGAATTTGTTCTGTGAAATAAGAAATATGCCTCTATCTCTGTGTCTTTCTGAGTATTTAATTTATTTTGTTTTTCTATTAGTCAATTATGGTTCTAACCAGATACCATCAATACGATAGTTCAGAACGCATATCAGAAAACGAGGCGATTCGTTGCTATACAACATGTATCTGGAGCAAGTTTTCATTGTCATTCTAGGTAATCAGCAAAGGCAACTCAGCTCGAGCTGAATCTCAATGAAAAAAATTCCATTCTCTTCAATCGAATTGTGAGTCTGCAGTTTCATTTCTGCCTCCCATACTTTTATGCCTCTCAGCCTCAGTAATAGTTATTGATTGAGAAAGGCAATAATCAATGAACAACAGCAAAATCATTCATAAGATAATATTGTGATGTAGTCAAATAAAAAATCTATCATAAAACTATCTAGTCCAATAGGGCTTTCATCTATACTGCATCTTAACAGACACAAATTCCAGAGATCTTTAATCTTATTCTTCTTCTGCGTTGTCATTGTTATGTTGGAGTGTTCAGATGACTAGACCAATACATGAGATGAACTGAGCAGTGGTTTCCAAATCAGGGAGCTCTCCATATAGTTTTCTTTCTATTGGGGTGTTTTGGGGCCAGTGTCATATACGGGAATCTTGGTAAAGAGAGCAGTTTTGGAGGACGAGGTCGGCATTCTCTGGTGATACTCCACATGGGCAGATTTCACTGGTTCCAATTTTGAGCTTCCGGTACCTGTGTTGTCGCATTCTGTTGTGCCCGGTCCTGAGTCGAAAGATTAGACGTTGGTCTTGTCGGGATAGCTTATAGTAAGCGTCATCTTTCTTGCGATCTGGATGAGAGCTCGTCCATTTCTCATTTATTGTATTTACAATTAATTTCTTAAATTGTTCTGGATAGAGTGCGGAGTTTATTTGTGAGTTAGTTCTCCTACTCTTGGCAAGTGTGTCAGCCTTCTTATTTACTTCTAGTTGTATATGAGCTGGGATCCATTGAATAACAGTTTTTAATCTTCTATTTTAAATCATCTCTGTACAGATGTTCCGGGAAGGGCGATTATCTTTACATCTTTTGTAAACGCTTGTCTTCCATTTGTTTAATTTGCATTAAAAAACAAGTGCAAACTTTTTCATGACTTCATTTTTTGTTTACAATGTCCGTTTTTTTTTTTTTTGAACTGGACAATCTATTGACCTTATCAGTCATAACAAACAAATTCTTGTTTTTATAGTTTTACATTCTTTGCTATCAAACCTTTGTCCCTCCTGACTGACCAGCTAAACTGACGGAGGAAAATCTCCCTCCCTCCCCCTTTTCCCCCGCTCCATCAATGTTTAAAGTATTAATCAGAGCAACAGTTAAGGTCTGGGCAGAAATAGCTTCCATTAGGAGAACAAATCTCTCCGGATGAGAATAGACCGAGCGGCTTAGGCTAGCCTTCCACCCGGCGTCTATTCTGATGTTGATCCAGCAGAGTTTTTGGGAGGATAAAAGCTTTTTTTTGTTTTGTTTTTAAATACAAATAATTGTATACGAGTGACTCACAGAGGCGTCTCTTCAAAAATGATCTATAAGACAGATGTCCCGAGACGAATTTATAACTATGAAATATCAAACAGTTACAAAACAATTCATAATAAACGAAAATAAATTAATTACTTCAAATAAACAAAAGATAATTACTTAAATATGGGCTAAAGGAAATTACAGAAATAACAATAATATTTAGATATGACTCGATAGAATGGCTAGATATGGAATGGCTAGATTTACTTCAGCCAAGTTGAAAATGTTTTATGGAGAAATCTAATATATAAAGTAAAAAGTAAGAAGTATGTATGTATGTATGTATGTATGTATGTATGTATGCAGGCATGTATGTATGTTATGTATGTAAGTATGTATGTATGTATGTATGTATGTATGCATGCATGTATGTTATGTATGTATGTATTTATGTATGTATGTATGTGTGTAAGTATGTATTTATGTGTGAATGTGTGTATATATGTATGTATGTATGTATGTCTGTCCAATGGCTGTGTAAAGCGTCTAGTGTGGTACCTTGACATGTTGCCACCGCTGGCTAGCATCTGTGAAAGGGGAGCAGTTTTGTAAGTCTCTCTTGCCAGTACATAGCCTCTCCACAGCAAGTCCTATGCAGTACCTCCTCGTGGTGGCAGATGGAAACTGAGGCTGCGAAGCCTCAAGCTAAACTGCAAGGGTCTCGGAGGAGGATTGGCCCCAAGATGTGAGGCAGGCATGGCCCGTCGGCTTGCGGACACGCCCTGTTGCCCACAAACCAAAGCTATAGGTTAATAGCCGCACTGCCTTGTGTGTGTGTCCCTGTAAGGTCTAAGGCTAAGGGAGTAAACCCTAACAGAAAATCCGGTCCTGGAGCCCCGTAGGCGGGGGGACAGTAGTAAGACTACTGCTCTCTGGCAAACTCCTGCAGCCACCTTTCCCCAAATTGTGATGGCTCGCCATCCCTTTGGACCCGGTCAGTATGGAAGAGAGGCGTGTGCTGACGTGTGGGCAGCCCAGCACTCGCAAATTTACCGCCCAGGCTTTCCCCCAGCAATGGAGAGGTCACTCCATATCTGACAGTAATGTCTTTGAAAAAACACGGAGAGTGGTAGTTACCGGTGATAAGTTCCTAGCTGATTGGCGTAAGCTGGAACGCCAGGGACCACTCTTGACGGTAGGAGGGGCTTTTTAGCCTCACTGGATAGCTACTGCCTGCCTTAAGCCGAGCAGCCCTTGGACAATAAAGTGCTATCCCGCCACAGCTTGCCGCACCACTGGGTGCTTGGTGCTAAGACAAAATAAAAAAGCAAGCTGCTCACCCGCGCCTGCAAAAACAAAAGAAAACCCTCAACATAAAGGGTTTAGCAAGCTGGAACATACGGACAATGTGTCCTGGCTTCAATACTGACCCTGAACTCGTCACCGACATGCGTCAAACAGCTATCATCGACAGAGAACTCTGCAGATTAAACATTGATGTGGCCTGCCTGCAAAAAAACCCAGACTGGCAGACAGCGGATCCCTTACAGAAAGCAACTATACATTCTACTGGCAAGGAAAACCAGAACAAAGCCCTAGAATACATGGCGTCGGCTTCGCAATAAGAAACAGTCACGTCCCCTGCATCGCGATGTTTCCCTTGGCAATGAAAGAGTAGCACACATGACATTTGCATCACCGCAAGGCAAAGTTAATATAATCTGTGCTTACTCACCAACCCTGACTGCACTGGAAGAGGACAAAGACAGATTCTTTCAAGCTCTAGAGGACGTAATTAAAAGTATTCCAAAATCCGAGCACCTCTATATAAATGGAGACTTTAATGCCCGTGTTGGTGATGGCAATGATGCATGGCCACAATGCTTGGGACCTCATAGTGTTGGCAAAATCAATGACAATGGCCAAAGGCTACTCGAGTTCTGTAGCTCTCATGAACTGTGTGTACAAATACATTCTTCTCTGGCAAGGAACGCCATAAAGTCTCTTGGCAGCACCCACGCTCAAAAAGGTGGCACCAGCCTGACCTCTGCATCACCCGAAGGATGGATCTGAAAAGTGTCATCCACACCCGTTCATACCATAGTGCGGACTGCAACTCAGACCATTCACTAGTGCTAAGCAAAATCAAACTACTTCTCAAGAAGGCTTATACTTCCACTCAACCCAGAACTAGGCGAATTAACGTCAACCATGTAGGTGACCCAGAGAAGTGTGCACTCTTTGGCGAGCTCCTGAACAGTTCAATCCCCTCGTTAAGTGATGAAGAAGACATCTCTATCAGATGGGAGAAATTAAGAGATGTAATCTACAGTTCGGCAATCACCGCCTTTGGTTCCACAAAAACACAAAAATGTAGACTGGTTTGAGGCGATACTAGCACATATGGAACCTTGCATCGAGAAAAAGCGATCTGCACACCTCGCTCACAAGACAAAGCCAAGTCCATTTTCTTTGGAGGCCTTCAAAAGTGCTAATAAAGAGGCGAAACAAATGGCTAGAAAATGTGCTAACAACTTTTGGAGGGATACCTGCAACAGAATCCAAGACAGTCTCCACTCAGGAAATAGCAAAGCTCTATTTGATGGCATTAAAGCGGCCCTGGGTCCAACAGTGTCTAAGCCTGCCCCCCTTTTATCCAAATCAGGAGAAAAAATTACAGATCAAACCAAGCAGCTAGAACGATGGACAGAACACTACCTCGAAGTCTATGCCACACAGAATACAGTAGACGATGTCGCCCTGGCTTCTCTACCAGATCTTCCAGTACTGGAATGCCTAGATGAGCTTCCGAGCCTTAGTGACCTCAAAAAAGCAATTAACTGCATAAAAAATAGAAAATCTCCTGGGAGTGATGGTATCCCAGTGGAAGTAGTGAAAGTCAACGAATCACTCCTGCTCCCTGAACTCTATATTCTCCTCTGCCGCTGTTGGGAAACAGGTCATGTCCCACAGGACATTCGTGACGCAACTATAGTCACAATATACAAGAACAAAGGGGATAGGAGTGACTGCAACAATTACAGGGGTATCTCTCTCCTCAGTATAGTGGGCAAGATCTTTGCTAGAGTGGCACTATCCAGGCTGCAAGTGATAGCTTCTAGAGTCTACAAAGAGTCGCAGTGTGGATTCAGGAGTGGTAGATCCACTATAGATATGATATCTTCTCTACGACTACTGCAGGAGAAATTCAGAGAGAGAGACATACCCCTTTACATCGTTTTTGTTGATCTGACTAAAGCTTTTGACATGGTCAGCACAAGTGGCCTTTTCAAACTCCTGAGGAAAATAGGTTGCCCTCCCAAACTACTGAAGTTCATTGAGTGTTTTCAGGAGGAAACTAAATGTACTGTCAAGTTCAATGGAGCCGAATCAGCACCTTTTGAGGTTTGCAGTGGTGTCAAGCAGGGATGTGTACTCGCACTACTCTTTTTGGCATATTCTTCTCCTGTCTACTGCATTATGCGTACAACGACATATACAAAGTCGTGTTTCTCCATACAAGATCCTCTGGAAAACTATTTAATGTATCAAGGCTGCGGGCAAAAACCAAGGTTAGGAAGCTACTCGTCAGGGAACTCGTGTATGCTGATGATGCAGCTATTGTGGCTGATTCTGATATTCAGCTACAGTCCCTGGTTGACAAACTATCTGCTGCTTGCCAGAAGTTCGGCTTACACATCAGTCAAAGCAAGACTAAGATACTTGTCCAAAACACAAACCCTGCACCTCAAGTAAGCATTAATGGCCAACCACTAGAAATTGTTGATCACTTTTGTTACCTTGGCTCCATCATATCCAACAACACTCTACTGGATAAAGACATAAACAACAGGATAGCCAAGGCAATGGCCACCATGTCACGGCTGCAGAAAAGAGTCTGGGACAACATATTGCTGACTAGCAGTACTAAAGCCCTAGTCTACCGGACCTGTGTGTTGAGCACCTTGCTGTACGGAAGTGAAACATGGTCAACCTACTCATGGCAGGAAAAAAAGCTGAATGTTTTTCACCTCCGATGCCTAAGGCGGATCTTTAAAATAAGGTGGCAAGATAAGATAACCAATGAGGAAGTGCTACAAAGAGCAGGGTGCCAGGACATCCGCTCTGTTATCAGCAGCAGACGCCTTGGCTGGCTTGGCCACGTTCGTAGAATGCCAGTCGGTCGACTTCCACAGGACATCCTGTATGGCGATCTAATAGAAGGCAGGAGAGCCGCTTGTCGCCCACTTTTACGTTATACGGATGTATGCAAACGCGACATGAAGCTCTTCAAAATCGACACTGGCAACTGGGAAGAGGTGGCACTGGACAGATCCTCATGGAGAGAGAGAGCATAAAGGAAGGGTTAAAGATTGCAGATGTCATACACAACAGAAGCAGAAAGAAGGGTGAAAATGCAACGGCGCCTGGTGATTATATATGCCCAACCTGCGATCGCAGCTGTGTATCAAGGATTGACCTCTTTAGTCACACAAGAAGTTGCAAAGGGAAAATATCGTCTCTCGAGACGTAAAATGCCACAGATGTATGTATGCATTTTTGTATGTGTGTATGTATGTATTTATATATGCATGTATGTATTTATGCATGTGTGTATGTTTGACCAATCTTGATAAAACTTGGCATAAATGTTCCTTAGATCATGGCTGAGACCGTAGTGTATGTGTAATGTCCAACCCTCAACCGGACGGCCTTAATAAAATTCCTAATTGTATCTCTACTAAAGAAAGAAACTTTTTTTTATCTAAATCGGGTAAACGAGTTGTCACGGTATTTTATATTTGATATCAATATGTCGGCTAAAAACGGGTTCACCCATTTTCACTCTCTCTTTCATTTTCATGGCAAAAAAAAAAATTAGGCATAGATCTAAATCCAATCCAGTGAGACTTAAACTAAGGTAAGCATGTCGCGGGTCATATCCAGCTGGTATGTTTATTAATAAAATATAGTTTCCCTTTCAGACCTTGCTATCTATAGGGCGGATGATGTAAAGGTCATCTGTTTCTGCGGCCTACAGTTAACGAAGGTGTAATGTGGCAAGCTGAATGGATGTCACTAATTAAGTTTTATTTCAAAATATGCAGTGTGAAATCTTTTGGTGCCCATGTTGTAAATACAAAAACGTAATTTCAAATTCCCACGGCTTAATCAAAAAAAACGATCTGAATTTTTTTTTGGATGAACTGTAAATTACCTGGCGTCCGAATCGGAGGCCTTTGGTTCGAATCTCGGGGAAAACTAAGATTTTGAATTTCGGGATTTCTAAGATGCCTCTGAGTCCACTCAACTCTAATGGTTACCAGACTTTAGTGGGGAAAGAGTTAAGGTGGTTTGTCGTTTTCCTGGCTACATGACACCATTCTTAACCGTAGGCCTTAGAAAAAGATGACCTTTATATCATCTGCCCTTTAAATAGGAAAGTCTGAAGGGGGTACTTTACTTTTTTCAATGAATCTGATGCTGGTCAATAATTTGATATCCAATACATCTCTTGCAACACTTTAGTATTGCAATAAGTCTTTCCAGTGAAATTCTAACAATTAAGTTCTACTTTTAACAGATAATGATTTATGCATAAGACGGTGCGCAAAATGTTCAAGGAAGTCCTGTTGTTTAGCTGTGTACTGAACATAAAGAAACATGTGAGACAGGAACGGTAATTCCTGCTGCATCAGAGTTCAGAACTTTAAAAAAGATGGTTAATGAGTGTGTCATGCGGCCAGCACAACGACCAACTGCTTTTACTTTTCCCGTCGGGTACGTCAGGTACCCATTAGAGTTAGGTGGACCTAAAAATACCCAAAGTGAAAATCATAGCCTTCAGCAGGATTCGAACCCGGGACTCAGCCACCGTGCCTCCAATGGACCTCATTCGCCACTTGATAATATTGATAAAACAACGAAAAAATAAGATGACTATGATAACCATTGTTGATTAAAATTAGATCGTAATTTGTATAGAATCACGTGGCTCAATGTTGTTTGTTTACGATTGCTGAATGAGGTCAATTACATGACTGATACAAATTAATTAATATTAATACACTTAATCTAAACTTTGTTGTTGTTGCTGTTTTTAAAAGAATTTGTATATGTTAAATTTGAATTGATCTGTTGAAATCGCTCTTCCAACCAGTGGCTCAGACCTGGAAAACAAACTGGAGATATTGTATTACATTCTGCTTGTTATATCGCCACAAGCTGAAATTGTTCTCTGATTCTCTTGGAAGCTTAGTTTCATTCTAAATTCTGTCTTTTTTATTTGTTTCATTTTTTTTCTTTGGCTTGTCTTTTGTGTTCTTTTGTTTCGTATTGATATCAGCTTTACATTTTGAAACACAGCTATGTAAAGACTGATCTCGTATCTCTTAGCACAAACATAAAAATAAAAATGGAAATTACTTTTTTTTTTGATTCCAAATATTTTTCTTTCGCTATTTTTTGTTTGTTTTCCATTGAAATTTTTTTTTCTTTTTGTTGCTGGAAAATTTAGCGTTTTAAAATGTTTATATTTTTCGCCCTTCTTTTTCTCTCATATTTTTAATCATTCGGATGTAAAGAATCAGTCCTGCTTTTTATTACCAAGCGCATTTTAATTTAGGATTATATCTTCTAAAAGAACAAGCGATTTTTTATATATAAGGCGCGGTGGCTGAGTGGTGAGGCGGGTTCGAATCCTGGTGAAGGCTGTGATTTTAATTTCGGGATCTTTGGGCCCCTCTGAGTCCACCCATCTTTAATGAGTATCTGACATTAGTTTGGGAAAGTAAAGGCGGTTGGTCGTTGTGCGGCCACATGACACCCTCGATAACCGTGGGCCAAAAAAAAAAAACAACAGATGGACTTAACATCATCTGCCTTATAGATCGCAAGGTCTGAAAGGGAAACTTTACTTTTAGAGTTAGCTGCTCTTTATTTACATCTTGATTATTTTTTTTTTAAAGCAATATGTAGAAATGTGGGGGCTGTATAATGGACTTGGAAGAATAGCGTAAGCTAATAAAGAGGAAGAGTGTGTAAGATGTTGAACAAAAAAAAATAGGTCAAGGACGCAGAAATATAAATGTGTTTTGGTTTACTTTTTTATAATATTAACTCTTTCTCTCCTAACTGACGATACCAAAACGTTGATTCCACCAGAATGTGGTAAATAATTACGGAGAGAAAGATATGAAGAGATCACTGTCACCAAGTAAATAATAATCAATACTTTGTGCTACAAGTGGATGAGAGGCGCGGTGGATGAGTGGTGAAGCGCTTGGCTTCCGAACTAAAGCTCCCTGGTTCGAATGCTGGTAAAGACTGGGATTTTTTCTTTTGGGATCTCTAGGGAGCCTCTGATGGCACCCAGTTATGGGTACCTGGCATTAGTTGGGGAAAAGCAAAGGCGGTTGGTCGTTTGGTTTGCCGCATAACACCCTCGTTAACCCTAGGCCACAGAAACAGATGACCTTTACATCATAGATCACAAGGTCTGCAAGGGGAACTTTAAATTTGATTCTACAGTCCTCAGAAGTGTACAAAAAAAATAAAGCATATAATTTTAAAAACACATATCTTATCAAAACATTCGTATTTCGTACATTGAATACGCGGAAGACTTTCTTGTAAAAAAAAAAATGTATCAATTATTTCAAGTAACATTGTTTGCATAGCTCTATGCATTATAGAAAGGTTTGTTAGTCACTGTAGTGTTGGATGTAATGAAATCTTTTGACTGTCTTCAGGCTGGTGAGACGCGGGTTATGTTAACTTGAAGTTATTTCAACAAACCGGACACTGAGCGCAACACTACTGAGCTAAAAAGGCGTTGTTTAAGTCTTAAGATAAGATAAGATCAGATAATTTTATTGGTCCAAACAGATGGAAACGAAGTGTGACTGCAAAAGTCCACCTCAGCATGATTACTATAACAATAACAATATGAATACAAAACAAAAAACATATACAAACGAAACACATACACACTCACAATCAGCGCTTTATAAATAGACTTCTACGTACTTCTCGGTGACGAGATGACCTTGTAACACTCTGATCGAAAGTGGGATAAAGGCGTTTAAAAATATTTGTGTTTTAGCTCTAATGGAAAGGACACGGCCACTTCGTCAAGATCGGATATAATCCACACAAAAGGATCTTCGCTGTCACCACAAGATAAAGTGAGTCTAAACTACTTTGTCATCCAAGTGGCTGAGGACTTTGCACTGGGGTTTTATGCCTCCGCATGTGGCTGATGAGACCTATGTGAGCCCGGAATGTTCGGCCGCACACTGGGCAGGTTAATCCAGCTGGAGCTAGTGTCGTTTGCCTTGCTTTTCTTATCTGGCGTTTTTCTTCTGCCAGCTTTGTTTTCTTTTCCTCAGCAACCAGTGCGTCAGTTTTCACAGCGCGACGCCATGATGCTCTGTCATGTGCCTCTTTCTCCCAGGTGCCTGGGTCTATGCTGAACGCCTTCAGAGAAGCTTTGAGGGTGTCCCTGAAGCGTTTTCTTTGACCACCTTGCGAGCGCTTTCCTTCGCTTAGTTGGCCATACAAGAGTCGTTTAGGGATGTGTGGTCTTCCATTCTGCAGTCATGTCCTGCCCATCGCAACTGGGACTGCATCAGGATTGTGGATGCTTTGCGGACACGCTCTTTGAATGACTTCAGTATCTGGTATTTTTTAACGTAAGGTCACGGTCGCTAAGCTAAAAATGAACAAAAAAACCAAAAAAGGACACCATTCAGACCTTTACGGTCATCTCGTCAGTTTCTGTGGCCCAGCAGCCGCCTTTACTTTTCCCTAACTAATGTCTGAATTCTAACACGAGACCCCTGTTCAGAAGCCAATCTCTTTCCCACTCAGCCACTACACCTCCAAACCAAATATAGCCATTCATCTGTACGTGCCAGATGAAGTATTAAAACTTGCCAGGTTGTTCTTTTTTATTAAAAGATATTAATTTATGTATTTAAGAGTGGTTTCTATTATTTTTTTTACGAATGCTAGTCTCTGTAACAAGAATTGGCAGTATATTTCTTTCTAAAGAATGCTTGAAATATAGTTCAGCTCTGTAGTTGGAGATGGTTCAGAATTTTTATGTTAAAATCTTGTTTCTATCTACATGTCTCCTTACTAAAAGGCTAAAGAAAATCTTTTGATTTGAAAAAAAAAATAGGTAAATTATTATGGAGCATGTGTGTGTGAGTGTGTGTTTCTACGGTGACGCTGAGAAGAAGTTAGCGATTGGTTGGCGGCTATTCAGTGTGAGTGATGTAAGATAAGCGGCACTGTCGTCAGCGTAGACAGACACAACCAGATCGCTAGAGTGAAAAGACGTGTTTTTGTGGTTAGATTTTGTTCCATTTTTATATCATTACTAAAGTCAACTATATTTATTTGATTTCAACACAAGTTGAATTTGTCTCTATTGTAATAAATTTAATTTAGTTTTGTCTACAAAGAAGTTATTCAAGTTATTTCAAGTTTTATTAATTAATAGCGGTTTAGATGTCCGCTAGCATATTGGTGCTACAAGTAAACGACTGGCTCCAACATAGATGCTAAGTTTCTTGTATTTAAGTATTTTGAATTAGTTTGAACATAGGCCTACATCTATAACAATAGTTTTCATCACAGCGAGTCACACCTTCATTATGGTGGCCACCTTCTGCACCATTAAATCACCTCAACTCCCAATTTAACATCTCCATCATCACCATCTTACTGCACCATTACATTTTTCTTTCTTCTGTCCATATCGGGAGAGAACTTCAACTTGCAATAAGCCCTCGAGCCAAACATTCCCCCAACAATATATTTTTCATCATCTTTGTCAAGCATTACCCCGCCTTCTAATCGAGAGTCTTGTTCACTTCGATTAAGAGCTGGTGATTTCTTGTCGGGACCCCCCCCCCCTTCCCTTGTTCTCTCATTAGTTCCTATCCCCCATCCTTTCAACTGCCAGTTCCCTAGCTCCCAGAGAGGCGCCCTCTCTCCCTCCGTAATGTCAGACACTGTACTTGCACATTGAACAAAGCAGCCTGGTGCCGACCATATTTTAGGAGTAATTAATGTGCTTTGTCTTTCGAGACACGTGAAGAGAACAGTGTCCAGTTTCATGGACAAACTGGTCATTATTCGGATGATCATTAGTCTAGTCTTCTCAAATTATAAATGTCATAGTCACGTTTCAAGGCGAGAGACAGTGTTAGAAAGAAAAGAAATGAACAGACTGGTATACCAACAGACAAACGGACAGACAAACAGATCGATAGATAGATGAAAAATAGTTAGATAGATAGATAGATAAATAGATAGATAGATAAATAGACATGTAGAAAGATAGATAGATAGATAAATAGATAAATAGATAAATAGATAAATAGATAAATAGATAAATAGATAAATAGATAAATAGATAAATAGATAAATAGATAAATAGATAGATAGGAAGATAAAGATATAGATAGATAGATAGATAGATAGATAGATAGATAGATAGATAAAAATTTAGTACTTTAAAAAACAAAACAAGTAAACATGTGGATTTAACACATTTAACAAACATTGTACTTTTACTTAGAGCTGCGCCACATAAATAACTAAGGAAAAAAAATAGAATAAAAAGAAAAAGAAAACAAATAATGCTGCCGAAACAAAACAAAAAAATAATTAAAAAATTTTGTCCTTGTAGTCTAAAAATATCCACATGAGAAGTCGACGAAACAAAACTCTGTGTAATCAAAACAAAACTACGGCAAGAGTCTTTTGTTTCGTCTACAGCATCATGATCTTATTCTAGTTCAGCTTTTTGTTCTGCAGGCTCCTCCCCTTTGTACAACTGAAACCCGACATAGAAAGTTATTTGTTTCAAAATTCACAAGTCAGATTATGTTTTAGGATTGGGTGTGATGTAAATGTGTTGTAAATTTTGTCTTCTCTAAGCCCGTCAGGAGAAGTGATAAGAGAAGAAACCATGACTTAGTGGGTCAATAGCTTCCTGTCCATTGAGAATCCTTGACCTACATTTTACTGCATGAAGATGAGGAGTGCCTATGATTCTATGGTACATGTGTGTGTGTGTGAGACAGAGAGAGAGAGAGAGAGAGAGAAAGAGAGAGAAAGAGAGAAAGAGAGAAAGAGAGAGAGAAAGACAGAGAGAGAGGAAGAGAGAGAGAGAGAGAAAGAGAGAGAGAAAGACAGAGAGAGAGGAAGAGAGAGAGAGAGAGAAAGACAGAGAGAAAGACAGAGAGAGAGGAAGAGAGAAAGAGAGAGAGAAAGAGAGAGAGAGAAAGAGAGAGAGAAAGAGAGAGAGAGAAAGTGAGGAGAGAGAGATAGAGAGAAAGAGAGAGAGAAAGAAAGAGAGATAGAGAGAGTTTGAAGGTTGTAAAAGACAGGCGCACATTAATATATCTTAAGATTCACTGATACTAGCGCTTAGACCCGTCCTGTCTGGGAATCAAATCAAATCAACGAGAACTCGGGAGTAACAGAATACTAGTTTAGTTTTGACTTAAAATTGACTTCTGTCTTAAACTCTCGAATGTAAGGGTGAAAAAAATCTACATTTCAACTGAAATGACCTGACACCCTCTCCCCCCTTTCATCCTTGAAATCCCACCTAACAAAAACGCCAGAAGCAGGGTCACACTAATTATTTTAGGGATTCTCAAAAAAATAACAATCTTTACAAAATATGCTCGTGAAGGGGGGAGTTTTTGGTCTTTTTTGCTAGCCTAGAGGCCTAGAGTCTCAAGATACTTAGTCTCAACTCTACTGACAGTTTGTAGTAACGTCTATGGCATCTCCTCTTGTAACGCCTACAGTAACTTCTCTGGTAACGTTTTAAGTAACTTCTTCCTTAACTCTTCTAGAAACGTCTCTAGGGATTGCTATAGTAGCTTGCAACTTTTAAACTTTCCACAAATGAACGAACAACCGTACTGATGGTAATAAACACATTTCTTCTTAAGCGGACAACGGCTTTGCGTCAGATGTGGAAACATGTGTAGTTCAAAACTGGGTTTGCAGAGTCATAGGAAACACCGCACTCATCCTTAAACTTCGGAATCGAAAACATCGCCGTTAATACAATAAAAAGAAGAAGCTGCATACATTTTGTAAACTTTATACAAACATTATATTTTATATCTTTCCCCTATGATGTTATATTATGCAGCTTTTGGATTTACTAAAGCTCTTAATAAAACAGTTCACATTTTTTTTTTACTTTTTTTCAGCTCTCCCCTTCACCATATCCCCCCCTCTCGTTTTTCTCTCTTCCTAGTCTAGACCCCCCCCCCCCCCCATCAGTGTTATTCAATGTCTGATTAAAAGCCCCAAAATATTATAGATTTCGAGCATAAGAGAATGTAAAAATAAAATGTTTCTAATTAATTTTCTTTCATATATTTTTAAAGTATCGCATCAAGAAATAATAAGAATGTGATATTGTGGGGATATCTAATAAAAAAACAAGGTATTTCATCACAGAAATGTAATATCCAAGCTTCTGTGAGTCCAAAAATTAAACTCTCTGAAAAGAGATGAGAACTTAAAGCCAAAACAAATATTTCCGAGCCAAAAGAACTAATAACTTGAATCTTAGAAGAGAAAAAGAGAAATAAAGGTTAAAAGAATCGAGAAGCCAAAACTCTAAATATAAATAAAAAAACAAACACATTGCAAAATATAAAGCCTTCAATTCTGATTGATATCCTTTGCGGGATTTACCGATTTTAAAAAAGAAAGTAGGTTTGGGTAAAAATAAAAAAAGGAATGAAAAAAGATGGAGAAAACAAAAAAAAGGAACAAAATTAAAGAAGGGAAGAAAATGAAGGAGAGCACACGTGGATAGAGAGAGAGAGAGAGAGAGAGAGAAAGAGAGAAAATTACAAGAGCCTTAGTCTACGTGTCCAGGCGTACGGGGTTTAATCTTGGTGTGAACGATGAAGTGTCTAGAGAGAGTAACTCGGGGACTTAATCAAGATAAAGATCCAGAAGACTTCTCTCTCTCTCTGGTCCTGGCTGGTCGTCTGATCAAGATGTGCTGGAAGAAGAACTTGTGAGGAAAAAATTAGGGAGGAAGTAGGTAAAAGAGGATGAGTGACTGATGGACTAGAGAGGAGGGCGAAGAATAGATGACATTTTTAAAAAATTAGAGTGAGAGAAAGAGAGAGAGAGAGAAAGAAAAGAGAGAGAGAAAGCTCTAGATCTTAGTTTTCTAGATCTTAGCTTCCAAGATAATCATTTTCAAGATCTTTGTTCTCACTATCAATGTTTTCTTTTTTTTTCTTCTCTTAAACATTGATCTCTGGTTGTCTTCAAACAAAATAACAAATTATTTTTTTTTTAAAATATTAATTCTTCCTTTATGAAGCTGGCTATAAAATCTAATATCTCATTCCATTTATTAATTGAAGTGCTTCAATGGAATATTTCCAGTGAGATTGCGCAATCAAGTTCTTCAGAAGACGGTACACAAAATGTTCATGTACGCATCATAGACTTATATATACTATATCTAGACTTGAAATCGGAAATACATACTTATCCGCGAATGATCGATTTACAGACCTATATATATATATATATATATATATATATATATATATATATATAGAGAGAGAGAGAGAGAGAGAGACTTTTATGTACATAACTCTTTCTCAAGCTTTAAGGGAAGTCGCCCGAATCATTCTATTCTGTCTAAGAAATGGTCTTTAGTTTTCGAAAGTTTAGAAATAATGCAAAATCATTTCTTGGATTTTCTTAAGAATGGGCTATTAATCACAGAATTATATATTCATGCTAATATATGAAACAAAGCCATTTCCTGTTTGTTTCCATTAAGATAATGTTTCAAAAATCTGTCGTTGATTTTAATAATTCTACGTACATTTAAATAGATTGATTACCTAGATCTTTCTAGATTATGTATCTAAAAATTGCAAAATAACAATTACGAAATGAGAGTGCTCTTATTTTTCATGTTTAATTACTAGATCTATATCTAAACATTAAGTTATATGTTAGATAGGTTAGAGTTGAAAAAAAAACTTTACATCTTAAAACTACTTTTCAACTTTGTAAAAAACTTTTCAAATTTTTTGTAGTTTTAAAAGATCTCCATGACTAGTCTAGATATAATATATGTCTATCGTACGCATCTTTTTTTATTCAGCTCTTATCTGAATACAAAGAAACATTTGAGTCGAGTGCGGGAATTTCCGCTAAAAACGTGCAAAATAGACAAATTTGATTATAAGATGACAATATTTTGAAAAATTGTATAACTGTTTTCACTGTTTTAGTTAGAGATATACATAAAGTTTCACATTTCTAGAAAAATCATTAGAGCATTTTTCGAAATGTGTGTCAACCCATGAAGAGTTCGAAAGCTAATAACGGGGTTTTAAAATAACTTTTCTTTTTTACTGTACAATCTAGGTACAAATAAAACAAAAATTATTTTCCCGTGATTAAAACAAATTGCTTAAAAAAATATTTGTGGCTTAAAGCTACAGCGTAGAGTTATTATAAGGCTTATGAGACGATAATCAAATAAATTCTCACTTTTTGAAAGGCGTATTAATTGGGAAGTCACGCGATGAGAGAAAGTAGTGCCAGTTGAAAAAGAGAATGGGAGGACATCATATTTTTTAATTTAAGTTTTGAACTTTGACTCTCTCTCTCTCTCTCTCTCTCTCTCTTGAATCAGGTGTAGCGGTTGACACAGACACATGAAATAAGTTCACAACTCGTAGTTTGAAGCTGGACCTCACTTTGAAACAAGGTCAAATTTTGATGACATATACCAAGAGTAATTAAAGCGCCATCGGATAGCCATCATCTGCTGTGAAATATTCATTCTCTGAACATTCAGACTAGTTAACCCTTTCAGAAAAATTATTTCTTTATGTAAACTCTGTTTCTCACCCTTTCTCCTTCACCATCCTTTCGTACATCCTACTCATCTATAAATCTACCATTTACCTAACACTGCTGGTATTAGACATTATGATGTATGGGACAGATGATGTTAAGATCATCTATTTCTTTGGCCAACAGTTAAAGAGCACAGCGACCAAACGCCTTTACTTTCCCCAACTTAAGTCAGGTACCCATTAGAGTTGGGTGGACTCAGGGGCGCCCTAAAAATCACGAAATTCAAAATATCAGTCTTCCCCGAAATTGGAACCCAGGATCCACCGCGTCCCACTTCTCTCTCTCTCTCTCTCTCTCTCTCTATCTATCTATCTATCTATCTATCTACTATCTATCTATCTATCTATCTATCTATCTATCTATCTATCTATCTATCTATCTATCTATCTATCTATCTATCTATCTATCTATCTATCTATCTATCTATCTATCTATCTATCTATATGTTTGTTTGTCTTGAATACTTGGAACTCTAATATCTTTACTTAAGGACTTCATCAATGTAACCAACACTGTGCTTATCATCTTAAACTTCCTAAAGGACTTTACACAGTAAACATCTTTTCTTTCATAAACTCTGTCTTTAGAAACGAGTCTCAGACTCGGGAGTTTACCATCATTCCCTGTGCCCCGTGGCTACATATTTTCAATATTTTAAGAACAGCGAGAAAGAGAGCTTCCCATATTTCTTGACACCAGATACTTGTTCTGGGGCCAGAACTGTAATGTTTCATTTAGAAGAAAGAAGACTAAAATGAATATAGTTTGAGAATCGTTGAGATTGTGTTTTGAATCTTTAGGGATGGATTTTTTTTTGGTTACCTTTCTGAGAGGTCAATTATGCCGGGCTACGTAGATGTGTGAAACGGCCCTGGGGGTCACATCCATTGTTCTAAGAGATATCTGTGCCGCGTCTTTAGCTCAGCTCGCCTGTGGCCCCGGGCTACTTATCGGTCAGTTTTTTTTTTCTTTAAACTTCTGAGAAGGTTTTGATTTAGGGCTAGAAGACTAATTGGAACGCTGGTCAGATTCAGAGCTCGACACAAAACTATCTGAAATTTTAGAAGACTTAAAACTGTAAATTATTGACTAAACTTTTATTCATCTACAAATTGTTACACCATAATATCTTAGGAAACTAGGAAAATTTGTATATTGACTAAACAAGATAATTTTTTATACAGTAACCATTAGTACAGTGGCGTAGCTAGGAATTTGCCATTATTTGTGGGCCCGGGGTGTTGACCTCTGTATGGAGCCCCTGCATTTTGACATTCGACATAATGACATGAGATTATGGCGTAATATTTAATATTTTATGTAAAATAAAAATTTCAAATACTCATTTGGGGCCCCCCTCAAGTGGGGCCCCGAGGGGATTTTTAAATTTATCCCCCCACCACCACCAAAGCTCCTATACTGCCTCAGTAGTCAAATAACCTAATTTAAGTTTAAAAGTATTTCTTTTATACATTAAAAATAATATTATAACTGCCAAACTAGAGTTTTCCCAGTGTGGCCAACGAGCTAGTATATTTTTCCCAACGATATTCATCAACTGTCAAACTTCTAGGAAAATCATTAGAGCCATTTTGGAGAGCCGTGTCCAGGTTTCACTCTGCAGGTCTTAGTTTCTACGAAGGTACAAGTTGAATAGAGATATGGTAAATAAAGTATCCTATAGCACTCAAACATAGCAACCACTTGTTGAAGAACTTTGTCACTTTATCCCTTAAAAAAAACCCCAATAAAAACCCAATTACATAAGATCTGGAAGGACAAAGTGGTTGGCTCCTCTACATCATGGCTAGAATAGAAAGATTTCAGCTGGGTCGGCCTTAGGCCGTTTGCTCCAATTGGGCACCGCGCCTGGAAGGGGCCACGCAATTTACATTAAGCATATCACTATCAATCATGGCTCTTGTCACAGGCTTTTAAAGATCTAGGACTTGGACGGTTAACATATTTAGTGTAGGTCTATCGTACGGTTGATGTAACTTTATTTAACCCACAGGCACCTATTGCGTTTGAGTTGCTTCCTTATGCATGTTGTATAACAAATGCTAATATAGCACTACATGATCAAACGCTTTTAGCATGAACTATTTTTATTATTCAAATGGCAACAGAGATCTTTCAATACAACGTCCTAGACATTGTTTCGTCTATTTATTTTCTAATATTTTCCAATTATCCTCTTTTCAATTTCTTACTTTATTTTTAGTCCCCCCCCCCCTTACGTTTTTCCACATTTCCCCTGATCGCTTTGTCTTCTTCATTTCTCTTACTGAGTAAAATAAATTTTAAAAAGTAAACAAAGAGCATATAACTGTGATTGACTTGTATGTTTAAATATCTCTGTTTCTCCAATGTCGGGCGTAATTTGAGTTCAATAGTCAGAAGATAGCAAGTGCCCCCCCCCCCTCCTAACCACACACGTAACAGGAACACACACACACACATAGTTACGTATCCAAAAACACACACCAAGAAACAGCAACAGATACAGAAACTTGAAGCGAGCTGCAGTCTTTGAGGGTTATTCTTGTCTTTTTAGCGGCCCGCGAAAGGGGAAAAGACGCTATCAGTTTTTTGTGGTCTGTCTGTCCGTCCGTCTGTCCGTCCTGTTTAGATATGGTTAACTAGAAAAGATAGCGAAAATACGTTATCATAATATTTTAGACCATTCAAAGTTCTGATGCAACGGCTACTTTTTTTATTTCTGAAAGAGAAAAATCTAATTTTTTAAATCACTTATGCAAGCAGTTTTTTTCATAAAAATACATCACTTTTACAACTAATCACTATTAAAATTAACAAACACGGGAAGCTCTTTAGTAGGCTAAGTTACGTACGTTCTGTCATACTAATTTACAACTATTTACTATTTATATTAACAAACATGGGTTTCTATTTTGTAAGGGAGATGACTATTTACCATATTTTTTACATATTTATGCAAACGGTTTTAGATTTTTTTTGTACAATTCTAGTAAGTTCTGTCAAACTAACTAATACATTTACAAATCTTTATTTCTTTTTAAAGAGAAAAATTTATTTAGTATGGATATAAGTGGAACATAATGTAAAACAACAAATAATAAGTAGTTTTTCATATTATTGGGTCAACTGCAATAGCACCCACATAGATGAAACACTGAACTAGAGGATTTACTCAAATGTACCACTTATTTTGAGACTTTCAATATGAGATTGACCATTTACAAAATAATTTGATAATTAGATATATACTATAAGTTAGGCCAGGTTCACAACCAACTTCACATTCACTTTCATTTATTCGTTGGTCTGCTGGACCGTTGGCGCACCACACAAGATCTGTTAACCTTCTTTCTCCATTCTTCTTTGTCATTTGCCTTTGATATAATTTCATTCTGATTTTCTTTCGGAAAACATTAAAAAACCAGCACTTTCACCTGCCTGGGTGGAACACTTCGGGGCCGATTTTGAGTCTATGTTTTCACACAGACTGTCTTTGTAACTTAATTTTGTTTTCAATATAAACGGATAAGTCAGAACTTGATTAGAAATATGTGAAATCGTAAAAAAAAATATATTGTGTAAAACTGATACCGAGTCAATAAATGAAACATTAGAACCGCATATTTTAAAGTTAGGAATCTCTTTGTGTGTGTGTGTGTGTGTGTAAAAAGACAAAGTTTCAAATTAAATCTCTTCAGTGTAATATTTTTTGAAAGAAGTCTTGTCTTCCCTGTGTCTCTAGAGAATGTTCGATACTCTATCAGGAAATTCACAATTCGACAGAGGTTTTTGGACACAAAAAAAAAATCCTTTTAAGCAATTACCCATTTTTTTTTAAATAAAAATTTCAACTCCGAACATTTTTACAATAATTCAAGCCAGAACTTCATGGCTGAACTTTGGTGGACACAAAACCTTGTGTGGACACAAAACCTGGGTGGATGAGTCTTGGACACATATCTCAAAAAAACGGCTATAACAATTTTCCAAGAAATTTAACAGTCGATGTGTATCGCTGAGAAAAGCATTACTAGCTAATAGGCCACACGGGGGGAAACTCTAATTTGACCGATATAGTTTTTCAAAGCCAAAAAAGGAATAAATTTAAATTAATATCTGGCACAGTGGTTAGTGTATTGGCTTGAGTAGGCTTCAGCCATCAAGTTCAAATTCAAATAGTACAGTTTTTTTTAAAATATGAAATTCAATTTCAAAAGCAATCACGGTAACATTCACAGAGATACCTCTTCTTTTCTCAGACCCTCCCCCCTCCCATTTCCCCAACTGGCCCAGATAAGTGATAGGATCATAGCGTAGTGAGAAAGCCAATTGCATGAAATAGCGCTAAACAAAAACAATTGCTAAACAAAATATTTCTTATCGTACAGATTTATTATTGTTAGTCTAGATCTATTACTATAAAAGTAACAAACACAAACACACACAACAATCACACATACACAACCAGTTTTGAAGCAGAAATGAGAAGACATTTAAATTAAACATCCGAACCGGGTCGTGTGCGGTTTGGTCTGTCGTTCGATAGTCTTAGGTTCGATCTTGTCGTCATCTTGCTTGAGGTTTAATTTGGTTGTAATATTTTTGAATCTTACGGAACATCCGAAACATTTCAAACAACCAAACAAAATCTCGTAGGTCTGTAAAGACCTTTAGTGATGTATGAGACAGATGTTCTTATTTCTTGTTTAAGGACATTTTTTTTTAAGTCTAGTGACTAGTGTATAGACCCGATGAGGCTGGTGTTGTGGGCTAATCTAATGTGACTTCGACTATGTATCAATTATTACTTAACATTAGCCACAGAACATTACAAGTTGAATATAATTGATAACAACATTCAGTTCTATAAAATGATACTTTATTAACCATTGGGAAATTACTATTCGTTTCTATTCAAAACACAACCTACTTCTAACATAACGCCATCTTGGTCCCTTGTTTGCCTAAGTCTACTACGTCATTAGTCTGTCTCACTACGTCATTAGTCTGTCTCACTACGTCATTAGTCTGTCTTACTACGTCATTAGTCTGTCTTACTACGTCATTAGTCTGTCTCACTACGTCATTAGTCTGTCTCACTACGTCATTAGTCTGTCTTACTACGTCATTAGTCTGTCTTACTACGTCATTAGTTGGTCTTACTACGTCATTAGTCGGTCTTACTACGTCATTAGTCTGTCTTACTACGTCATTAGTCTGTCTTACTACGTCACTACTTTTACCGTCGCTAAAACTATACACAATATATTTAACTAACTAAACTAACCTACTCTCTAAACTAGTACATTACACTGGAGCCCTAGAAGAAAAGTCGTACAAACTTTAAAAAAAAATAAATTGCATTTAAAAAGCGATCACCATTAGAAGTGTCTTTTATTTCTATAAGAACTCGGATGGGTATCAATGGCGCAGTCGGATAGGCCGAAGTGATATTTTGCTAATTTATTTTAGTGTAACCAGGGTAGGATTTCAGTAAATAGAGGCTCTGGGCTGAATTTCGTGGAGGCTCTTTAATATGATATATAAGGTCATCTGTTTCTTTGGCCAATGGTTAACGTAGGACTGTAAAAAAAAGTAAAGTTTCCATTTCAGACCTTGTGGTTTATAGGGCAGAAATCTGTTTCTGTGGGCTTCGATTAACGAGAGTGTCATGTGGCCAGCACAACGAACTACCGCCTTTACTTTTCCCCAACTAATGTCAGGTACCAATTAGTGCTGGGTGGACTCAGAGGCGCCCAAAGATCCCAAAATTAAAAATCCCAGTCTTCACCAGGATTCGAACCCGGGACCCCAGTTATGAAGCCAATCGCTTTACCACTCAGCCAACGCACCTTAGGTCTGTACTTGATTTCTAATATACCAGTACTAGACGCCTCGCAGACCAATACTTGATTCCTTTTTGTGATCGCTTTGAAATCCAACCTCCTCAGATCAATACACTAGGGCTCCAAACTCCTCAGATCAATACACTAGGGCTCCAACCTCCTTAGATCAATACACTAGGGCTCCAACCTCCTCAGAACAATACACTAGGGCTCCAACCTACTCAGATCAATACACTAGGGCTCCAACCTACTCAGATCAATACACTAGGGCTCCAACCTCCTCAGATCAATACACTAGGGCTCCAATCTCCTCAGATCAATACACTAGGGCTCCAACCTCCTCAGATCAATACACTAGGGCTCCAACCTCCTCAGATCAATACACTAGGGCTCCAACCTCCTCAGATCAATACACTAGGGCTCCAATCTCCTCAGATCAATACACTAGGGCTCCAACCTACTCAGATCAATACACTAGGGCTCCAATCTCCTCAGATTAATACACTAGGGCTCCAACCTTCTCAGATCAATACACTAGGGCTCCAACTTCCTCAGATCAATACACTAGGGCTCCAACCTCCTCAGATCAATACACTAGGGCTCCAACCTCCTCAGATCAATACACTAGGGCTCAGACCTCCTCAGATCAATACACTAGGGCTCCAACCTACTCAGATCAATGCACTAGGGCTCCAACCTCCTCAGATCAATACACTAGGGCTCCAACCTCCTCAGATCAATACACTAGGGCTCCAACATCCTTAGATCAATGCACTAGGGCTCCAACCTTCTCAGATCAATACACTAGGGCTCCAACCTCCTCAGATCAATAAACTAGGGCTCCAACCTCCTCAGATCAATACACTAGGGCTCCAACCTCCTCAGATCAATACACTAGGGCTCCAACCTCCTCAGATCAATACACTAGGGCTCCAACCTACTCAGATCAATACATTAGGGCTCCAACCTCCTCAGATCAAACCTGCTCAGATCGATACTCTAAGGCTCCAACCTCCTCAGATCAATACACTAGGGCTCCAATCTCCTCAGATCAATACACTAAGGCTCCAACCTCCTCAGATCTATACACTAGGGCTCCAGCCTCCTCAGATCAATACACTAAGGCTCCAACCTCCTCAGATCAATACACTAGGGCTCCAGCCTCCTCAGATTAATACACTAAGGCTCCAACCTCCTCAGATCAATACACTAGACTTAGCTTACCTCTTAAACAAGATTAAAAACAGTCCACATTTATGAATTGTTTCGGAAAATGCAAGTTTAGCTTCGACATTTCACGTAAAAGAACTAAAAATAGATATTACTTTGAATATAAATTAAAAACAAGCCTAGAACATTCTTTGAAGAAGTTAGAAAGACTCTTTATAAAAAAAATATTCTTTTAATAATGCTTTGTTTTTCGAGGTCACTATTGTGAATGTGATTGGGGTATAAATTTATGTATAAATGTAAAGTGTGAGTTCAACTGACTCGCATGGCCCGCCCATTAGTTTGCATGCATCACAAACTCCCTTTATTGTCTTTATGTTAATTAATGTAATGTGTGAGTACAACTGACTTGCAAAGCCCGGGCATGAGTAAGCGTGTATCACAAGGCTTCCTCTATTGTCTAGTTGTCTTTATTTTAACCTTTGTCTTCTAAAGATCTATACTAATTCTATACATTTCTGTTTGCGTATCTTCTAGCCCAGCTCAAGTCATCTTCTTTCTCTTCGTTGGTTGAAAACACTTACTGACACTAATTGCATGAAATATCTCCAGGGAGATGGCTTCTGTCTTCGCTAACTAATTCATTCTGACCACTGTTAACAAGCTAGGCGTGGGGGCGGGGAGGAGTGTTTATATGCTGGGGGGGGGGGGGGGGGGGTAGGAGGGGGTAAGTCGAAATGGGACATTTTAGGAAGATTGGATATTGTCAATGTAAGCCCCCCAGCAGACGCGAGGGTTTGCGTAAAGATTAGAGAGTTTCTTTACATAGGCATTGTGGGAAGTGTTTACACGAAGTTTTGAGAGTTCCTTCGCGAGAAATCCAAAATGTAGGAGTTTAAGGAGACGAAATAAATATGTTATGTTCAGAGACGATGTTTAACGAATAAAGATGTATTTATGACACCTGCGTATAAATGGCGTAGTCTTTATTTTTTGCAAAATTACATTTAGTGTAACAAAGGTGGGACTTCAGTAAATGGATGCCCCAGACGACTATAATATGCAATATTTAAAATGCAATTACTTACTTCTAGTACATACGTTACACTTTACCACACAATAACAGAACTAATTTTTGCATAAAAATTAACTTAATATCTCAGCTATAATGTTAGTAAGAATAATTTGCATAATTTGTTATTTACATTGTCGGAAAGGTTTTATAGAGATGAAGCTAGGAAACCAATGGGTTTCCTGATTTGATTTGATTTTTCCCGTGAAGCATTGGCTCCGTCTTTGCAATTTTAAGAATTTTGATAGTCTTGGTTTAGTTTTGATTATACTTGTTTTCGTTAAGATTTCCAGCTTTCGCTGTAGACACGCAATGATTGTACTCTTTTTGACGTTACTAACGAAAATTCCCTTTCCCTGAGGGATTATAAAGCTTATTGTTTTATTATTCCCAAGCCCAATCCTTTTCTAAAACGGAAACACTCCAGGAAGCAGACTATACAAATTGGTATAAACTTGTTTCTGCGCAGTGGCGTAGCTAGGGTGTGGGAAGGAGGGAGGGAGAATTGGAAAATCCCCCCCCCCGGGCCCCCACTTTAGGAGGGCCCCTAATCGAGTGTTTTTTTTTAAATTAAATATTAAATATTTTGCTAAATGCAGGGGCCCTCGAAGAGGTAAAGCCCCCCCCCCGGGCTCCCAAATGATGGAAAGTTCCTAGCTACGCCCCTGTTTCTGTGGCATTGCCAAGTCATCCAATAATGTTGCATAATTGGTAAGCTTGAGCTTAAGGCTTTTAGCCGTTTTTTCTTTTATTTTACCTGTTCTTTCAGTTCCAAGAGCTTAATGTAAAATATAAAACTCATTATTCTAATTATTAGCCTCGTCTTGATGATAAGAGCAATTTGTAGACCCTCCCCCCCCCCCCCCTTCTCTCTCCCTCTCTCTAAAACTTCAAAAACTTCACAACAACTCTCCTTTTAGCCATTTTGTCTTCGTTTACTATTTCCTTCAACATAATTGCTTGGGATATGAAAAAATAGGAATAAAAAAAATGTTTCCAATTGATGAGATATGGCACTCTGCACGCAAGAGATTAAGTTCGGTTACATCCGGGTAGTCTGCCTCAGGCAGGCGCAGACATCCACTCATTTATTTATAGATTTGTGGCTTTCCCACGGCTGCGCTGTTCTTAACAGATTTGTTTCGCTAAATTAGTCATAAATGAAAAAATATTGTTTCGTGTCCACGAGGTCGATCCTAGTTGATCTCAAATTGACGCATACCTAAAGAAGGAAGGAGACAGGGGCAGAGAAGCGTGTAAGAAAGCTTAGCAGACGACAGGTGATGACTTGAGAGGATAATTAGTGAAATTGATACTAAAAAATAATTAGCAATTTTATAAATATAGACACCCATGAATGATTAAGACTAAGACTAAGACTGCTTTATTTGATCCTTATGGAAATTTGTTTGGATTTCAAGGACTCTTTTCTCATATAAGTGGGACAACACAACAGAGACATACACATAAATACAACAGTTGTAATTTCTGAATCGTCCACTAGTGGTTATTGATATTTATTGTTGTCAATATGTAAATAATATAAGAGGACAATTTACATATCAGCTATTTCAGGGGCGTAGCTATGAATTTTCCATCGTTTGAGGGTCCGGGAGGGGGGGTGGGGCTTGACCTCTATTGGGGGCCCCTGCATTTTTATTAATATTTAATATTTAATGTAATAACACTCGTTTGGGAGACCCCACAATTGAGTGCACTGGGTGATTTTCAAATTCTCCCCACGCCTCCCCCCCCCTAGCTATTTGATGAGGATATAAAGAATACAATACGGTTTTTGTCCTAAGTATCTATCTCCTACTATCTCTTAAAACTTATCTTATACTATTCTTTGCTTCATTTTATATATTCTGGTATTTCATTTTTGATATTATCAATATCTCTTATTATCTTATATCTCATATTTACAAAGCCTGTATCAACACTGTCAGTCTTTCCGTCTGTCTGGTAAAAAGTTTGAACCCGCACAATTATTCTTTAGCGTAAACATTACATGAATCAATTTTAGCTGGAATAAACTGGCCAGTGTGCAGCTGAACATTCCGGGCTCACATAGGTCTCACCAGTCGCATGAGAAGGCATAAAACCCCAGTGCACAGCACTCAAGACACCTGGATGACAAAAGTGGTCGTCAGCGAACCACGATTTACGAACTATATATATATTCATGAATCAATTGAATTTACTGGTTATAATTTTTTTATTTGATACCTAGAAGGGAAATTAATCCTTTAGTATTCAGAGAAATGGCTAAATATGTCGGGTTTTGTGCTCTTTAATAATCGTACACATTATTTCTCCCACAACCATTCTCGGATCAAGTTGAAACTTTAAAGAATTATTTATTGTACTTAACAAAACTTAAATCAATTTCAAAATTAACCAATTAGTCAATGAATTATTGGTAATTAATGATTTTTAATCGAAAAGGGGAAATAACTCCAATTTTCTTGAATTTAGTTGTAATTATGGAGTTCTTCCCCCTATATAAGCCTTTGCTTTTTTTTTTTTTTTTTTTTTTGTTTATTTTCTCCGACCTTATTTAGTTTTTACATCTAAAAAAAAAGTTGGCAATTGATTTAGTCGTAAGCAATGTTAAAAGATGACTGTTTCCTTTACCAACTAGTGATCCGTCATGGGGCGTAGTACAGGGATTCTCAGCCTGTGGGTCGCGACCACTTTCGAAGTCGAATGACCATTTGCCAGGGGGTCGCCTAAGACCATCGGAAAGTTTTTGGGTTTTTCGTTAAATTTTACATTTTAAAAAAAAGTTTTCGGTCGTCTGCTACGGAATGTACCAAACAGTAAAGGGATATTACTCAGATTGGCATTTTATACGATAACTCATTAAACAATCGTGAAGCGCCAATTAAATGAAATAAAAATGGGGGGGGGGGGGAAACATATTTAAAAAACACGAACTTATTACCTGACGATACAGAGGGCACCTTTAGTGAGTGGTAACACCATTGCTTGAAGGTAGACATATTTTTCCGTTGGTAGTTAGGTCTTATTTCAAACGCTTATTCAAACATTATTTTATTGGTGTGGATGTAAACTTGTCTTGAAACCATTAATTTAGAAACATAAATAATTCGTAATCTTTTTCTAGTCCATGACACTACATACACACATCTTTTTTTTTTTTACAATGATGATCTGTAGTATAAAGCTTAAAAACATCATAAATTTAAAATTTGATTATGATTTTATAACGTTAGAAAATCACATCTAAGGCCGAAACCAATTTTATGGTTAAGGGGTCGCCGCCAAGTGGAAAATCGTATTAGGGGGTCGCCGAGCTAAAAAGGTTGAGAACCACTGGTGTAGTAGGATATTCCCGGTTGCACCTTTAGTATCTCTTTACAACCTATCTATTAGCTGCCTCCATTACTTTCTCCCTTAAACCCACGCCCCTGGTTAAGTCACACTACTTTCGTGTTTTTGACGCAATGAATGTTGTCTCAGAAATGTCTGGAGGCTTTCAAGAACCATACTTGAACCTAGCGATCAAGTCACGTGACTCATCTTCGTAATGTGGGCTGGATGAAGGATGATTTAATTTTTTTTTTTTTCATTTGAGATATTAACAAAATTTCTGCATATAAACTTGTAACAGAAGACAATATATTATTTTTATTTAGATATTTAGAAACATTTATATTTAATAGAATAGACATCAAATTTCTATAAAAGTAGTAATACAATTTCATGACATTTCGTTTTTAGCTTTCCCTCTCAACAGACAAGATTTAGATCTAACCAATCGCAACGCATCATTCCACTGACCTATAAATTAGAAAACAAAAATACGTGTACCTAGATACTGCATCTACTTCTACAAACGGATGTACTGTGTCGATTGTCAAACAATGATAGTCCAACTGATTTATTAAAAAATTAAAAAATATTCTATAATGACCTATAGCTTTATGCAAGTCTAGTTCCAGATTTTATAATACTGTAGATGATCCGTAGATCTAGAATCTATTAGGCCCCTTCTATTCTATTTTTTTAAAACAATGGTGTCTACTTGTTCCATATTCGGTAATTGCTTTACATCACAGTAGACCAGGGGTTCCTAACCTGTGGATCGCGACCCCCTTGGGGGTCGATTGACGATTAGCCAGGGTTCGCCTAGGACCATCGAAAATATTGATTGTTATTGTCTATTCTTTTAGTGCTGTGTGAGTGGGGGTCGCGGCAGAGCGGGAGATTATAATAAGGGGTCGCCGAGCAAAAAAGGTTGAGAACCGCTGCAGTAGACCAATATTCAGAATAGTGATTAGATTTATGCATTGTAGTCACCAACTCTGATGTCACATTAAAACCCGTCGGAAATATGAACTTTATGGATGCGCAGAAACATTAAATTACAAAATTGATTCCTAAGCTATTATTGCAAATAAAATTTAAAGAATAATATAATTATTATCTTTAAATTAAAACACATATTAATATGTAAAAAAAAATTGTTAACTCTTTCTCTCCGTTATAATTTGTCCACGTTTTGAAGGAATTCTACATTTTGCTCATTACTATTTCACTACCCCTGTTATGATTAAGCTTCAATAGCTTTGTTGTTTGTTATCAGAAAATGTTGTATTTCGTATAGAATTAAAGGAAAATGCATGCTCTTTTTATATAATACAAAGTCATACAAACATTAATTTAATTCAATGAGGTCAAAATCAACGATGGCATCGTCGATTAGAGTTAAAGCCCTCAAAGTTTCCAATTAAATTTAAAATTGCATTCCATAGTAGGACATCATCAGTGAAACATACATAGCGCTAAAATGGCCTCATCTTGCGTTAATAAAAAAAAGGAAAGTTCCCCTTTCAGACCTATTGGTCTATAAGGCAGATGATGTAAATGTCATCTTTTTCTGTGGCCTACGGTTAAAATGGGTGTCATGTGGCCAGCACAACGACCAACTGCCTTTACTTTTCCCCAACTAATGTCAAGCACCCAATAGAGCTGGGTGGACGCAGATGCCCTTAAGATCCCGAAATTAAAAATCTTAGGTCTTCACCAGGATTCAAACCCGAGACCCCCGGTTCGGAAGTCCAACGCTTTACTGCTCAGCCACTGGGCCTCCTCTCTTACGTCATGCTATGACTTCATTGCAGCAACAAGAAGAGGCGCAAAGACAAAGATCTCTAAGAGTTCACTAAGCACGCACTTCATCCATCCTTCTTTAGTGCGTGAAGCGCCCCCATTTTTCTTCGTCAAGTTATCCCCCCCCCCAGTGGCGTACATGGCCGGCCCTAACGATAGCGGGGCCCTATGTGAAACGGATTGCGCAGGGCCTAGCCTGTGTAGGCATAAGAATAATAAGTGAAAATTAAGATTTTGTTTTAGAAAATAAAGTCGTCTTGGCATTTTTCTATTTGTCCTTTACTAAGTAAAACATCCCAGGATCAAATAAACCTTAGCGAAGTCCAACAGTATATCATCAACATTCTGTTTCCTGCCTCGATCACGATCAATAGTAAGAATTAACAAATCGTTCAATCTATCTTCGTGAATTTAATGACACTCCAATTTGAAAATTTTTGTCTAATTTACAGGAGATTTGTATGTTTTCAGGAGATTTGTATGTTTTCAGGAGATTTGTATGTTTTCAGGAGATTTGTATGTTTTCAGGAGATTTGTATGTTTTCAGGAGATTGGTATGTTTTCAGGAGATTGGTATGTTTCATGAGCTCATTGAAAATCAGGAGTCCGCGGGAACCCTAGTATAAGTTATAATAGTTAATTTTAAAATTTACACCTAGAATTTGCGCGGGCCTATGAAAGTGCGGGGCCCATTGCGGCCGCATCTGTTGCAGTGGCCTAAGGCCGGCCCTGATAACGTAGCTAGAGTGGGGGGAGGAGTGGGGAAAATTTTAAAATCCCCCGGGCCCCCACTTGAGGGTGGCCCACAAATAAGTGTTTTTACATTAAATATTAAATATTACGCAAAATGCAGGGCCCCAAAAAGGTCAAGCCCCGGCCCCTAAATGATGGAAAATGCCTAGCTATGTCCCAGTCCCCCTCCTCGGTAGGTTGCCCCGTTTCATCATGTCATTTCAACGCCCTAGTTTTCATACTACAACCTGCAACTCGAGAGATGCGACCTTGCGGAAAATTTCAATGAAGAGTTTCAGGCGGCCATGAATGTCGGGAAAAAAGTTGGATCGGGTGAAAGTTCAATCTTATTTCAAGCAAAGCAAATGGAGTCGTTTTATCGTCTGAAAAAAAAATCTTAATTATCTATATAGTAGATAAATCACAACGCTAGAACAAAAATTTCATATTATATGCGCGGTGGCTGAGCGGTAAAGCGCTTGACTTCCGAACCGGGGTTCCCGGGTTCAAATCCTGGTGAAGACTAGGATTTTTAATTTCGGAATCTTTGGGCGCCTCTGAGTCCACCCAGCTCTGATGGGTACCTGACATTAGTTGGGGAAAAGTAAAGGCGGTTGGTCGTTGTGCTGGCCACATACCACCCTCGTTAACCGTAGGCCACAGAAACAGATGATCTTTACATCATCTGCCCTATAGACCACAAGGTCTGAAAGGGGAACTTTACTTACTCTTTTAAGAGAAAAAATATGTCATTTAAAACATTTGTTTTTACGAGTGTTTACGCTTGGGATAAACGTACCCTTATTCTCAAAGGAGAAGCACGTGCTGAATCGGAAGATTGGAGTGTTGACAGGAGGCTAAATTTAGCTACGGGTTATGGAGTCAATATTTTGTGGGCTTCCTCAAGGGAAGATCATTCAAGAAAACCAACAGCTATCATTCCGAGTTATCCAGACCTGATCAAGGAGGCTACAATCTTGAGAGCTGATTATTTAAAAGCTCGGATACGCGAGCTTTTTAAAGTGTATGTGTTTGCGCCCTTGGGTATAGCTGATCTGGTAACTGCTTGGTCAAGTAGTATGTGCACTGAACTGTCGCCTCGATGGCGCAGGGTTTGAACCCTGCCCGCTACTATCCCCCACGTGATTTCAAGTAAGGATGTAAAAATCTTTTCTGAACGAACTTCCGAAATATGCAAATGAGAAGAAAAAAACAAGTTCCGGTGTCAACCCAGGCTATATTTAACTCTTTCTCTCCGTAATTATTTACCACATTCTGATGGAATCAACGTTTGTATCGTCGGTTAGGAGAGAAAGAGTTAATACTGCTGTTGACCTTGTCATTGACCAAAAAACAACAAACTTTTTATAGTATTTTTAAGAGTTAATGTCCCACTAGTCAAGCCACGTTAAGAGTGCTGTCGCTGTGTCCAGGATGTTCTTGCCTTCATGTTGTCCAGGGGGCAACGAGTCAAGATAACTTCATAACGAGTACATCAATGACCCTTAATGACCTCTCTACACAGAGCAGGCTTCTGACGTTTTCAAAAAAAAAAGATTTCTCGTTAGAAGAGTGCAGCTACCTGAGAAAACATAGATATTTGACCGAATCTCATATTCTATAAATCAGATTAGCAAACCTTTTGAGAACTCGTAAGAAAGAAATGAATACGTTCAAGTGGTTTAAATTAATCATTTACATCTAGAATTAGCGCGGGGCCTATGAAAGAGCGGGGCCCACTGCGGCCGCATAGGTTGCAGTGGCCTAAGGCTGGCCTTGCGTAGGATGTAATCATCTGTTGTTTTTTTTTTAGTAATGTCTATAAGTGTATGAAATATATTGACCTCATTTTGATGATAGACGTAGCCGTGTTATATAAAAAATGTTACAAAGTAAATTCAAGTAAATGTGTCTTTGTTTTTCTAGACCAGCGGTTCTCAACCTTTCAAGTTCGGCGACCCCTTTTTACAATCCCCCACTCTGCCGCGACCCCCCCCCCCCATACACACATACAGCAATAGAAGAATAGACAATAACAATTCATATTTTCGATGGTTTTGGGCGACCCCTGGCAAATGGTCATTCGACCCCCCCAAGGGGGTCGTGACCCACAGGTTGAGAACCCCTGTTCTAGACGGATGTAAGCACGTTATCTGTCATCCATCAACGTGGCAGTGCCATTGACACTAGCTCTTGTCACGCCAGATGTCTGACATCAAAATAAATAATCACGACCACGCAGACGTCTGTTTTTGTGACATGTCACCGCGACAGCCTTATGGCACGAACTGTAGACAGGGGAAAAAAAATAATAAAAAAAGGTTAAACACATTGCGTGATTACATTTCTGATACAACCAGAGGCTATCTTTGACGCCATCTTTTATTATTGGAGGATTATTTCTATAGCGTTGCGTTCACATTAGAATAAAGCGTTTAAATGTTTAAATACATGTTGTTTCTTATTAAGTAATATCAGGTGTCATTGCTGCATCTAATAATAAGGCTTGTCTACGAGTCCGAAGATTAATGTGGAATTTCCCTTGGCTACGCAGGCCCAGCTGTGACCAACATATTTTGCCATATTTAGCACAGGCATAACCTTTGTCCGCCGGTGGTCGATTTAGATTTTCCTTTCGCCGTCTACGTCCACGGCAGCGGATTTTCTTTTGATCTCAAATGTGTATCCCGCGGCGTTAGTGAGTGCCCTCCAGCTGTCTTACGAACAGCACAAGGGCCAACTTGCTTTAACTGACATAGAAGAGAGCACCTGGTTGCATGCGGCTTTAGAACGAAACTGCTGCATGTAATATTTAAAATACAAAAAAAAATGTGTAGCGCTGACAATAGGATATTAATCTAATATCATTTAATATTGATGCTTTTTTATGTCGCGAAATTTCTGATCCATTATAATAATAACACTTTGTAGTAAATATATTAATAACTAAAATTTTAGTGAAACAAAATCTCTGTGTTGTTTTATCCATATTAATATTCATAGCTCATCTTTAAAAGTTTAAAACAAGCAAAATATATAAAATATTTAAAAAATACAACGAGCTGTCTAAGGGGAACCAACTCCACACTAACCATATCTCTCATTATTGTAAGAATTATTCTCCTTTAGGTATCAAACAAAATTTATCAATAACCACTATTTAATTTACTTATTGGATTATTGTTTAATTAATTCATGTTTTGTTAGGAGCAATGAATATTCATGCAAAGTTTCAACTTGATTCAAGAAAGGGTAGTGGGAAGAATAACGTATTCAAAATTTTCACCAAACAGATATTGTTCATATATACTTTGTTCATATATACTTTGTTCATATATACTTTGTTCATATATACTTTGTTCATATAAACTTTGTACAAAAAAATGCTTGGAACAGTTTATATGTTTAAATTGCTTTTGTATTGCGTAGCTTCAATGCTTATAGCATCCTCACTGCTCTGTGGTCCTATCTCATTTGTGGGCCGGCTGAAACATGGGTAACTGGAAGATGGTTTCTTATTTTTAATTAAAAAATTTTTTTAATGCAGTTATCTCCTCTGAAATCGGGTTAAACATTCGCTAAAAATAAAAATCAGTAAAATAGACAAAGAAGTATTAGCAACGTGGAGAACGATGGTGGCGATTTAAGGTAACTAAAAGAAAAAAAATAAGAAAATGAAAACTTGACAATTAGGAAAGATTTTAAAATAGACATAAATCTGGAGGGAGTCGCATTGAAAGACCAAGATGGACTAATAAATAATATAAATTTAATTATAAATTTGATTCAGCAGTGCTAAAGATAAGGCTTGTCTTCGAGTCCGAAGATGAATAAGAAATGTAGTATTTCCCGTGTCTACTTAGCCCCAGCTGTGACCTACATATTTTCTTCACTAGTGGTCGAATTAGATTTTCTTTTGACCGTCTGCGTCTGTCCTCGGCAGCAGATTTTCTTTTGGTCTCAAATGTGTATCCGGCGGCCTTTGTGAGCGACCTCCAGCTGTCTCGTTCTGAGGCCGCCTGCAGCCAGGTGTTCTCTTCTATGTCAGCTAAGGCAAGTTGTTGCCTAAGCTGGTCTTTGAAGCGTTTACGTGGGGCACCTCTGCTACGTCGACTACTTTTAAGCTCACCAAAAAAAGGCTGCCTCTGGCATACGTTCGTCTCCCATACGGGATACGTGTCCTGCCTAGCGTAACTGTCGGACCATAAGAACTCTATACTGTCCATACCGGCGTTCGCAAGGACATCGCTTAACCCCTTGAACCCCAATGTGGTAGACCACTTCACAAATCTACGAAGTATATTATCAAATGAAGTTATCAAGGGAAGTTGATAAACGTCTGGCCAAGGCCAGTAGTGCTTTTGGACGTCTTCAGGCAAGAGTTTAGCGGAATAAACCGCCTGCCTACAAAAATCAGTCTACAAAGCGGTGATTCTCTCAACCCTTCTATATGGATCTGAGACATGCAACTTTACAGAAAGCAACTAAGACTACTTGAACGCTTTCACCAAACATGCTTGCGCTTCATCATGGACATACGGTGGCAAGACCGCACTGCAGTACTATACAGCGTACCTAAATTGCACACAAATTTATCAATAATCAATGTTTCCTATATTTAATCCACCAGTTAGGCCTACACCAAAAAGTAACCCTTATCTAGATATCCGTCATAGTTGGGAATTTCCTACCAATTTCCTACCAAAAATCTAATCCTGGTCTCAATTGCAAACGTTAGTCGTACTAGTGTGAACGCAACATAAACCCACCAATTAGGAAAACCCAAGAACGAATCTAATCGAAGTCTCTACCATAAACATTTGACTTGCTAGTGTGAACGTACCATAAAACTACTAATCGGGAAAAATCCCCCCAAAAATGTCTCTTTCTTTCAAACAAACGAAATTAATTTAACAAACCAAACATTTACAAACATTAAATGAGCGTGTTTGTAATTCATTCAGGACAAACGAGTTTGCTGTTTTCAAAACACACACACACACACACAAATGAAATATGAAAAAAGGAAAAAGATTTTAAAATTATCTTTCATTCGCAAAAATATAACCAATTTTTTGCTTTAGATTTAATTTAATTAGGTTCTGTTACCATTTTTATTGTATTCATATGTTTGTGTAAGAGGCGAATAATAGGAAGTGACGAGTGCAGAACTTTCAATGAAAAAAAATTACATCCAGGAAATAAATAGAATTACAACTGATCGAAGCAGACGGACAGGTAGAAAAAAAGGGTCGGAGAAATACAGGAGTTTGTTATTGTGTGAATGTCGCTGCTAGAGAGTATAATTATAATTGATTTAAATGCAAGTAGGATGAATTGGAAATATAAAAAACTAGGAATTGTTAAAGTACATATAGTTATTCGGTAGCCAGAGAAAAGAAACAATTAAAGGATTAATATAAAAACAACAACAAGGATATATACGGTATAGCTATACATATATTCGAAAAATATATATGTATCAAGTCTTAGTTATCGTCATTGTTACTTTTGTTATTAATGCTATTGTTGTATTTGTTGTTGTGTTTATTTATGCTTCTGTTGTTGCTATTGTAGTTATTGTTTTTGTTTCGTAGTTGCTGTCGCTACTATTACTATTGTTGTTGTTGGTGCTGCTTGTATTGTTGTAGTTTTTTCTTTGTTGCTTTTGTTGTTGTTGTTGTTTAGTGGATGCTGTTGTTGCGGTTGTTAGTTCTTTTGTTGTTGCTGCTGCTGCTGCTGCTGTCACTGTTTTTGCTGCTGATGTTATTGTAGATTTTGCTTATAAACTACGATCTAGCCGGGGAAAATATATTTTCTGCTTTGATACTACACTTCTATCCCAGACAAAACGACCAGACTCAATGACCCTCTTGTGATAAGGGGGGGGGGGGGGGTTGTTGTTTGTAGTAAGAAGATGTTTTAAGTTAATTTCACCATAATGCTCCTATGGAGTGTACGTGTTTCTGGTAAAATCATGAGAAAAGGTGGGCGGATGATTTTGGTTGTGTAGGCTTAATAGATTTTGATGATTCTGATATGATTTTATCAGTTTAGTTCTACTAGCTGTTTGGAGCTTTAAACCAACGACCAAGTTCCAAAAGTCACGTACTAAGATATAATGCTGATGGAATAGCTTTGAAATATTTTTATTTTTTTTAATTTTTGGAGGGGTAGGGGTTCTCACATGTGCATACTCTGACAATACTTCACCTCCAGCCTTTACATAATTATTGTTACAAAATCGGCTTGTTTTCACAAGATAAAAAGTAGCCGATGCATCAAAAGCTTTGCAAGCTCTATATCATGAAATCAGATTTTTAATGTAGTTTCTAATTATTGAGATCCGAGCGTGACAAACGGAAGAACGGACGGACAGGACAGACAGACCACACATATCTAGAAACGGTTTTTCCCTTTTCAAACTTCACTCAAAGAACAATGTCAAATTAGCGCTAACCAATGTATTTGTGTGCATATATAATTAAAGAATATGTGTTTGAGTATTTAATAATACTCGTGTGAAGAAACAAGTCCCTTTACGTTTAAAGTGTCTTTTAATTGTGAAACATTTCAACATAACATAAATACACGGCAAACATTATATTCAGATAATCAATTCCACTAGCTGACTTCCTCTTTTCTTGTTTACACACCCGTCACTTCCCGCAAGTCCCCTAACTCTCCGATACCCAACACGTGACCGTGTGTCACGGTTGACCACACACAGTAACCGTGTCACAACAATACGCATATGTGTATATTTATAGTTTATACATCTGTGTAATTAAAAAAAAGTTGCTTAAGGAGAAGAACTTCACATTTACAGCCACATATCTCAAGGAGGTAATAGGCTATTTATTTCCCTTGTCGATATTAAACAAAATTAATTCATTATCATCATTAAATTCACTAAATTAGTTATTCATTTAACTGATTCATGTTTTTTTTTAATAACAATGTATAGTTAAGTAAAGTTTCAACTTGTTCCGATAGAGAGAAGTGGGAGCTTTTAACTCTTTCTCTCCGTAAATATTTACCACATTCTGGTGGAATCAACGTTGGTATCGTCTGTTAGGGGACAAAGAGTTAAGTGCTCAAAATTTATACCACAGACAGACAGACAGAATGAGTTGATAAAAGCTTTGTAAAACTGTAAATCTGAGACACAGTGTAAACTCCCACTGAGCTTAAAGAACTAGAAGAATAAAATATAAAACAAGATACAAAGAGTAAAAGTCAGAACTAACCTTTGTTATGTCACACATTATGATTCCTTGAGCAAAACCAACATAGGCAGCGGAGAACCAGGCCAGAATCCAGCGCGGGTCAGATATACAGTGCTTGATCTCCCTGAACCTCTCCCTCCACGACAAGATACGCCTCTGGAGCACCGAATCTGGGCTCTCAAAAAAGATGAGCACCGCCCCCATGGCCACCACGCTCATGCAGAGATAGATGAGCGTCAGGATTTGGTAAAAGTTCACCGGGGGAGAGGGCTCCGAGGAGCGACGGGCCTGGATGGGGATGAATGGAAGCGTGTAGGTCCATTTCTCGCTTCGTATCTGTTTCTCGGGTGCGGAGGAAGCGGAAGAGGAGTTGCTCCCCTTGTTGAGCATGGCCCAGTCCTCGCTGCAGTGGAACTGCGAGACGGAGATGAGCCCGGAGCTGAGGAGGTTGCCCAGAATCTGGGCCGAGTGGATGGTGATGATGGTCACCGTCTGAAACAGCCGGAGCGACTTCTGCGGCGTCATCCGGGTGGTGGCCGAGTACTTGAGACCGTAGTTGAGCAGGAGCATGTCCTGAACCGCCCAAAAGGCGGGCTGGGAGAGTCCGACAAGGCAAGAGGAAGGGAGGAGCGTGTAGGCGGAAGGGATGACGTTGGAGACGGAGTAGAGGATGTGAAAGAAGAGGGAAGCAAGGAGGAGCATCTTGGCCTTGACCTTGCGTAGGATGAGTGCGGTGAAGAGGCAGCCGATGATGTAGGAGACATACATGCAGACCAATGAGATCTTGCCAAGTTGATTTGGTGCATGGATGCTCGTCTGGAGATTTCTGAGATAAAAAACATAAAAACTCAGATTTGTTTAATTAATATATTGTTAATTTGTGTTTAAAAAAAAGAAAAGAAATTAAGTTGCTTTTTTTAAAACCTGTCCTCTGGCTGGCTATTTTTACAATATCTACATTCAAGTCACTCCATTATAGAGACGCTGATCACGAATACTGCTCTAACGACTTTCCCAGAAATTAAACATCGACGGCCACATCGTTGGCCACATGGGGAAAACTCTAGTTTGACAATTATATATTTTCATAGTAAAAAAAAAAATAAATGTAAAGTAGGCTAGAGACTTTCAAATCTATCAAGGTTTAGAGCCAGCATGGCGTAGTCAGCCGTATTTAGAGTAAATTTAAAGTTGCTTTAATTTGACGTAAAATTATTAGCGTTACTTATATTCTAACGTTAATCTAAATATAGATTACATCTACATTCTAGATGTCATAGTGTCCTAAATCAAAACGTTAGGTCTGGTATTAGACCTAGATGTCCTTATAATAAACATACAAATAAATAATTGCTTAGCATGTCATTCCCGCTTGTCGATTCAGAAAATGCGGACGTTCAACGTCAAGGCAGCTTACGGTGTCACGGGTTCGATACTATGTGTGTGTTTGACATCTTAATTTTTTTTTTTTACATTATTCTATTATATTTGGAACTAATGGTAGGGGTTTGGTCTTTGAAAAAATGCATTTTTAGCGGCTCCCGAAAGGGGAAAAGAAGCTATTAGTTTTGTGTGAAATGTCTGTCCTTCTGTCCGTCCGTCCCGTTTAGATCTCGTAAACTAGAAAAGATAGTGAAAATCCGACATCACAATAATTTAGATCATTCAAAGTTCTGATGCAACTGCTACTTTTTTTCTTTTCTGAAAGCGAAAAATCTAATTTTTCATTAAAATACACCACTTTTACAACTATTAACTATTAAACACTCAAACACTTGAGACTCTTTATTAGGAGAGAACATACTGTCACATATATTTAACACATTTTTGCAAACGGTTTTAGATTTTTTGTCAAAAATTTGTTTTTATATTTGTATTGTTAAGTTAAGTAACTTCTGTTATACTCAGTAAAAAACAAACAAATGTTTACAATTTTTTTAAAGAAAAAAATCTATTTAGTATGCATAAAAGTCAAACCTAATTTAATACAAATAGTAATCTTGTAAACTGCTTTTTTTTTTTTTTTTTTTTAAAACTATAATGGGACCGGAATATGGTAACAATATTCTCTTAACATTCGCTAAGGCTAAAATTTGTAGGTGAAGTAGTTGGAAACTCAACAAACTTTCACTAGACAATTTATAATGATGGTTTAAGATTAAGTAGTCTTCTTCCAATACACAATGATACTCCTCACTATTTTGGTACAGTCACTCATCCATTTTACAGATCTATTTCAAGAATTTTACCTGGTAATGAACATTTAATACACATCAAAACCAAAGAATCATACATAACACTCAAAAAGCTGTTACATGAAAGCCTAGTGAATAGGAGAGTGGGGGAGAGTTCTTGGGGGTGACAATATTCAAGGACACATTCATAAACCTACACAGCAAACATATCCCACCAAAAGCTAGAGAGATAAGTTATAGACTTATCTTTGGGATGACCCCTATGGTTAGAAAACGGGCAAATGACCGTGAATGTATATTATGCCATCTTGAAAATGCTGATAATGAGAAACATATGTATTTGGAATGTCCATTATTCTTTAAAGTTAGAAGTACTGTAACGGACTTATTAGAAGCAAACTGTGGCAACTATGTAAATGTTAACTCGTCTATTGTATTAAGCAAGCTGCCAAAACCAAAAAATAAAATTGTGCATAACTTTAACTTGATTATTGTTTCCGAATACAGGAATCTTGTTTGGGCTAGCTGCCTCAAAGCTCTACACAATAATAAGGTGTTTGATCCTAATCACTTAGAATTGACATTTAGAAAAATAATGGATTTTAGGGTAGAGAATTATCTAGTTTGATTTTCATATACTTGTACAATGCTCAGGTAGTTTTCCAGAAATGGGGTGTTGGGGTCAGGGATATCTGATATTGTGTTGATTGTTTTGGAGTAGAGGATACTTGTATCATTTTTGTCTTTAGCGGGTTCAATGGTTAGGATGGTTAGGTAGTATGTCTTTGATATTAAATAATATTTCTTTTACTATTTATATATTTTTAGGTTAATCACTTTTCAATTGTTTATGATTTAATACTTGTGAATTATGAGAACTTACAAATAAAAACATTTATATATATATAAAAGAACACAAAAGAAGCAAGATGGCCCATAAAAGAGGCACATAAAGCCCAAAAAAAGAGGCAAAGAAAAGAGGCCTATGGGCTCAAGGATTCCTATGATGATAAAGCTAAAATTGAATAGCACAAATTCTGAGGTTTCCTTTAAAAAAATTTTAAAAAAAATAAGAGATTGACCCTATTCAAAACAATTACAACAATCATAAGATTTCATTTAGGCCAGGGGTGTCGCGGTAGCTGAATAGGAAAGCGCTTGACTTCCGAACCTGGGTCCCACGTTCAAATCCTAGTGAAGACTGGGATTTTCAACTTCGGAATCCTTGGGCGCCTCTGAGTCCACCCAGCCTAATGGGTACCTAACATTAGTTGGGGAAAATCAAAGAAGGGTGGTCGTTGTGCTGGCTACATGACACCCTTGTTAACCGTAAGCCACTAATAACAGATGGACTTTACATCATCTGCCCTATAGACCACAATGTCTGAAAGAGGAACCAGTTAGGCCAGGTTCACATCTAAGTTTACATTCACTTTCAGCTACTATCCTTTGATCTGATGGACCGTTGGGGCACTACACAAGATCTGTCAACCTTCTTTCTCCATTCTTATCTGTCATTTGTCTTTGATATAATTGTATTTGGATGTTCTTTCTGAAAATATTGAAGCCTACCTGGGTGGACCACTTCGGGGGCCGATTTTGAGTTTGTGTTTCCACACAAACTGTCTTTGTAACCTTGTTTTTCTTTTTTTTTTTTTTTTACATGTTTTGCATGTTAAATGAGAGATAGAGTTTTATTTAGTTACGTGCACCTTGTGTGTGAAAATTGCACGTGTATTTAGTTACGTAAGGTTAAGTCGTTCCTTAGGACCAAAAATATCACTTGATAGTCTAGAATCCCTGCAGGCCGGCAGGGAATGGGAGTGGGCAGGATTCGAACTCGGGAGCATTGTGAAGACATTGCAAAAGAAATGCCACACAACCAAGCAGACATATGAATAAAGCTGCTGCTAACTATTGAGTGGTGGCTGAGTGGTAAATGAATATACGTCAAACAACAGATTGACTCGACAGTAATAATTACTTCCAAGTTAGACTGGTCTCTGAAATTATTCTTGCTGGTTTTTTTTTTAATTTAACTTATTTTTAATCTTAAACTTGGGGCGTGAGGCAAAACGCTTGGCTTCCTAGCCGAGAGGGTTCGAATCTTGGTGAAGACTGAGATTTTTAATTCCTGGATTTTTGTGATTTTCTGAGTCCATCCAGTTCTAACGGGTACCTGACATTAGTTAAGGGAAATTAAAGGCGGTTGGTCATTGTGCTGGCCACATGACACCCTCGTTAACCGTCAGCCATAGAAACAGATGACCTTTACATCATCTGCCCTATACATCGCAAGGTCCCAAAGGAGAACTTTTTTTAAAATTAACTTCTGTGTGGAAGTGAAAAACTTGTTTTGTTAGAGTTTGAGCATTTCCTATTTTTTAAAATTGTTTTATGAAAAAAGTCATTACCAAGACTAGAACTAGTTTATTGATCTATATTGGACATTTGCTGTGATTACAAGGACAATATGAATGAGACAGAAACAACAACCTTCCAGAAAATAGAACAGACACAACCCACAGAGAAGTGCCTTGACTGACTACAGTCATACGACTTCATCACTTTTAAGTTCACTAGTCAACCAGCAGCGTTGATTTAGTCGGACTGGGTGAGGAACACACGAGTTCTGGGTAGCTTTCAGTTCATCCGTGGACATAAGTGACCCACGTCTTGTCTATTTGAAGATGCGATGGAGCGGATAACTAAAGAGCCACAATACCTGGTCGCAGTATACGATTTGATCGAACTATTACAAATTTCAGCAATCGAAGATCTATTTCTATACATAGAACCCATTAAACCACTGTTACATAAGATCTGAACGAAGTGGTCATCTCCTTTCCATTAGAACTAAAACAGAAAGATTTAAAAACTCCTTCATCCCACAATCGGTCAGAGTGTTACAAGATCAGCTGTCGTCATCGAGAAGTACATAGAAGTCCAATTAATAAAGCGCTGGTTATGAGTGTGTATGTGTTTTCGTGTGTGAATGTTGTTCGTATTTGTATCTATATTGTTATTGTATAGTAGTTACGCTGAGGTTGTCAATTGTAGTCAAACTTAATTTCCATTTGATTGGATCAATAAAAATTATCTTATCTTATCTTATTTTCAAAAATATTAGAAGACTATGTCTATCTGCTGAAACTACATATAGTATGAGACATCGTGCGTATAAAATAGTGAACAGTCGTGAACGAATGCAGTAGGTAGGACATGTTTTATTATTTCACAACCTGTGTGTTCATCTGCAAAAATCTTGTTTTGGGAGTTTAATATTTCATATTTTTTTAAATTTATGTATCACCACCACCTTCGCCTATCCCGATGAACCGTTGGTGCACCACACAAGATCAGTCAACCGTCTTTCTCCATTCCTTTCTGTCCATTTCATTGTATAGAAATTTCTTTCAATGATGGGCATGTCCATTCTTTAATGCTGTCTTCCCATCGCTTTCTCTGTCTTCCTCCTCTTCTTCCTCCTGGTGCCGTTCCCCGAAGGAAGGTCTTTGCGAGCTCTGAGGACCTTGTGATGTAGTCATAAAGTTTGAGGTTTAGGGTAGGGGATCTATTTTTAACTATTTAAAAAAAATAGAGGACTATGTCTATCTACTAAAACTGCATATACTAAAAAACATTCGAAGTACAAAATAGTCAATAGGCGTGAAAGGACGCAGTAGGTAGAAAATGTTTATTATTCACAAGCTGTGTAATGTGTTAATCATCATTAATCTTATTTGACTAGAGTAACACCTTTGGTAACATCACAAAATTTATAAAGCCTCCAGGATAGAAGACTTAAAAGTAAAGTAGCAATTTTACATAAAACACTGAACCATAATCTTCAAATACAAAAAACAAAATTTAATAAAAATACTCTGAAAGACACAAAGATAAAGGCACATTCCTCATCCCATATGCTAGGACAAATTTGTACAAAAGCTCCTTCTTCCCTAGCGCTATTAGAGCATGGAATGGGTTGCCTGAGCTAGCCAGGAAAACCAGTGACTTGGCAGAATGTAAGTCATTGGTTGATATGCATTACTAAATGCATGACGCGTAGGACGTAACCATCTTCTTTTTTGAAGTAACGTCTGTATTATATAAGATAAGATAAGAGCTAATTAAATTTCATAATTTAAAAGATTTATGTCTCAAGATACAAACAAAAGTACAGAGAACGTTAGTACTTTTTAAATAAATCATGGTGAACAAAAATAATTCTAGAAGCATGTAGAAAAAAATGGTGGTGCATAAGCAAAATGACCATCTGACCATTGATTTGACAGAAAAATTTGGTCAACAAATGAGATTTAAAGTGTGTAATTTAATAGTGTTTCTTTGAATTTAAATTAAACAAAACAATAAAAAATGTAACAAAACAAATGTCTCCATGTAATATCACTATAGAAAAAACGTGTTAGAGACATGTCCATTGAGTGTATTATATTAAAAGTGCGACAAAAAACTAATGATCAAAATATGGAACTATGTGCCTAGAAGCAAACGAAACGAGGATATCATTGATATGTGCTGATTTCGATCTGTTTGGATCTTTAACAAACAAGCAGCAATAGTACAATCTAAAAATGTTTTTAATATTATTTTTAAGACATTTAAAAATTCTCCCTCTCTATCTTTCTCTTTCTGTTCATGCAGTCTGTCTCTCTTTTTCTGTTTCTCTCATTAACTATGTGATCTTTTTCTCTCTATTTAATCATTTAATCTCTCTCTCTCATTTTAATTATTTATTTTTTCTCTTTGTGTTTAATCATTTAGTCTCTCTTATTTATCCTTTAGCCCCTCTCTCTCTCTCTCTCTCTTTCTAAGGATTTAATCTCGCTCTCTCTTTCATTATTTATCTCTATTTTTGAATCATTTAATCGCTATTTTTTAATCATTTAATCTCTTTTTAAAATCATTTAATCTCTTTTTTTAATCATTAAGACTCTTTCTCTTTTTATTCATTTAGTGTATATTATCAACAACGACATCTACAACAATGTCTTCCAGGTCGTGCGGTATGCGCTCTGGACTGTCGTTCGGTCGTCTTAATGGTCCCGGGTTCAAACCCTACCCGTTTCCATTCCCCGTTGTCTAGCTGAAGGTTTAGACTAGAATGTAGAGTATCTTCAACTCTGAAGGAACACCCGAAACACTTGAAACCTTTACAAAAAAAAAAAACACACAAGAAAAAAACAGCAACAACAATAAAAAAAAACAATATCAAACAACATTATCAACAACATTATCAACAACATTATCAACAACATTATCAACAACATTATCAACAACAAAGCCATCAAGAAGAAGATGTCAAGTGAAAACCAGAAAGTAAAGACAGGTGGATTTAAACCTTCGACCTCTTGTGTAGATCATCGATTTCTGTCAAGGCAAAGGGAAATGCGTATCTTTAAAACAGGGATAATGGAAGATCCCAAGCAGGTGTCATCTCTTTCGATGTGTCATTGTCAACACCCCACGCCCCCCAACCAATGACGCATTATTTCAATTAGCCCACACAATCACTCACCATTAACATGATTGTCAGACTCAATCATCATACAAAGTTATTGCACAATCAATATCATTCGCTCTCCAGGAAAAACGCTTTAAGCGCTCTATGCTTTTAGCACCATTTGGAAATTTCTAGCTAATAAAAACAAAATATGTTTATACAGAGAAAGAAAGACACAAAAGAAAAAAATTGCTGGAAAACATTTTTTTTTAATTTCGATTTTTAGACTACAGCCTATAGAAACCAGTGATGGCGGACTTATTATAAACCGGTTTCCCAAATTATAATAACTTCGATAAGTCAATAATAGAATATGCATACTCTATTTGGGACCCCTCAACTCAAGGAAACATTAAGAAACTGGAACAGACACAAACTAGAGCAGTGAGATTCATCACAAACGAATATTCACATTTGACTAGAGTAACACCTTTAGTAAAATCACTAAATTTAGAAAGCCTTCAGGATAAAAGACTCAAAAGTAAAGTAGCAATTATACATAAAACACTGAACCATAATCTTCAAATACAAAAACAAAATTTAATACAAAATACTCAGAAAGACACAAAGTTATAGGCACATTTCTCGTCTCATATGCTAGGACAAATTTGTACAAATGCGCCTTGTTGCCTAGTGCTATTAGAGCATGGAATGGGTTGCCTGAGCTAGCCAGGAAAACCATTGACATGGCAGAATATAAGTCATTGGTTAACATGCATGACTAGATGCATGACGCGTAGGACGTAATCATCTTTTTTTTTGAAGTAACGTCTGTATTTTATAAGATAAGATAAATATTTTATCGTTTTCTAACCAAATTAAAATTTCTTTCATTTTTTTTTTACTTTAAAAAATCATAACGGTCAAACTAGAGTTTTCCAAGTTTGGCCGACGAGCTAGTAATTCTCTTCCCATCGATATACAGCAACTGTCAAATTTCTAAGAAAATCGTTAGAGCCATTCTAGAGATTCGTGTCCTTGCACCAAGTTTTAGGTTTTTGAAGTTTCCACGAAGTTTCGAATTGAATACAGGTAAGGTAAAACAAGATAAACATTTGAAACCTTTTGAGAGACAATAACTCCTTTATGCAAATTATCGTTCCCTTCTTAAAAATCAATGAATGCTAGATTAAAATACAAACGAAACAATTTATGCAGAGGAGGCAATATGACTCTGCCAAAAACAATCCTGGTTCAGCAAATGTAGAAATCTTATACATTTTTCAATATTCATACAAGTCCTCCTTTTCAATAGTGCCTTTAGAGAATGGAATGGGTTGCCTTAATCAGCCAAGAAAACTTACGACTAAGCAGAGTTTAAGTCAGTGATTAACGTGCATGTCTAGATTGACACATGAAATGCGTACGACGCACTTATCTTCTTTTTTGAAGTAACGTCTGTAATATATAAGATAAGATAAGAGATGCTTGAATTAGGAAATTTGCGAAAGCGATAGTCATTTCAAAACCGATGCTAGATGTAGACCTAGATTTAAATCTCTAGCCAAATTTAGATTCTTTAAATTTTTCTTCAAAACTGATAACGGTCAAACTAGAGTACATATAAATGTCACAAAGTCAGTTTTAGATATAAAGTTTTGTAGATCCAACGAGATACAACAGTTATCAAATCAGTTTGATGTCTAAAGCCTCCAGGTCAGGTTTGATGTCTAAAGCCTCCAGGTCAGGTTAGATGTCCATAGCCTCCAGGTCAGGTTAGATGTCCAAAGCCTCCAGGTCAGGTTAGATGTATAAAGCCTCCAGGTCAGGTTTGATGTCTAAAGCCTCCAGGTCAGGTTAGATGTCTCAAGCCTCCAGGTCAGGTTAGATGTCCAAAGCTTCCAGGTCAGGTTAGATGTATAAAGCCTCCAGGTCAGGTTAGATGTCTCAAGCCTCCAGGTCAGGTTAGATGTCCAAAGCCTCCACGTCAGGTTAGATAGATAGTTTCACTAATGTGGTCGTGAGGACACGAAGGTAAAAGGAATAAAGCTCGCCATACTGTTCACATAATAGAAAGGGTCTGCCATCTGTATCTTGCTCTTTCCTCTCCTGAACCGCTTAAAGCTATTGCCCGTAAAGGGGAGGGGGTGGGGGGTTCGTCGCAATATGGTGTTGAGTAATAGTTTGAATGGTTGCCATGGTAACGTGCCAAGTGCGAGTGAGTCCTTAATAGAAATGTGAAGTAAGGGCTTTAAGAGATGATGATGAGCGCACGGTGACCCAGCACTTGACGGGAGGTGAATGCTGTTGAGACACCAGGTCGGTAATGATCTAGGTCAAAGTATTTTGGTAGCAGCTTCTTGGGATAGGATTACTTCCGGCCGAGTACTTAATTCGGTTATTTCCCCCTTCTTTAGCAGACGATCGGAGTATCACAGTTAAATATGTTTTGTCACGTCTGGGGGGGGGGGGGGTCAAAGATCTACGCTGTTTTATAGTCTGCTACAATTTGGCTGCTATATGTCTAAATTCCACAAAATAGAAGTTTATTTTGTATGCAAAACGGACATATTAATTGACTATAATAACTGCGCTGTTATCAGTAGTGGTAGCCTTTGCTGGCTAGGTCATGTTCATAAGACGACAAGGTCGACTTCAACAAGATATTTTTTCTTGGGATCTGCAGAAGACAGGAGAGCCGCTGGTCATCCATTTTTAAGGCATACTGTTGCATGCAATAGAAGATCTTCAGAAATGACACCAACAGTTGGGAGACAGAAGCACTGGATAGATCCACGTGGAAATCGAGCCTAAAGGAAGGGTCCTGGATGGTGGATGGTGTTCACACCAGAAGTAGAAAGAAGGGTGAAAGTGCTGCAGAAAGTGCTAAAAAAAGGAATAACGTTAACTGAAGCAATACATCAGTTTCCCCGGCGGACAACGGCTTTGTCAGCATAAGTTATGGAAAAATATGCAGGTTACAACTGAATTTTCTTGAGACAGGTGAAACACTGCACTCATCCTTAATCTTGGGAATCAAAGACATTGCCGTTATTATTAATGATATGAAATCAATGTCACTACAGCGTGTTCATATTCTAAGCTAGGATTCCAAACCGAGGAGTTTTGGGTTCAAATCTGTGAAGAGACTGGATTTTTAGGAATGCCCTGAGTCCACTCAATCCTAATGGGGATCTTTTGAACGTTATGCTGGTCAGTTTACTTCCTCGTTAACCGCCTCCTAGCCGATAGAGGTTTATACCAGGTGTCTCTGGCTGCAGTGTCAGAAAGGAAGATTGCGGTTTTTATTTACAGTAAGTAATAATATAAGATAAGATGTTGAAAAGGTGAAAAGACACTGTATCTAATACGATAAGATAAGATAAGATGATGAAAAGGAGAAAGGTACAGTAACTGATAAGATAAGAAAAGATGATGAGAAGGAGAAAAGGTGCAGTAACTGGTACGATAAGATAAGATGATGAAAAGGAGAACAGGTACAGTAACTGATAAGATAAGAAAAGACATCGAAAAGGTACAGTAACTGATACGATAAGATAAGATGATGAGAAGGAGAAAAGGTGCAGTAACTGGTACGATAAGATAAGATGATGAAAAGGAGAACAGGTACAGTAACTGATAAGATAAGAAAAGACATCGAAAAGGTACAGTAACTGATACGATAAGATAAGATGATGAGAAGGAGAAAAGGTGCAGTAACTGGTACGATAAGATAAGATGATGAAAAGGAGAACAGGTACAGTAACTGATAAGATAAGATATCGACAAGGTACAGTAACTAATAAGATAAGATAAGATGATGAAAAGGAGAAAAGGTACAATAACTGATAATATAAGATAAGATAAGACATCGAAAAGGTACAGTAACTAATACGATAAGATAAGCTAAGATGATCAAAAGGAGAAAAGGTACAATAACTGATAATATAAGATAAGATAAGACATCGAAAAGGTACAGTAACTGATAAGATAAGAGGTTGAAAGGGTGTTACCTTGAAGGAATGACTGCAAACACTGCCAGGAATGTGGCTGAACATTGTGAGACAAAGTTTCTCCAGATGTTGTTGTCCTTGTCCTCCAGGTCGTCTTCTTCTGCCGCCAGAAACTGAGACTCGTTCAGGTGATTTCTGTCACAGAGAAAACAGTAGTTCTAGACTAGCGTTAAAAACCCAGTCAAAACTTCACTGTATCAGTAAACTCGTTCAGGTGATTTCTGTCAGAGACAAAAACAGTAGGAAATACCCAGCACTAGCTTAAAAAACCCAGTCAAAACTTCACCGTATCAAACGTGTTAGGAAATACCCAGCACTAGCTTTAAAAACACTGTCAAAACTTCACCGTATCTAAACTCGTTCAGATGATTTCTGTCCGAGAGAAAACAGTAGTCCTAGACGTGTCAGGAAATACCCAATACAAGCTTTAAAAACCCAGCCAAAACATCACTGTATCAGTAAACTCGTTCAAATGATTTCTGTCCGAGAGAAAACAATAGTCCTAGACATGTTAGGAAATACCAAGCACTAGCTTTAAAAACCCAGTCAAAACTTCACTGTATCAGAAATCATGTAACAAAAAAAAAATTCATCCTTCATAAATGTAATGAATGGTCAATTAATTTTCATTCCATGTATTTCTTGTCACGTTTCATTCATGCAATGAGTCTTACCAGTGAGCTCTACATAATTAAGCTCATCTACAGTGGCGTAGCTATGGTAGGGTAGAGGGGTGTCCAAATTCGAAAATCCCCCCCCCCCCCCCCGGGGCCCCAACTTGAGGGGTTCCCCAAATTAATACCCTAAATTTTTTTTACATTAAATATTACGCCACTGCCATGTAATCTTGCTGTTCACATGGAGTCAAAAATACTAGACAGCATTGATCTAGAAGATGTTATAGAGTGACCTTTGCTGCACAGAAAGCACGACGTGAGGCGATATGAATTGACATTTGTCACTTGTGCATTATCTCGCCAATAAACGGTATTATTCATTATAAGAGCCTTAATGATTTTTTTTTGGTCAATTTTACCTGTGCCAATAAGAGTTTAGACATATATTGTTTAAGTACACTATCTTATGTCATGATGGGGAATGTCAAAAACGCAGAGACCTCTAAAAAAAAGCCAAGCCTCCCGGGTCACCAAAGTCCATTTCTACACCATTGTTTCTCTATTGACAGTCCAGATAATTATTTCTACGTAAAAAGTCTTTGTATTCAACTCTTCACTAAATACAAAGAAACATTTGAGTACAGTTCATGAGTTCCTATTGAGCCGTGTTAGAGACATAGCCAAATTTAATTTTAAGATCATTATATTTTGAAAAAAATATATATAACAGCCAAACCAGCGCTTTCATTGTGTGACCAACCTGATAGTATTTTTTTCCCCAAAGATATATATATATACATAAATTGTCGAATTTCTAGGAAAATCGCTAGAGCCGTTTTAGAAATGCCCGTATAGTTTCTATAGTGACCTTTTGATCCCATACGAGCTTTGCAAGCTGATAGGAAGCATGTTACATAACACGCGGTTACCAAGGTGAACAAGTGACATTTGTAGTCAAGGGGGCCATAACTCAAAAGTTTGGTAAATATAGAATAAGCATGGGCTATTGCATTTATAAGACATCTGCCCTCATTGTTGGTTGTATTAGGTCATGGAAACATAATGTTTCTGTTGAAATGTGGAAGTAAGGCTACAACATAAAGGTTTATTTGGAAAAGACGAGATGAGATTTGCAAAAAAAAAAATTTAAAAAAATGGCTACAGTGCTTGCGGTTGAAAAAAAAAAGTCACCACTGCTACCTTAGCTAAATACATTTTAATGCAATTAAAAAAAATATTAACCAAATAATTAATGAACTAGAGATAATTCCTTTTTAATCTGGTTTTATGTAGATAAAAAAAGAAAATAAATCTCACAGTATTGAGAGCTATGCTAGAAATTTTGCGGTTTTTCCTCTTACATAAGCTTTGTTTTTAAAAAGATTTGTGTATGTTTTGCTTGTTGTTTTATTGCCCCCCCCCCCCCCCCCAGGTTTACTACAAAAAACGATGACACCAGAAAGCATCAGGGACACATACGCTCAGGGGCATACACCCACTTACCTTCTTACAAATACTCTCACACACACATAAATACATTAGTACACACACACATACACAGATATATTTATACACACAGACAATCGCTGAAAGTTCCACTCCATTAGCGACGCATTTCGTCACAGCCTTAACTCAACTCACGGACTTGAGACAGTAAATGCGTCATGAAGAGTTAAATGTCAAGACGAGACTGCCTCCACTTCTAACGCCCTTCAACCAGACCCCCCCCCCCTCCCTCCCTCATCTCTGGCTGATTTTGTTAAGAGCAATGGCCGCTGGTGCGTAAACATGGGCTCGGAGATGCGAAGTTGATGGTGAAATTGAAAACACAAACTCGGGCTCTTTCACGGGGAACCCCTGGGCAACTTGACGTGGGGCACTTTCAAACTATTATTTTGGGTCCTATTTGAGAATTCCTTCAGCGACCACCCAAGGGCTGTCACCGCCCTGTCGAGGCTAATGTGAAGTCTAAACAGAAATTGAAATAGAAAAAAAAAAATCAAAGTTGTTTACCTCGACCAAGCATTGGATTGACTTTTCGTGAAAATGTGCTTTCGCCTTTTTATTTGTTGATGAGAAATATTTATAAATCTTGATGTATATCTTTTACTGTATTTCCTTGCTTTTGTTTTCTCAACATTTATAGAGTTAGAATTTTGACATTGGCTTTTTCAAAGACAAACAAATATGAAGAAATGTTGGGGAGATATAATGTAAATGAACTTCGTTAGAAATCGAAAAATTGGGAGACATAATCAATGGCTAGGAGGCGTGGTAGCTGAGCAGTAGAGCGCTTGGCTTCCGAACCGAGGTCCCTGGTTCGAACTCTGATGAAGAGTTGGATTTTTAATTCCGGGATCTAATGGGTGCCTAACATTAGTTGGGGAAAGTAAAGGCGGTTGACCGTTGTGCTGGCTACGTGACACCCTCGTTAACCGTGGGCCACAGAAACAGATGACCTTTACATCGATGGCAAGGTCAAGGGGAACATTTTATTTTATAGATCAATGGCTAAGCTAAACAAGGTCAAGGACGCTAAGATCACAATTAAATACTAAACATTACTTTTGTGTTAGAAGGAAAATAAAAATGAGACATTAGATTTTCCAGGCGTTCAGAACTGGAAGAAAAAACATTTAGATATTAAAACACAAAGCTTATCATAATTTTTTTTTCTATACACCGGATACACCAAAAAAAGTTGATTATAGTTATCCACCTTGGATGAAAATATCCACTAGGTTTAAACTACGTGAAAAGGCGATATAGGTTTGTGGAAAGTTTCAACTTGATCCGAAAGTGGGTGTGGGAGAAATAACGTGTTCACATTTTTTACACACAAACAGAAAGATTCGATATCAACTTCAATTTAACTATGTAGACCCTATCATGTGATAATGCCACGTGTGTTATGGAGCGAGTGTGTGTGTTTCTAAGGTGACGGTGAGAAGAGGTTAGAGATCGGTTGTGAACAATGTAAAAATAAGCGGCATTGTCGTTAGACGACTCCAGAATAACGGGATGAAAATATCATGTGACAATATGACTAGACCCTATCATGTGATCATAGCAAAGGACAATATGACTAGACCCTGATCATATCGTGTAATCAAATCATGTGAACCTATTTTGTGACTATAAGACGATACCTATTTTATTTTAACTTATCATATCATAACATATCCCATCTTATATATTACGTCACCAAATCACGTGATCATACCGTGTGACAACAAATGATCGTTGTAAATAAAGGTGTGTGTTATTTGTTCAGAAATTTTTAAATTCTTACCAATAAATTTATACTAATGTCATTAGAGTAAACCCTGTCTTTAATGTCAAACACACAGTTCACTTAGCTGCGGATATGGGTAAACCTAAATCTAGATCTAGATCTTCTCCGAGCATTAGCTTTGCCTTACAATATTCTAAATCAAACTTCGGTCACTTCGAGACAACTTTGTTTTTTTACATGTTTTTGGAGAAAGAACTAGAGCAGTAACCTTACATTTTTTGGGAAGGATTCGAAATCGACAAATAAAAAAAAAGAAAAATGAATTTCGTCTATTTCACTTATAACGTTGTTTTTTATTTATTTTTTTAATTTTCGTGAATTTCTGAGAGATCGATTTCTTATGGAGCTCACAATCTCAGATAAAGATTAGTCTCTTTGATTTGTATAATATATATATATATATATATATAAAAGGGCTGTTCACAGTAAATCATTTTCAGATTGGTTTTGAGAAAATGCTGAAAATGTGTTTTGGGACCAGTGCGCTAGGTTTGGTTTGGCTGAGGCCATTGGATATTTCCTCGATTCCTCGTTTTCTCGATGTAGGTCATGTGATGTCTGGATGCAATTTAGGAAAGTGGAACATCGCCCCACTGTTTCTGGTTATTTATTTTACTCAGACTTTAACCTGATTGGTGAGGATTAATCCGATTATTCACTTATAAGTCAATTTTGTTTTTAATGATCTGAAAGGATTCAAGAAGACACCATGCCAAAGACAATGTTGATTTCAAATAAATGGTCATCATCTCATAATCATCACCATCATCTTATCATGCTTGTCATCTTCAACATCTTTGTCATTGTCATCATCATCATCATCGAGTAATAGTCATCCTCATTAAATTGATCATCTGATTTCTGACAAGTGACATGGGCAGGACTGGATTTACATCTAGGCAACACAAGCTATGGATTAGGACCCCAAGATATATTTAGCACTGACATAAAATATCCGTACTTCTAAAGGGCCCCATATCTCAAATAGTTTAGGGCCTTTTCAAATCTAAATATGGCACTGAAAGAATGCTGGGTGGCCGAGGGTTACCCGCTTTGTTATCTATTAAGGAGACTCGAGTTCGAATCTCGACTCAAGGTAAATTGTGTCTTTGCTAATCATCTAAATGCAGGGTAGGAGCCTTCTCTCAAATACCCCACCCTAACATATCCACAAAAGAAATTGGACCATAGCACACATTTCAATAAATATAAAGGATAAAATTGTACTGAGATGACTGATCATCCTAATTTGGCTCCCTAGCTGTTAATTTTTATCTAAAATGCCTTCTCACGTACAATAGTCAGTTGCTTTTTTTTTTTTTTTTTTTTTTGAATTAATGTTTACGAATGCTGAAAAAACATGTCTGTTAACGCTTATTTACCAACTCTTCAAATGCTATGGTGTATTTATTTTAAAGGCAATCTTTTTTGGTGAGATGAAAGGTTATCTGAGTAACAGAGGTGCCCCGAGGAAACACTTTAAAGACCAGCTTAGGCGCCAGCTCGTTTGAGTGGGTGTATAGTCTAGTATGACTATCTTGACATTGTATATCATTTACAAAGCCATTGTCCAGCTATACAAATAGTTTCTCAAAGTTCTTTGACAAGGCTGCAAGTCTACATTCCATCTAACCAGAAACAAAAGTGACCAGATACTTGGTGAGTGAAAGCGGGACACATGTTGATCATGGGCCGTAAGACGAAAAGGTTTAGAATTTGATCGACAACATGGACACGTTATTATATAACTTAACAATGTACACATACACACACAATGTACACATACACACACAATGTACACATACACACACAATGTACACATACACACACAATGTACACATACACACACATTGTACATTGTAAAATAACAGGCTCGTCATTTCATATTTTGTATTTATTTTTTGTGTGTATATTATTATATATTAAATTGTAAAAAAAAAAAGTTTCCCTTTCAGACCTTGTGGTCTATTGGGCAGATGATATAAAGGTCATCTGTTTCTGTGGCCTACGGTTAACGAGGGTGTCATGTGGCCAGCACAACGACCAACCGCCTTTACTTTCCCCAACTAATGTCAGGCTCCCATTATAGCTGGGTGGACTCAGAGGCGCCCGAAGATCCCGAAGTTGAAAATCCCAGCCTTCACTAAGATTCGAGTCCCGGTTCGGAAGCCAAGCGCTTTACCGCTAAGTTTTTTTTCTTGTTTTGGAAGCACTACAAGTTTAAGTGCAAGAATGACCCTCTTTTAGGATGCATGCATAGCATGGTGCAAGCAACCCAGAATTAATGAGTTAACAAGTAGATGCTACTGATGATGTTAAAACAAATTGATTCTCGCCTGTGACATGAGTTACATCTTAAAGCTCCTCTATCCTTTCTTGACTCTTTTTTTTTAATTTTTATTTATTAAGTATTAACTATCACTTCTAAAAATAAGTATTAGAATAATTGCAGCTTATTTAAAAATTATGTATAATGCGACAATGAAAGGGGGTTAACAATACCACAAAAATAAAAAAAATTGACCGAAAAAGAAAGGTTAGTAAATTTTGCATAATTTCAGTGTTCGAACGTTGAATCAAATGTATCCCTTTCAGAATGTATTTATATCAAAATTTTTCAATCAAAAAAATAAAATGTGTAAAGAAAGTCTAAATACGGTAACGCTACGAATTGAAAGTCTAAAGTTAACACAAAAAACAAAGTAGCACATAACATCTGTGAAATAAATAGCTAAAACCAGGTATAAATAACAAACGCTATAATCTATTGATTTTTAAAATTCATGCAACTTGGCTGCTGTATAGTGTTTATTCCTTTTTAAATTCAATTTTTTTTTTTTCAAAAAAACCTACAATACAAAATATGCACCATCCGTTTTTAATTGAATAATTTTCTTGAAATACACACTGGAATGCATAATTAATCTTAGCTTATACCTAGTCCTCTATGTTCCTCATGAGCTCACTACAATGCTGTGTGTCCTCAATCTTGGGTTGACGACAAGTTAACATCTAAAATCCGGTACCGGTTTGTCTACTCGTGGAGGCTTTTCTACTAGTGATTTGGGAAAGAGGTCATAGTAATAGAGTTTAGCCTGTATACAATGGCGGGGGACTTATGACAGTGATGTACACGAACAATTTTTTGTGTTGATTAGCCCGCTTTGTGGTACATAACAACAGTTTCAGGAATTCAATCGCACCAACAAAAACTTTTATATTTCTTGACACCTTTGGGCTTCCATAGGAAATAAGGACAGATCCTTCCGAAAGAATCCCAAAAACCTCGTTCGTCTACAGCAAAGGACAATAGACAACCCAGTGATCGTCAAGTTTTGACAGTTTATGAACAATTTTAACGTGAACTGTTGTGTAAACCGTAAACTTATGTTAGTATTTTATGTGTTGTTGGCAAGGTAATCTCTTCAGTACTAAATAAACATTATAAAAAAAAAACATTCTTGAAGTAATTTCATTAGGCTGAAAGAGTGCTTCATTGCAAACTTTTACTATAGTTTATAGTGCTGGATGTACATAACTAAATTGCTACAATTTATTCAAAAAAATGCTATAATCTCGAGCCTAAAATGGTGCAACTTCAAAGAGAAAGCTGACACTTTACGCCTAAGATGCAAAAAGTTCATATCTAAAATGAAAGAAGTTCATTGTTGCCATCGTGAACTTGTAGTTTCTATTTCTTTATTTTCATGAACACCATTTCCCTATTTCCCTTAAAAGAAAATTCTTGACTTTTTTCATTAAATAGAAACAATCTGATATAATTTACATGTAAATTATGAGTGAGTCTGGTGTAAATGTACATTTTGTTTCTAGTTACAATGTTTTATTTGGTGTAATGCACAAATTTGTGAGACAAATTTATTACGGATAATAAAGATTATTATTATTATAAGTTTACAATTATTATATTCTACAGACGTCGGAAGAATTGGGCAAACTGTTAAAGCTTGAAAGCTATATTAAAACTACAAGGAATTCAATCCCAGCATGTTGTTTGGAATAAAATTCTCTTGTTAGGCAACTCAACATCGAGTCTACCCAATGCTTATGAAAACATTTGCACAGGTTCCTTAGACGAAGGACGGACTAAGACTTTGTGGAATATTCCACAATGCAAATTATTTACAAAATCTCTATCATTCTCAGCCAAATTTGATTTTGTAAAAAAAACTTTTTTTTTCAGTCATTGAGGACTATGGTCGATTAGGAGAGAAAGAGTTAACTGACTAAAAGTTTGGAACCCATTTCCAATTGATCTCAGATAGACAACTAGCTTCACTACATGGGAAGTCGAGAGGCCAAGTGCGCTTGAACTTGGCTTGGCTTGGCTACCTAGAAGGGGGCTCGATGTTCGACACCCGACTCGGGCAGAGTTGCGTTTACTGAGCGATTACAGGCAGCACGGAAAACCAACTCCTAGATACCCCCCCCCCCCCCACTGGTCCACAAATGAGATTGGACCAAAAGCGCTCTGAGCATGCTATAAGCATGAAAGTAGCGCTATATAAAAGCTATAATAATAATAATAATTCAACCAGAACCTAACTGTTCAAAATTGTTAAGATAAATTCGTCATTGCAATTCTTGTAACTATGTCTGTTATGTTATCCCAGCGCCCCGAGCCTGCACTATGTTTGTTAACGCCACTGTTAAAGTATATTTTTTTACTTTTCATCTTAGTAGCTTGTAAACTTTTCATGGGAGTTCCGACACTGGGTGGACTCAGATTTAAAAAAAAGAAAAAGAATTTAACGATGTTTTCAGAGAGTTGACATTTTACGTATATCTTTAAGGGAAAAAAAAAGTCTACCTAATTGGTCTGAAACCTCTGGTTCGTTATAATTTTTCAAAATACATTAATCTTAAAATTAACTTTGGCTACTTTGAATACTCTCTCAGCGGGAATTCCCGCATTCGACTCAACAGTTTCTTTGTATTCAATTAAAGAACTACATAGACGTGGATAAACATTTAGCGCACCGACATATGTAGAAATCATGAACTGGACTGCCAACCGAATAACACGATTGTGCAAAGCTCATTGTAAAGACTGATTGTAACGGTGAAGAATTGCAAATAAACAGAATGAGAAATTATGAACCGCAACAGCTTCAGAAAGAAGGAATTAATTTTTCCAATACTTCTATTCAAGTCGCACATTCGAAATGGGTGGGTGGGGAAAAATTCCTGGGTGGGTAGACACGTTTCTCGAAAACGTCTCTAACAATTTTCCTAGAAATTCAAAAGTTTATGTATAACCATTGGGCAAGAATTAGTACCTCGTTTGCCACAGTCAGAAACTCTAGTTTGACCGTTATAAATTTTCAAAGTATAAAAAATACATAATTTAAATTTGGCTAGAGTGCTGGAAAACATTTATCTTGAATAGACTATACATCTTCGGGTATTTCCGCATGTAGGCCCTGTTCATTCAAGAGTTTAAAAAATTTATTGTAAGGAACATTTTGCGAACGCCTTCTAGTCAAGATCTCAAGGCATATCATTAGAATATTATAAAGTTGCTTGACCAGGAGCTTTTGCTAGGGGTCTGGGGCTGGAAATAGCGTGAGGTAATTAAGTTCTATTATTGTTAAAATCAAAAATTCATTTGTTATTAAGGGAAAGTAATAATTATATAAACTGTATAAAGAACGTACTGTCTTTTAAAATAATAATACCGTCAATGTTTTTCTAGTTAAAAAATGATGTTTAATTTTTAATTTTTTAAATTTGTTGATATGTTGATTGAAAAGTGAAAATAGTTCATTGCATTTTTGATGCCCCCCCCCCCCTCTCCGCGTTAAAGTGCGAGAGCCAAGTCTGTTGGAGAAAAAAAATGTAACATGTCCAGAGAATGTTTAGTTATTTAATGTTTAATTATCTTTTAGTGTCGCTACGGTTCAGTCCCTTTAAGAAATAATAATCGAATCACTGACTTATAAACAAAGGCTTTAAATAGAATACATTGACTACAACAGTATGTGGGAATAACTGACATATATAATTAGGCTCTAACCTTAAGCTTTGGTAGCGGAGCATCTCCTTTCGAAAGTTGACGCGCTTCCGGTTCGGCTTTGCTTCCGGTTCCTCTTCTTCTTCCCCCACTAGCTCCATCTTTTTTTTTTTTTCTTTTCGTTCGGATCTGCAATCAGTGAAGTTGGCAAGGGAAGCTAACTCCTGAAAGGATAATTAATGAAAGAAAAAGACAATTAGATTTTTTTGGGGGTACTTTTTTGTTTAAGATAGAAAGAAAGTTAGAAAGTATATCTATGTGTGTCTGAGAGTGAGAGAAAGTGGGAGAGAGAGAGAGAGAGAGGAGACAGAAGACATTAAGATATGGAGAGAAACAGAGAAACAGAGACATAGAGAAAGAGTCAGATAGAGAGATAGAGAGAGAGACAGCAAGAGAGATAGACAAACAGAAAGAAACGGAGACAGACAGAAAAAGAGAGACAACAGAGAGACAGGGAGAGACACACAAGCAGACAGAGAGAGAGAGACGGAGAAAGAGAGAGATAGAGAGAAGGGAAATGAAAGAGAGAAGAAAGAGGGATAAAGTGACACTGACAGAGACAGAAGGAGAGACAGAGAGAGAGAAGGAAAATGAGAAGAAAAAGAAAGTGACAGAAGAAGAGCGACATAAAATGTTACAGAGAGAGAGAGAGAGAGGCAGAAAAAGGAAGTAAATGATAAAGAAAGAGGGACAATGACACAGAGAGAGAGAGAAATAAAGAGAGAGAGAAGACGACAGACTGATAAAGTCAAAAAGGGATGAATGTCTCACACAGAGAGTGACATTGACATCCAACGTGTGTGTTTGTACAAACAGACATCGCTTAGACCACACACACACACACACTCGGCTATTGATTTATCGATGTATTGACTTTCTATAGTTCATTAATCCCCCACTCCTCGGGCAATGAGTCCTTCAGGTCTGTGTTTAGTCTCTCACCCATTCCAGAAGTGACCTAATTGTCAGCCGTCTGTTTGTTTTCACTTTACTTTCCTCTCGTGTCTGGCGCCTTTTTTTAAAAAAAATCAAAGACCGGAAGTCTTTCGATCTCTTACTAAGAAAGAACTAATTGGAAAAGAAGTGTGACGTCTCTGGCAGACGTAAGGACTCTTTATTATTTTTGTGTTATTAATTTGTGCTCGTCTTATTGTTATATTGTTATTGTTGTTATGTGTTTATTGTCATTGTACTATAATTTTATTTATGAAAAGCAAAATAGATAGATAGATAGATAGATAGATAGATAGATAGATAGATAGATAGATAGATAGATAGATAGATAGATAGATAGATAGACAGATATGCAAACCTAATTTCATACAAAAGCCCAATTTTAAAAACAAAATTTGAATAACTTTAGATATAATCATTTTATTGGTCAAAACATATTTGTAAGATACAACTACAACTTTAACTACAACTGTCCACCTCAGCCATATTACTGTAACAATAACAATATAAGTGCCAACATGAACCACCTTCACAAAGACAAACCAAAATGCGCACAACCAACCAGTGCTTTATGAATTAGGCCTTTATTTGGACCACCTTTTTCCAGATCCGATGTAACAATGGTTAAACGGGTGCCAGATTGTCTTTATGGATCGTGCGTGTTTTGGAAAGGTGTCTTTTATGGAAAAATTCTTCAAGACCTGTTTGAGTGATAAACGATACTTTTAAATTAGTCTGTTTAGTCGATACCTTTGAGCCAGTAATGCACTACCATACCAGCAGGTGATAGTATTATATTTGCCCTGAAAGTAAATCAGAAATTATATATATCGCTTACCAATCAGCAGACACATGCGCGATTCTAAATGGGTTAATGGACATATAACAACTCCGCCATCTTTCTTTTTACTGATTGTTAGTTGTTTCTTAAGGAGATCTAATGCGTCACGTCCAGAAAATAAGACGCATCATAAATAAACAGTTTTCAGAAAGTAGGACAGATCGAATCAAAGACGTTGAGAACTCTTGTCTGTCCTAGAGTTTAGTTCATTTCCAGTCATTCACTTTGTCTCTGTGATAAGAACGCCAAGCGGTAAGAATTCAATGAACTGAGATGTTATCTCCCTTGATTAGCGCATTAGAAAGCGATACGGAAATTAGAGAGTATTTTAACAGAATGTCGTACGCGAGTCCAAAATGTGGGGATTTTGTAAAGATGACCATAAAGCGGTAGGGGATGCTAAGCTCAGAAAAACAAAACAAAAATGTGATTGAGATATCGTGGTAGAGTAATTCTCAGAAAATATTCGGGATTTTCAAAATGAAATTAATCACAGAAATCTGCCTTTTTGTTTTGTTTTTTTAGCGGTTCCCGATTAGCGGTATTAGTTTTGTGTGGTCTGTCTGTCCGTCCGTCCATCCGCCCGTCCATAACGTTTAGAATGCTACAACTAGAAAAGGTACAAAAATGGCCGACATCAATCTTAGATCTAGTTTATCCATAGGCCCAAACAAGATTCTGGCCCTAAAACCCTCGTATTGATCTGGAAACCACTGCGCAGTTGATCTCATACATAGGATTACAAATCTGAACACTCCGACATGTAAAATGACAACGAACAATAAGAGAAGAATCTTAGATCTTTTAAATTATGATGCAGCGGCTACTTTATTTTTTTTTTCTGAAAGCGAGCAGTTTAATTGTCAAAATTAAACATGCAAGCAATTTTTATTTTCAAAATACGCCATTTTTATAGATTACAAGATTAGTCGTATCTTTGAAAATGCTTTTGAGCACCCTGCCCACATTGAGGATTTAAGAAATAATGTATTTGCTAGAACTGAAGCCATCTAATGAAACGTAAGAACCAAGCCTTCCATAAGACAAAGACCAGTTGCTTAATTTCAGCCAAGTAGATATAGAACTACAAGAAAAGGGAATTCAAAAACTATTAGCAAACATTAAGACTAAGACTAAGACTGCTGTATTGATCCTTACGGAAATTCGTTGTGATTACAAGGACTCTTTTCTCATATAAAGACAACACAACAGAAAAATACACATAAATACATTAAACAACAACATAAAGAGTTCATTCAACCAAATAAAGCATCTGGACCTGATGGTATTCCAGCTAGATTACTCAAAGAACTAAGCAATGAGCTAGCTCCAGTTTTCAAAATACTCTTTCAGGCATCTCTTAACCAGGGCAAGTACCAAGAGACTGGAAAGAAGCTAATGTCACCCCCCTATTTAAAAAAGGAGAAAGGTCTGATCCAGGAAACTACATAACAGTATCACTTACCAGCTTTACATGTGAAATCCTAAAACACAAAATATGTAGTAGCATCATAAACCACCTAGACAAACATAATGTCCTTAATCCATGGCTTTAGGAAGCATAGATAAATTAAAATACAACTAATAGGACTATTTGATGATTTTTCAAAAGGTTTAGATAATAGTGAACAAATAGATGCTGTCTTACTAGATTTTCCAAGGCTTTTGATAAAGTTATTAAGAGTAACAAAAAAAAAACTAAAACAAATTAATTCCACTTATCTTATTCATGGCAAACCAGTAACACAGACGAAAAACGCAATAAATACCTAGGTGTTATAATAAATGAAAAACTGTCATGGAATCCACATATTGATGAAACTATAAAAAAAAATCAAACAAAGCATTAGGGTTTATTAAAAGAAATTTCTATAACTCAAATAAGAACATAAAACTAAAATGTTATTTAACCTTGTTAGGCCAATAATAGAATATACATCCGTAGTTTAGGACCCCTAAACTCAAGAAAACATTAAGAAACTGGAACAGACACAAAATAGAGCAGTGAGATTCATAACAAACGAATATTCACATTTGACTAGAGTAACACCTTTAGTAAAATCACTAAATTTAGAAAGCCTTCAGGACAGAAGACGCAAAAGTAAAGTAGCAATTATACATTTTCTTGTTCTTCTTCTTGAAACTGTCAGGCAGAGTTGAGCCTTCGGCTCTTGAATTCTAGGCCAGCAAAAGTGAACAAGAGCTCCCTCTCACCGGCCTGAATGAGAACAGTGTATACTGTTCTGTCTGACGGGTGGGTCAGACTCGAGGCAAGAGACCGCGTCTACTAAGACCCCCGCCATTTTCCTTTTCTATACCAGGCTAACTGTGCAAGACACGCCATTTATGTAACGGCCCCTTGAGGAACAGCGCCAGGATTGTGACAAGATTGTGGGAGCTTTTTTTACAACTCCTCACAGTGCAATGAAGATGCTCTCGCACCCCCACGTAAGTCTTATATAAAACACTAACTCATAATCTTCAAATACAAAAACAAAATCTAATAAAAATACTCAGAGAGACACAAAGATAAAGGCACATTCCTCGTTCCATATGCTAGGACAAATTCGTACAAATACTCCTTCTTCCCTAGCGCTAATAGAGCATGGAATGGATTGCCTGAGCTAGCCAGGAAAACCAGTGATTTGGCAGAATTTAGGTCATTGGTTAATATGCATGACTGAATGTATTACTCGTAGGAAGTAATCATCTTCTTTTTTGAAGTAACGTCTGTTTTATATAAGATAAGATAAGATAACTGTCCGGCAAAACTTTCGTAGACAAAGTATAAAATGATCTTTATATTGGAAAAACTCAAGATAGCTTGATTTTTTCTTTTGGTGTATCCGGTGTACACTATAAAGAACGTGCTGATATTCTATGCCTTATGAAAGGTATGTGGCTCATTTTCTTTCTTTTTCTTGCACTACAGAATCAAGTTTTTTTTAAGCTCTAACGTTTATAGCATAAAATAGAATGGGATGTGTCTTTAACTCAAGGAATTAAAACTTATTCAAAAACCAATGGTCAACTTACTAGTGGTAATAAAGAAGATTGGATACGAAGAAATCTACCACAAATTGAGAGATTGATAATATTATAGTTTAAGTATTAATATTTTAATTGGCTACAAACAAGTTGAACTAAGCGTCCTTGGCATTGTTTTTTTTGTATTTTTTGAGAATATCCTATAGAGAAGGTAGAAGTTCAGTTAATCGTCCTTGAAATTGTTTAGATTATCTTGAAAAATCTCTTGTAGAGAATGCAACGTGACCAAACGAAGTCGTAAAGGAAACACGCCAATATATCCTTAGACAACCAGACAGAGGCATTCTAGAAAAACAGCCTTACAAGAAAGAGCTCTACAAAGGAAAACACGATATTGATACTCTACCATCTCACGCTACCAACGCCGCGTCTATTAGATTACTATACTGAACGATAGAAACAAAAATTTGAGCGGGAAAAAAGGGAGAGACGAAGATGTAGCCGTTGTGCCGGCAGACGACCAAAGAGAAACACTAACAATATCTTTTGATTCAATCATTTTACCCCATGGGAGTCCGAAGGGGGTACAATGTACAACTTGTGGTGGACTGACCAGTTTTCTCCAGTGGCAGGGTGACCCTCATCTGATTAGTTCACGTGAGGGGGTGAGTTGCTTGGCCGGGTCTTCAGGGGAAGACAATAGAGAAACAGACGCGAATAAAGCTAATACAAGGGGAGGTTACTCCAAACAATTTACTAGGTAAACATTTTCATCCCTTTTCTCAATTTCATTACCTCCCCCTACACATACAAGTCTCAGCACAGTTTTTCTCTTCTTCTTGATTAGCATAGTCAGCGAGACCAAAAAAAAAAGGGGGATTACTAGATTTCTAAAATATAAAAAGAACAACATTATTCTCCCTTTTTCAGAACAGAGAAAGTAAAAAGACTTTACACAGTTGATCTAAGTTAAATATTAGCATTGTGTTCCCGAGAAATAATTGTCTCTTTTTATTTGGGGGGGGGGGGGGGGGGGGGGAGTTACCACAATGAAGTTAGTTTCAGTGGCCTCCCCTTTCATAGCAGACGACCAGCCTCGTTCCAGTCTACTGTTGCCGAATCGAGATAGTCTTGTTGCAAAGCCGAAAATTAGTTTAAATGAATAACTACCTTTGTTAGTGGCGTCGCGGTGTCTGAGTGGTAAACAGTTTTGCTTACGAACCGGGTGCCCGTGGTTCGAATAAACTTCGGGATCTTTAGGAACGACGCAGATTCCACTCAACTCTAATGGGTATCTGACATTTGATTGTTTTGGGGGAAAGTAAAAGCGGTTGGACTTATGCTGCTACACGAGATCCTCGTTAACCGTGGGTAACAGGAACGGAGGGCCTTTCATCATCTGCCCTATAGATTGCAAGGTCTGAAAGAGGAACTTTACCTTTACTAGTAAACTACCTTGCGACTTTCACTTATCGAGGGCAAGTTTCATGAACCGTGTGGCTAATTACGGAGACTTGAGTTGGAATTCAGTGTAGACTATAAAATTTAAAAAGAGATTTCTCTCTATCTGATTTGTGTTTTTTGAGCGCTAAAATGTAACAAGGCATCCCCCCCCCCTTTGAGCGCCAAAATGTAACAAGGGACCCCCCCCCCCCCCCATTTTTTTCATTTTTTGTTGCGGACTGCTATATTTTTTAGCACAAAAAAAAGCCAACACATCTGTGTGCAACACCTGGTAGAATTTCGATCATTCTGTCGCACTAAAGTCGAGAAGAATCACGTTAGCAGAGACGATTTTAAATCTCTTCTTCAAAAGTTTAAGGCGATAGCGTTACCGACGCCTCTCATGAGAGCGGTCAACATTTTTTAACGTAAGTATCAGACGGTGAAGCAACTCTTTACTTACTAACATGGCTTGATGAATTTAACGAAATTTATAAACAAAAGTTATGCCCTTTAAAAAAAAACTATCAAACTTTGCCATTCCCACCCCCTTTTTTTTTCAGTACGTCGGGCTTCCGTTAAGAGGATCGCCATCCTCTAGTCCCAATTGTCCTATATATGTACAGTGTGATGATGTGAGTAGCTTTTGTGAATAGATGTACTTGTTCGTGTATATATATATGTATCTGTATTTGTAACATATTTATATATCCACATAGTCTTGTAAGCTCACCATTAATGTTACTAGTTAGTGGTGATCGGCTATTTGCATATAATTCATGAAGTTTGATTTCAAACAAATAACAAAGGAATATAAATGTGAGTGCTATTCATGAAATCTGTTTCTTCTAGACTTCATTAACGTATGGTCTATGATATATATTGAATAGAACAATACGAAGCACTAAAGAATCAAGACATAGGCACCCCCCCCCCAAAAAAAAAATAACACGAGACCAATATAAAAAAAATTTAGATAAACCACAGATTTAGAAGTAGAAGAAACAAGAGAACAACTTTAACTGTCCAAGTCCAGTGTCTGGTCTTACAAGTCACCAAACGGCCTCGACGTATCACATTTATTGCCTTAATGGGGGCCATTTTACGGCGGCACATTTATGGACCGATTCACACTTGAGCCCCCCCCCCCCCCCCCCCCAAGCGCCCTATTCGTCTTTCCCTCCCTGGCGCCCTTTTCGGTATGTTTCACAGCGCTATCCACGAACGTACTGACATTCTCTTTAACGAGATTCCAGCGCTCACCCTCCCCCCACCCGCCCCCCCGTTTCCAAACGATTGTCTGAGAACTTCAATCACCTGAGCGAAAGATTCGTGTTTTTATATGTGGGTAATTCTGGTAATATTGACCATTGGTTATACGGTGGTCATCTCGACTCTTTCACTCTGACCTTGATGTCCAAACAACAAGCCTATTCGAGGAAGTTACGCTGGGGTAGATGGAATGGAAATGACTTTTTGATTGGACCGTACTCATGCTGACCAATTATTGTGGTGGTCAGTGGTCAGTCCCCACTTAATAATTAGAGTAGACTTAGATTTAACGTTTAGATTAATGTCTTGCAGTGCTCTGTATAGGATGTCCGATTCTGGAGGGAGAGAAATATAATTGTTTACCAAGAGTGACCAGAGGTCAGTCTGTAAGAACATTGGTAAGTGGTTTGGAGTTTAAAAAGTAGAAAGACTAATAATGGCATATACAAATATTGTATGATGATAGATGAGGCAGAGTTAGTATATGCATTATTTCCAGACCATGGCCGGCGCCAGCACACAGATCACCATAATAAAAGTACTTCAAATAAGGGGGATAACTCACGAAGGCTGAAATCGATAACTGCTCATAGTTTGCAAAGAACTTTGATAACAATGACTATATAAGATCTCCGTTGGGCAATCACTCAGAAGAGACAAAAAATATATATATATCGATATATCAAGCAATTAATATCAGTTTAGAACACTGATCAATGCAAACACTGTAAATTATATCAATAGAATAAATGGAGCTATGTGTGATAATTATAGATGAAAAAGTCATCGTATAAAAGCGACTTATTTCTATACCTAAAGATTGCAATATTGATTTATATCCTGTATGAGAGGGTATTACCACAAAGAAGTTAGTCTTCGAGGCCTCCCCTTTCATTGCAGACGACCAGCCTGGTGTATTCAGTAACGAACAGAAATAAACAGATAAAGAAAGAGAATCACAAGAAATGCATCTATTTACATTCCGATACACTCTTTGTATGTGACAGTGTATGTTAATATGGAACAGTGTATGTGTATAGTTGACAGTGTATGTGTATAGTTGACAGTGTATGTGTAAATATGACAGTGTATGCGTATAGTTGACAGTGTATGCGTATAGTTGACAGTGTATGCGTATAGTTGACAGTGTATGCGTATAGTTGACAGTGTATGCGTATAGTTGACAGTGTATGTGTATAGTTGACAGTGTATGCGTATAGTTGACAGTGTATGCGTATAGTTGACAGTGTATGCGTATAGTTGACAGTGTATGCGTATAGTTGACAGTGTATGTGTAAATATGACAGTGTATGTGTAAATATGACAGTGTATGTGTATACTTGACAGTGTATGCGTATAGTTGACAGTGTATGCGTATAGTTGACAGTGTATGTGTAAATATGACAGTGTATGTGTATAGTTGACAGTGTATGCGTATAGTTGACAGTGTATGTGTATAGTTGACAGTGTATGCGTATAGTTGACAGTGTATGTGTATAGTTGACAGTGTATGTGTAAATATGACAGTGTATGTGTAAATATGACAGTGTATGTGTAAATATGACAGTGTATGTGTAAATATGACAGTGTATGTGTAAATATGACAGTGTATGTGTAAATATGACAGTGTATGTGTAAATATGACAGTGTATGTGTAAATATGACAGTGTATGTGTAAATATGACAGTGTATGTGTAAATATGACAGTGTATGTGTAAATATGACAGTGTATGTGTAAATATGACAGTGTATGTGTAAATATGACAGTGTATGTGTAAATATGACAGTGTATGTGTAAATATGACAGTGTATGTGTAAATATGACAGTGTATGTGTAAATATGACAGTGTATGTGTAAATATGACAGTGTATGTGTAAATATGACAGTGTATGTGTAAATATGACAGTGTATGTGTAAATATGACAGTGTATGTGTAAATATGACAGTGTATGTGTAAATATGACAGTGTATGTGTAAATATGACAGTGTATGTGTAAATATGACAGTGTATGTGTAAATATGACAGTGTATGTGTAAATATGACAGTGTATGTGTAAATATGACAGTGTATGTGTAAATATGACAGTGTATGTGTAAATATGACAGTGTATGTGTAAATATGACAGTGTATGTGTAAATATGACAGTGTATGTGTAAATATGACAGTGTCTCTGCATTTCTTAAATCGTTTTTTTTGTGATAGTGCTATTTGTTACAGTGTTACTCAATCTGTAACAATGTATCACAGTCTTTGACATTGTATGTGAGCCAGTGAAAGCGTATGCCACTCAGTGACAGTCTAACTCTGTGACAATCTCACTCTGTGGCACAGCAACTCAACCTAGTGTGACCAACTGCCCACCATTCTCAAACATATTTAAACACAAGAAGGCTAAATAGCCCCCGCCCATTCGACCTTGTCCTGTTGACAACGTAAAAAAAAGGAACAACAAGGTCATACGTCACAACATTGTCACTGAATAATACTATTTGAATGACGCTTCCAGCGAAGGACATCGTCTGTTTCCACGACGCGCACTCCCTATAGACTTCCGTTCTTTATTTTGACATACAGACCCAGGATCACACATTTGGAACATCTTTCTCGTTCAATATTTTTATACTGCAGGATTTCCCACCAGCCATCTCCTATTGCAACAGGAATACACATTTGGAGTTAGCGCAAGAAATACTTGGTGCGAGACTGAGAGTATCGATCTTATGTTAAAATCTAAGAATACGATTCCATTGGAAGTAAAGCAGAAATGAAATAATCGACTATTATTGTTATTCTAATTGTTAAGATGAAGGTAATCCTCATAATAAATGTGTTTTATGATTATCAGTTAATGTGTAATCTATATCCTTTTTGAATTAAAATATAGGCCTTCCTTTCAAATCGTGCCATCAGTACATATGCCCCCTAATCGTAGAAGTTATTTGGGTTATTTATAGATTTTTTTTCGGATATAGATTTGGTTCAAATGAAATGAAATATATAACTTTGACACGTTGTTGAAAAAATTCCGTCCATCGTTCTCCTTATTGCCAGATTTTATTATTTTTAATCTGATGTAATACTACTCATAGTTTCATCAGACACTAGGGGGAAGTCGCAGGCACGAGACTGACAGACTCAAAGCGTATTCATCATGCTCTGTGGACAGATCTTTTAAGGGTTAGGAATCCGCCGCTTCACGGGCCGAATATTATCCGCAGGCCATGGTTCGGATATCACTGGAATAGATGACACTCAAACATTCAAACGAACTCTCTTACAGCTAAAAGTCTGCTGAAGACTTTGGTGTTACTGTCAATAGAGTCTTTCGTTGGTATTTAGTTTTTGTAATTTTTCCGTGTCTAAGTGTTAATTTTTTTTTATATAACCAGGCGATTCTCTTATCTAATTAAACTCTTTTAAAAAGTCACAGATTTTCTTCCAGAAGAACAAATGTTCTAGCCTCTGACAAGGAGAAAAGGAATAACAGTGAGGGAGATTCGAATCACTGGTCATTGTGTGGATCAGCGGCGAAGCTAGGGTGGGGGAGGGGGATCGAAATTTGAAAATCCCCCGGGCTCCCCACTTGAGGGTGCCCCAAATTAGTACCAAAATTTGTTTTTATTATTATTATAGATTTTATGTAGCGCTACTTCCATGCTTATAGCATGCTCAGGGCGCTTTTGGTCCAATCTCATTTGTGGACCAAGTGGGGGGGAGGGGGTATCTAGGAGTTGGTTTTTCGTGCTGCCTTAAGGCGCTCAATAAACACAACGCTGCCCGAGTCGGGTGTCGAACCTCGAGCCCCCTTCTAGGTAGCGAAGCCAAGCCAAGTTCAAGCGCACTTGGCCTCTCGACCACGCTTCCCACCATTACATTAAATATTACCCCATTCTCTCATGTCGTGTTGCCGAATGTCAAAATGCAGGCGCCCTTAAAGAGGTGAAGTTCTCCCCGGGCTCCTAAATCCTTAGCTACGCCACTGGTGTGGATAATCCCAAGCCCTGGCCACGTGACGTGTCTGTTTAATGTTTTGGATTTTCTTTTAGATTATTTTCTAGCCCAAACCTCACGCAGGACGGCGGGGGTGGTAGAGGACAGGAATCGAACCCAACACTATCGAGATCATCGAAACGACAGTCCAGAGCGCAGATCAAATCACCAGACAGTCATGCGTGTAAGTCAAGTAATAGAATCGATGCGCCCATTGTAACGTAGACGTATTGAAGGAACGATACTAGCCCGAAGAATCGACTACTCTATAAGAAGATTGTGACCAGCGAATCAAATGTAAGGAAGAGAGATTGACCTAGATTCTGATTTGTCTCGATCATCCTTATTTTGTATCTGCTGGTTTTTAACTTTTTGTTTACACAACGTGCTGTTTGAATTCGAAAACAAGCAAAATATAAAAATCAAAAGAAAATGTATAAATATAAAGAGGGAAAGAACTGCACAATGACTGCATTATTTCAATAATGCAAACTTTGTCTTCTTTTTCTATATAAAACAACATTAAGTTATTAATAAACAAATTTGTTGTTTTTTTTAATTGAGTAATGTATTGTCGTAGACAATGGATATTTGCGCAAAGTTTCAGCTTGATCAGAGAATGGAAAGTGGGAGAAATGATGCGTACAAGGTTTTTACCAGACACACAAAGTTGAAATAAGCTTTGTAAAAAGGGAGAGAGAAGCTTAAAGCAGGTTATCAGTTGTGTGGCACCTGACAAAATAATTACTCAAACCTGCGTTTTTCCTTTTATTCAAGGGACGCGGTGGCTGGGGGATTAAGCGCTTAGCTTCCAAACCTGTGGTCCTGGGCTCGAATCTCGATGAAGACTGGGATTTGAATTTTGGGATTTTTAGGGTGCATCTGAGTCCACCCAACTCTAAAAGGTATATAAATTTATTTGAGGAAAGTAAAGGCGTCTGGTCGTTGGCCAAATGACACCCTGCTGTTTAAGCGTTGGCCAAAGAAACAGATGAAGGGCGCGGCTGAGCGGTAAAGCGCTTGGCTTCCAAACCGAGGACCGGTGTTCGAATCCTGGTGAAGACTGGGATTTTTAAATTTCGGGATCTTCGGGCGCCTCTGAGTCCACCCAGCTCTAATGGGTTCCTGACGTTAGCTGGGTAAAGTAAAGGCGGTTGGTCGTTGTGCTGGCCACATGGCACCCTCGTTAACCGTAGGCCACAAAAACAGATGGCCTTAACATCATCTGCCCAATAGATCGTAAGGTTTGAAAGGGGAACTTTATTTATGTTTACCTTTTATTCAAAGTTTCAAGTAGCTTAGCAGTCTGGGCATGGCTGTCGTACAAGCTAACATTCTTTCAATATGTCATTGTCAAAATATTATTACGACATGTCTGGTAACAGCTTAAAATAATACGACAGAAAAAGTAGCACGAGTATCTGCCCTTGACCGGCTAAAAAATTTCGTCCATTAGAGTTACAGCTAAGTGTGCACGTGTGTGTGTGTGTGTGTGTGAGGGAGGTAGATTGAGTCTCAAAAAAAATCGATAACCTACTTGTCAACAGTTTCTCATTGATACCTCTAATCGTACAATACCTAAATCTGTAAATGTCTTCTTTTTTTTTTATATTTTACTGTGTCATATGTAGACAAAACATCTTTAACTTCATGGCAATACAAAATTGGATCTCTTTTCTTAGCGGCTCCCGAAAGGGGGAAAAGACGCTATGAAGTGTCGTATGTATCTACTGTTTTTCGTAGGAAATGAATATTTTTTGCAGCATGAAATTTATTAAAATCGTTGAAAAAATATTCAGAATATTATGTGAAAAAACCTGGCCAGACTTAGCAGACGAGAAAACATTTTTTTTAATAATAGCGTGTCCATTAATGATGACGTTGCGGTAAGTTAATCTTCATTCATGTTTTGCTTCCCGCTTTAAAGACCTTCAGGGCGACCTTCATATCCATCAGGAAATGACCTTGCCCTGACCTTAATCCGCTAAATCGTTTGCTACATTTGTTTTATTCCGATGAGCATGATCACAAACAAAGCACTCAGTCGCCATGTAGGAATATTGATTGGATTTGATCTATGCAGGGGTAGCAGGAAATCAGTACATGGGAGGGGGTGGGTCTGGATGTTTTGTGGCCTGGTGCGGATCATCTAGTGGAACCACAAACCAAATGTGTTGATGCTTACATAATGCATGTATTTGTATTTTGTGTTCTAATTTGGGGATTAGGGGCAAAACAAAACAAGAAAAAAAACGATGGAAATGGTTTTGGGCAACAAAAGGCTAATGTTTGACTGATTGGGGCAACAAATATCAAAAGTTTAACTAATTTGACTTACGGAAGGCGGCTCAAATTAACTAAAATGACACTCAACATTATATGTAATGTAAAGTAAATTTCCCTTTCAGACCTTGTGGTGATGTAAAGGTCATTTGTTTCTGTGGCCTACGGTAAACGAGAGCGTCATGTGGCCAGCACAACGACCAACCGCCTTTATTTATCCCCAACTAATGTCAGGTACCCATTAGAACTGGATAGACTCAGAGGCGCCCAAAGATCCCAAAATTGAAAATCCCAGTCTTCAATAGGAATCGAAATCCGAACCCGGGACCACCGGTTCGGAAGCCAAGCACTTTATCGCTCAGCCACCGCGCCTCTTAACATTATATGTACAAAGACTCATGGTAAGGAGTAAAGTAAACTACGACTGCATCAGAGATCTGCTATTCGCAGACTACTGTGCCCTGAATGCCTCAAACGAAGAAATTCAAACCTTTAAAAGAGCCTGTCCCTCTTCGCTAATGCCTGCAAAAATGTTGGCCTCACCATTAATGTAAGAAAAACAACTGGTGCTGCACCAACCTCCCCCATATAAATCTGTTACGAACCAGAAGTTCTTATAGATAGCCAAAACAAATGTAGCAAACGTCAAAATTGTGTCTATCTGGGAAGCACTATATCAACAAACGCCAACCTAGATGATGAGGTAGACTTCCTTGTTGCTCGTGCCAGTGCTGCTTTTGGCAGACTTCAAGGACAAGTAGGGCAACGGAAAAGGCTCAGCATATCCACAAAACTGAAAGTCTACAGTGCTGTAGTCCTCCCGTCAATCGTATATGCATCAGAGTCCTGGACCTTATATTCCCGCCACATCAAAAAGCTAAACTCCTTCCACCTACGCAGTCCAAGGAGTATCCATAAGGTGCGTTGGTCCGACCACATGCCAGACACAGAAATCTAATAGCTGTCCAACATGAACTGTATTAATGCGACAGTAAAAAGGTCCTAATTTCGTTGGGAGGGACATGCAGTTCGAATGCCAGACAATCGCCTTCCTAAACGACTTCTGTACAGGGAAAGCACTAGCTCTCGATCGCTCCTCCTGGCGTGAAGGAGGAGCAATATATGTACATGTAAAATATTTGAGTCTTATTCGAGATTTTCATACTTAGTGGAAAAACCTATAATTAGCAAGTGTTGTTAAGCTGTGTTTTTTTTTAAAGTTACATATTGATTTTTGTGCACATTTTAGAAGTAGAAGCGTGCTCTATAAGCTCTTCTGTTTTATTTCATTGGAAATATTCAAGTTCTATTTAGAGTCCTTGACATTGTTTAGTTTATCGTGAAAACATCCATAGATCTATAGACGATATAAAGGTCATCAGTTTCTATGACAGACGGTTAACGAGTGTGTCATCTAGCCAGCACACCGACCAATCGCCAACCGCCTTTACTTTTCTTAACTAACGTCAGGTACCCATTAGAGTTTCGCGGACTCAATGGCGCCCTAAAAATCCCAGTCTTAACCAAGACTGGAAACCGAGACCCTTTTGAGTCGGAAGCCAAGTTTCTTACCAGTCGGTCGCCAAGCTCTTACACAAATTCAAAACTACGTTATCGGTGTATAAAAAATAAGACAAAAGTCGTCAGGTCCACAAATGAAGGAAAAGCGTAGTATGTCACATGATCACCAAGACACGACTTTGACCTACATAATTTGCCACAACCAATGAAAACAAAGCCTTCATCGTGGACTATTTAAGCTCTCTTTTCAGAGTACTCGTCCTCTTTCAATTTTGGTCTCAAAAGATCGAAAAAAAAAAGAAAAAAATTGAACGAGCCATTGACTTAAAGAACTTAACAACACCATTGTTATTGATGTCTGATACACAAACCACAACCCTAACCCTAACAAGTATCTCTGAAAGGAAGAATATTTTAAATTTAAAGCTAAAAACAAAAAAAGTGCCTAGGTTTGAAAAGGGATTCTACCGGAATAATACCAGATAATGCTGTCCGGTAAGCTGGGAAACTCAATTTGGAAGATTTTAAAAACACTTTTTTTTTTACATTAGTGTCGATGTTAAGAGGTTGTCTTGTCTCTCACACACACGTATATAGCATTGAGAGTCACCTAAACACACATACATAATGTACTGAAGTTGACAAATGGAGTTAAAATTCAATGAATGAGAAACTAAAGAGAAGCTGAGAGAGAAAGAGAGAGAGAGAGAGAGAAATAGAATAGAGAGAGATGAAAATTGAGTCAGTTACAGGTTGTGTGTTAAAAAGAGAGTGTGGCAGAGTGAAATGGAGAGATATAGAATGAGAGAAAGAGATAGATAGAGAGAAAGAGAGAGAGAAAAAGAGAGAGTGAGAGATAAAATGAGAATAGGTTGTAATTTAATAAGATTGAGAGTATTTTATTACTTCCGATGTAATGGGATTGAGAGTATTTTGTTACTTCCGATGTAATGGGTTTGAGAGTATTTTGTTACTTCCGATGTAATGGGTTTGAGAGTATCTTGTTACTTCCGATGTAATGGGTTTGAGAGTATCTTGTTACTTCCGATGTAATGGGTTTGAGAGTATCTTGTTACTTCCGATGTAATGGGTTTGAGAGTATCTTGTTACTTCCGATGTAATGGGTTTGAGAGTATTTTGTTACTTCCGATGATGTAATGGGTTTGAGAGTATTTTGTCACGTCCGATATAATGCAATTGATAGTATTGTATTTATTTGGATATAAAGGGTTTAAGAGTACTATTAACTAAAGGTATTAGCAAAAACTGCCCAAACATTTCCAGCCTACTGTCTTTACAGATTAATGGACCCAGGTACGTCCAAAGGATCCCGACGCTCTAGTCTTTAACATGCGATCTATCGCTCGGTCACTACGTTACTACAAAGTAAATTTGTCGACTATCACTAGTATAGGAGAACCTGAAGACATAGAAATCAATAAAAAAAAACTAAATACCCGTTACAAGAGGTATTTGTTAATCTTAAGATAGAAGGGTACAGATATATAATACCAATGTTTTAATTCATAACAAAACGGTTCAATTGATTGATTCTTGATAAAAAGATTTTAAAAATGTTTTATGAATGTTCAGTTTATTAGATATATTCTTATTTTTACGAATCATTTCACTGTGGTTTTATTGATTTTAGGATTTTCTTCAATAACTATTGTATGCTGTACATCTTATCTTATATAATACAGACGTTACTTCAAAAAAGAAGATGATGACGTCCTACGCGTCATGCATTTAGTCATGAATATTAACCAATGACCTAAATTCTTCTGAGTCACTGGTTTCCCTGGCTAGCTCAGGCAACCCATTCCATGCTCTAATAGCACTAGGGAAGAAGGAGTATTTGTACAAATTTGTCCAAGCATATGGGACGAAGAATGTGCCTTTATTTTTGTGTCTTTCTGTGTATTTTATTAATTTTTTAAAATTCTTTTTTGTATTTGAAGATAATGGTTCAGTGTTTTATGTATAATTGCTACTTTACTTTTAAAGTCTTCTGTCCTAAAGGCTTACTAAATTTAGTGATTTTACTAAAGGTGTTACTCTAGTCAAATGTGAATATTCGTTTGTTATTAATCTCACTAGTCTATTTTGTGTTTGATCCAGTTTCTTAATGTTATCTTGAGTTAAAAAGTCCCAAACAGAGGATGCATATTCTATTCTGCATCGCAGAATGAACCGAGAACTTTGTATAATGTCAGTTTTGACTATGACAGAATACCACCAAAAAAAAAAATCATGTGTCAGATTGTCATAAGTGACCCTGTCGCGACCTACATGAGATTGTCGCTATCTAAACAATGCGTACTTTGAAAGCAGACTACACTTGAACAACTTACGGCTCAAACGACAGACGTTCAGGCATTGATTCTTCTTATCAGGAAGTCTGTTGAACTTTAGTCAATGGATGCGACAAACACTTCAGACGGCAATGTTCATTTCTTTAATGAGTTTCCTGGAGTTCCCATTAATATCGGATCCAGTCAATAGCAGCGCCGGGGCGATGGGGGTGCTGGGTAAAAAGGGGGGGGGGGTCACTGAAGCAGAACAGGCGTAAACATGGATGTAATGACTTCGGGTCAAGGTCAAAGAGATCGGTGAATGTGGGTATGTGCTGGGGATTTGCGGTGTGTATGTGCGTTGTTTGTGTGTATGTGAATGTGTGGTGTGCATGTGAATGTGTGGTGTGCTTAAGTGATATGTATGTTTGGTGTTTATAAGAGGTGTGGATGAGTGTCATGTATATGTTGTGTGTATTTATGGTGTGTATGTGTTGTGTGTATTTGTGGTGTGTATGTGGGTTGTGTATTAGTGGTGTGTGGTGTGTATGTGTGATGTGTGTGTGGTGTGTATTTGTGGTGTGTATGTGTTGTGTATATGTGTGGTGTGTTCGTGGTGTGTATGTGGGGTGTTTATGTGTGGTGTGTATATGTTGTGTGTATGTGTGGTATGTGTGTGGTGTGGTGTGTATGTGTTGTGTGTATGTGGGAATTCTAAGTGTGGTGTGTATGTGGGGTGTATGTGCGATGTGCATAAGTGGTGTGTAAGTAAGGTGTTTATGTGTGGTTTGTATGTGCGATGTGTATAAGTGGTGTGTAAGTGAGGTGTTTAAGTGTGTTGTGTATGTGTGGTGTGCATTTGCGCAGAGGACGTTTAATGTGACAGCCAAAAATTCAAATCAGTTTGTGTTACAAACAAAAGAGCTTATAAAATTGATGTCATGGTGTTAAGTAGTGCACAACTATCGACCAGAAACCTTAGACATTAGTTGATGAGCTCTTTCGATAGTTTGCATATCAAAAGAAGAACGCAATGGAAGTATCTTATCTTTTCTTATCTTATATCAATGTGAATAATGAAAGAATGAAGCTACTGTTGTTAAACTAAGAGCAGTACAGGGGTGGCGAACAGAATTTTGTGAAAAGAGTGTTCTGGTGGCGAATCAACAGTTTTATTGGCGAAAAAACTGTTTGGTGGCGAATTAAGAGTTTGGTTGCGAATAAAAAGTTGTGTAGCGAATAGAAAATTTAATGGCGAAAAGAGAGTTTGGTAGCGAAAAGAGAGTTTGGTAGCGAAAAGAGAGTTTGGTGGATTGAATGCAAAGTTCAACATTGTATTTGTGGAGTGGAGTTTGACAGAGTGACAGATGACTCAGGAAATCAAACATGGCAGCGACGTGGGACCTCAAGATGAAATCAGATTATCACTGATCCTGATGAACTGCGTTGTTTGGTCAGTTTCAGTTGAGTGTCAGAGACACAGGACAGCAGTGGACTGATACTCTGTGTGTGTGTGCGTGTGTGCGTGTGTGTGAGAGAGAGGAGGGAGAGATGGAAAAGAGTTTATTTACGCAAGACAAGCACATTTCGGGGAATGTCATTTCTTTGTTCCGTCGTCAAGAAGAATCAAGCGGGGCAAGACGCCCTCAGTCTGAATAGTAAAGAGAAAGACGGAAAGAGGTAAAGAAGATAACAGATAGAGGAAGATAATGATAGAATTAAAGAAAAAAGAACGAAAAAAAACAGAGATAGTATGATACAGAAAAAGATATAAACGGATAGAATGATAGAAAGAGAGTGTGGAGAAAGAGAGGGAGGGTAAAAGAGAAACAGAGTGATAAAGAAATACAATAAGTGAGAGAAGTAAAGAAACATTGATAGAGAAAGAGAGAAAGGTATAGAAAGAAGAGGAGAGGAGAGACAGAGAGCAAAAGATAAAAAAGAGAGTAGGAGAAAGAGCAAAAAAGAATATAAAAAGAAAGAGAGAAAGAGGGAGAAAAATAAAGAAAGAGAAAGAAAGAAAGAATAAACAGAAAAGAAGAAAAGAAGTTAAACATTGCAAGATATAATGTTTAACTAACTGTCAACAACAAATATTTATTATTAAAAGAAATAATCTCGTTTTTTTTTCTAATCCTTTTTCAGATGGGAAGGTATTTAAAAAACGAGAGATGTTGATTTGGACGCATTATATTTAAAACTATATTTCACTACCTCTCTGTTAGAGCTAAAAATAGTCACAATATTCGAATCTAACAAAATGCTAGGTTGTTGATGCCATTTTCTTTTCAATGTAGCAACATTTTAAAAAAAAAACATCTTCTATAAAACAAAAAAACAAAATAATGCAAACGTTAGTCACCAAATTCCATGAGCATAGCCAAGAAGTGTTTTGAGTTTAAAACCCCCTCCAAAATTTTGTTAATGATATAATCATTTTTTTAAAATATAAGACTAAAGCATACAAGTCACCAGATTTGTGAGGTTTTGAGGTTAAATACCCCCTCTTCAATATTATTCTAAAGAAAATACAATCGCTAAATTCGAACTCTAGGGCAAAAGTCTGCTGAGCCTCCTCAAGCCATCCGACTAACCACTCTGTCAGCGAATCACTTATGAATTAGAAGATTTAGTAGCTATCTATTGTTAGCTTCAAACTTTAGTGCGACGACCAAAATAAGTATACAGGGGGGCTAATTCAGCTTATACCACCACATCAGTGAAGTACAATTTCTCTCCATTGTTTGAGATATCTAACACAATAATTTATTACGAAGAGTAAATTAACTAATCGGCTACTTTAAGAATGTGATTCTTGTTTTTTCAGGTACAAGATGCAATAGCATAAAATTCCTGCTGGATCTGATATTGGGTGTGTGAGAAATAACGTGTACAAACTTTTGACCAGACAGAGTGAGCTGATATAAACTTTGTAAAAAGGGAATATCAATTGGAATCACATTCTCGAAAAAAATTGGTTGAAAAAAATCTTCCTGACCTAATTTTTTATAACTTTGTTTTTGTTTTTTTTTAAATAAAAGTTTTAGAGCTTTGAAAAAAAAATTATTGTTTCTTTAATCGGCTTATACAACCAAAGCCCCTCAGCACAATAGGAATCTCCGTGGGACACAATGAAGTTTCTAAACATCTTTAGGATTATCACGTGAACTAGTCAATCTCAGGATCACCAGATTAGTGAGAGGCGGACATATAAGGCTTGGACATCAAGTTTTTTTTTTGTTTTAAGTTTTTTTCTTGTTACTTTGAATACTAGAAGAAAAACAGGACACAGGAAAGAGAGTACAGAGATGATGGCACAGTAAGGAGAACTGGGTTTTTTTCTCGAACCTGATAACTAGGTTTATCCTTGAACCTGATAACTAGGTTTATCCTTGAACCTGATAAATTGCTTTAACCTAGATTATGATGGCTTGGTTTAACCAAGATTAGGATTTAACATAGATAATGATAAATATGCTAAACTTCGATTATGACAACATGGTTTAACATAGGTATAAAACGAAATATAAACATCCCATTTATTGTTTATGCAACTGAAACAACCTTAACCTTGACATTGAGGATAATAATTATGTGACACTAGATTTTATCTTCTAGGTTTTATCTTCTGGGTTTTATCTTCTAGGTTTTATCTTCTTCACCTTCACCTATTCCTTAGTCTGTTGGACCGTTGGGGCATCACACAAAATTCGTCGATCGTCTTTCTCCATTCCTCTCTGTCTTTTACCTTGGGTAGAACCTTTTCCAACAGCAGGCCCGTCCATTCTATTTATATTGTCTTTCCATCATTTTCTCTGTCTGCCTACTTTTCTTTTTCCTGGTACTTTTCCCTGAAGGAATGCCTTTGCAAGTCCCAAGTACGTCACACAATAAAGTTCCTCTTTCAGAACTTGCCATTTATAGGACAGATGACGTAAAGGACATTGATTTCTTTGACCAATGGTTAACAAGAAGGGTGTCATGTGACCAGCACAATGAACTTTACTTTCCCCAACTAAAGTCAGGTACCCCATAAAGTTGGGTGGACTCTGGGGGGGGGGGGGGAGGCGCTCTAAAAATCCCGAAATTCAAAATCAATCCCCGAGATTCGAACACAGAGTTGGAAGCCAAGCGCTTAACCAGTCTGCCATCGCGATCCCATACGTTGCACTCACATAGACATAGATATGGATTTATAGGTCTGTGGTTACATGTCAACTAATTGGATGTATGTAGATACTTTCTGCCTTATATATAGATTTATAGGTCAGTGGTTACATGTCAACTAATTGGATGTATGTATATACTTTCTGCCTTGTGCCTCTAATGTTTTTCATGTTCATGAACTTTTGAATAGATTATAAATAAATATCCGTTTATTTGTGTTCATACCGAATCAGAAACCCCCATAAGTAAACGTACCGTGCTGAGATTACTCCCTTACAGAACCTGAAACGAAGCGGGCATTGAATTTAAAGGTGCCCGTACAAGGACATACCCATTGCCACACATAGACCTAAGTTCTCTCTCTCTCAAATCTTTTTTGAAGTGACGTCTGTATTTTATAAGACAAGATGAATCCTTGTCTCTTTTGCTCTTCCCGCAGAACACAACATTTGTAAAGAATGGTCCACTGTTTAATCGTCCTCTATGCAGTGGCGACACCGTGTGACGTAGTTTTTACGAAACCTTCCGAAGTAAAAATGTAAATACCAGTTTGTGGCTCAACTACTCACTACCCACTTGCCACTACCCCCTTCCCACTACCCACTTCACACTACCCACTTCCCACTACACTTTCCACTAACCACTTCCCACTTTCCACTACCCGGTTTCTTCGGAATGGTCAACAAAATCCATTGTAGATTTAAGCTAAGCAATGTAAAGGACACTACAATGATCTTAACCTGCGCCTATGTGGAACAAGCCTGCAACATTGACGTATGCCAGATTTTGAAGATAAACTAAACAATGTCAAGGACTCTAACTTGTGATTCACTTTTGCCAACTAAATAAAAGCTACATACCGAAGAGCTAAATAACCCTAGAACTTGAAGAAAAAAATCCTTATCCTTTATTCTGTACACCGGATACACTAAAAGCTACCTATTTTTAGTATAAAAATCTCCCAATTTAGTAGATCAAAAAAAAAATATTTAAAAAAAATGCCTGTATTTTGGTTTTGCATTAAAGGGTTTGTTAAAAAAAACAAAAACACATGTGGGTTTTTATTTGGTTGGGTAAAAACCCAGACTAGACTGTGTGGTTATCTTCCATTGATTGAATCAATATGTACACGCAGGCAATGGCCAACATGCCAGTTGATATTCTAACAGACCAGACAACACAGCCAGTTCCAGACCATGTTTTGTCTTTTTTCTCTCTATGCCCTCCACACTTGGCTTGGCTCAATCAGATTGTATGTAGGGCGCCGCGTGAGTAATACTAAAATGGGGTCACAACCGCTCACCACCCCACACATTCAGTAATCAATATATTGTATCTCACGCAGTAGGGATTCGGGGGTGGGGACGATAGCCGCTAGAGAGAAAAATGATGGGGGGGGGGGCAGTTTGTGCATGTGATCTGGAATATTTAACACCGAGAAGAATTGTATCTGCCAAGCTACGACTTAAGACATGGCCAATGTTAAATTGCTTGATTGTCTGCCCCCGGGTTCTAAAAATATTTAGAGCCGGAAACAGGATATCAGTGAGAGACGGCTTCAAGGATACAGCCAAGGAGACAAACCAATAACAATGAAACAAAATTGTATAATGGAGCTGTGTGGTGTTGCAATCTTAACAATTTAGGAATATGTGTTCACATTTATTGCACGTGTATAGTCAAACGCTTTATACGTGTTGACGCGCTCTTAATTAAACTAGAGCGCGCGGCTGCTGATTAGCAGCCTCCGGTGTCGAGTCATGCTGTGTGCCATTCTTTTTTTTCCTGGTACTGATCCCTGAAAGAAAGTCTTTTCGAGCCCTGAGGACCTTGTGATTAGGCCATAGAATTTAAGTTTGGGTTGTTTTTTTTTTTCGACAGTGGTTAGCATATAAGAATTATAATTACAATAGAAGAGAAAGGATTTTAACTTAAGATCTGGGTTTAACTCCAACCGAGATATTTTACTGCCAACGTCAACAAAACCATGGGCCGGAAATGAGATCTTTGCGCTACGGCGCGAGCAGGACTCTGCCTGAATAGTTTACCATCTCATTTGCATTTTTAACAAATCTACTTTGGCGTCTGCTGAAACGCTGAGATCACGTGGCGTGCATAACGCTGCAGTTCGTTATAAATATTTTAGTTTTATGATTCAGAAGTTTCATTAATTAGACCAATGGTTAATGGGTGCTGTGTAGTGATAAAGCAGTGATTTTATTTTTGAAGGGACATATAAAACCTTTGAGTGATTCGCTACACAATTATATGTAATTTAAGATGTATGGTATTAATACATGTGTGTGCATAGGTTTAGGCTTCTATTGAAAAAAAAAAAATTCCCCTCTCAGTACTTAAGATCAATAGGGGCAGAGGATGTAAATGTCATCTGTTTCTTTGGCGGCGGTTAACGAAGGCGTCATGTGGCCAGCACAACGACCACCCGCCTTCACTTTCCCCAAATTAACGTCATTTACCAATTTGAATTTGGATGACTCAGAGGCGTATTTACCGACATTTGAACTCGAGATCTCTTGGTAAAGAAGCTCAGTGCTTTACCATTCATCCGCAACGCGCCATAGGTTTAGACTTGGTGTTTTAATATTTAATGGGACTCCACTATAAAACTCAGCGAAATCGAATCCCTATAAAAGCTGTAAGTTTGAATTGGGATTTTTTCGTAGGGGCTTTAATCCATCTTGCTCTTGCCCAGGATTCGAACCCGGGACCCCGGTTCGGAAGCCAAGCGCTTTACCGCTCAACTACCGCGCTTCTCATGGGCTGACTGAAGTCTTATCATTGATGTTATTGTTTTGAAAAGGCTCATACTCTAATTTAAATCTATAACATTATCCGCAACAAATAAAAATTAAGGAAAATGAAGTTTAAAAGATTACTATTCGTTTTAAATTAGGTCTGATTTATAATGCATGACAGAGATTAGGGTAAACACGAAGCAGGACGTTTTGGCGCCGCCGTTTTGGCCCCGCCGTTTTGGCGCAAAGGTCGCTTTGGCGCGAGCCGTTTTGGCGACGGGACGTTTTGGCGCGAAATACATTATGTAAGTTTATTGTATTATTTCTTTTAAAAGAATTATTCATATCTATGTTTTGCATGAGTGTTTGAGTTAAGACATATTTTTCCTGTAAATTTGTGTTTGTTTTTGACATCATTTTCTTTAATAAACATTTTGGCTTGTGTTTATTAAGCGGCACACTTTTATTTTCAAAAAAGTTTTTTAAAATATTATTTTAAAATTAAAAACAAAAATCTTAAAACAAAATGAAATGATGATAGACTAAAAATTGATGCAATTATTTGTTTACATTAACATGGTTTATTTAATGACTGTATGGTATCTCCAGCTATACATACCAAACACTTGCTAATAATAAGTAAAAATATAATACAGGTACCATGTTTCTCAAAATACTTAACATTAAGTATACATTGACATCATGGTAATTTGCCAAAGTCGCTGGAATTCTAGGGTTCATTAAAAAGTTGTGTGCAAGTCCCTTGAGGTATTCAATGATGTTCCTTTGTTAATAAGTTTGTACAATTACATTGATTCTTTCGTCTGTGTCAATAGACTTAGCAAGTGTTCATTAATTACTTGTTACAATAACGTCTTCAAGGATTAAGTCAACAACACTATTGTGTCAATATACTTTTTTCGTTTAGAAGGCGGCTGGTCTCCCCGGATATATTGTTCATATATAGGTCACGACCTTTCTGGACAGCTCGTATTCCATTCAGGAATCTGACTTATTATAGGCCTATATTCATGAAATAAGCAAAACCTTTATAATTAAAAAACAAACAATTCGCTGAACGGTGTTAGAATTCATACTATACATACAATATTATGGTAGAGAGAAATAAACATTGTTATAAAAGCTACGTGCTTATTAAATTATCGTCTAATAATATCTCGCGCCAAAATGTTCCGTTGCCAAAACGGCTCGCGCCAAAACGTCCCGTCGAAAAACGTCGGGACCAAAACGGCGGCGCCAAAACGTCACGTATCGGGGTAAACAGATGTGGGTGATAGTTGTGTTGGTCACATGACACCATATTAAACCGTTAGCCATAGAAACAGGTGAAAATTTAAGCATTTCGCCCACAAATCACTGATCTAGAAAAGTGATTTTTATTATGATTATATGCTTATTCTATAACTTCTGATCTATATCTTTGGGCAAGCTTACGATTGACACCAAGAACAGAAACACTTATTAGACTTTACACTTAAACCGGCAAAAATAACAAATACTTTTTTAAAAAGCTTATATAAGGGAAAAAACGACACATTTACTGCCATAAATATCACTCAATACAGCAAAAGTTATGTCACTTATAGAAAATACAATTAATTAATTATCACAAATAAATCAAGTAATTGAAATTGTTTATTGATTCATGCGTTGTCATCGATAGTGATAGATTTTGGCCAAGTTTATCTTAATTCGAAAATTGGAAGTTGAAGAAAACGTGTAAATAAAATCTACCCAGACAGACAGACAGAGATAGTAATGCCTAAACTTTGGAAAAGAAAATGAAACAAAGAAAAATAAATAGATCTATTAACATTTTAGAATGTCATATATTTGGCCCTTACGTTTTTAAGGTTACTGTGAGGACACACGTTCTTGAAGCGTTCAGTTGCAAGAGTTGAATAGTAATATAATGTACACAAAACATTTCTACACAAGCCAATCCACTTGCTGTCTCATTCTCCATGTTGACAACACACCCGTGACGAGCTCTCCAGTCCACTAACTGGCCAGGGTACCCTCTCTTGACCGCGTGTGTCACGGTTGGCCACGCATGCAGTATAGAAACCGTGTCACAACAGTTACTTTTGTTTTTTTTTGTGTTGTTTGGTTGTTTTAGTTTTAAATTCAATTTGTAAAAATGTAAAATGTTTGTTTATAAAATGTTTGACATGTTTCGGATGTTCCTTCAGAGTTGAAGATAGTTTACTTCCTAGTCCAAACCTCCCGCTGGACGACGGGGGATGGGAGCGGGCAGGGTTTGAACCCTCGACCGTCGATAAATCCGATCGACAGTCCAGCGCGCAAACCGCACGACCAGGCAGTCAAAAGTTTGGACACGTTCTCTGACACCCAATCTCAGATCAAGCTGAAATTTTACACCATTATTTATTTTACCTGACAGCACAAGTATCTATCTATCTATCTATCTATCTATCTAATCTATCTATCTATCTATCTATCTATCTATCTATCTATCTAAGCTATCTATCTATATCTATCTATCTATCCTATCTATCTATCTATCTATCTATCTATCTATCTATCTATCTATCTATCTATCTATCTATCTATCTATCTATCTATCTATCTATCTATCTATTAATCTATCTAGCTTTCTATCTATCTATCTAACTATCTATCTATCTATCTATCTATCTATCTATCTATCTATCTATCTATCTATCTATCTATCTCTATCTATCTATCTATCTATCTATCTATCTATCTATCTATCTATCTATCTAACTATCTATCTATCTATCTATTTCTCTGTCTCTCTCTCTCTGTCTCTCTCTCTCTGTCTCTCTCTCTCTCTCTCTATATATATATATATATATATACTTTATAGGTCGACTCTCTAAAGTAATTTTGAAACAAAATATAACTATAACAACCTTTCTTTCTCTCCTCCCTTGCCCCTTTTTCCCAACTGGTCCAAACACGTGATAGGATCATAGCGTAGTGAGAAAGCTAAAAGCATGAAATTGTACTAAACAAAAACAATTATTAAAAATATTTCTAATCGCACAAGTTTATTATTGTTACTCTAGAACTATTCAAATTTAATTACATGACTGATCCAAACTAATAAACACATATATACTCTTCGTATAAGCGTTTTTTAAAAGTATTTTCCTGTATATACTCTTTTTCTATCAGTTAGTAAAATTAGACAATACACATTGATAACTGGAACGAAAAATTAATTTAAAGGATCGAGCTAAAGCCTAACCTACTAATGTGTTATGAAGTAAAGTCTGTATTTTATAAGATAAGATAAGATGACCCCGTTTCAGTAACCTGCTTGTCTGTTCTTTTTCAGATCACTTTTACGTTCTCTAGAAATAAAATTCGGTAAACAAAAAACAAAAAAGAAGAAAAAGCAATATGGAAAAAATGTAACGCTGTAATGGAACCTAAAGAGAAAAAGAAAACAAAGAGAAGAAGATTGGGAGAGATGTGCAAATAAATAGAGGAACTGAGCAATGTTGACAACGCCTTATTAAATTATCTCTTTTGACAACTAATTACTAAAAAAAAATTACGCTGCTTCCAGCTGGTGAGTTAAATAAGCAAAAGATAAAAAAAAAAAAAACTTAAAAAAAGAAAAAAAACAAAGCTTAACTAAAGGGGAATAACTCTGTCCTTAAAACTATATCTACCAATAATGTACAAGCTATTTCCCTTACTCGATATCAAACTAAATAATTAATTACCAATAATCAGTTGGCTAATTAAGTATTTTTGTTTATTGATTTATGTTTTGTTTGGTACCATAAATAATTTTTAAAAGTATCAACTTCATCGGAGAATGTGTGAGGGAGAAATAGTGTTGACAATTATTTAGGGAACTAAGCCCAACAAATTTAGCCATAGCTGTGAATACTGTAATATCAATTTCCCTTGTTTCTATTAAACAAAATAATTAATGAATTACCAGTGATTTATTGTCAAACTAATACTTTTTTTAAAAAATTGATTCGTGTCTTGCCTATGTCAGTGAATAATTGTGCGAAGTTTCAGCTTGATCAGAGAATGGGTGTGGGAGAAATAACCTGTACACACACAATATTTACCAGACAGACAGACAGACAGAGTGGATATAAGCTTTGTCAAAAATTAATTCTAGAGTGCTGAAAAGTTTTACAAACTGTTTTTTTTTATGTTATAACAGTAGGGCTAAATATATAGTTATACTCTACCATGGCATACTTGAGTAATTGGTGTCTATAATTTGAGTCAGTCCAGAGTTGCTTGGTAGGAAAGTCTTTTTCCTATGGTAAATATACACTAGGTCAGGGGTTCTTAACCTGTGGGTTGATTGACAATTTGTCAGGGGTCGCTTAAGACCAACGAAAATATGGATTTTTTTGGCCTTTTCTATCATGTAAAACTTGACACATACAAAGTTGTTTTTTTTTTTCAATGGGATTTACTATTTGTTAATTTTTCGAAGATAGATATTGCAGACGCTGTGTCAGAATTGATTTCAAACATTTTAATTGTCGCAGCAGAAATATTTTGAACAGTATAAGTAAATGCGCTTAATGCATAGTGTATCGTTACGTCTGGTCGTGTTGTAAAACTCTGGACTATCTAATGTAAGAACAAGTTTATTTACTTAAAAGTGACAATTAAGCTCGCCACTAATTAAGTATAAAATTTGCCAAACTTAAAATACAAAACGTGATATTTTTGAAAAATGTGAACCAAATTGTGTACGTTTTGAAAAAGGTCGAACAGCGCATCCATAAATTTTAATTTTAATACGTAAATTTTGTATACAAATGCATAACGCAGTGTTTCCCAAAGAGGGGTACGCGTACCACCAGGGGTACGGGAAGACTTTGGAGGGGGTACGCGTTGCACCTAGTTAACTATGCTGATTGTTTTAAATACCCATTTATTAAGATCTGCTAATAAATTAAAGTGGGGTTTTGGGGGGGGGGGGGCAAGGGGAACTCAGCATTGCAAAAATTATAAAAGAGGTACACAGAGGTTAAAAGTTTGGAAGACACTGGCAATTGGACAAAATGAACCTTGGGTGAACTCCTAATGATAGCAGGGCATGAAAGCATGGGCTTCCCGTAGTGCTCTGGTAAGTAACTCTGTTGTGGGCTTCCCATAGTGCTCTGGTAAGTAACTCTGTTGTGGGCCTCTCGTAGTGCTCTGGTAAGTAACTCTGTTGTGGGCCTCCCGTAGTGCTCTGGTAAGTAACTCTGTTGTGGGCTTCCCATAGTGCTCTGGTAAGTAACTCTTTTGTGGGCCTCTCGTAGTGCTCTGGTAAGTAACTCTGTTGTGGGCCTCCCGTAGTGCTCGGGTAAGTAACTCTGTTGTGGGCCTCCCGTAGTGCTCTGGCAAGTAAGTCTGTTGTTGAACGTAGTGCCTCATAGCTCCCAATCAGTTCAAGTGACCCTTCAGTTGTCTCCCCGCATCTTTTGGACATTCTTTTAAGACATGCACTATTGTTTCCTCTGCCTGAATTGAAAAACTCCAGTATGTCAATTGTGGCCAAGTTATTTAAGTTGAATATATCAGTGATGCCAAAATACGACCCGCTGGCCAGATCCGGCCCGCGACATAGTATTTCGTAGCAGTACTTATTCATATAAATGCTGGCGATTTAAAGATGAGTTTTTCTTTTACAATCCCCTACGACAGAGTTTGAATGCGCACAACATAACAGTACACCCTCGGAAAAGTGTTGAATATCTTTTAATTATATTAATGATGTCTGCATTGATGCTGCTCCAAGTATAGTAGTATGTTGGTCTGTATTTAAACCTTTGATAAAGAATGAGTCGCCAAAAGTTATCGGAATTCAGTTTGTGCTACATCTCGAAAATCAATATCGAAGACAATGCTAGCTAAAATAACAAAAAGCAATGAATAACGTCACTTCAAGGATCAATTGCAATTTAACTCGCTTCTGAAAAAAATCAAATCCTTCCAAATAAGACATCAAATTAGCGAACAAAATTGGATAAAATAATATTTACATGTTTCCAGTCTAATGTGCTCTCTATGAGGAAAATGACATTAAACCTGACAAACAAATAAAATGATAATTTTGTGAAAGAACATTAGCTAATGCTTTACGGACAAAATTTCATCAAACTTTACAAACCTACGTAGCATCCCATTTGCACCTGCCAGAACTCCAATGAAAGTCAAAGCTGGAGATGTTTAGGAGACAGAAATAGTTTATTGAGCTCTTTAACACTTTACCTCCGTAATTGTTTTTCCACGTTCTGACAGAATTGTTCATTTTTCACATTTGTGCATTCTATCCTGTTAGGATTAAGCTTCAATAACATTTGTTGTTTGTAATCAGAAAACGTTAGTTTTGGTAGAGAATTGTAGGAGAATGCATGCTCTTTTTATATAACACAAATGAAGGTTTATAAACCAAACATTAATTTAATTTAATGAGGTGAAATAAACGATGATATCGTTTATTAGGAGAGAAACAGTTAATAAAGATGCAGCGACGAATTTCTCTATAATAACTATTCAAATCTGGATCAAGCGTTTGCAGTCATGCCCCAATTCATCTGTGTTTCACTTTCTTCTTCAGTTTGTAATAATACATTATTTGCATAACAGCCAGTTCATTATCATGTCTAAATACCGAAAATCGTCACATGTGTATGCAATGTGGATAGGGTTAATAAGAAATAGAAAGGTAACTAACTGCATGATACAAAGATATTAGCTCATTCATGTGTAATTGGATGAGAAGGGGAAATATGTATTTTAAGAATATAATTACATATTGTTTCATGATAATACATAAAGCTTTGGCAATGCAAATCAGATTTACTGTTGGGGGGGGGGGGGGTCGCGGCATAGTGAGGAATTGTAAAAAGGATCGCCGAGCAAAAAAGGTTGAGAACCGCTGTATTAGATAGTCAAAGTTAGACGTTGTATTTTCTTTAATTTGATGATCCACTTACTACTACTGGTGCTAATAAGTTATAATTTGAATAATGTTATTTAATCCTATACCTACGTGTCGAGTCTATTGGAAGAGTTTGTTAGAGCTCAATTTATAAAGATTAAGATATCCTGTCGCTTCCCAGTAATCCAACCCTCTGGACAACGACCATCACTACCAGCCTGGGAAACCCCCATATACACGCGGCTTGTGACAAAAAAAAAATCACAAAAACTATAAAATGAACAATTAAAAATCTGCGCTTATAAAAACGTCCATACTTTGTACACCGGATACACCAAAAAGAATGGCCATTAATGGATTTGCTTCCTGGAATAAAAATCTCCCATATAGTGGCTTTGTTTCCCAACCATAATCAATTGTTAATATATTGGTCCATTGATCGATCGATCTAATGCTATCGATTACTAATAAGTTGTATGTATCGATACTATCTTCTTCCAAAAAGGCGATCAGATTCGACTCTTCTGAGCTTTGTTTTATGGCCTCAACTGATCCAATCACTAGTGTCAATATTTATTTGTCTGGATCCCTTCATTTCTAGCTGTTAGCCCATTGTCAAGTTATAGTAACAAATGTCGTCAGAAATTATACCCCCCCCCCCCCTTTCCAGTCCCTTTCGATTGATGTTGACAGTCAATTAGCCTACAGGTCAGACAAAACAAACACAGACTCTACTCACCCCCTTGTAAGAGTCCTGGATTCCGTCGTCTGCTACACCTCTATCGATGACCTAAATCCTGGTTTTGTTATCGATTAGCCCCCCCCTGTCTTACAGCTCAGGTGTGCTTAGCCACTTTGTCACGACGCCTTGTCATCGGTGGAAGTGGAACCAAGCAAAGGCAAGCGTATCTTCTCAACTGTGTTCCTTTCTTTTGTACTGTCTTGAGGCAGAATTGAATCCTAGTTTTGAAGAAACTGCTTCCAGTGTGTAGCAGGTTTATATTCAAACTTAGAGATTGTTTGAATTAAAACCCAGGTCAACTTCTAGAAAAGATATTGTAAGAAACTTAGCACTTAATCATTTAATGTCTGCATATAACGGTTTCAATTCTTATATATGCTTTTAGGGAATATACTCCTTTATTATATATATATATATATATATATATATATCAAACGACAATGTCTGTAATACTAATTGATATTTTGTTACGGCGGACAATGGTTATGTATGCGCTTGATGTGTCAAAATATGTAGGTCGCAGCTGGGACTGCGTAGCCACGTAAAATACTGCACTTCTCATTAATTTTTAGACTTGAAGACAAGCTTTATATTAAACTACAATCTGAAGAATAAACAATTAGGCCAAGAGGTAGAGCATCGGCTGATGGAGTTATGATTTCGAGTTTAAACCACGCTGGAATTAGCAAAGTTTAAATCTGAGGTTTGACATCGCCTCTAATTTCACACATTGCAGTAGGCTATTTGATATTTTTTGAGGTAAAGTGAAGACTGTTGATCGTTGTATTGGCCACATGACACCCTCTTTGAACATCGGTCACAGAAATAATCTAACTTTACTTCCTCTCCCAGACGGACTATTAATTCACGACACGCCTTTGAATTTTTTTTTTTTTTTTTTACTTTAAGTAGGCCTACTATCTGACCTCTGACCTATATTTTCAATCGAGTTTACTCGAGGTCTATTGTTATAGAAGGCCTGAACACTGACTGGCAACGTCGCAACCTGTAGACAAAGGGAGATCAATAGCTCTTGCCACGTTACAGGTACGTAGGACGCGGCAAAGAGATATTGGCCACCAAATGCCCACAGGCTGTGACGTCGCAGGTCAGAGTTCAAGCATACTGTAACGATTGGTCTCGGGTTGCCTTCATTAAAACAGCTGTAACACTGGATAAGCGAGAAATTTAAAAATATAAAACACAGATCATGGCACTAATTAAATATTCAAATTTAAACGTCAGCGAACCTATTGGCTCGTTTAACCTAGCAACGTGACTTGCACAAGTTTCAAACGCTCTATCAGAAAGAAAGGTTATTACGTCATAGCCCAGATTGCCAACATGTCGTCGGGGTTCAAACCCGAGACCATTGAGACGAAAAAAAAATGAGTTGTCCTAGCCTAAGTCTCTTGCAGGTAGGAGATGGCGAAGGGGATGGTTCGAACCTCGGACCAATGTAAAGGCGTCCGGAAAGCATACCAAATGATCAGGTACTTAGTTATCGATTGATAAAGGGACTACAGTAAATTTAGTGAATTTTTGTTTCTCTGTAAAGAAGCTCGACTTTGGCAGTGTCAGAATACGAATACTCATTCGTTTCTAACTATAATAATAATAAGCTTAGAGATTAAGCAGCTATGGAAGCTTTCTATACTTTCGACGACACCTTGTTCTTATATCAACCGAAGGGATAATGTCAACTCGCAGACACCTTCAAAGTCCTAAGCATTCCTTAAGAAACTCCTTATAACCTTTCAAAGTGCAATACTGCCGCAAACCTGCTACATCATCATGCAATTTCTTAGTGGGCACTGTTAAGGGAGCTAGAAGGAATTTTTTTTCCTTTTTACAAAGTTCGACCCTGGCAGTGCCAGAGAGTGGGTATTATTTCATTTCCGAATAATAATAATAATAAAAAATAATAATCTTTATTATCCGTGGGGAAATTGGTTTTACAATTGCGCATTACATATTCACACTAATCTAAGCCGTGTACCTAATGACAAAAGCATTATAAAGCTTCATGGTTTATGGTGTTTAGTACATGAATTTTAGTTCAAACAATTCTATATACCTTTCGTTCTAATAACATCGTTTTAATATCACTGCCTGGTATGGCAATTTGAACACTAAATATACAAATAAACTTAATAGAATTCTCATATATGGCTCCTTTTGTCTCGAAAGGCAATGGATGCGCCCTGATGAGTCACTGGTTTTAGCTTAATCTTGAGACGGGGCAGAATCTGGTGTGGCTAATCAAGCCAATTCTAGAACTTTGCCACAATTCGTACATGTTTATTGCCTCTGAATTAGGGCTAGCGGACAGGGCAGCTTTCTTTTTTTCCCTCTTGACTAAGGCCGCCTCAATTCTTTTGTTCTCAGCAAGGGTTGTCCCAGCACGCACAGTCTGTCTCCATGCACTCCTGTCTTTGGCTATGTTTTCCCACATACTTTAGCTGATGCCTCTTGCTCTCATGTCTCGCTTGCAGACATCTTGGGTCTGACTCCTTCCACAAGCTCAGCATATAAGATATCTTTCGGGATTCTACCATCTGGCATGAAGTGACATGTCCGAGACAGCGTAATCTTCTTTGTGTCAGGAGAGCATACATGCTGTTCATATTGGCCAATCTCAAAACTTCCTGATTGGAGACATGGTCCCTCCAAGAGATGCCCATTATGCGTCTCAGGCAACGCAAGTGGAAACTCTTCAATCTGTGCTCTTGGTACATGTATGTTGACCAGCTTTCACTGCCATAAAGGAGAGTGCTCACAACACAGGCGTTGTAGACTAGAATTTTGGTCACTGTGGTCAATTTACCAATTTTCCCAGACGCGCTGGGAGAGTTTTGCCAATGCTGTGAGAATCCTCAATGCTGCTGGTAAAGTCATTGGGAAAAAAACAAACCCCATTTGTGCAGCTGTTTGTGTTGGAAGAGAAAGAAACGATATTCGTGATTTATTAACCCTTTCAATGCTAACCTGTTTTACAATGAGTGCATACAAACTGGAGTTACAATTCTGTTGTAGAGGCTTATGAGATAATCACATGGACAAAAAAAGTTTAACCACATTAGTTCTAATAGGAATGTGTTCGAGTCTGAAAATTAACAAGAAGTGCAGTATTTCTTGTGGATACAAAGACCCAGCTATGACCTACATATTTTGCCATAGGAAACTCGGACAGCGGGTTTATACCTATAATTTTGTCGAACAGCCTAATAGCTTTGAATAGAAATATTCTTATATGTTTTTATTACAATCACTGACGTAATGAAAAATTTTTGTAATCACCGCGATGCTCATCTCTCAGTAGTGCATGTAATAAATATTTGCGTAAGAAAAGTTACTAGTGAGCTTTACAAAATTTGCATATAAAACAAACGAAATGAACAAAAGGAAAATATGCAGCCACAAAAGTTTGTGGTATTTTATGTAGTGTTTTAATTTTGATCCCGATTCTGGTGCCCACCCCCCTTACAGTCCGGAGACTAGAGCAGATGCCCTAGATTATTTTTTTAATGGAAATTCAGTTATCTTATATAATACAGACGTTACTTCAAAAAAGAAGATGATTACGTCCTACGCGTCATGCATTTAGTCATGCATATTAACCAATGACCTAAATTCTGCCAAGTCACTGGTTTTCCTGGCTAGCTCAGGCAACTCATTCCATGCTCTAATAGCACTAGGGAAGAAGAAGCTTTTGTACACATTTGTCCTAGCATATGGAACGAGGAATGTGCCTTTATCTTTGTGTCTTGACTACAAGTTACCTCAGCCTAACCTTGTTTACCTGCACTAGTCTTTCACAGACTAAAATGAGAGTTAAGCGTCCTTCGTTGGAAACTCGACATATATTGCTACATAATATTACGAGCAAAGAAATAATAGTAAATGGATGCAACTAGAAAACCCAAAGTCCATTTACGTTCTATCAACCATATTCCCACCATAATCCTTTAAGAAAACCCAAAGTCCATTTATGTTCTATCAACCATATTCCTACCATGATTCTTTAACATAACAATGCAGATTTATTAATCATGCTAAAAGTAAAGTTCCCATTTCAGACCCTGAGATCTATTGGGCAGATTATGACAAGTCATCTGTTTCTGTGGCCCGCGGTTAACAAGGCTGTCTTTTGGCCAGCACAACGACCAACCTCCTTTGCCTTTCTCCAACTAATGTCAGGTACTTATTAGAGCTGGGTGGACCCAGAAGCGCCCTATAGATACCGAAATTCAAAATCCAAGTCTTTAACAAGATTCGAACCCAGGACCCCAGGTTCGGAAGCCAAACGCTTTTACCTCTCGACCGCTGCGTCTCCAAACACGTTTTAAATGATGGAATTATTTTTTAACGATAAATTTCAAAATTTAATTCACAGAAATAAACACGAAAAAAAAATTAGCATAGCCCAACGCTGATGATTTGGGTTCAAAGCTGTCTATAAACTCTGACATACTATGTTAAAAAACTGATAACACCAAAAAAAACCTAACCCCCCCCCCCCTAAAAAAAAAGCAAAGGAACCTAATACAGAGACGAAGCTAGCAGTGTGCGGATGGTACGGGCATCAGATGGTGAGGAGCATCAAAATTTTCATTTTTTTTTTAGAAACATTGAAGCCTGAGATACAAATTATTTTTTTTTATGTGTTTTTTTTTTTGACGTGCATCTATAGGAGCTGCCGCGCTTGGCATCGAAGACCCTAGCTACGCAACTGATATTATGTTGTCCTTTCAAGTTTCAAGTTTCTGTATTGAATAAAAACAACACCTAATAAAATACTCCGAAAGACACAAAGATAAAATGACATTTCTTATTCCATATACTAAGACAACTTCAAACAAATTCTCCTTTTTCCATAGACTATTAGAGAAAGGCATAGGTTGCCTGGATCAGCCTAAATCAGCCAGAAAAACCAACGATTTTGGAAGAGATTACGTCATAGACTAACATGCATGACTAAATTTACCTAGGGACACTCGTAATACGTAGTCATCTTCTTTTTGTAGTAACGTCTGTATATAATAAGATAACATACGTCTTCATTTTACTGAACAAGTCTATCTTTGTAAAACGTCAAAGCCAAACCAAAAAGTAAACAATGTTTTTGTGTCGTAATAAAATCTTATCTTATTATAACATCTTATAGCATTGAACATCTTATAATGTAAAATTTATCCCTACGCCATTACAAGACATCAATGTTTGTTTACGTCTAAGATCACATCATAGTAGACGGTGTTGAGAAGTTTCTAGAAAAGAAATATGACGACCTTAGGCCAGGCCAAATCAGGCGCAGAACAACAAAAATGGCAGGAAATTAAAATCGCGAACCGGCAAATGTTTCCAGCAAATGACACAAGAACTTTAAAAAAGCACGAAATAACCTACTCTCTTCCAATCTTATAACTTTATTCTTCTATATTCTTACAATTTAAATTTTTAAAAAATATTTCATACATTTTGTAACGATAATCTGATTTAAAATAGCTATATCATCCTGTATAAATGTATGTACCCAAAGATAATTACACGTTTAAATACGAAAGCTTACAGTTACGTTAGCCGGTGTGTTGAACACAGGACTGATCAGCACACAGAAAAAAAAAAAACAACTTTCACTCTGTTGTTATTATTGACCACGCCAATGCACAGTCCGGCACAGCGAAGAGTAGCGACCAGCAATAGAAACACATTTAAAAAAAAAATCGCTATCAGCGTCTAGCCTAAGACCCAGGCGTTCGGTTTGAGATGCTGCGTGGCACTGGTCTCTGAGCTTCGCCTTATCTTGTATTTCTTACGACGACGCCCGTTGACTGGGCTGGTACGTGTTGGCTCTCTTGTCCACGCTAGGAATGGAGTGGGCCGTTGACATGGTCAGTGGCGTCGATAAGTCATTGTAGGGAAGGAGAAGAAATAGATTTGTAGCTTTTAGTAATCCATCGCGGCTTTTTACAAAGCTTATATTAGTATTCACTCCGTCTGTCTGTCTGTCTTGTACAGATTTCGTACAAATTTTGTCTTCCACTTCCCATTCTCGGATAACAATTGATGAAATAAGTGCCTTTAATTGTAAAGTGCCTTTAATTGTAAAGTGCCTTTAATTGTAAAGTGCCTTTAATTGTAAAGTGCCTTTAATTGTAAAGTGCCTTTAATTGTAAAGTGCCTTTAATTGTAAAGTGCCTTTAATTGTAAAGTGCCTCTAATTGTAAAGTGCCTCTAATTGTAAAGTGCCTTTAATTGTAAAGTGTCTTTAATTTTAAAGTGCCTTTAATTGTAAAGAATCTAATAGTAATATATGTACAGGCTAACATTTATATACAAGCCACTCCACTAGATGTTTTTCCCTTCTCTTTGTTTACAAGACACAACTCCCGGTCTCCAGCCCACTACTGGTCAGGTACACTCTCTGGACCGTGTGTCACGGTTGGCCACACATGCCATATCGTAGCCAGTGTCACAACAGTTTGAAATTTGGCAGTTATTCCTAGTCGATGACAATACATGAAAAAATAAATAAAAAATTAAACAATTTGTTAGGTATTTGTGGTCAGTAATTCATGGTGTTTTATGTGAAAGAATAAAATGAAATTGTACAGTATTGAAAGATAAGCCAGTGATTTTGAGGTTCTTCCATTTATATAGACTTTTTTACATTCTAACACACTATTCCTTTCTTTTTATCTTTTTTATTTTTCTCTTATTCTTTTTTTCATTCTCTTTCTCTCTTTTTTCATTTTCTTTTCACTTTCTCTCTCTCTCTCTTTCTGTCTTTTGTTTGTTTTTTCTTGCTCTCTCTCTTTCTTTCCCTTTTCTCTCTCTTTTTTCTTTCTTTCCTTATGCTTTCTATCTGTCTCTTTCTCTCCTTATTTCCATTTTCCTTCTCAGTCTCTCTTATTCTTTAACTTCTTCTCTCCTTTATCGAGTCTCTAATTTCTCGTCAGTCCGTGTAAAGTGTTTGCTAATTGTGATCTTAAGAATGGAGTTACTATTCTCGTAGATGACATAATTAGCACGCTCTGCTGCCCAGACATTGATTTATGTAATGAATGCAAAGATCTCTGCCCGCCAAAGGGAGGAAGCGGAAAGGAAAAAGAAATTGGACGGGGGATCATTTACTTTCATTGGATTTCAGCATCCTCCCCCCCCCCCCCCAACCCACAAACCTTTCAAAATAAACTATTGAAATTCACTTCGCCTCTTTGACTTCTTTGACATATTTCTTCAGATCTAATTCCAGAAGTCTTTTCTGTGTTAAGTAAAGCTAAGTTTCATACCTTGCGATCTATAGGGCAGATGATGTTAAAGTCAACAGTGTCTTTGGCCGAAGGTTAACAAGCAGGGTGTCATGTGGTCAGCACAACGTATTTACCAGTTTTACTTTCCCCAACTAAAGTCAGGTACTCATTAGAGTGGATTTAAATTCTGAAATTGAAATTCCCAGTCTTCACCGAGATTCAAACCAAGGATCTAGGTTCTGAAGCCAAGCGCTTAGCCACTTCTGTGTTAGGGTTAAGCTGCAAGGCTGTGAAAGTCTGAAAACATAGTTTTTCTTCTGCTAAATGCAAGTCCTTCCCCCTTCTCATGTGTTAACATCTTGTTCTAAGCCCTTAGTAACGACTATCCATCCCACTCCTGCTAAATGCTTTCAAATAAGATAAATCACAGATTCATTAGACAATAGACCACATTTTTATGAATGTCGCGTTCTGCATAATTGGCGAAAGGGACTACTAGATATGAGAGAGAGAGAGAGAGAGAGAGAAATAAGTTTCAGTTGAATATAAATGTACCCCTCAGCATTACACGAATATTACCTCAACAAATATTGAGAGAAAAAGAGAGAGAAGAGAGAGGGAGAAAACGAGTAGAAACAAAAGAAAGAGTCGGAGAAAGAGAAAGAGAAAAAGAGGGACATTGTGAAAAGGGAAAAGCAAAAGAAATAAAAAGATAAAAAAGAGAGTCAGATGAAGAAAGAAAAGCACATTGATATGCTCAGTGAAAGCAAGAAAAAGAGAAAGAGGTGAAAAAGAGATAAAAAGAGACGGGGTAAAGAGAAGTTAGAGAGAGTACGAGAAAGAGATAGGAGAAGAAAAAAAAGATTTAAAAAATGTAAAAAAAAGAAACGAGGAAAAAGAGAGAAACAAAAAGAGAGAAACAAAAAGAGAGAAACAAAAAGAGAGAAACAAAAAGAGAAGATGAAGCTAAAGAGAAGAAAGTTCAGAGAAAGAGTACAGGGGAGAAGAAGACAGAGAACAAGAGAGAAAGGAAAAAAAAAAAGATAGAATGAGATAGAGAGATGGTAGGAGAGATGATAAAGAGAGGATAGTGTCTAATCGATGTACAAAAAGAAAGTGGGAAATAAAACTATATAAGGAAAGAGAAAAAGAGAGAGAGAGAGTCTAAAAGAGAGAGATAAAGAGAGAGAGAGAGAGTCTAAAAGAGAGAGATAAAGAGAAAATGTGGAACTAAAGAAGAGAATCGTATTTACTCAATCTAGAATCAAATTAATGCTACTTATAATCTACTATGTAACCTGAATAGATCATTAACCTTCCGAAACCTGATAGGAATTCCACTCTCTTCACGATCATTATGCAAGAACTTGTCCACCAAAAAATAAAACCGAAAAAAGAAACCAGAGAATTTCTTTTCTAAGTCACGTGATTTCCAACACGAAGCTTATGCAAAACAGGGGAGGTAATAGAATTTCAAACCTGGATTTTCCCCCGTGTTCGTTATGGCTTGTTGTCCACATGGAAACAGAATAGTGCGTGTGTGTGTATGTGTGTGAGAGTTTGCAGAAAGAAATACTAGTTTGTGCGAATGTTGCGGAAATCTGTGTGTGTGTGGTGGGGGGGGGGGCAAGGTCCGGTTTGCCAACAATCCTGGGGTTATATTGGCCGTCCACCTTCATTACTTCACTGCGTCCAATTTCCACATCACTTGATGTTTTTCTTATTTCTTTTTAGTTTTTTGATAGCCAAGAAAATTTCTGGTAATTGGGATTTCCTCGTTGCTTAGATGGCAACAAAATTTTTCATATTCTGTAACTCGAAGTTAAGATCTTATTTTTTTTTTACACACAATTTAAAAACATGTTTAGTGAAAAACAATCTAGCAATCGTCCTTATGTTTTATTGCTTGCGGTGGCTGAGCGGTAAAGCGCTTGAATTCCGAACCAGGGTCCCGGGTCGAATCCAAGGATTTTCAAATTCGGGATCTTTGGGCATCTATAGGTCCACCCAGCTCTAACGGGGACCTAACATTAGTTGGGGAAAGGTAAAAGTGATTGGCCGTTTTTCTGGTGACATGACACCCTCGTTAACCGTAGACCACAAAAACACATGACTTTTACATCATCTGCCCTATAGATCACAAGGTCTGAAAGGGGAACTTTACATAATTATTTTACTTGACTTTATCGTCTGCTGTTGTTTCCTAATAATCGTGTGACGAGGTATCACAAGCTCTTTGCTGAGCTAAGACAAGAGTTAAATAATTATTAACAAAACATGAAGAGGGACATAACTCTCAGTCACCTACGTAGGATCAACGTGACCTCATTAGCATAATTAAAGAAGCTAGACTAGATTAGCCCATGCATAGGTTTAGTATTTCATGTAAAATAATCTTCGACACTTATTTGGGGGACCCCTCAAGTGAGGGCCAGGGGAAGATTTTCTAATTTGGACCCCACCCCCCTTTTCTCTCCCCCCCCCAATCTACGCCACTGGATAAGCTTTATAAGAAAAAATGGATTAACTTCTTGTCCTCTGTCCAATCATTTGCTCAATCATTTTCTTCTATATTAGTCCAACTAATTTCTACATGTGTCAGTGCGCAAATTATACCTGAACATCTTTTTCTTTACTCTACCCTTTACTGACTGCATAGAAACATTTGAGTCGAGTGCGGGAATACCCGCTGGGAGCGTATTTCAAGTAATGGTTATCAAACTTTAAGATGATAATATTTTGAAATATTCTAAAGGTGAAACCAGAGTTTTCAAAGTGTGGCCAATAAAATTATATGTTTTTAAAAAGATATACATAAACTGCTACATTTCTTGGAAAAGAGCTTGGCCAATCGGTGTAGAAGGCCTCAACATTGACTTGCTACACTGGGCAGTGTCATACACCGTTTCCACGTCACAGGTCGTATTATTATTATTATCATCATTATTGTTACTTAATACTAGTCAATTTATACACAATTCTTTACTTATTTTTTCTTCTATAGATACATAAAAAACTGCAAGAAATCTTTGCATTTTTTTTAGGCTGCTATATATATCTTTTGGAAATTCCCATTCGCATTCGTTATCTTCGTGAGGCGTGACGTAAAGACTGATGTAGAGAAACATAAACTTTTAATATAGAGAACTGCAAACTGGAATACGCAGGCGATACTCTCATTAGTTTTTCTAAACTAGATTAATTCTGCAAATAGGTTTGTCTATTAGAATCTTGATACGAGGTTAACGTCCCCATGTTAGCGTGTCCTGTAACATTTGGGAAAAATGGAATTAATGACAGATAGATAGATAGATAGATAGATAGAGATTGATTGACTGATTGATAGATAGATAGATTTACTGACTGATTGACTGGTAATGATAGATAGTTTAGATAGATAGATAGATATATAGATAGATAGATAGATAGACAGACAGACAGATAGATAGATAGATAGATAGATAGATAGATAGATAGATAGAGTAACTGGCGCCTTAACCAGTAAACTTCGGGCTGGAGGCGCTCGTTCGCCATTGCTGGCTACCCACCTAGGAGATGGGGAAACTCTGAATTCAAACCTCTGTTGCCTTGCAGCTATACCCAACTATGGGAAAGGCTTCAGGAGTCAACCTTGAGGAAGTTTGCAGCATCCAGTGCTACACTCTGGCTGATCCTGCAACACCGCTGACTCCTAACTGTATCGACAATTGCCGTTCCTTTGCATACATTAGCTGCGTGGAGAGGGGGGAACTGATGTGTGGGCGACATCGTTCCGACCACAAGTTATGATCACGCACTCATCATTTTCATGAGATGATCCATAGGCGCTTTGTGACTGAAGGCCATAGAGATAGATAGATAGACAAACGATATACGCCTTATTAACCTTCCCATCTCTAAACTATTGGTCACTTTGTAAAAAAAATAAAAATTTGATGCCACATTGGGCTCCGACAAGGACCTGTTAATCCCCGCCAGACTTGCTCTGCTTCTCCTTGCATATAATCTACATGTGTTGATTCTTATTGTCTTGTCGTTCTCAGGGAAATTGGACCATACATTCTTTGCATGCTTCCCCTAAAAAGACAAATAAGTATCTGTCTCCATCTCCAGAACTTAAATTTGTGTTGATTTAAAAACTTAACCACGGAGTGAAATGCTCTCCCCTTTTTTCCCGAATTATTTAAATCTGAAGCTCCACCATCGTGCCAAGATTTCATTTCTGAACGCTTGTTGTAATAGCCACGTGACCTGCTTAGCCAATCGGCTAACCGAGAAAGTAGTAAATGATCAAGCTCAAAAGAGGCACCCGGATGTCGTCAAGTCTTGCGCCCAGCGGACCTAAGTGAATTACAAGATTGGGGTCTAAAAGACGTTGTCCATAGTCAAAGTGAAGTCGTTGAGTGCGGGGGTCGTGGGAGAGGGAGGCTGGTTTGGGCTTGTGGGGGGGGGGGGAGGGAGGTTAGTGTTGATGAGACATCTTTTATCTTTGTGGGACTCGGAGTAAAGGATGACCCACGTTGGACCAAGAAGCAGAAGAGAAAAATTGAGATGTTGAGGGAAAAGGTGATTTAGTACTGGACACCGGTCTAAATAAAAAACGACATCTGACTATTTGTCCAAGATGGGGATGGGGGGGGGAGTGGTAATTACTTTCAATAATGCTTGGACTACACTATACTCACACACACACACACAAACCCTCACACGCACGCAAACCTTCTCACACACACTCACGGTGGCTCAAGTTAGGAAAACAAGAACTCTCCGATGATTGCCCCCTTTAATTCCGTCCCTTGGAGCTGAAAAAAAAAAAGAGTCTTAGTTCAAATGGGAGACAACAACGACAACAAAAAGGGAAATAAAACTCAGAGAGTTTAAAGAAAACGTTTTTGTTTAGTAACAGTGATGCTGTTTTCTTTCAACTCAGTAGCTCCAGTCAAAATCATCTCTGATCAGAAATTACTGTTAACTTTCACAATTCAGATAGATGTCCGACGTGCTAAACTCAAGCCAGTAACATCTTTCAAAAAATTTTATCTAACTGTTTAACCTCAATCCTGCGACATACTCTCAATTCCTAGAGATTTTTTTTACATACTGTGGAAATAAATATGAAAAGATAGTTATTTTTGATGTATCCGGAGTCTATCCGGTGTCTATCCGGTGTCTATCAGCTGTGTTGTTGTTGTTTTCTTTTGTATTACAAACTAGTTTCAAAACGGAAAAAGTTGGTAGAATTTTACTCCTGGACTTCAAACTTCTTTAAAAAAAACGCGGGAACCAACTAACGGCAATTAAGGTGATTTGAAACGCTGATCAACTCCAAGACTTCAAACATTGTTTCATTACAGCTCTATTCTTTTTAGTTTTCCCTAGTTGGCAACAGTGAAGAGTCATTGCCATTGTTTACTTCATCACGACAAAAATTCGAATATAGATTCAATTCACCTGGATCTTTCCAGCAGCGTTTGCCTTACTCTAACTCAGCGGTTCTCAACCTTTTAAGCTCGGCGACCTCTTTTTACACCCCCCCCCCCCCACTCTTCCGCGACCCCACCCACCCACATTTGCACAGCAATAGAAGAAGTGACAAAAAAACAATCCAGTTTTCGATGGTCTTAGGCGACCCCTGGGAAATCGTCAATCGACCTCCCAAAGGGTCGCGACCCACAGGTTGAAAACCCACCTGCACTAACTCAATCCAACAACGCAACTTTCTAATAAATATAAACTTGTTATAATCAATATAACAACCTCTTTTAAACTTTGAAATTTAAATCGTATAATTAGGTTGACAGAGACAAAGGCGACATCTGTACAGTACAATGAGCTGATACAACATGAAATAAACAGTCTGAGTTCTTTCAAACTGCCTGGAGGGTCATTTGGGATTCGAGGACAAAAGAAAGAAAAATTGTACCCCCCACCCAGGTAACCAAACGATTCAGTTACAAATCCCGGAATCTTCAGGTGTATGTGAATGTGTGTGGGGGTGAGAATGACTTGAGTTGCGCCAATAAAGGTACGATAGTAAATTCTGAAAAGGTACTTATCGTTTTTTTTTCATATCGACTCCCCCCTTCGCTCACAAATAACTCCCCCACACATGGTTATATATATAAATAAATAAATATATATATATATGCCAACAGAGAAACACAGATGTACACACACATAAACACAGACGCGGACACAAACAGTTACACATAGAGACACACAGATAGACACGCATACACAGAGACACGACACACATTAGAGACGCACGCACACACACAGACGGAATTGTTAACGTCCAAACATGGCTGCTATGAGACCTGGAACAGATCTATTTAACCGAGCCGTCAACAGAGCCCCCCCCCCACACACACATACATCTCGTTACCATGGCAACGTTAACATCAGACTTTCGCTGCCGGCTTGCGACACGTGTTGAATACATCGAAAGGTGAGATGTGTGTGTGTGTGTGTGTGTGAGAGAGTGCTACGTCCGTCAGTAAGCTTCGTGTAGGTGTGTCAGTGACCAAGTGTTCGCTTATGTAAGAATAACATAGATACAGGCGGGAAAGAAAGAGAAAGAGAGAGACAGAGAGAGAGAGAAAGTAAGACAGAAAGGAAGAATAGCAGTAGAGACATAAAAAAGAAATGGGTTTCTTATTTCTGTTTCACAATGTCTTGTACTGTAGATATTGTTTTAAATGACAAGTCCTCTTGTCTCTCAGACGAGTACAAATGGCTCCAGTCTACATAGGACTATGTTTAGATTCAGAATATACATTTTCGTCCTGTCTATATTTTAGTTTGGTTACATTATTTAATGTCAGTTATAAGTGGTTCATTCAGGGTGATAAAACAAGACCATCAGCAGCTCTTTCCTTGTAGTAGGGAGAAAACAGAAAATTCCATGTTGCAAAAGTATCATCAAATTTGTAGTGCTAGACATTTGTAGTGCTAGATACGATAGACATTTGTAGTTCTAGGTATGATAGACATTTGTAGTGCTAGGTATGATCGACATTTGTAGTGCTTGGTATGATCGACATTTATAGTGCTAGTTATGATAGACATTTGTAGTGCTAGGTATGATCGACATTTGTACACCCTTCTTTTTTTTTAGATGAAATGTTTGAAATGTATAAACCAAAACCTATAAACACCACTAAAAAACTAAATCTAAAACCTAACAAACCTAAAAAGTTTTTCATTGGGATTTAATTTTAGAAACACTTGATTGATATTTAGAATTTGTGTCAATATGAGCTTTTACAGGTTAATGTCAAAATTATTATGCTATCTTATAGAATTCATAGTCTGAGTCTGCGCAATGTCAGTACTCAGTCATTCTCAAACTGTGGGTGTTGGCTTGTCTTCTGCACCATTGCATACAACTTTTTTTTCTACGCCAGAAGTAGAGAACCTTCTTCAAGTTGACTTGACGGGCTCCTGTTTTCCAGATGTCCATGTGACTGCCATGTTAAACCGAGACTGAGGCTAAACAACGTTGCAGTGAACTCATGAAGAATGAAGTGACAGTTGAAAATTTTTGAACTAATGTTAAATTTATTATATAATAAATAATAATAATTAATGAGACTTTTTTTTTTCCTTTAGTATGTTAACATTCCATCTATACCTAATACAAAGGAGAGCAGCAACAAAGTGACGAAGACTTCTGAGGGAGCAGGTCGTTCAAAATAGAAAACTACCCAAGAACACATTTAGATGCATACTAACAGTGACCGGTCATTTCATCCCCCGGTCACCTAATTCCCATTCATTTCATCCCCGTTAATTTCATCCCTTGGTCAATTCATCGCCTGGTTATTTCATCCCCGGTCACCTAATTCCCATTCATTTCATCCCCGTTAATGTCATCCCTTGGTCAATTCATCGCCTGGTTATTTCATACCCCGGTCATTTCATCCCCGGTCACCTATTTCCCATTCATTTCATTCCCATTCATTTCATCCCCGTTAATTTCATCCCTTGGTCAATTCATCGCCTGGTTATTTCATCCCCGGTCACTTCATCACCTGTTTTTTTATCCCTGGTCACCTCATCCCCGGTCACTTGATCCCCTTCTCATTTCATCCTCTGGTTATTTCATCCTCGGTAATTTCATCCCCTGGTCAATTCATCGCCTGGTTATTTCATCCCCTGGTTAATTTATCCCCTGGTTATTTCATCCCCCGATCATTTCATCCCACGGTCATTTCATCCCCAGTTCCGCGGAACACAGTTTGGGAAACACTGGCTTATTCCAATAGAGAGAATTTATTCTGTTTACTTATTTATTTATTTAAATTAATTATTATCTTTATTATTATTTTAATTTTTTGTTCTAAATTTAAATAATTATTTATATTTCGTGAAACCTTGACAATTTTAGAGTTACTTTTCATTCATAGATTTCTTACTAAAAATATACAATTTTTTATATTAATCAATGTTTCAGTGCAGTTCAGTTTCTAACTTAAACATTGATTGCAATAGAACTCCAAAACTTCTGCTCATTTTATTTTTTTTCTTTATGTTCCATCATATCTCCACCACATTTCTTCATATCGCTTTCTCCTAATGAATTCCAGTGCTTAAAGAAACTAAACAAGATCTCCAAAATCTTAAATGTAGACAAAGTGCATATTACTGTGATTAACTTTTACTGTAGACATCCCCAATATTATTTTAAGTTTAACTATTATAGAAGTTGCAGACCAGATTTTTAAAACAAGTAAGACCATTTGCAATTTTTCTAGAAATAAAAACATAAATTTTTAAAGAAGTCCGGGGAAATGATTGACGTGAAAAGGTCGTGATTGGCCAGCAAGAGGCAGTCAAATAAATAGGTTTCAGTTCCCTCCTGGCAGGTCTCACAGGAAATAGATGTCGTTGTCAGTTAGATGTGTCTTCCTGGCACTCGATAGATGGCTGAGCGTGATCTAGGCTCTAAATCGTCTGCACGTTTAGGGTTGAAGAGTGTTGAAGTGAAATCTTGAGTTATTGGGGGGGGGGGGGGGGGGGAGAGTTTGACTTAGCGTCACTGCTCTTCAAAGATGAAGATAGTATTTTACTAGTGGCCCCCAAAAGAAGAAATAATATTAATAATAACATGGCTTTAAGCAGGTCGTCTCTACCCTGAAACAGAAAGCTTTGTTACAGCTATACAGGACAGAGTAATCAGGACAAAAAATTACGAGAAGCATATCCTAAAACTCAATATTGTTGACAAATGCCGAAAATGTGGAAATGTGGATGAGTCGATTGAACACATAATGGCGGGATGTTCAGCCCTATCAGAATCAGCCTACCTAGGTCGCCATAACCAGTTTCAAAATTAATACATCAACACTTGGCTTTGACAAATAATTTAATCGGCAAGGATACTCCTCCTTATTAAAAATACTCGCCACAAGAGGTTCTCGAGTCTACTGATCATCTGTTGTACTGAGATAGGCATATTTCGAGCGACAAAACAAACGGTAGATTTTCAACGCCCTGATCCGCTGTTCCTTGATAAAAAAAAAAAAAAACGCTACCATTATTGACATCGCCGTACCATTGTCTCATAATTTAAGAAAAACTGAGCTGGAAAAACTAAGAAAATATGGGAACCTAGGCTTGTAGATTAAGCGTTTATTGGAGTTATCTAAAACAACAATATACCCAAACCGAGGGGATAATAACAACTGACCTCACAGACACCTTTAAGGCCCTTATTATTCCTAAGAAAATTCTCGTTGCCTGTCAGAGGGCGGTACTGCTGCAAAGCTGCCACATCACCAGAAAATTTCTCAGTGGGTACTGATAAAGGGACTACAATAAATTGTTTCTCTTTGACGAAACCCGACCCTGGCAGTGCCAGAGAATGACTAATAGTTAGTTGTTTACATAATAATAATTATAATAATAATTTACAAAATGTGTGACCCACTTATTATATATGGATGATTTAAAGCTATATGTAGAGACAGAGCAAAAGTTACATTCCTTAATTAAAACGGTAAAACGCTTTAATGACGATATCTTCATGTCTTTTGGGCTTGAACAAGTGAAGCATAAAACAGGGCAAAGGACCCTAACCAAAATGGCATTTGAGGGCTTTGAAGAACCTAACTGCCTCCCTTTATAAATATCTTGGTATAAACCAAAATGCCAAGATAAACCATAAAAAATTAAAAGAGGACTTCCTGGGTAAATATGCAAAGAATAAATAAAATTCTAAACATTTAAACTGTCTGGCAGTAACCTCATCACAGCAATAAACAGCTGGGCCGTCCCAGTGCTTCTTTACACGTTCGGTGTCATTAATTTGACTGACACAGACCTACATGACATTGACAGGCTCAAAAGAAAATTACTAACCATAAAGGTATACCTGCCCAAATTGTGTAAGATGCAAAAATTACGATCAAAACTGCACGTCTCCAGCAAAGAACTAATTTCCTTCCTAAGCAAATACGACTCCGAAGCAACCCATCTGAACCTACACATGCCATGATTTGTCGGTCTGGACGACGTCGGGCATGAGATTCGCCAATGGGAAGGAAAAAACACTCCACGGAAATTTCCAGGCTTTATTAAATGGGGACAACATTGACAAGGCTGCTTCCTTAACATGGCTCAAAGCAGGTCATCTCTACCCTGAAACTGAAGGCTTTGTCATAGCAATACAGGACAGAGTAATTAGGACAACAAATTAAGATAAACACAGTCAACTGGACACATAATGGCAGGATAGGAATCTGCCCACCTAGGTCGCCATAACCAAGTTGCAAAGTTCATACACCAACACTTGGCTTTGACACACAATTTGATCGATAAGGATACCCCTCATTATAAATACTCACCACTAGAGGTTCTCGAGTTATATCAACCGAGGGTATAATAACAACTGACCTCACAGATATCTTCAATGCCCTTAACATTCCTAGGAACATTCTCGTTGCCTGTTAAAGGGCGGCACTGTTGCAGACCTGCCACATCACCAGAAAATTCCTCAGTTGAAACGGATAAAGGGACTACGATGAGTTTTGTTTCCCTTTAACGAAGCTCGACCCTGGCAGCGCCAAAGAATGAATACTCGTTCTTTTATAATAATAATAACCATCCTACAGTATAGGAGAAAAGAAGAAGAAAACATAAGGTTATAGGTTAATTGACTATGGAAGCCATCTAAACTAACAATATACCATGTTGGTATATCTTATCTTATCTTCTTATATAATACAGACGTTATTTTAAAAAAAGAAGATGATTACGTCCTACGCGTTAAACGCCCTAAACATCGTTACGTTACCTGACAGGTGGTAATAATGCTTTCAAACCTGCCACATCAGCAGAAAATTCCTTACAGGACACTATAATAATTTTTGTAAAACGAATCTGGACCCTGGAAACCCAGAGAATTAAAATCAGTCAATTTCTATAATAGCAATAGTAAAATCGAAATAAAAACAGTCTACAATAAAGAAGGTTTAATGTCGTTAGATTTATACTCTATTTATAAAACATCGAGTCATGAACTATATACAACTTCTCAATAACCTTGACTGCTCAACAGTACTATATGGTCTGGACATGGATGCATTAACCTGTTTGTCTTGTGTGTTGGTGTAAATGAAAGTATAGACTGAAAACAAAGCATTTAAAAAAAATTATAACAATAATAAACAAGGTGACAAAGACAGTTTGTGTGGAAACAAACTCAAAATCGGCCCCCGAAGTGGTCTACATAGAGTCTTCACCAGGATTCGAACACGGGACTTCCGGTTCCAAGTGCTTTACCCCTCAGCCACAGCATCTCCAATATATTCATTTAGCGTACTCTTACATTTTTTAAAAATAATAATTATTAACCTTATCCATTCATTCATAATTAACAACATGTTACATTGTAATAAAGAGAAACTAAAAAAGATTTATTTTTCTAAACAAAATTAGATAAATTGGCAACACAAAAAAAAATAATTCTTGACCTACTTTAAGCTACAATTGTGCACAAATGACAACAAGACTTTCCCCTCGCAAACAAAAATTACCCCCCCCCCCGCATAAAAAAATTTATATGTGTTAGTGTGCATGTGTGTGTGTACATAATTAATCTTTATTACATTCTGACCCTTCATTCTTTCGAAAGACGCTTATTGTACTCTAAATTAGGTTCTTCCTGGAGTTAGTGGAAAAATTGTATACTGCCCGCCATTGCCAGCAAGGGGTTCTGGGGGAGCACTGTGAGCTCCCCCAGCGCGGGGCTGATCCAAGCACTATTTTCGGTAATAAAAGCCAACAAAATGCATATTCTGAGGTATCTACAGTGCATTACCCTGCAATTAAAAAGTTTTATTTTAAAAAGCTTATGTACTATTCTTATTGACTTAGGTCCTCCCGAGTCGTTCGGCTCATTGGGGGCTGCAAGCTGCTTCCACAAAAATCTGTCACTGGCAATGTCTGAAGCCTCTTCCCGACTGCTCTGAGGACCTCCATGAAAGTGTGGCGCCAAGTTGTACTAGGATGTCCCTGTTTGCGATTTCCTCGTAATGGCCTCCATGTCAGTGCAACTCTTATTGGGCGTAATTCATTTTGTCGGAGAACATGTCCCGCAAACCTCACAACTAATGAGTTGACTCCCAGTTCGGCATAGGATTTCCTTGATTGAGACCCAATCTCTATAACTAACTCCTAAAATCCGTTTTAGCCATCTTTTTTGAGCCACATATTTCGGCAGATGACTATTCACTGCACTTTATTTTATATATTAGAGGTATTTTGTAATTTCAGGATCTCCCAGCTCTAATGGGTACCTGGCGTAAATCGGAGAAAAGATATATATATTAGATCTATGTCAAGCATGGAGAATATTCCAATAACATTTTTTTAAAATTTTGCCACTAAAATGAAAGTAGAGTGTGAAGATGGAATTACCCGTTTAGCCGATATATTGATATCAAATATAAAATACTGTAAAACGGATTTACCCGTTTGTTAAAAACGTTTCGTTCTTAGCAATAAATTTAGGTGTTTTTTTTTAAAGGCCGTCCGGTTATGGAAGGAACATTGAACCTACACACTACAGTCTACATCATAATCATTGGAATATTTATGCCAAGTTTAATCAAGATTGGTCTAACGGTTTTGATTTTCGTTTGGGACATATATACATACATACATATGTATATGTATATACATACATACATACGAATCTCACTATCCAGGCGCTCTGCAAACTGCACCTTGCACCACCAACTTAAAGAATTTGACGACTCTGGGCTCCAAAGTAATGTAACACTTTAATGTCAAATAAATTACAGCCAATGCTGTACAATTGGCAACACTTAATCAGCTTGTACAAATATATCTCCGTATCAACCGTCGTAATGCTCCGTACAGAACCACACCGCTGAACCACACTTAAACTGTGCTGAATCGACCGTCTGAACCGTCTTGACTGCGACACCTCCGCTCTTTACATATGGCCTTCTAGAACCGGGCAAATCGTCGCTCGACAATTGTGGGTGGTCAGATGACTACGTCCCTCGTGACGCTCCTGAGCTCTGTTCACGACGACGATCCTTCCCGAACCGTCATGTTGACACTTCTCTCGGATGACCGTCGTAACTCGTCACGGTTGACCGCTCATCTAGCGCTGACCTGGGACGATTTGCGTCGGCTGACTACACACACACCACTACCCCCATCTGTGCCACAACCAGGTTTATAACAATACATACATACATACATACATACATACGTACATACATACAATACTTACATACATATGCAGGTCACAGCTGAGGCTGCGCAGCCACGGGAAATACTGTATTCCTCATTAATCTTCGGACTCGAAGACAAGACTTATTACTTATTACGTGACACTCTCGTTAACCGTAGGCAACAGATAAAGATGACCTTAACATCATCAGCCCTATTGACCACAAGGGAGCTAACACTTTAGTGAGTTTTAAATTCTAGATCTATGTATAGAGGAAAACAAAGTATTAGTATTATCAATGTACTCACACCCGCGAAATCATTACCGTTCCTTGCTCTCTAGACACTAGATCTATCGCATTCCACGACATTCGCATTATTCAACATTACACCATTTAACCTTTTACATTTTGGTTACCAGTAAGTGTCCATGACACGCACGGACTTCTTGGAGCACTTATAAAATAGATATATGTATGTTGATACTTTTTATAATATAATTTGTTAATTTATTTATCACTTGATTTAGAGTGAAGTGTAGCAAATGCTCCTGTACAGGGCCGGTCTTAAGCCACTGCAACCTATGCGGCCGCAGTGGGCTCCGCACTTTAATAGGCCCCGCGCAAATTCTAGTTGTAAATTATTAAATTAAACCATTTTAACTTATTATTAAAGGGTTCCTGGAATTCTCATGAAATTGCAAATAATACGAAAGTTATGAAAATTCATGACATTATTAAAATTTTCTAAAAACTGATAGAATTCTCCTTAAAAACAGACAATATTGTCATTTCGGGGTGTCATTCAATATGGGAAATGCCTATCCTGCTAGCGATAAAAAAAAACGTCATTGTCAGCATTCATTTAATAAAAATGTAATAATAAGGCGACTTTTAACCGAACAGGAATTTCAAATACTTAATTTACATTAATAGTCGCTGGCATACAAATATAGATCTAAATATCTCTGGATCTCTAAAAAAAAATCATAAGCAATGTTTTGCAAGTAGATAATTAATCTAAAAGGCAGATCTGAATGTTTATCGGCTTGTTGTTGGAGAACTACTATCAAATATAGATGGATCGTAAAGCTAATTTGACAGTAATTTTGTACTTAGTAAAATGTGAATAAAATGCAAAGACGAATTTATTTTTTAATACAAAATCTTAATTTTCACTTAGTATCGTTATCCCTACCCAGACTGGGCCCCTCACAATCCGTTTCGCATAGGGCCCCGCAATCTGTAGGACCGGCCCTGCTCCTGTATAAATTGACAGCTAAAAGTCGAGGTGAAAAACATTAGGGCCTTGAACCGAGGAAAAGATTTCCCTTCAAGTTTAGGAATAAGATATTGGGCTCTTTCTCGACCTCTATTCCTAACGTCCCCCCCCCCCCCATCCCCACCAGCCGCCCACATTCTAATAGACGATTATTTAAAATTACTCTCATTCCCTTCGGGTCCCATCTATTTAAGTGTCACTCAGTTTTCACTGCTGAGAAGAGGCTAGAGGTCAAGCATCCCGAGGGAGCTAATCACATTCCTACCTCGTACTACTTCAAAGCTGTGAGAAAGGCCACATTGAATCGGGTAGCCACTACACGCCCGAGGAAGCGTCTGTACACATATAACATAAACAATGTACTTAGTTCTACTGTTGTTTCTATAAAGCAATCTGCTTTCTTCTAGTTAACCTGTCCATTTCTTTATCCAACAGGGCGGCGCATTAAAACCAGAAGAGCTGGAATACCATGGATAGCCTGGATTCAACTTTATGTATCACTTTCTTTTAAGCAATGATGACACATAGAGATGTGGATCAACCAGGTCCAACTGTCCATAGACAGTTTATTTCTACTGACCAGTTGTGTGGGATGTGTGGCTGAGAAAAATAAGCCGCTTGAGGGATCGAGTTCGAGCCTGTGTCATGTCTGCTGGGCAGAATGGAAAACTTTTCCCAGAAGGGCCAGATCCCTTCCCAATGATCAACAAAAGTTACCAAGCACACAGAGCATGCTATAAGCATTTAGCATTATAATAGGCCTTGACCTTGTAGTTGCTAATGGCTGTCTGACTTCGACAGTTTACTCTGGAGATGTCTTGGTTTCTTGTACAGGTGTATTCGATGTATTTAACTAACAAGTAACAAGACCTACACATGTAACAAATAGAAAAGTTCAAACCGTTATACATACACATATGATTTTTAATTTCGAGAAGGCCACAGTCGAGTCTCTGTCAGTCATATCTTGTTATCGCTCTGAAGTCCTAACACCAACAGACTTATTTACATAATCTACAACCCAACTAAGTCGCGACGTCACTAAAAATCGCGTAAAAAATCTATCAACCATGATGCGGTTCTATACAAACTCATAATACTATGTGTCTCACAGGATGCTCTGTGCAAAGGCAGTTAACGTTAGGTTGCTTTTTTTTTTATAAAGTATTAAGAACCAAAATGTATTTTCTTCATAGATTGGCTGCTCTCCCCTTCATAAGTTGCATTGAGTTCAGAATGGTCAGAAGAAGACGGTTTGTTATCTGGGCTCAATCATAAATACGCTTTATACAGAATACAGCAATAAGATCCGTGTTTAGGTTCCATCTTCCACCCTTCCCTCCACGAAGTGGTGACATGAATGGAGGCATTTTGAAATTTACTAATCTAAGGCATTATTATTAATTCAACAGTTAAATGCATTAATGTTCATGAAAAGTGTACGCATCATCTTCTAAGTCCAGATCTAAAGGCTTATCATTGGAATAAATCTGTACAAATGCTCCTTCTTCCCTAGTGCTATTAGAGCATGGAATGGGTTGCCTGAGCTAGCCAGGAAAACCAGTGACTTGGCAGAATTTAAGTCATTGGTTAATATAGATGACTGAATGCATGACACGTAGGACGTAATCATCTTCTTTTTTGAAGTAACGTCTGTATTATATAAGATAAGAATATTATAAAGTGTAGTGGGGAGGGAGGAGATGTATAGAGGTACTAATACAAAATACTACAAATGTTCCATTGTTTTTTTTTTAATCTATCACTCATTATGTCTTGTTATTAGGGAAAAAAAACTATCGTTCTATAATGTGTATAATTGAGGTATTGTCTTATAATAAAAGTAGGGTTCCCCTTACGGACCTTGCGATGTATGGGGTAGATGATGTAAAGGTCATCTGTTTCTGTGGCCCACGGTTAACGAGCAGGGTGTCACGTGTCCAGCACAACGACCAATCGTCTTTACTTTCACCCAACTAATGTCAGGTACACATTAGAGCTGGGTGAACTCAGACGCGCCCTAAGATTCCGAAAGTAAAAATGACAGTCTTCACCAGGATTCGAACCCGGGACTCCGGGTTCGAAAGCCTAGCGCTTTCCCGCTCATCTACATATGGGACAAAGTATTATTGTTTTTCTTGTTGTATTAAATTAAATCTGATGCTGTTTCAGTTCTATTTGTTTTCTGCAGTGTACGTGTACAATAATAGGCCTAATAATAAGGCTTGTCTTTGGGTCTGAAGATTAACAGGGAATGCAGTATTTCTCGTGGCTATGCAGTCCCAGCTAAGACCTACATATTTTAACTCATTCAAGGCAAGCATAGCCATTGTTCGCCGGTGGTCGATTAAGATTTACCATTCTCCGTCTGCGTATGTCTTCGGCAGCGGATTTTTCTTTTGGTCTACAATGTGTATCCCGCGGCCTTTGTGAGTGACTTCAAGCTGCTGTCTCGTTCCGCGGCCACATGTAAAATAAAATTTCAATACAAACTAGAGTTGATTCATTTTTACTTAACTTGGAGATGAACATGCGCCGTTAGGCGATAGAGATACAGTTTGTTGAAATTAACATTGATGGCATGTAGAGCAGGGGTTCTCAACCTGTGGATCGTGACCCCCTTGGGGGTCGATTGACGATTTGCAAAAGGTCGCCGAGGGCCATTGAAAAAATTGATTGTTTTTGTCTACTCTTCTATTGCCGTGTGTATATGCGAGGGGGGGGGGGTCGCGGAAGAGTGGGGGATTGTAAAAAGGAGTCGCCGAGCATAAAAGGTTGAGAACCGCTGAATTGTAGAGGGTTCTGAAAAAAATATGATCAGATAAATGATCAAAGGGATGTAACCAGGGGAAAATTAAATGAACTGAACTCCATTCCTAATTGTTTCCCTTGTTGAATATTATTCATATCCCCGAGGCAGAGCTTTGTGCAGGCACTTACCCTTTTTTAGAAGCTTTAATAAAAAACCGCTAATTAATAATAACACTTCGGCCACTGCAAACTATGCGGTCGAAGTAGGCCTTGCACTTTCCTAGACCCCGTGCTACGTGTAAATTATTAAATTAAACCATTATAGCTAATATATATATATATATATATATATATATATATATATATATATACACATATATATATTAGTATTAATGGTTTAATTTAATTTAATAATTTATATATATATATATATATACATAACAAGGTTTCCGCGGCCTCTCCTCAAATTGCAAAATATAGGGAAAAAGGCCTGAAAATTTCCTGAAATTATTAAAATCTCCCGAAAACTCATTAAATTTCTCCTGAAAATAAAAGAAACTATCCATTTAGGGTGCCAATAAATAAGAACGGCATTGTCAGCTTTCACTTGCTAAAACATTTTATTGTAAAGAGAAATGTATTTTCCAATACAAAATCTTAATATTGACGTAATACACATCCCGAGCCAAACTGGGCCCGCGCAATCCGTTTCGCATTTTGCCCCACAAGTTTTAAGGCTGGCCAGTTCTAAAAGCACGCGCCTTTTTTTTTTTAAAAGATTGAAATAGAGAACTTGTGCATACACAGGCATATATATATATATGGCTCCTTCTGTCTCGTAAGACAATGGATGCGCCAAGATGAGTCACTGGCTTTAGTTACGTCTTGAGACGGGGAAGAATGTGGAGTGGCTGATCAAGCCAATTCTGGATCGGCAGAGTTTGCCACAGTTTGAGCATTTATATTCATCTGTCCTAGGGCTCACTGACAGGGCAGCTTTCTTTTTCTTTCTCTTGACCGATGCAGCTTCATTTCTTTTGCATTCAGCAAAGTTCGTACCAGCACGTACACTCTGTCTCCATGCTGTCCGGTCTTGGGCTATGTATACCCACATACTTTGGTCGACGCCCATGGGTCTCATGTCTCGCTTGCAGACATCTCTGTAAATTAGTCTTGGGCGGCCCTTGGGTCTGGCTCCCTCTGCTAGCTCAGCGTACAGGATGTCTTTAGGGATTCTTCCATCTGGCATGCGAGTGACATGACCGAGCCAGCGTAGTCTTCTCTGTTGAAGGAGAGCATAGATGCTGTGTATGCTGGCCCGTGTCAAAACTATTTAATCTGTGCTCTTGACGCATGTAAGTTGCCCAGCTCTCACTGCCATAGAGAAGTGTGCTCAGAATTCAGGCATTGTAGACAAGGATTTTTGTTGCCGTGGTCAATTTGGTATTTTCCCACACACGCTTAGAGAGTTTTACCATTGCTGCAGAAGCCTTCCCTATTCTTTTGGTCAACTCAGTGTCTAAGTTTAGGTTGCTGGCTATTGTTGCTCCCAAGTATGTGAATTCCTGCACCACCGTAAGTGTGTGATTTCCAATGTGTATCACTGTGCTATGATTTCAGTCTTGGAGAGGCTAATTGACAAGCAGCCGCCAGGCATAAACATGCAGTAACTAACTTTTTGCTTGACATCACAAGTGTATTGAAATAGTGTTCTTCGTATGATGGAAAGTTCCTTTGTATATTTTCATTCGCCACTTGAACCTATGGCTTCTCAACGGTCTGGTTAAATAAAAACAAGACTTTTAGACAATTTTCACGGATCCAAGCAGGAGGAATAAGTTTTCTTGAGATAAGACATTTTTAACACAGGCATTTTATTTAATTTTAGTGAAATATATTTTATATGCATACCATTTAAGTGTTTATTTACATTAAAATAAAAAAATATAATGAAAGTAAAGTACTATATCGATCATGACATAGTTGCCATAGAATTGAATAATTCCAATGATGCGCAAAATCCATTGAACATTAATTTATTACCAATAGTGCATTACATTAGGAAATTCTTGAACGCGATAGTCTTATCAAAACCGATGATTAAAGACTAGTTCTCTTTCCAAATTTTAATTAACAATTTTTTTTAACTTTGAAAAATTATAACGGTCAAACTTAAGTTTTCCTCACGTGACCAACGAGCTAATTCTTAAAATTCCAAGAATATCGATTGAGCCTTTTTTTTTTGTTAGATTCGCGGTACACATCCAGATTCCATGTGTGCATGTTTCTGAAGGTTCCATGACGTTCTGACTTGAATAAAGGAAAAAATATGTTACTTATGTGTAGAAACTAACACCCATTTAAGATCTATATTTAAATTATATTCTACACTCCAACTCTATATGTATAAATAAATCCATAATACTCTAGTGTCAGTGTATCCCATTGACACATTTCATTAATAAACTTCATTAATTATTATAGGGATAGTAACAACTGACATCACAGACACATTCAAAGCCCTAAGCGTTTCTAAGAAGACCCTTACTCTCTGTCAGAGAGAAGTACTGCTGCGGGCCTGACACATCCTGGACAATTTTGAGGGGACAGGGAGGTTTTTTCTCTTTAACGAAGCTTTATTTCTACAATAATATTTTTTTTAAAAACATTATGTACAGGTACATTGACATGTGGGGATTGATTGATATTATAACATTTTTCAAGTCTGTCACGTGATATACGCGTCAAATTAGTCACAAGAAACGTCTTTGAAATAAGTGCTATTGAAATATTAAATCATGATCCAACATCTGATCAAAGGGATGTAGCCATGAAATAAAAATACTTGAATCAATAAGGGATCTTTTGTTTGATGACTAATGTGCCCCAAATGCCTGCTCCAAAACTAAACTGCAGGACGTTGTCAGTAACTTTCCAGCGCATCTACGGCTTTACTTTTGTACTTGTTCCATAAAGTTTAAGAAACATATACACAGAAACACTTAACCAGTCGTTTATTTCTACTTTTATTCAATGAAAATTAAATTTCAAAGTTACTCTATACATGAGTGGAATTTAAACCCCAAAACAGTGTTTTATACCCAAGTGACATTTAGACCTAAAAGATAATATTTTATACAGAAGTGAAATTGATACCAAAAATTACTATTTTTACACAAAATGAATGTCATGCTTTAATGGACCTCATTCACTAAAATGAACGGTCAAGTGATAATATTGATTCAATAAAAAAAAAAAACTGTCACGTGATAACCATTGTTGATTAAAATTAGATCGTAATTTGTATAGAAGAGATAGAAAAGCACGTGACTAAATGTTTTGTTTTTTTTTTCTTTTACGAGTGATGAATGAGGTCCATTTAATGTTAGGAACACACTTTCATTACGATTTCGGTATATTACAAGAAAATTAAAACATGACAGAGTATTAAAGATTTAATGTAAAATGTATGGTTTCTCATAACCAAAAAAGTACGAAATCCTAATTCTTCTCCGAAACTGAAATAATTCACTTCTATTTATTTATCTTTCTAAAAATTGCCAAATGATAATTAAAATACGAGAGTGCTCTTTTTCGATGTTCAATTACTAGATCTACATCTAAGCATTAAATTATATTTTACATAGGTTAGGGTTGAAAAAAAAACTTCTAATAACTTTACACAACAAAGCCTTGTTTCAACTTTTTAAAAACATTTTCGAGAGATTTTTGTAGTGTTAAAAGATCTCCATGTTCAGTCTAGATATAATATATATATAGGTCTGTGGATGTGACATAAGCGCCACTATAATTGTATTCATTACAATATCAAATGTCTAGAAATGAAACCAAATCTTTGGAAATGCCGGGGTTATTTACAGATGATTTGATTTTATAGACTTTTCAAGAATAAAACATGAAAGTCATCAACAGACACTGGTTCTAGGACCTTATATTCGAGCTTTGAGAACAAAAGCTGGTTCTGCACTACGGCTGGGAGTTAAGAGCGATGTACCCTTTGACGTCTGCCTCGGTCTGAGCCTAAAGCAGACGAGACGGTAATGAAACATAAAAGCTCCAATCTCATTGGCTGGCGAGAAACGTCCTTCAGATTTAGTTTCTGAACCAGGATGCCATCATTGCCAGCAGCGATGAGCCGATGAATGATGACTCGTCTGACAAAGTCTGTACTAGTTCCGTGGTCTATCAGTATCTTTGCTGTTTGTTGTACTTGTTCACTGGGGAACCAGGTATCGAGTACTCTAGACTGCATCAACTTTTGTGGCAGGTCATCTTGACCGAAATCAGCTTTCGCATCGAGTAACAAAGTCATGATGGACGTGTTTAGTTTCTCTGCGGCCACTAATAGAGCGGACATGCCAGAATGGTCTTTGTGGTTAACATCGGAGCTGGATGCTATCAAAAGTTTGACAAGTTTGACAGAGCCTTCATAACACTTCACTGTAAGTAAAAGCGGTGTGTTCCCCAAATCATCCGTGGCGTTCACATTCGCTTTATACTCCAGAAATAATGCCACGAGACGTTCGTTTTGCATAGCGTAATGTAAGGGAGAGCAACTAGCAATACATTTCAGGTTAACATCTGCGCGGTACTTCAACAGAGCCTTTGCGCAATCAAATTTGTTCTCTGCTGCTGCAATGTGCAATGCAGTCAGTCCATCTTTGTTTTTTCTGTTTGCGTCTGCTCCCATATTAATCAAATATTTGAGAACCATCTTGCGATGGTTTCTTTTAACGGATGCTATCAGTGCCGTGCAACCATATGCATCAGTGTCTTCCAAACTAGCTTTTTTTTTTAAGAAATGTATCCACAATACGTAAAACTGCTGAACCTGAGAAATGACCCTAAGAGATCGCATTGATCAAAGGTGTTGTGTTTGTTTTCAAAATGACATCAGCCCCGTTATTTAATAAAAAGTTGATGACCTCTTTGTGGACAGCGCTCATTGATGGAGTCTTATTGTCGTGGACCCGGTTGATGTCTTGCCCTGCGTCTAACAGTATTTGGATGTTCTGAATGTCTCCTAACTTCACAGCTCTTATGAAAGCTTCTTGTTTTTTGGCGAGATCCTTAGATTCAGCACACTTCATCAGAAAGTTGAGCATCTTTGCGTTGTTGCTCTGTAAAGCTTTAGAGAAAGCGTACTCTGAATCGAACGCGGCACCGTGGTTAAAAAGTAAGCTGGCTGTACCCGTTAAGGAGTTCTCCAATGCTACATCAAGGGCCGAACCTTTGTAAGTCACCTGACCCAGGTGGTCATATTCATATACTGGTGCCCCGTGGTTTATAAAAAGGGTTCATAAAGATGTCTATCAACAGCGGACACCAGGTCGTAGTGGGTGACCTTAGCGCCATGGGCACAAAGAATTTCAGCCATATCGTAGCTTCCTATGTTCAGCACGAGCTCCATACGTGAATTTGTACAGTACTGACAACTATTGACATCCATACCTAGTCTGCATAACTCTCGAACAAACTCAATGTCTGATGAAGGAATAGCGTCCCTTTGCTGTATCTGTTTTAAAACATAACAGAGGATGTTAGGCCGATGATTTTGAGTATCATTTTTTTGACATAATTTATACTTCAGCAAGGTGATACATGACTCAAAATCATTGTCAACAGCGGCCAACTTCAAAGGATTTAAGTTGACCATTTTGGCACGATACAACAGCTTCAACAGTTGACCAAATCCCATTCTTTCGGCTAAGTCAAAAGCACTTTCATCTGGACCAGACCACGAAATAGAGCCATTCTGCAAGAATTCCCCTACTCGTCTGTGTGGGCTAGCTCCAGCACTGATCAGCAATTTGACCTTCTGGAGGTGAGATGTCTCGATGGCTGACATTAAAGTTGTGTTCCCTGTCGAGTTTCGTTCATCTAGGTGTAAACTTCTGTCATTTAGTAAACACTGAATTACTTTCCTTGACGTAGCCAGCATCAGAGCAGTATCTCCGTTGTTATTTTTAGCATTGATGTCAGCGCCCATGCTCAAGAGCTTACCCACAATGCCTGGAAAACCTTACGCGAAGCAAATCATAAGTGGAGTGTTTCCAGTGGCGGACTGGGTATCAAAATCGGCCCGGGCATTACCATATAAACCAGCCCACAAATGGCATGTCCGCAATTAATATATATTGATATTTTTAGTGTGTGTATATGTAATTAGTGTGAATATATGTAATTAACCTTCATTACATTCTGATCTTTCATTCTTTCAAAGTTTTTTTTTCTAGCCTAGGATACTCTCTTACTATAATTAGTGGAAAGACAGTAGGCCAACACACCGCCAAAGGACAGCTAGGGAGTCCGGGGGAGCGCTGAGAGACCCCCAGTGGGGTCCGGGGAGAAGCATTATTTCCGTTATTTTAAGTTTTAAAAATGCATATTCTGGGGTATCTACAGTGCCATTAGCCAGCTACTCTTCCGCTAAAAAAATTCAAAACCCAAATCTGCTATTCAATGTAGTCCAGAGACTGGTAGAAAATTGTAAAATGTTTTAAGATTCTGTATTGGAGGGAAACCACAAAACCCCCATTTGGCTACGCTCTTGAAATTTGGTGACTGTAGTTTGCTTAAGTTGGCTGCACTGGGGCAGTAAGTAAAGTTTCCCTTTCAGACAAAGAGGTCTGAGACAAGTGATGGGTTGAACACATACCTTCCTGGCTACGCCCATGTGTTATATTATAGATGTACGGCTTCTTCTCTACAAAATATATAACGTTTGATAACGCATCGAAAACTGGATGTATGCATTTGTAGGACTACATAATGTATTCTATTTATACATATATGTAGTCCTCATAGACGATGACAAGCTGGATGCCGTAAATGAATTCTGCTCTCTGGGATCCACAATTCAAGATGGCCGGTCTCTAGGAGGGGAGATAAAAAAAAAACATGGACAGCGAAAGAACATCGGCCTCAGCTCTGGGAGTAAAACGTACAATGCGAAAAATGGTCAGCTCCTCTACCACCGAAGCGAAAGCCACCTTGACCTGCAATATTTGTGGACGGGAGTGTCTCTCCAACATAGGGCTCCACTGGAAAAGAGCGAGATGAACCATAGTCGTTCTACGACTGAAGGAGGCCAATGAGTCTAAAAACTATAAACAATAAAATAGCAGCCTAATGAGTTTGGTATTACTTATAGATTACAGACATTTTTCAAAAATAAGATAATTACCTCCCATGGATTTCACATGTCAATCTAGTCATGCATGTTGATCTGTGACTTAGAAGCCCCATGCTGACCAGCAAAATGATTAGGCCTAGGCCAAACACAACACCGAAGGCATCAAAGCAGTCCATGCCACTCGCGCATAGCCGAAAGTACGATCCAACGTTTTGCAACTGATAATACAAACAGTGTATTGTGTATTTTTTTGTGTTCATACTCTTGATGACTTTCAAACAAAATCAATTGTAATAAGAATAATAAAAAACAACAACAAGAAAACGTGTTCGGGCCTTTGTGTCTTGCTCTGCTGTCACTTTTTTAAAAGTTGTCTGCATTGAATTTTTTTTTTCTTTGGTCGCGACCAGACCGGCCCATTTGGTACCGGCCCACCGGGCATTTGCTCGTTTGCCCATATAGCCAGTCCGCCCCTGAGTGTTTCCGTTGTCGTCTCTGATTTCCAATCGCGTGCCATGTTTGACAAGGAACTTGAGTAAGTGGGCGTGGCGTATATTACAAGTCTCAAAAACAGCCCAGTTCAGGGCGTGGAAAGAATATGTTGTTTTATGATCACACAGTCTCATAAGTCTGTGAATTTTTAAAGTACTACCGGAAGCTACTATTTTGAACAAGATGGCGTCATCAAGATGAATTCGGTTCTTAATTTCTGCCATGTTATCATCAACAAATGCTTTTGATATTACAGGCGTCTGAAATAAAAAAGGTTTAATGTCAATGTCTGTTGAATTTTAAGCAGTTCTAGAAAGTTCTTACAAGTAGATAGCTAAAGTTCTAGAAAGTTGAAGTTCTAGAAAGTTCTAGAGAGATAAAGTTCTAGAAAATTAAAGCTAAAGAAAGTTTAAGTTATAGAAAGATTAATTTCTAGAAAGAAAGAAATTCAACATAGTTAAAGTTCTACAAAGATAAAGTTCTGGAAAGCTAATTACTTTGTATTGTCAACCGTTTGTAAGTGTGCAGGCTTCTGTGTGTGCGTGTTTGTGTGTAAGAATACCATGGCAATTTTTCATGTTTTGTCCTTTAAAGCTACTATTAAATCTGTAGCAAAACATGTAACACTAATAACAAGTTGCTTTACTTTAAAACATATCCTCCTTCATGGACATGTTGATCTTTTGTAAAAGCGATTTTTTCGCCACTAATAGCTAAAGAATAAAAAAATTTTTTACTCCGACCCAATTCTCCCACTGTCCCCACGAATCATGACGACCGAACTAGAGCTTAGAGCTTATTCCGTGTGTAGCCAATTAGCTAGTAACTCTTAACCCAAAGATATTGTAGTACATAAACTGTCAAATTTCTAGGAAAATCGTTAGGGGCGTTTTCGAGAACCGTGTCGGCCATATTGTTGTTTTTTTAAGATGAAGAATTAACAAGCTGAAAAAGAGGAATTTAATAATAATAAAAAAAAAGGTTACAAAGACAGTTTGTGTTTAACACAAACTCAAAATCGGCCCCCAAAGTAGTCCACCCAGGCAGGTAAAAAGGCAGGTATCAATATTTTCAGAAAGAACATCCGAATTAAATTCGATCAAAGACAAATGAATAGAGAAGGATGGAGAAAGAAGGTTGACAGATCCTGTGTGGTGCCCCAGCAAACCAAAGGACAGGTGAAAGTGAATGTGAAGTTAAATGTGAACCTGGCCTAACTGATGTCTTATAAAGAATATCTAATTGATCTTATTGCTTTGTAAATGGTCAATCTCTTATTTTTCAAAAAGAAAAAAAAAAATTCCATTCTAGTGTGCATATAGTAGTGTGTGTAGTACACGCGATGATATGGAAAATTACTTATTAATTGTTGTTTTAAATTATGTCTAACTTATATGCATACTAAATAGGTCTTTTCTCTTTAAAAAAAAAGTAAACATTTTTTTTCGTGTAAATGTAGTAGTTAGTACGACTGAACTTAATTAACTAAGCAATACAAATGTAAATTTATATTTTTTTTATTTTTACCAAAAAATCAAAAACCGTTTGCATAAATGTGTTAAAAATATGACAAATAGTTGTCTCCCTTACTAAAGAGCCTCCAGTGCTTGTTACTATAAATAGTAAGTAGTTGAAAAAGTGGTGTATTTTTATGAAAAAAAAGTGCTTGCATAAGTGATTTAAAAAATTTGATTTTTCGCTTTCAGAAAAGAAAAAAAGTTGCCGTTGCATCAGAACTTTGAATGGACTAAAATATTGTGATGTCGGATTTTCGCTATCTTTTCTAGTTTACGAGATCTAAACGGAACGGACGGACAGATATTTCACTCAAAACTGATAGCATCTTTTGCCTTTCCAGGGTCCGCTAAAAATCTGATACACGTTATTTCTGCCACTTTCCATTTTCGGATAATGTTGAAACTTTGCACTATTATATATATAATTAAAGAAATTTCTATGAATCAATAATAACATAAAACTAAAATGTTATTTAACCTTGGTTAGGCCAATAATAGAATATGCATCCTCTGTTAGGGACCCCTCAACTCAAGAAAACATTAAAAAAAAACTGGAACAGACACAAAATAGAGCAGTGAGATTCATAACAAACAAATATTCACATATGACTAGAGTAACACCTATAGTAAAATCACTAAATTGAGAAAGCCTTCAGGACAGAAGACTCAAAAGTAAAGCAGCAATTATACACAAAACACTGAACCATAATCTTCAAATACAAAATTTAATAAAATATCCAGAAAGACACAAAGATAAAGGCGAATTCCATATCCCCTATGCTAGGACAAATTTGTACAAATGCTCCTTCTTCCCTAGTGCTATTAGAGCATGGAATGGGTTGCCTGAGATAGCCAGGAAAACCAGTGACTTGGCAGAATTTAAGTCATTGGTTAATATGCATGACGCGTAGGACGTAACCATCTTCTTATTTGAAGTAACGTCTGTATTATATAAGATAAGATAAGATACATACTACAATCTTGCCCACTATTTCAACTTGTTCTTTCCTTCCGTCTTCGTGTTTACCTCCCCTTGTCTAAACTAACTTGTTGCAGGAATGTTTTCCTGTAAACGCTTGGCTGCTTCATTTACCACCTTGCCTTAGCCATGCATGACGTTATTTTCCACCGAATTCTGAAGTAATCCTTCATAACCATGTAGTCATAAGGCCTCTCTTCCACTTACTCTTTAACCGAATTATCTCCCTTCCCTGCCAATGTAAACAATAGAACGTGTCGTTTCGTCCAGACCGTGTAGACCCTAAACTTGTACCTGTGTTTATTTTACCTAGATCTAGTGACATTTTGTTCACTGTCTAGGATCTTAGATAGGCCTAATAAAAGTTTAGGCAAGCGTCTAGCTTTTGCAGTATACAAAATAAATGTAGCAAAACTTTTAGGCATAGACCTTATGGCAATGTTTCCCAAATTTTTTTTTCTGTGGCTGCCGATATTCCAGAACTAACAGTAACTAACTCCAGGGAGATCTTTTGTAGTGTACAAAAAAAGACAAAAATTATCTATGATGCTTACTTTCGAATGAGTTAAATTGCGAAATTCATGCTATCGAACTTCGTCAAAGATTTGCGTTAGCTGAACTATGTATATTATATATATATATATAGTCGGGATGTGGTGAATTAGTTGCTAAACGCTTGGCTTCTGAATCTGGGGTCCTGGGCTCGAATCTCGGTGACGACTGTGATATATAATCTTATATTATAAAGTAGAATGTGAGGCGTATGTATGTTACTTGTAGACATCAAAACCGCTTGACCAATCTTGATAAAACTAGGCAGAAATGTTCCTTGGGTACTAACTTAGACCGTAGTGTGTGTATTGTATCCCTAAAACAATTTTAAGACCCTCAAAAAAAAAATAAAGTTGTCCGACTCTATAAAAGCTATAGTATTTATGGATCTAGGCCATGGTTAACAATGTTGACATGAGAAAAGATCGAAAGGATTTAGACCTAGATCTAATTTTAAGAAATACACTTTGCGCAGATAGTTTTTTACTTTGACACATGAAAATACAAAAGAAGATCCATTGATTTCATTATGTAATAAAATTAACCTTCAATTTTGTGTTTCAAAAGCATTTTTTACATAAATTAGTTCCTGACTAATGTGACTTCTGTGACTACAGAATTCCTGGCGAACATCCTTTCATTAGACATTACCAAATGGTTACACATTAACAGTGATTAACACATCTCTCTACTGAGTCTATTCCTAGGCCTAGGTCTAAAACTCTTATTGAACTCTAAGATGATAAAACTTCTTTTCGCAAAGATAGTTTTATGCTTTAACACATAAATATACTAATTGGTCCATTCATTTCATATTTAAATCAAATTAACATTCAAATTTGTTTTTCTAAAGCATTTTTAATACACTCGTTCGCTTAAGCTGCGTAGCCGTGTTGAGATAGGCCTATATTCATTCATGAAAAAAGGTCACGCATGCGCAACACAGAATGAACTCTGTAAAAGCCAATTTTTAACTCTAGATTAGAGTAGATTTAGATCTATGTCTACCTCAAGATCTACTTTATACTTTAACACATGAACATACAAAATTAAGTTTATTCATCTCAATTTTAATAAAATACATGTAGGCCTACAAGCAAATGTTTTAATTTGAAAAAATGGATTTAAGCCTATTAGCTATTTTGATTTGATAGCTTCATTCACACTATTTTTACATTGACACATTCGCTTTCCTTATTACATTATCATTTCTCAGTGACTATATCACAGTAATGCGCAAATAAAGACCCGCGGGACGCGGGTAACATATGTCTAGTATATATATATATATATATATATATAGTGGGGATGTGGTGAATTAGTTGCTAAACGCTTGGCTTCTGAATCTGGGGTCCTGGGCTCGAATCTCGGTAAAGACTGATTTTGAATTTCAGGATTTTTAGAGCGCCCCTGAGGAGTACCTGTCTTTAGTTGGGGAAAGTAAAAGTGGCTGACACCCTGCTCGTTAACCATTGGCCAAAGAAACAGATGACCTTAAAATCATATGCCCGTAGATTGCAATGTCTGAAAGGGGAAACTTTACTTAATTACTTTCGAAAAGAAAATAGACGGAATAACCATGATGAGCATATATTAAGCAGATTTTTTTCAAAACATATATATACTGTAAGAAAAACAGGAAAGTTATATTAAAGTTACTTGTCTTAGGGTTTCTTTTTAGTCTGTTTTAAAACCTCCAGGACTCAGCTGAGAGAGCTTACAAGGAGGTGAGGGGGAGGATTACAGATAACAGTTTGAAAGTTTACGAAAACATTTGGCTAGATTTATTTTGTACATTTCAAAAGTTACAACGTAATCTTTTTTTAAGACTAGTCCGAGACAGCCAGCCAACACTGAAATGTAACTAGAGCTAGATAACATAAACATGACAAACACTTGCCTAGGATCTATACAGTCTGGACGACATGTCGCGTTCTATTGTTTGAATTGGGGAGGAAACAGATAAATTGGTTGAGTAGGAAGGAGAGAGAGGGAGCACAATGACCACATTGTTACCAGTATGAACTGAGAACTTGGCCGAGAAGAAAGCATTGGAAGACTATGGTAGTGGGCAAGGTAAAGTCAATGAAGCGTCACGGTCGAGCGTGGTGGGAAAACAATGACGATACAATATGGCTGATCGGTTTGTGAAGGAAAAAAAAAACGAGGGTTTAAGGAATAGTCGAAGTAAAATAGTGGTGTATTTTTTATTTATTTATTACTATCCAGAAAATATATTTGACTTCTCTAATGACATACTAACTAATTGTTTTAATTAAAATAGAAAGGAATGTCGTAATTGGAACAACTTTTAACAATATAACTCTAGTAAGCTACATAATTTAATTAATCTAGATTTTTCATAAAGTTACAACAAAATCCAATACTGAGATAGACTAAAATCTCGGATGTTTCTTATATCATAGCGGAGACCGTAGTGAATTTTTAATGCCCCTCCACGACCAGGACACCCCGAAAATAAAAATAAAAAATCCTAAATTTATCTCTATTAAAGAGTGAAACTTTGTAACAAATTGGGTAAACCTGTTATTACAGTATTTATATGTCATGGGAATATGTCGGCTAAGCAGGTAGACATATTTTCATACTCTACTTTTATTTTCGTAGCAAAATAAAAATATCCATGACATTTCCCATGTTTGAAATAGGTCTAAATCTAATCCACTATATCAGTAATACCCCAACTAAGGCCTGGAGGCCGTGGGTAATATTTGGCTATAGTTTTTAAGCTAGCTTTTCAACTCAATACAAAATAAAACTGGTCAAACTCGAGAACGTACTTACTTGCAAACATCTCAAAATAAAACAGACTGCTTGAAACGTTGGACGTAAAATAAACGTCAAGCCACGAAAGAAGGGACAGTGTCCACTCCTGCCTTTTATGTATTAGTAGCCATCTGGGGGCAGAAGTCCGGTGGCTATCCGCTGCGCCCCCTATAGAATAGTTCCCTATAATATAGTTCCCACCTCTAAACACAGATGAAATATCAACAATGACCATGTTGGTTATTTACAATAGAAAGCACAGAGTAAGGCTTATTCATGCCAGTGGAGTAACAAGGTACTTTTTAGCAGGGGGTTCAAGAATAGGATGATTCCCCACCCCCTTTTATTACATTATGACGAAATTAAATATAATCTTATTTAATACAGACGTTACTTCAAAAAAGAAGATAATTACGTCCTACGCGTCATGCATTCCTCGTCCCATATGCTAGGACAAATTTGTACAAATGCTCCTTCTTCCCTAGTGCGATTAGAGCATGGAATGGGTTGCCTGAGCTAGCCAGGAAAACCAGTGACTTGGAAGAATTTAGGTCATTGGTTAACATGCATGACTGAATGCATGACGCGTAGGACGTAATCATCTTCTTTTTTGAAGTAACGTCTGTATTATATAAGATAAGATAATATAACCAATGACTTAAACCTGTGCCGTGTCATGATCTGTCATGTGCCTCTGTCTCCCAGGTGGCTGTGTCTATGCTGAGCGCCTTCAGAGAAGGCTTTCTTTGACCACCTTGAGAGCCCTTTCCTTCGCTTAGTTGGCCATACAAGAGTCGTTTAGGGATGCGGTGGTATGTCATTCTACAGACGTGTCCTGCCCATCACAGCTGAGACTGCATCAGGGTTGTATGGATGCTTTGCAGACCCGCTCTTCGAAGGACTTCAGTATCTGGTATTTTGTCTATTTGACATTCAGTATTTTTCTTAGACATGTCATGTGGAAGTGGTTCAGTTTCATTGCATGTTTTCTGTACACTGTCCACGTTTCTGAGGCATAGAGCAATGTAGGGAGGATGACGGCTTGATAGATACGCCGGTCGATTTCATTATCAATCTTTCCGTTTCTGGAGAGTGTACTGCCATAATACGCGAATCTGTCCACTGCGTTTATATCAAATAAATACAACGTTTATTATTAGCATTCTTTGAGAATTGTTAAAATAAGAATATACATGCATATAACTTTAAAGTAATTTTTATATTTGTTTGTTTTGTGAATGGGTAATGATCTATAGTTCGATAAATTGTATACAGAACTTAAGTACATCTGTTGAATGTAACATTTTGACAGGGACTACAGAACACGGGAACCCACACAAACTAAATTATTACATTTTTGAAAATTTAAAAAAAAACAAAAACATTTTATTTTGTACTATGTACAGGTTTAATCTCTGCAGGTCACTCAGGTGTAAACATACATTTTAGGTTTACAAGTAAAATATTTTATTAAGTCAATCTATATGTGTTTAGATTTAAATAATTTTACTGAAGATCTATTCTCCAATATTGAAAATTTAAAAAAAATAACAAGCTCCGGTTATTAAGTTAAATTTATCTGATTACATACAATATTTTATTTATACAATGTTTTAAAATTAAATGATTATATTTAGCAAGCCAGCGAAAAAAAATGCATTGTATTCAAATATATAGTACATCTCTAATTATCATATTACTGTTTTGTTTGATTAATTGACAACGATGTGAGGTCCAGACGTTAAAGTCGACCCGAGTGCACTCCTCTTGCTGAGCCCGCTCCTTCTCTTCCTGCGTGCGCCACCGGAAGCGCCACACCTGAACCCGCACTTGTCATCGTGACATATGCTGACGTCACAGTGGATGTAGACCACGTCATCTGTGTTTGTGTTCCCGGAGAAGTGGAAGGTTTGAACGCTGAACCTGTAAGTCTCCGGGCTGGGGCTGGATTGCAGATGTACAGCTGGTGTAGCTGGGCAGCTGTAGAATTATACAATGAATAAGAAAATATTTTCATAAAAGTTGTATATATGTGAAATAAAAAAATAAATAAATGGAATGATCGAAATAGCAAAATTCATTATAACGCATTTCCGTCTAAGCTTTGCGTTATTTCAACATCAATCTATAAAGTCGGGGGATGGGGTATATGAGTGGCGAAGCGCTTGGCTGTCGAACCCAGGGCTCTCTGGTTTAAATCTCGGAGAAGACTGGAATTGAATTTAGGAAATTTTAGGACGCCCCTGAGTCCTCCCAAATCAAACGGGTACCTGACATTAGTCGGGGAAAGAAAAGACAGTTGATCGTTGTGCTGGTCACATGACCCGCTTGTTAACCGACGGCGATAGATGACCTTTGCATTATTTGCCATATAGATCACAATTTGACCTTAGACTACATTTTTCATTATATTGACCGTTTAACAGGTTTGTGTCTAAAGTTTTAAAAATAAGGATTAAATTTAAAGAAGCAATCTAAGATGTGCAGTACACATTTTACTATAAGCAGAGGAGTAAACAAAATTAGAATGTAAACTAGAGATTTCACTAAAATGTAGGCAAATTCATAAATAGTAAGAATTATTTTGTGTATTTAGTATTGTTAAAAATATACACTTTCTAGCACATTTTAATCGAATGAAAAATCATAATCCAAGATAACTTTCAATAAAATTGGGTTTGCCTAGACAAGTAATATGCCCTCCAGACTTGCGTCAGATGATTCCGAGTTCGAATTCTGCTGCCACCATTCCTTGCCGTCGTATGATAAAAAAAAAAAGCTAAAGTTCCCCTTTCAGACCTAGCGATCTATAGGGCAGATAATGTAAAGATCATCTGTTTCTTAGGCTAACGGTTAACGAGCAGGGTGACATGTGGCCAGCACAAGGACCAAACATCTTTACATTCCCCAACTAAAGTCATGTACCCCTAATTCAGAATCTCAGTCGTCGCCGGGATCCCCAGGTTCGGAAACCAAGCGCTTAACCACTCAGACATCGTCCCTTTAGTACAGCACACAGTTACTTATGCCAATATACCAATTTATGGGAAGCGTGGTCGAGAGGCTAAGTGCGCTTGCACTTGGCTTGTCTTGGCTACCTAGAAGGGGGCTCGAGGTTCGACACCCGACTCGGGCGGAGTTGCGTTTACTGAGCGCCTAAAGGCAGCACGGAAAAACCAACTCCTAGATTCCCCCCCCCCCCCCCCACTGGTCCACAAATGAGATTGGACCAAAGCGCTCTGAGCATGCTATAAGCATGAAAGTAGTAGCGCTATATAAAAAGCTATAATAATAATATATATAGTAAGGAGTCTATTTAATAAAGCTAACTTTTAATTGTCAAGGTTTCACGAAATAATAATTTAAATTTAGAGAAACAAAAACACAAATGTTCATTACTTTAAATGATAACTTTAAATCAATAACTAAACGGAAGGCAGGTTCTCTATTGGCATAAGCCAGTGTTTCCCAAACTGTGTTCTGCGGAACCTCAGTGTTCCGCAAGGCCTGTACAGGTGTTCCAAGAATTACTGGAATAATTAACTTGAGGGCCACCACATGTATAACTCTTGACATAAAAATAAACAAAGTGTTCAGTTAAATACTCAGAAAGCACGAAATGTTCCATTGAGGAAAAAGATTGGGAAACACTTGCAAAAGCTATCTTTGTTCTTACATATTGTCTTTTTTTTTTTTTTATTAATACTGTGTTACATACTTGTTACATGAATTAGTAATATGAGTAGACAGTTTCGTGGTATTTTTAACTTGGCACCTACTAATCTTCCTATTTAATGTGTACTTTTACTACTAAAAAAATATTTATTTGTTAAAAAAAAAAAAAATAAAAAAATGCAAGCCCAATAAAAGAGGTAGAGTTCAAAAAAAGAACCAAAGAAGGACAAAAGCCCAAAGGATTCCTAGGATGTAAACAGCTTAGTATACGACATTAGAAGCTAAAAAGCTGTGGTATCCTAAATTAAAAAAAAATGAAATAAATGTGCTGGTATTAGTATGCATCTAAACATGTTCTTGGGTAGCTATCTATTTTAAACGACTGCGCCCTCAGAAGTCTTTGTCATTTTGTATGTTCTTTTGTGTTGTGTATAAGATATTGATGCAACTACAAAAATTACGGGAAAAACAAACTTAAAGAAGCCGAAAAGAAATGTGTTTCATTTTGTGTGTAGATGTGTGTATGTGTAGAATCTGTGGGTATGGTTATGCATGTAGTAATGTGTAAGTATTGGTGTGTATTTACTTTTATTTCCAGTTAGTTACGTATTAGTTGCTGGCACGCTATTATTCCTATCATATTTCTGGCTCTGAATAATCTCATCTGATGGTTTCAGTAACTATTTACTTTATCTATGCTTTTAAATTATAATAATAATTATTATTATTATTATTTTGTAAATCAAGGCGATGCATGGTAATCGAATGAATTATATTTGTAAATTTTTTGTGTGAGAGTTATAATAAAGGTTGGAGAGGCACTCAGAGCTTTGTTTGTTCTGGGACACTATTTAAAAAAAAATGATTACTCACAGATACTATATTTTATCTTTTTAGTCTGTGGTGATTCTAACAAAACTTCAGGTGGGCTGGTGGAGGTTAGTTATCCCGGGATCTCATTTGGGGAAAAAATTATTGCCAGACCAGACATACTAGAAATCCTAATCAACTTATATCTAGTCCACTAAATTCCTCATGGGCTCACTGCAATGCTGTTGATCTTAATTCGATGACAAGTTAACATGACCTGAGTGATGTCCAAGAGAATTGTGCACGTTGATTAGTCCAATTTTAAGTTTACATTGTTGGACATAAAAACATTTTCAATAGAAATTTATGCTGGTCTGGCAGCTGTTAAACGCACCAACAAAAACATTTAGCATTGTGTTTCTCGGAATGTTTGGGCTTCCATAGAAAATTAAGACTGTTACCCTCAAAAGAATCCAAATGTCAAGGACTTTGTTTGTTTGCCGTGTATAACACATGTGTACGTACATGTGTCTACAACAGTGAACAATAAAACAACCCAATGATCGTCAAGTTTGAACAATGTCTGGACGATGTTAACTTTGTTGTGAAGGAACTTACGAATTTGTCTTGTGTGTTTTTGACAATTTTATATTCTACTGAAGAAAAAAAAATGTATCCCTAATTATTTTTTTTTCTATCTATAAAAACTCTGTATTCGTAGTGATTCTATCAGACCTCCTGGATCTCCCGGTGTCATTTGGGAGAGATGGGGTTGTCTCGGGGTTTTCAACTAGTTTCAAGACAGAAAAACTTATCTCTGAACAGACTTAACGTATTGGTTTGCTTGAGGTCTGGTACACATTAAAGTTGGGTGGACTCAAGGGAGCCCAAATAATTCAGAAATTCAAAATCCCAATATTTACTGAGATTCGAACCCATGACCCTAGGTTCGGAAGCCAAGCGCTTAACCATTCAACCGTAATAATTATCCTTTCTGAATAAAAGTTTAAAAAAAAAATATCCATCTTAGTCTAATATAAACGAAGCAAAAAACAACAAAAACAAATATATCTAATGGGGAAGAACTCCTCCCTTTCAACTATATCTATCGATAATGCAGAAGTTATTCGATATTAAAAAAAATTTATCAATAGTTAATTGAATAATTTGTAACTTTTTATTGATTCATGTTTTGTAAGGTACAATAAATAATTATTTAAAGTATTAACTTTATCGGAGAATGCGTGAGAGAGGAATACCGTTAACAATTAATTAAGTGGACTAGACCCTGATAATCTAGCCATGTCGTTTTATACTTAAGGATGAATCTCCCTTGTTGGTTTATAACAAAATAATATTGACTCTTTCTCTTTTCATTCTGTGGTAATTCTACCTGAACAAAAATTAATATCTTTTAATATTGGAGGATAAGTCTCCCTTGTTGGTTTCAAACAAAACCATATTAACTACTAGTAATTGACTAATTGGTAAATGTTTTATGATGATTCATGTCTTGTCTAATTGAGCAAAGTGTGAGAAATAACGTTTACACACCTTTTACCAGACAGACAGACAGATTGACAGATAGACAAATAGATTTGATACGAGTTTTGTAAAAAAAAAACGACACTTTAAGAAATCTTCTATACGAGTATATTATTTTACTCTATATGACTTTGTCGTCTAGATGCGCGCATCTGAGCCTGTGGTGTTGGTTACTTCTGCTACGATCAGACCTCAGCTTGGTCATACTTTAATTCGCAATAAAAGAACAGTTCCAATCATTATCTCTAGTCACAGCTCATTTGATAACAATCTTTGAAAAGTAACATCTTCACTAGAAAAGCTCGAAAAAAAAAAGAGGGGGGGGGGTAAGGAAGTGACTCGGACTTCTGGCACCCTTCCAGGTCAGATCTGTCCCAGCAAGATACAAGAAGATTTACTAGCCTGTCTCTGATCAGCAGATAACTGGTGGAGTCGTGAGGGTCAGGGGAGGGCGTGGCTCGACACTCGTTGACCTTCACCCCCAGGGTAGTGTTCCGGGATGTTTCGTCAGCTAGAGTGACTTCTAAAAATATCTCCTTGTTTATGGAAACCTGCATAAAAATAAAAATGTGTATTCTTTAGAAATGAAACAAAAGAAGCTTTTATTTTAATGTAAAGATTTATTTTAGATATCAAGTAACAGCCTCGGTCTCGTGTCCAAAGCAAGTAATAGCCTCGGCCTCGTCTCCACAGCAAGTAATAGCCTCGGCCTCGTCTCCACAGCAAGTAATAGCCTCGGCCTAGTGTTCAAACGAGACCAATCTTCATAGTTGGCCTGAACTCTGACCTGCAACGTCGCAACCTGTGGGCAGAGGAAACCAATAGCTCGTTGCCACGTCGTATAAACCTGTCACGTGGCAGCGAGCTATTGGTCTAAACTGCCCACAGGTTGCGACGTTGCAGGTCAGAGTCCAGGGGAAAAGACAGACAGAGAAAGCGATGACAAGACATCAACTAAGAATGGACAAGCCTGTCATTGAAAGAGATTCTACTCAAGGCAAAAGACTGAGAGGAATGGGAGAAAGACGTCAACAGATCTTGTGTGGTGCCACAACAGTTCAACAGACTGAGGAAAACGTGAAATAGAAGAAGAAAAATTGAGTCGTTGACATATTGTTATTTTTAAGTAACTTTTTTGTTTTCTGAAGGAATTAATCGGCTCGCCATCCCTGAGCCTGTCATGGAAAGGAAGCCACACAGTGACGAAGCCATCCTCCACATTCCCATGAGTCTCTACTTCAAAAGAAAAGACTTTTACCGGTTGCTAGGAAACAAAAACAAGTCTTCGTTCATTTCATCCTTCTGAAAGATCTGCTATGTTCCAGACTCGAGACTATTTCATAAACAACAACGAGAAGTACACACACACATCTTACCTGTACTGGGTATTTCGTTATTTCCTGTGTATAGTCGGCACTTGTGTATTCTCTCAGGTGGAAGCCCATTTGAGGGTTAGCGTTGACTTGTTGAGCCGGTTCCTTTGTGACAGCCTGGTAATAAATGATGCTTATTAACCACAGCTAAAGAGAAGACTAAGTACATAGCACTAAGAAATGCGTGATTTAGTTTTGTTTTACGAGTTCCAGCACGTTCCTCCAGAAAAAGATGATTAAGTCCTAGAAAGATTATTAAGTCCTATAGTGATGATTAAGTCCTAGAAAGATTATTAAGTCCTATAGTGATGATTAAGTCCTAGAAAGATTATTAAGTCCTATAGTGATGATTAAGTCCTAGAAAGATTATTAAGTCCTATAGTGATGATTAAGTCCTAGAAAGATTATTAAGTCCTATAGTGATGATTAAGTCCTAGAAAGATTATTAAGTCCTATAGTGATGATTAAGTCCTAGAAAGATTATTAAGTCCTATAGTGATGATTAAGTCCTAGAAAGATTATTAAGTCCTATAGTGATGATTAAGTCCTAGAAAGATTATTAAGTCCTATAGTGATGATTAAGTCCTAGAAAGATTATTAAGTCCTATAGTGATGATTAAGTCCTAGAAAGATTATTAAGTCCTATAGTGATGATTAAGTCCTAGAAAGATTATTAAGTCCTATAGTGATGATTAAGTCCTAGAAAGATTATTAAGTCCTATAGTGATGATTAAGTTCTAGAAAGATTATTAAGTCCTATAGTGATGATTAAGTCCTAGAAAGATTATTAAGTCCTATAGTGATGATCAAGTCCTAGAAAGATTATTAAGTCCTATAGTGATGATTAACTCCTAGAAAGATTATCAAGTCCTATAGTGATGATTAAGTCCTAGAAAGATTATAAAGTCCTAGAATGATGATTAAGTCCTAGAAATATTATTAAGTCCTAGAAAGCTTATACAACAGTGATGATTAAGTCCTAGAAAGATTAATAAGTCCTTTAATGATGATTAAGTTCTAGAATGATGATTAAGACCTAGAATGATGATTAAGTTCTAGAAAGATTATTAAGTCCTACAGTGATGATCAAATCTTTGAAAGATTATTAAGTCCTTGAAAGATTTTTTATTCCTAGTGCAATCTTGCTTATATTATTAGTGTATCAATTAGTTGGGGTCAGTCATATAATTAAATTCGTAACAAGCTTCAGACGAAAATCAATAAAGAGCACTAATTGAGCTTACACCACCACTTCAGTCAAGTACTATTTCTTTCCCTTGTTTGCGATACCTAACAAAATAATGTATTACCAATAGTTAATTAGCTAATTGGTTATTTTTTTAAATTGATTCTTGTGTTGCCAGGTAAAAGAAATAATTGTGCAAATGTTCAGCTTGATTCGAGACTTTGTGTCGGAGAAATAACGTGTACAAACCTTCGGTCACACAGACATATAGACAGAGTGAGTTGATATAAGCTTTTTAAGCTTTGAGGACATTCATTAGGAGACTTTCGAATTCAGACCCCCTCCTTCACATTAGCTACGTCAGTGTGAGTAAGTCTACGTTACAACAGTGAGAATTATTGTCTAGAATAGGATTTAATTTAAAGGTACCTGAAAAGAGCCATCCAAAACCATATGTTCGGGCACTTGACACTCAAGGATGATATTGTAATCGTTTCCAAAGACCACAGGGGCGGATACGTGTAGGTCCTGTGAGGTAGAAATATTTTTTTGTTTAAAGTTGGTCTTATTAACATCCTCCCTGCCTCTATCGTATCAGAAACCACTCCACTAAGAAATGATGCTGAGAATTACTTAACTTAGAGCACAGGAAAGAAATAGGGAGGTGAATCTTAGGGTCGCCTTGCCCCCGAACAAGAACAGCCTCGTAGCCAGCTCTCTCTCTCTCTCTCTTTCTCTCTCTCTCTTATATCTAGTTGTCCCCTTCGCCATTCATGCAGAACGCGACATTCATAAAAAAACGTGATCTAATGAATCCGTGATTTATCCAATGAATCCGTGATTTATTTAATGAATCCGTGATTTATCTAATGAATCCGTGAATTATCTAATGAATTTGTGATTTATCCAATGAATCCGTGATTTTTCAAATGAATCCGTGATTTATTCAAAGAAGCCGTGATTTATTTACTGAATCCATGATTTATCTAATGAATCCATGATCTATCTAAGGAACGCGTGATTTATCTATTGAATATTAAACTCAACAATCGGATCTCTTCGTGGATATTAGATCCAGTTTTTCCTAATATCCCCCATTCCGGAATTCACTGCGTACATCCTATTAGTTCGACTACCTAACAAACTTCTCAGCATGTAAAACCGTACAATATAGTCTCAGCGATCTTCACCCCTTTTGTCAACATAAACAGTTGTATATGATGGCATTTCAATTAGAAACAATTGTTGTACCCATGTGGAACCATTATAAATTAGCACCACTGATGTCAAAATATGTATTGATTTAACATCATATGGTAAAATGGACAAAAGTATAAAAGGGGCACTAATGAAAATGGTTATACTTTAAAAAATTGAGATTACTTAAAAAAAAAAGCTTTATCAGTTCTTAGTTAACACATGTACCGGAAGCTCAAAACTGGAACCAGTGAAATCTGCCCATGTGGAGTATCACCAGAGAATGCCGACCACGTCCTTCAAAACTGCTCTCTTTACCAAGAGGCCCGTATAAGACACTGGCCCAAAAACACCCCAATACAAAAAAAACTATATGGAGAGCTCCCTGATTTGGAAACCACTGCGCAGTTCATCTCATGTATTGGTCTAGTCATCTGAACACTCCAACATAACAATGAGAACGAGGAAGAAGAAGTTCATAGCTCTTATTGCTCTGATTAACTCTTTCTCTCCTAACTGACGATACCAAAGTTGGTTCCATCAGAATGTGGTAAATAATCACGGAGAGAAAGAGTTAAAAAAGCCTAATTGATGGTCTGCACATTGGCTGTGAGATAGAGGTGAGCAAGCCTTGTCATGGGGGGGAGCGTCATTTTTTTTACTTTTTTCTTAACATCTCAATAACGGTTTAAGAGACACGGAATAAGTGATGGATGTTATAGCAGCCTGGCATGGCCACTCAGTCCCATTCTACTAAAAGTACCGTGTGCACTGTCACGTAGTTGGTCACGATCGAGTAGTCCTTGAAGGAGGTCACGCTCGTCCCGCACGTGTTGAAAGGGAACGTGATCACGTGATGAGTCCCGTTGTTGACCAGGACACAGCTTGGGTCTCTCAGCCGCAGCTTCCAAAAAAAATAAATAAAAAAAAAATAATAAAAAATTTACGAAATGTTAAAAAAAAAATATTTGTAAAAACTTATATTAAGTGAATTTGTATCAATTAGTTCGGAGCTCGGAGCAGTCATGTAATTAGATTTGTAATAGATCTATTCTAGACTAAGAATAATAAATCTGTGCGATTGCAAATATTTTTAACCAATTGTTTTTGTTTAGCGCTATTTTATGCTTTTAGTGTTCTCAATGCCCATAGATCCTATCACGTGTCTGGACCAGTTGGGGAAAAAAAAAAAGGGGGGGGGGGGATGGGTTATCTGTGTGAATCCTTGATCGCTTTTGAAATGAATTTAAAAAAAAGTTTTATGACTTGAATTCGAACTCGAAGGCTCAAGCCTCCTTAGACCAATACACTAACCACTGTGCAAGCGAAGTGCTTTTGAAAATAAAAGGCTTTAAAGCTATGCATTGTTAGCTTTAAACCTCTAAGCCACGACCTAATTATCTACTCAAAGCAAAAAGGGGCACCCATTCAACTTATTGTACGACATCATTCAAGTACAATTTCTTTCCCTTGCTCGATACCAATTAATTAATTAGGTATCAATAGCTTATCAACTAATGGATTAATTATTGAAATAATTCTTGTTTTGTTAGGTAAAAGAAATCGAGCCAAATGTCAACTTGATCCGAGATTGGGCTTATAACGTAAAGAGACCTTTTACCAGACAGACAGAAAAAGCGAAATTAAGAGTTCTGTCCACTTCCGGATATCACCAAACCAGAACACAAAGTTTTTATACCATTCTGATTGTGTAGTGTATACAGTTAGACAAACCATTACACTATGAATGTGTGCCACACTACGGTGCTACACTACCCTAATGTCAAAGTTGATTAGTAATTAATCTTTGACGTTAAATGTGTAGAACCGTTTTTTTTTAGAAATGCGTCTTTTAAAATCACAAACTTTCTCACGCCAATTAAAAATGTGTTATTCCGCTACATTATAAATATGTGTCTAAAAACTTATATTTAAAAAGGCCCCCCACCCAAAAAAAAACCCTCACTATATTATAAATGTGTCAGAAATAACTACACTATAAATTTCCAATCCGCTTATTAAAAATGTTTATCGAACCACAACATTAAAAAAAAGGGGGGGGGGGTTACTGAGTGGTAAAGTGCTTGGTTTTAAATCGGGTTCGAATCACGGTGGACTAGGATTTTGATCATGATTTTTACGGCGTCCACCCAACTCTAATGTGTACCTGACAAAGGTTGGGGAAAAGTAAATGCGGTTGGTCGTTGTGCTGGCCACTTGACACCTTCGTTAACCGTGGGCAATAGAAACAGAAAAAGATCTTTATCCTCTGCCCTGTAGATCACAGGGCTCCCCTCCCCCCCAGTTTGCTAAAGAGGGCGCCACAAAATTTCATTCGTCTCTGGGGACAACGCTGGTAAAAGTTTGAGAAACACTGCCTTAGCTTGTTACTTTAAGAAGCCAAAGTTTTAAAATGTATTTTGTAAAAAAAAAAGGGGAGACAATAAAACGAAGAATACGAAAAGTGGATACAGAAGTACAAAAGAGATTTATGCCCCTTGTAAACAAGTCTTATAAAGAAAGCCCATGATGTTTTGACCTGCTTAACTGTCATGAACTATTGAATAAAACCGATTACCTTTCGACCTACTACTGTAACATGAACTTTGACTTACCACGGCGTTTGGTGCCTCTGAAACGGGAATGAAGATCTCCATGGTGGCAAAGTGGCAAATAAAGTCGTGGCGGACATTACCGGACTGACCAGTGGACGTGGCGGGCAGGTCAGTAATAAAATGTTGACTGGCGTGGGTCGTTCCTCTGGTTGTAGCGGTGGTTGTTGTAGTGGTTGTTCCTCTGGTTGTAGAAGTGGTTGTTTGGTGGGTTGATGTTCTGGATGCGTTACACATTTCTGAAAATTTGTTTTAAGAAAAAAAAGCTTCAAAATCTTTGAAAACACTGATCTTTTTGCTTTGTATAACAGAACAACTAAAGAGAGATTTAAAAATCTGGTCCCGGCGACATCCTGCAAGGTAAGTAACTCGAAATAAAATTCTTTTAACTTGGTTGTTTCCCCTTTCTGAAAAATTGGAAAAAAAAAGGCACCATGCATCTGCTGAGGAAAGACTTTTTGTTAGCGTTGTTGGTGATGATGAAGATGACGCATGATCGCTGCGTTCCCTAGCAACACAGAAGACCGACAAGGACACACATCGACAAATGCAACATTGACAAACAGGACGTCCCAGACTGGACAACAACTGACCACTTACCTTATTTTTTACTCAACCCTGAAACCAAAATACTAGTTAAAACCAAAGGATTAAAGAAAAAAGAGTACTCACGTGACCAATTCCTCTATGATTTGAACCGAATTTTTTTTGTTACCTGTAATGTGATACTTAAAGTTTGGTCAGTTACTGGTCAGCTTAAGGTCAACGTTCACGTATATCTGTTAGAAGAAATACAAAGTAAAACACGTTCTCAATGCAAAATAAACAAACCAAAAATATAACAAAAATACTTTTTTTTAAAGAAAAGAATAAAAAGTAAGCGGACACTACCGAGCTTCCTTAAAAATAAAATTGAAAACACGTAACTTACACAGGGAAACAGCAGGGGCTCAGACCAAGATGAATAGAGGTTGAATCTGCTGCCGTTCCAATTAAAAATTGAGAACCACTGGTTTGACAATTGAAAAAAAAAACATGTATTATAGCACCAATTCAATCAAGTACAATTTCTTTCCTTTGTTTGAGATACCAAACAAAATATTTAATTAAAAATAGTTAATTAAATAATAGGTTAATTATTTGTTTTTATATTGGTTCTTGTGTTGTCAGATACAAGAAATAATTGTGCAAGATTTCAGCTTTATCCGAGGTTGTATGTTGGAGAAATAACGTGTGTAAACCTTTTTTCCAGACAGACAGACAAAGATTGAAAAGAGGACTCTTATTCCATACGCTAGAACGAATTCCTACAAGTGACCCTCTTCCTTAGTGCCATTGACAATTGAATGGGTTGCCTGAGACAGCCAAGAAAACCAGTGACTTCGCTGATTAACATGCATGACTAGATTGACACATGAAATGCGTATGACGAAATTATCTTCTTTTTTCAAGTAATATCTGTAATACATAAGGTAAGATAAGATAAGGACTTACATCAGTCCTCATCATAGTAACAAGTGGGTCTAGGTAGTCTACTGAAATATGTACTTCATACTTATACTTTGACTCGAATACAGTAATTTATTAATTGTAACTCAATTATTGTTGTCTTAGGATAGAGATCTTGGCTGCGGGGTTAAATCTCCACGGCCGAGATGATGACATGCCGTGTGAACTAATTGTAAACAAACTTTATGAGCAGAACGCATTAATGTCTATTTTGGTTGTTTTGTTTTTGCATGCTTCGGATGATCCTTCAGATTTCTTTCTAGCTCAACACTTCCGCATGAGGACAGGGATGGCAGCAGTCAGAGTTTGAACCTAGGATTATGAGGACGTCAGTTCAGAGCGCATTCCACATGACCAGAGAGTAAATAAGTATGATCGTTGTGGTGGTCAAACGATTTCCTCGTAATAAGCTGAGCGTGTAGACTTCTACTAAAGATGATTTTATCTCGAAGGAAAATGTACGCTGTTGACTCTATGTTAAACATGATACCTTTATGTGTGAATGCGTATGTTAATTTTTTTCCCAATCGCTTTAATATATCGCATATATTAAAGCTCAGAACAGACTCTCTTCCAGGTGTGCTCCATTTTCTTAATTAAGTAGGCATTTTGGGAAAGGGGCTATCTGGTGCCCTTTTATATTGGCCTCCTTCAGTCGTAGAACGACCATGGTTCAACTCTAACACTTTTTTTCATATGGCAGTGAAGCCCTACTTTGGAGAGACACTCCCGTCCATTTATACAGCAGGTCAATGTGGCTTTCGCTTTGGTGGTAGAGGAGCTGGCCATTTTCCGCATGACACGCTTTTCTTCCAGAGCTGAGGCTCATGTTTTCTCGCTGTCCATAGCTTTCTTGGTCACCGTCTCTCTCCAACTAGTGCGGTCTAGGGCTATGTCTTCCCAATGGTCTAGGGCTGTCTTCCCTATGGTCAGTATCAATGTGCCCCCTTAGGCATACAGAAACATAACTTAGTTTGAGTTGGGGTTCGAACTCGGGCGCCCTTAATAGGCAGCCAAGCGTTTATGTCACACATTCTATAACTAACTGAACCACATCTCTACCATTCTTGTTGTCACTCGGTTACAAAATTAAACGGCCGAAGAAGAATGCCCAGCTCGACTTTGCCATGTTAACATTGTATACTTTGCTTTGACAGGGGCAAGTCTTCCAAATTTCCTGCAGACGACAATCAATCCCATCATTCACAATCAATATTTGTTTCCGGAATATATTAAGCGAGATTTTGTCCTTGGATCCAACTAATGCTTTTCATCCAAGATTTTCTAAATTCGATCACCGAATCTTATCAAGTCATCGATCCTGGCTTGTAATAGATTCTGTGCCTAAGCTCTCCAACGAGCAATCTCACATCCTGTTCCCTCTGGAACTCAAACCCGCGTCAAACAGAAACAATTTTTTTCTTCTTCTTCCGATCAAGATTCTAGATTGGGATATGACACGTTGACGTCATTACGGCGCCGAAGACGACTTTGCACACAGTAACCCTTGGGACGAGTCAAGAAAGGGAATGTGTAAAAATTTGATTTAAATATTTGCCCCACCAGACAACCTTTTTTTTTTTTCATTTTAGTTAGACGGTTTTATGGTTCTATGAATGGTGGTAGATGTCCCGCATAGAAGTAATGAAAATTATCAAGAGTGATCTAATTGTCCTGGGCAAACAGAGAGTTTCGGATAAAATCGTTAGCTATGACTTAACTCACACTGTTGCTGTTTCTCGCCAGTGTGAAAGGGGTTAAGCCAAGATTCGTCGGCAGAAATCGATCGTATTGGTGACGTGGGAAGGGGTTAATTGAGTACGTCGCACTGGACGTGGGATGACGACTTACTTGTTTACCATTAGTCCAGGCCATTGAACGTTATGTGTAGCTTAAGACAAGACCATCATAGCCGTCCAAATAGCTTGACCCCTGGTCATTGTGAGAAGAATATAATCATTTTTATTGGAAAAGTAGGAATATAAAATAAACATACGTTTAGATAGATAGATAGATAAATAGAAAGATAGACAGATAGACAGACAGACAGACAGATAGATAGATAGATAGATAGACAAACAGACAGACTGACAGACAGACAGATAGATAGATAGATAAATAGAAAGATAGATAGACAGACAGACAGATAGATAAATAGATAGATAGATAGAAAGATAGACAAACAGACAGACTGACAGACAGACAGACAGATAGATAGATAGATAGTTAGACAGACAGATAGATAGATAGATAGATAGATAGATAGACAGACAGACAGACAGATAGATAGATAGATAGATAGATAGACAAACAGACAGACTGACAGACAGACAGATAGATAGATAGATAGATAGATAGATAGATAGATAGATAGATAGACAGACAGACAGACAGACAGATAGATAGATAGATAGATAGATAGATAGATAGATAGATAGATAGATAGATAGATAGATAGATAGATAGATAGACAGACAGACAGACAGATAGATAGATAGATAGATAGATAGATAGATAGATAGATAGATAGATAGATAGATAGAGAGATGGATAGATAGATAGATACATAGATACATAGATACATAGATTGACAGACAGACAGACAGATAGATAGATAGACAGACAGGCAGACAGACAGATAGAAAAATAGATAGATAGATACATAGATACATAGATACATAGATTGACAGACAGACAGACAGATAGATAGATAGACAGACAGGCAGACAGACAGATAGAAAAATAGATAGATAGATAGATAGAAAGACAGACAGACAGACAGACAGATAGACAGATAGATAGATAGATAGATAGATAGATAGACAGACAGACAGACAGATAGATAGATAGATAGATAGATAGATAGATAGATAGATAGATAGATAGATAGACAAACAGACTGACAGACAGACAGACAGATAGATAGATAGATAGATAGATAGATAGATAGATAGACAGACAGACAGATAGATAGATGGATAGATAGATAGATAGATAGATAGATAGATAGATAGATAGACAGACAGACAGACAGATAGATAGATAGATAGATAGATAGATAGATAGATAGAGAGAGAGATGGATAGATAGATAGATACATAGATACATAGATACATAGATTGACAGACAGACAGACAGACATTTAGAAAAATAGATAGATAGATAGATAGATAGATAGATAGAGAGATAATTTTTTAATATTAAATGAAAAACAGCAACAACAAAAAAATGATAATTGATTTTCGTAAAGAAAAGAAAAAAAATGATATTGTTTCTGTAGCTGGAGAGACTATTGAAATAGTGCAAACTCTTGGTCTCTAATGATAATGCACGATGATAAAGTGACGTCTCTTAGTTAAAATGTCACATGGTTTAATTCAAAAACATCGATTAATGATGGCATTTGTACATGGTGAATTTACAGACATGAGTTTAAAACTACAATAAAAATATTGTTTCACCCTTGTAAAATAAATTGTCAGGCTTCAACCTCTACCTAATTAGGCCGTCCCCCCCCCCCCCCCCCACCAACCCTTGGTACTATCTTAGAGAATATATTAATTTGACTGCAAATACGGATTATATCAGAAATAAAGGGCAGCAAAGATTACAATTACTTAAAAAAATGCCTTCATTTAAAGTTAGCGACAAACATATAGTAGAAGTGGGTCTTTTTTTCTACACAATTTTAGAACCGTCGTCGCCTCTAAATAAATCGCGACGAAATTTTTTAAACGACCCTAATGACATTAAATGCCAGTTGACATTAGAGACACACTCAAAACGTCGTGGGAGTTTAAATTTGTTAAACAGCTGCCCCTCAAGACATAAAGTTTCAAGGCGATAAGTTGAGGAATGATGCCAGGGCCCGTACCACTGTTTCGTAGAGAGAATGCAAGGGTCAATGTGCGTGCACGAGCGCGTGTGTGTGGCCGAACGTCGCAAGAGGATTTGAGCTGGAATTCTAAGAATATATTTGTTTTGTTCATCGATATCTGTCAGCCGTGAGGTAATGAGGTTGGGAGGAGGGGGGATGGCGGTTGTAAGTGAGAGTCGTTGACCTGAACGCGTATCATCCTAGTGAACCGGTTGTACGGAAACATGTCAACCATAAGACACACTGAACAAGAGACACACTGGCATAAGACACACTGACCATAAGATACTCGACCTTGAAAAAAAAACTAAAACCATGAAAACACTATGACCTTGAGAGACTATGACCATGGGACACAATTGCAATGACCACGAGACACATTGACTTTGAGACACAATGACCATGAGACGCAAGTACCATAAGCCGCAATGACCACGAGGCACATTGTCCAAGAGACAAATAGACCTTGAGACACAATGACCATGAGACACACTGATAATGAGACACATTTACCGTGAGACACATTGAGTTTAAGACACAACTACCATAAACCACACTGTGTGTACATTTGCGTCTGTGTGTTTGTGTGTGTGTCTGTTTGTTAGCAGACAGGATTATAAGGGCAGATGTTAACTATAATCCTCTAGGACCAAATGATAAAGATTAGCGTCCTACAATAGCTGAAGAATAAAAGCGTAACACTGCATGATATACAGAGGCGTAGCCATGAGACCAGAGTAAAACAAAAAGAAAATTTCTAGTTTTTTTGGGGAGGATTTTTAGGCGTCCTCTAGACCCGGGGTCGGCAACCTGCGGCTCGAGAGCCACATGCGGCTCTTTGGGTGTGAAGCTGAGGCTCTTTAGTTCCATACGTAAATATTATTTATTTTATCGAGACATTTTAAAAAATAGTTCTGAATCTTTTTTAACGAAGATTAGGCACTGATTATGTCTCTCAGGCACTTGTACTCGCTTACACCCCTCCACAATTACAAGCGTCGTCACTGTTGTCAGACAGTCGGAAGGTCTCCAATGATGCTGTCATCGGATGTTTCTATGTAGGTTTTAATTCGCATTGACACAAGACGAATATGCATCTTAACCACTTCATGATAAAGGCACATTCCTCGTCCCATATGCTAGGACAAATTTGTACAAATGCTCCTTCTTTCCTAGTGTTATTAGAGCATGGAATGGGTTGCCTGAGCCAGCCAGGAAAACCAGTGAATTGGCAGAATTTAAGTCATTGGTTAATATGCATGACTAAAAGCATGACGCGTAGGACGTAATCATCTTCTTTTTTGAAGTAACGTCTGCATTATATTAGATAAGATTAACCACGTGCTTTGACTGTGACGTATTGTTTGTTGTCTCAATTAAATGAGTTAGAAGCGAATTATCTTCTCAAAATTAGAAGCAATCAACAAGTAAAGAGATTCTGGCAAGCTTTGCGTACCACTACAAATTGCACAAAAAGGCAAAACATTTAGAGATGGTGAGTATGTCAAAGACTGCTTCCTACATGCATCTGAAGAACTGTTTAATGATTTCAAAAACAAACCAGAAATCTTTTTAAAAAATCAAACATTTTCCAGTATCCGCTAAAACAGTACAAGAAAGAATAGCTAAAATGTCATTAAATGTAAAATATTACCTGTGGGAGATATTCAACTTTCTTCTGCCTTATCATTTGCAATAGATTTGTTTTGCGACATAAAGACACGGCACAAGTTGACTATTTTGATAGATATTTGTCTTCTCAAAGTCCAAAAGAAGAACTTACAGGATGGCTTATAGTAAAGGTGCTAACTTCTTTAGTTGTTACCGAAAAAAAAATCTCATTATGCCATACATCTAATTCTTTTTTTTTTAATTATTAAAAATAAATAATGTGTGAGAACTATTTATAGATGGCAAGAAAAACTTTGTGCCTCTTTTAAAAACTTCGAAATTTTTAAAATTGTAATTTTTGGCTCTTCCGACTCTAAAGGTTGCCGACCCCTGCTCTAGACTTACCGTCAAGGAGCATCCATCATCATGGTAATCATCATTTCAATCAAACCTGTTGTCAAGGGGAGTTCATCCGAGTCGCAACGGCTTATTCTGACTAGAGTTACTCATCCTTGATCTCTTATAACCCTATATATATATATATATAAATTATCACAATCTTTATACATTATAGATAATCCTCTATGCTAAATACCCTTTCCTTGTTTACAAAGATCTAACTGTAATTAATTTTATTTTTTTATTATTTTTTTTTTTGTAAACAAAATCCATACCTCTGCGGCGGTAGCCGTCTGATGTCTGAAAAGGTGTCACCCTTATCAATCATGTTCCCATTGTATGTTGGGTGATAGGGCCGACTCAATTTCGCGCATGCGCGACCTCGTTCATTATTCATAGTGAGGCTCTTGTCTTAAACCGTGTGCTGGTGAAGCCAAAACAACACATATCTAATTATTCAAAACATCCTGCCCACTACGTAACCTTGGACGCAAAGACGAAATCAGAAAGGGGTGGGAAATGGGGGGTAAACAGGACAAAGAATTAAGGAAGTCCTTTTCTTATCTCAGCGGCGTGGCTAAAGATGCTTAAAGTAGGACTTAGCATCACTTGTACCCAGTCCCACTTTGTTATCGTGACCAGACAATCCCTTTTGCAACCATCTTTGATGAATAACTTATCTTCAGAAATTGAGGATTTTTGTTTAAAAAAAAACAACTACCGGTTTGCTTCAGTTGTTCTGAGGTTGAGGGCCGGGACTTCAAAAGATATAGATTATTTCTCTATAAATTCGCTTAATGAGACATAAACTTGATTAAACTACTGTCTGTGGTTTGCTCATTCAAGAGCTCCCTTCAGGAATGCAGGAATGCAGAATCCACGGGCATGCTATTCTGCCTCAAACTGGCGCCCTTGTGGAAACGGTTACTTGAGGGGGTAACTAGGCCAATTGAATGGCAAAACAAAACTCCCGTGGGAATGTCCAAGGGTACGCGAGAGTGAACCCATTGCACGGACGGAGTTGAAAGAGAGCTCTCACGACCCTGTCGATAATCCATGCGCCGTTCCTCAAGGGGCCGTTACACTAATGGCGAACCCCTCCATGGTTAGCTTGTTAGAACATAGGAAAATGGCGGTCAGTTATGTCGGAAATAGCAATGCTTTATATAGGCATTGACTTGGGTCTCTTCCAGACAGAACGGTGGTTCAGACAGGTTTTTTTTTTTTTACTGTTTGACGCTCAAACAGGGTTTTTTTTTCAAACTTAGAGCTCGAAGATCCTTCGGCTCAGCTCTTTCACGATCAAACGGAAAGCAGAATGAAGTCCAATGATTGGGAAATGTTAGGCCGTAATTTCATCTTGTGTCACTGTTTCTAATTACGTACATGACAGCCATATTTGAGTTCATAAGAAATGAAGTTTAGCTCATCTTTGACAATAAAGGAGAAACTATCATCATCCTTAATGTTAATATTATTGACAAGAATAAACATTCATTCACTGATCGAGTCACGTTATCAAAAAAAAATATTATTAATATTATTATGTTAGAAACGAACGAATATTCATTCTCTGGCACTGCCAGGGACGAGTTTCGCTAAAGGGAAACAAATTTCGATGTAATTTAACAGTGTCCACTGAGGAATTTTCTGGTGATGTGGCAGGTCTGCAGCAGTACCGCCCTCTGACAGGCAACTAGGATCGTCCTAGGAATGTTAAGGGCCTTAAGAAACGGAACGGGCTGCCTGAATCTGTTAAGGGCCGTAAGGGACGGAACGGGCCGCCTGAATCTGTTAAGGGCCTTAAGGAACGGAACAGGCCGCCTGAATCTGTTGAGGGCCTTATATGAACGGAACAGGCCGCATGAATCTGTGAAGGGCCTTATAGGAACGGAACAGGCCGCATGAATCTGTGAAGGGCCTTAAGAAATGGAATGGGCCGCCTGAATCTGTTAAGGGCCTTAAGGAATGGAAAGGGCCGCCAAATCTGTTAAGGGCCTTAAGGAATGAAACGGGCTGCCTGAATCTGTTAAGGGCCTTAAGGAACGGAACGGGCCGCCTGAATCTTTTAGGGCCTTAATCAGCAGACCATTGTGTGAACTGGAGAGGGGGGGGAGGGGAAACTCATAATCGTCCCTGGGCTAAGGTCATACAACTTGGTGACTAAATCTTGCTTTAATGTTCTTTAATGAACTGTCGTAGATGAACTTTATTAATGTAGCCAAGTGACCGGAGGTCATTATGTGAACTATTTTATTTCGGGGTATAGGGTTTTAACCGCTTCATTCGTGATATGATCGTATGACGTTAGAAACTCGAAAACCCCCAACACATACACACACCCTATCGCCCTGCCAGGTTTTGATTTTTTCGTTCCTCGCATTAAGCGTTAAACATATAAAAAGGAAGTGTATAAAGAAAGATGTACTTGGTTAAAAGAAGAGGAGGAATTCTCTGCTGTCTATGGAGAATAACTCGAATCAATAACCTAGGAGTTATCTTTCCTTTTCCTATGAAGTAGCAACGAGCCGGAAACTGTATCTTGAAATGTAGATCTATGACGCAGCTTAGAAAATGTATGCACTTTTTTTTCTTCTAAATTTGATAAATCTAGATAGTACATGTAGAGAAATATAAAAAAAAAACAACTTAGAAGTGGAAAAAAAAGAACAACACAGATACATATTATATACATTGAAAAGTGAAGCGACACCGACAAAAGCAATTTTAATAAGACAGTGGAGTTACTAGGAGGATACTAGGGGTGCCGACCGTACCACGTGACAACCATTAGGTAACACAAGAGAGGTGTTGGAGGGGTACCAAAGTCAAAGCATTTTATAGTGAAAAGAAAAAGGTCAAGCCTAACAGAACTATACCCCATGGTATGTTCATATACTCTTCGCTAGCTGAGTGGTTACCGCGTTGGCTTGGGAAGCTTGAGAAGGCTTTAGCCCACAAGTTCGAATTCAAGGTCGTTCCCCCTTTTTATAAAATACATTTAAAAAGCGATCACCCAGATACCCCGTTGTTTGAATTTCATTTCCCCCCTACCGTTTTCCAACTGGTCAATACAAATGATAGGATTAGGATCATAGCGTAGGGAGAACACTGAAAGTATGACATTGCGCTATTGAATCAATAGGTAAAAAAGAATATTTCTATTTCTTATTGTTAGTATAGATGACACCAGAATTTTTTTTTATTTTGCCAATTTATCTATTTTTGTAAGAAGAATAAATTCTAATTTATTTTTTTTTGGTGTTAGTTTCTCTTTATTACATGCATCTTTTTTATCAATGTTGAATGTATGGATAAGGCTAATAATATTTTTTTTTTAAAAGTACGCTAAATGAATATATGGAGGCTCGTTGTCTGAGTGGTAAAGCGCTTAGTTTCCGAACCGGGGGTCCCGGGTTCAAATCCTGGTGAAGACTAGGATTTTTACATTCGGTATTTTTAGGGCCCCTCTGAGTCCATCCAGCTCTAATGGCTACGTGACTGTCGTGACATTAGTTGGGGAAAAGTAAAGGCGGTCACTGGCCACATGACACCCTCGTTAACAATGGGCCACAGAAACAGATGACTTTAACAGATGATCATTAGTTCTGAAAGTGGAACTTTACTCTAGAAATATATAAAGAAACATCAACTTGTAATTGAATTATGTTTGTACCGAAAACTTTATAAGAAAAAACAAAAAAATGATTATATTATTTTAGTGCCCAATGATTTTTTTTATATTTTGGATTACTTGCAACTATCAAAACAATACTAAAACTTAAATATTCCTGGTCCATTGGTGATGTGGGCCGCCTCTAAGTTTGTGTGATGGCACAAACTCACTTTGTAATCTTCTTTTCTCAGCGGATGACACTAGTCATTATGGTTTTAAAGTACCTGATGATACTAACCCCAGCAACTTCTAGGCTTATTGTTCTTCTGGTGTTTTTTTCGACTAATGCCAGGATGTACCCAGAATGCTTTTCCCAGGATGTGAACTAGACTTGAACCCGTTCTAGCACTGCCTTGTTTCGTTTAATAAAGTAGTTCATTATAACCGACACGAAATCAAATTAATAAGATCTATTTACTCTATGTCTATAGAGAAGACTACTGAACAATTCAAACCCTGCCCGCTCCCATCCCCCGTCGTCCTGCGGGAGGTTTGGACTAGGAAGTAAACTATCTTCAACTCTAAAGGAACATCCGAATTATGTAAAACATTTTAAAACATTTTACAAACAAACATTTGCTCAGTAGTAGGATGACAAGGACAAGAACTTTTATAAAATTGTTCCTTCACACTGACGTACGATGGTTGTCAAAAGTCATTGGACAAGATTTTTATCTCTTTTTGACACTTTCAAAGGTCTTGGATGCTTGATTATAATTTTAAAACAAAATAAAATTCTCTTTTCAACAAAAGGAAATCGGACATTGCTATTGCACAGACTTGTTTCATAAATTTAATGAGTTTAACTTGCAGCTAAAAATCGATATTCTAAATATGATAAAAACAAGGACCATAATCTCAGCATATTTGCAAGGATGGAATTAATGAATGAAAACATTGAACTGGGCGAATCTTCCTTATTTCAGACATTGACATGTAGAATGACACACTCTGTATTTTGATTTATGTTGAACATTCAAATATTCTCTAATCTGAATTTGAAATGAGGTTTCAGGATTTTGAATATTGTAATATCCCAATGGATAGTAAAATATGATAATGATATAGAATACAATAACAACTACTTGGAATAAGTGATAAACAGCTGAAAGTAGGTCCACAATTTCATTAAAAGATATCAGCTCGTCTGGCTCCATAAAGAATATCGCAATGAAATTTCTAATTGCTCTTTCATCTTTCTATCTAGTCGAAAGAGACTTCAGCACGATTGCCAATCAACTGATACAAAAAGTTGACTTCAAGTTTAAACCTAAAATAAAACACTACATTGAATTTTATTATTAAAGCATCAGGATCACGGCATCCAGTCGCAATCTTTTATTGTTTGTTAAGAGATTTGATGTAATACATATTAACATTAATTTCGCTTGATTTTAATTTAAAGTTCATTAATAAATGTTTACAATCTAGAACTTAATATGTTGTATTTAAATAACTTTTTCAGTCTTCGATACACTACACTTAGAACTCAGTTTTAAAAAAAACCTTGATATATGACGTTAATAAATTTGCAAAAATGCAATATGGTTCATGCAAAGGGTCTATCGAAAACTGGAAAAACTTGCATGGAGTCTACAAGACCAAAATGTTTGGGAACCACTGTTTTCTTATCTCCACACACTTGTGATTGCACAAAGTAAATCGACAGGCACATGCCTTCGTTCCCTTCTGCTAGGTCGAAAAATGTCAATTAAAAACACAGAATAGAAAGACATGTTTAGATAGAAACGAAAGAAAATATAGAGTTCTAAAAAAGAAAAGTTTAAACCCTCTTAAAAAACACAAACTTTACTAGATGATTATTTACTGATAGCAATGTCAATTATTTTGTTGTAAGATTAAAGTTATGCCTCGTGTTTAGACATTGATTATTAGAATGATTTAAACGTCTTCGAATTGAAGATTATTTGAGAGATTTACATCTTTACGAAGTCCCATCAATAACCTACATAATTTTGTTCATATCACGTCGATAAAAGTGGAGAGGTGTAAGAATGATAATAATAATAATGTAATGTTTTCAAGACTGGAGATTGAAGATTATTGTCAAGTATTACATGATAACGAGGACCCAGCAATGACCTACTTAATTTTGTTTCCTATCACGTCAATAAATGGTGGCAGTGTTGTGGTTGAGGTGGTAAAGCGCTTGACTTTTGATTAAATGGGTCTCTGGTTCAAATCTTTTAGAAAATGGGGATTTGGAATTTCAGTACATTAAGGACAACCCTCCCCCCCTGAGTCTACCCAACCCTAATGAGTATCTGACAAGGAAAATGCGGTTGGTCGTTGTGCTGGCCACATGACACCCTCATGACACGCCTGTTTTAGAAAGGGATCTGCCATGTACACTTCAAGATTTAGTTATCATCAAAAATACGGATTAAATCCGTAACCTCGAATCCGTCTTTAGGGACTCTAATGTATGGTCTGCAGTTAATAGTAAGTTAGCCCGTGTTAAATAAGATTTCATTTCTTTCTTTTTTTCCAGGACACCTCAGTATTTGCGCTTTTCACAAAAATGTTCACATGGGTATCCTTGGGCTCAAAGTCTCTCTCCTTAACTTTTTGTGGGCTTTCTTTCTTTGCCTCTTTTTGGGCCTTTCTGCCTCTTCTTTTTTTTTTTGGGCTATATTTTTTGTTTACTTTATAAAAATTATGTTCACATTTTACATACATGCTTAAAATAAAGTGAATTAAACAAAAGTATAAGACACGGCTAACTTATACGTAAATAGTAGATCATTGTAACTTGCTCGAGATTAATTTAACTAACTAAACCTTGATCTGTCTTGTAAAGATCGATCGCCGGTTTTGGTTGTCTGACGATTGACTTTAGATCTTTGTGTTGAAAATCCAATGTTATTAAGAGTTTTCTGTTTGCCGTGATGCTTTGCCTATTTTTCGTCTTAAATAATAACCAATTATATTTCTTTTGAGGTAGGCCTACTACAATTTTAATAAATAAAAAAATATTACTAATTGAAATGAGGTTTCTTTGGGAGTTTAAATTGTATGCTAAAGCGGGTGGGGGTTCCGCGGTGGCCGAGAGTTAGAGCGCTTGGCTTCCAAAACGGTTGTCTCGAGTTTGAATCCCGGTGTAGACTGGTATTTTTAATTTCGGGATCCTCGGGCACCTCTGAGTCCACCCAGCGTCCATACCTGGAAGAAAAATAACTGTGGTTTTATTAGTGGGTTTTCTTCCATTCAGGAATAACAATCACTACGACAGTGTTAAAGAATGGTCTTCCAGTGCACAGATGCTACAAGTCACTCCGAATCTAAAATTAAAACGTAAAAAATAAAATAAAACATGATCTCAAGTAAAATAATAAATAAAAACAACATTCTCGGGTCACTCTATCCATACACACCTCCCTAGACACACACACACATGCCTCCCTCGGTCGATACACCGCCATCAAGTCTCGTGGAGAGATCTTAATTACATCTTCATTATTGATTATCGACCAGAGCTCAAGTGGAACAATTACCCTAAGGTATAATTAATAGCTAGCCCCACTTGCGTTTATACTTCACCCAGTCATCAAAGAGTTTCTAAATTTTAATTCAACAGGATCATAAAGTCAAGCCAGATAATTAATTACACTCTTTTTGTATGCCTCACAATTAAACTATTTTTAAAAAAAGTATAATTTGGAAGCTGTGAAGTGTGTTTTAAAAAAGTTACAAAACGTTCTATACAAACAAAAACATGAAAAAATGTAAGTTATATCTAATAAAAATAAGAATTGTCTTCGGATTGGAAGTTTAAGAAACACTGCAGTATTGACTTAGCTTTCAGTCCTGACTGTGACCTACAAATTTTGTTTATAGATAGATAACCCAGACAAAGTCTGTGCTTATCCCAACCGCCTGTCTTTGACTAGAATTCCAATTGGTCTCAAATGTGAAACTTCCCTGTATTTAATTCCCATTATAAATCTGTGCCTGTTAACTCATTGTTTATTGGTCAATATTGGAATCACCTTATCAGACTATAAACCTAAATTTCTTATGTATGAGTGACCAGTATCTAGACTCACTGTATGAATGGCGTGTCCTTTTTTTAACAACAAAGTCTAAATTTGATAATATCTAAAACAGTTCAAACGGTATATGAAACTTGTAAGATTAATTAGAGTGTAAGTTAAAACTAAGGCTAAGAATGCTATATTGATCCTTATTGTAATTTAGTATTTGATAACAAGGACTATTTTTACAGTAACAACCTTCCACATCAATAGATAGACATATTACAGAGAATTTCATTCTGGAGACTACACACAGACGTCTTGATCTGTTTCCGTTCTCTTGTCAACGATTAGCGCTGTTATAGTCTGGCAGAGTGAGGAACAAACGAGTTTTTATATTGTTCGGTTCTAGTATTAATGGACAGAGATCATGCAATTCACGACGACTTGTAAATATAATGGAATAGGTCACAAAAATAGGTGACGGTTGTCTTTTGGAACTTTTGAAACTTTGCTGACACATTTTTTTTAGTTAGAAAAGGTAATTTAAATAAGTTCGTGTATAAGGTAGTGTATATTTGAGTGTATAAGTTAGTGTATAATTGAGTGTATAAGGTATTGTATACGTTGCTCTAAACATTGATGTATAAATAAGTTCGTGTATAAGTCTGTGTATAAGTTACTATAAAGGTTGCTGTATACGTTAGTGTATAATTTAGTGTATATGTTAGTATAAGCTAGTGTACAAATTAGTGTATATCTCTATTAATCCTTACACTTAAAATTATAGACGTAAATATATTTCTACAAGTGCTGTGACTCTACATTGTTCATGCATATTCCACCTGCCATAGAAGAACTAGACACATTATGAGAGACATTGATCAAACTAATTATTTGGTACCTCCTTAGAGCAAGTAGACAACACGTTGTACGCTCGGCTGGAGAGCCAACTGATAGGGAATATGAAATGTTCAAGCTCTGCAATAAGAGAATGTTTGCCTATCTATTCCCCCCTACGTCCGTCCCTCCATACGTCTGTCCGTCAGGTCGGTCTGATATGCTGTGTTCATCTTCTCAATTGAGAAAAATATATTTTTATATATGACGTCATTGTCTTATTTTGAGTCTTTAATTAAACGAATGGATATTTTGAGAAAACCACCATCAACTATTCATAGAAGCTTCAGCATGACAAGCACGTCCGTCTATATTCGATTCTGATAACTAATTACTTAGAAAAATATGAATTATTGTAAAAACCTATAACACATTAAAAAGGCAAATATTGGAGGAAAGGATTTCAGGAAAGATGAGCTCCCCTTTCTTTCTTATTTTTTCTTTTTTAGGTCACAAATCTCTGGACATGGATGTGATATCTCTTTTGAAAAGTTTTTTTTTTAATTTCTTTATCTATTTAATATTTCTTTGGCCTTAATTAGGCCTCAATCCCAAACGATATTTCTCTCTTGCAATATACAATGTGAGTGATTTAGATTTATTTTCTCATTTACGATCACAAAATGTCTAGAGGAGAATTTCAAGCTTAAGAAGAAAAAAAAACAAAACCTAGTGCGCCAGTTTGAACATGCTTATAGCTATACTTTGCTTTTGAGGTCCGTCTCTCTCTCTCTCTCTCTCTCTCTCTCTCTCTCTCTCTCTCTCTCTCTCTCTCTCTCTCTCTCTCTCTCTCTCTCTCTTCTTTTGATCTTATCCGTTTGATTAGCTAATTTTTTTTTTCTTTTTACAAATGCGTGTTAAACATTATTTGCTAAGAGAGACAGACAGACAGACTGGGACAGACACAACACGAGAGACAGACAGACAGACTGACGGACAGAGACAGACGCAACACGAGAGACAGACATATTGAGAGAATGAGAAAGGTATACAAAGAGACTAAACAAGAGATATACAAAAAAGGAATAAAGAGCCTGAGATAAAGGCAGACATTACATTATCTGTTCTATGAATCGCAAGGTTTGAAATGTTATACTTTTATCCTTTTTATCTTCATTACATGACACCCTCGTTAACCGTAAGTCACAGATACAGATGACCTCATGATCATCTACCCTATAGACCACAAGGTCTGAAAGGGGAACTTTACTTTTATATTCATTACACAATAATAAAAAAAAATATACACAAAGAAAAGAAAGCGATGTGGAAAAATATGGAAAATATTTACCAAAATAAATAACTCATTTGAATGAAGGGAGGGAACTTGGAGGGAAAAAAATATAAAATAAAAAACGTCAATGATGCTAAACTAAAATATCTTATCTTATAAAGACGTCCCTTCTTGCCACTATATAATTGCGTCCTACACCTGTCCATGTGTCTATCTAGCTGTACAAGTTAATTAAAGAATTGGTTTTCCTATGTGATTCAGGCGACCCATTCCGAGCTTTAATGACATTAGGAAAGAAGGAGAACTTGTATGAATTAGTCTTGGCGTATGAAATAAGAAATGTGAATTTAACTTTGTGTCTTTCTGGGAATTTTATTTGGTCGTGTGTTTAGGTGTATTTAGGTCGTGTGTTTAGGTGTATTTAGGTTGTGTGTTTAGGTGTATTTAGGTTGTGTGTTTAGGTGTATTTAGGTTGTGTGTTTAGGTGTATTTAGGTCGTGTGTTTAGGTGTATTTAGGTCGTGTGTTTAGGTGTATTTAGGTTGTGTGTTTAGGTGTATTTAGGTTGTGTGTTTAGGTGTATTTAGGTTGTGTGTTTAGGTGTATTTAGGTTGTGTGTTTGTATTCGTAAGTTCAGCGTTATATGTGTTATTGCTACTTTACTTTTTAGTCTTGACGTGTCTATAATTTTACTGATTTAAATAATGGTGTTTAGTTATAAATGTCACTGCTCAATGCTGCATCTGTTCCAGTGCATTTATGTTTGATTAATGGCATTATTATTATAGCTTTTATATAGCGCTACTTTCATGCTTATAGCATGCTCAGAGCGCTTTTGGTCCAATCTCATTTGTGGACCGGTGGGGGGAGGGGGTATCTAGGAGTTGGTTTTCCGCCTTAAGGCGCTCAGTTAACGCAACTCTGCGGGTGTCGAACCTCGAGCCCCCTTCTAGGTAGCCGAGACAAGCCAAGTTCAAGCGCACTTAGCCTCTCGACCACGCTTCCCACGCATTAATATGGGGATTCCTGTAAACCTGTTTTAATTAATAAGATTTTTTTTTAAAAATTCAACAACCGAAAACAAATATCTATAGACTAGATTCTAAATATGAACAAAACATTTGAGTTGATGAATTTTCAAAAATACATAGCTAGATAAGCAGGGGGTCTACCGAAGACAGGAAAACGTGCCAAGGGGTCAACGAGACAAAAAGTTTGGGAACCACTGACCTAGATCATTGATGGCCAATGCGGTCGAGGGGACACTGTCTTTGAATATCTAGTATAAGACTATCCCTAAGTTGAAAATGTTTGCAGCTTATGAGGTTGCATTTTCTGGTTACATATACAATCTTTGATTTGAATTTCCATTTCTGTAATCCATCTAAATCTTTTTAGTTAATGTCAGTATCCTTAGCTGTTTTTATTGTTCTATATATATGTAATGCCATCATCAGCAAACTTTGTCCCTGACTTTATGTAATAAGGCATGTGTTATGGTGTGTGTGTGTTTCTACGGTGACTTTGGGAAGAGGTTTGCGATTGATTGTGAATGATGCAAAATAGGTGGCATTGTCGTCATTTGGTCTTAGTTAGGGGAGACGACTCCAGAACGTGAGACTGAAAGGTTGTGTTATTGTAGTGAGCTAGATTTGGTTAAGAAATATTACAAAAGTCTACCACAGTTATTTCAACAAGATTTCGTTTATCTTATCAATAAAGTGTTAGATAGTTTTATTCACAAAAGGAAGTTATTCAAGTTATTTGAACTTTTATTAGTTAAGATATATTACGCTTACAAAGGTTTAGTTGTCTACCAGCTGTTCGATGCCACTAGATTGCGATCGGTAACAATAGAATGCCATTTATGTATCTCAAAGGTAACAAAATGATCTTCTTATCAGGTAACTCAGTGGCGTGGAGTCTTTAATACGTCAATGACAATGGCATTCCCGTTTAGACATTTACACATCTTTTTTATGGGCGCCACTTTTTTTTTTTTTGTGGGCGACTCATGTCTTTTGGGGGCGACTCCATCATAAATTAGATAAGCTCCGATGAAAATTCGAACCACAGACCTCTGACTCGGTTACATTGCTATCAGCGACACATGTACCAAGCTGACATCTTCCTTTTTTCATCAGCATCCGGTAGAGTTATCTGGGCCTGTATCGATTGCTACAAGCAACATTACTTTTTCAGAAGCAAAGAATCAACTATTAGAGTAAGTGTAAAAAAAAATCTAACTAAAGCAAAAGACAGCGTAATGGAGTAAGACGGTCGACAAATCTAGCATGGTACCCCAACGGTCCAACATTCTAAGGGATCCGTTTGATCGTCTTAAGAGCTGAGCCGAAGGCTCTTCGAGCTCTAAGTTTGAAAAAAAAAACCCTGTTTGTACGCCAAACAGTAAAAAAAAAAAAACCAGTGTGAACGCACAGTTCTGTTTGAGAGAGACCTGAGTCAATGCCTATGTAAAGCATTGCTGTTTCCAATGCCTTTGACCCTCGACGCATGCTTTGCTGTACATGGCCGAAGGCCGAGGACACTGGGAGCCTCCGTCATTTTCCTTCGTTATACAAAGCTAACCGTGGTGGACTCGCCATTTATGTAACGGTCCCTTGAGGCACAGCGCGTGGATGTGTGACAGGTTTATGGGGACTCTTTTGCAACTCCGCCCGTGCAATGGGTGGACTCTCGTCTATCTGTGGGCATCCCCACGGGAGTTATGTTTCGCCATTCATTTAGCCAAGTTACCCCCTCAAGTAACCGTTTCCACTGGGTGCCACGTTGAGGCAGAACAGCGTACCAGGGTTCTAAGGTATAGATAAAGGTCAAAGTTAAAAATCTCAAACCAAACTATCAGTTCAGGAGAAAAGCGCTTCAGCTCACACCCAAAGAAAAAAAAGGGAACATGAATAAACACTTCTTGGATGTTCCCGACTCAGTTCCCCCGAAAACAAATAGACAGACGTCAATCAAAAGGAAAAACAAACAATTCATAAACAGTTGTTTTTTTCTTGCTACTGTTTTTATAAATTCTCCCCTTTCATCTTCCACCCCCCCCCCCCAACCACTTTCCGAAATAAAAAAATAAATATTGTTTCTCATTTAACGGATCGCCACAACAGCAAAGGGAAGTAGCTTCTCTATTTTGTTGATAATAGAAAGGGAAACAACTTGAGGAAGGGTTCATGGAGCTAAGAAGGCGACAATGCTAAGAGTTGAAAGGACTTTGTCACACAGCTCAGACTTCTGATTATTGAGTCACTAGACACGTGACAAAAGCAGGCTCTCACCTTTGACGCCTAAAAAAAACTTTGTATTCGATTTTCTTGGGGGATTGTTTGTGAAGTATAATAATAATTATCATTGCTATTGCTATTATAATTTATGATTATTAAATATTCCCCCGCGCAATGTATGTCAATTTTTACATTGCAATCCTTTAATGAAAACAAATTCAAGTCGTTCCCCCCTCTCATTTTTCTAAAAAATAGATCCTTTAAAATAGCGAATACGGTAAAAATTCACCCAAATATCATATTCTTTATTCCCTCTTTCCCACCTTCCACTGTTCCCAAAAGATAAGTGATAGGATCATAGCGCATTGTCAAAGCTAAAAGCATGACTTAGCGTTAAAAACAATCAATTGGCAAAAATAGTTGTAATCGCAGATTTATTATTGATTGTCTAGAATTCTAAATCTATTTCATTGATTTTATTATTTTATCTTCCTTTATTATGTGAATGATACAGACTGTCACAGCTCATCTATTGTATTTATACTTATAACGCTATAGCATCTACCTTAGGTCTCGCTACGTCTAGGTGTCCCTGGTTCAGTTCTAGTTAACGAAATAAAAGAATGAAACCACTAGATCAAACACATCAAACTTTAATCAGCTTTACTGCATATCACACACGCTGGTCTCTGTCTGACAACAAAGCACACTTCCGGTCATTCGCGCAGATTGTAAAAACGGATTATATATACACACATTCATCCGTGACACAGACTGATACAATTTCACTCTATATCGGGTGTGTCCCTTTAAGAAAGTATTTCTCTTTTATTGATTCATGTTTTGTTTAGGAACAATAAATAATTGTGTAAAGTTCCAACTTGATCCGAGACTGGGTGTGGGAGAAATAGCGTGTCCAAAATTTTGTACCAGACCTACAGAGTGACTTAATATAAGCTTTGTAAAAGAGAAAGTACCGTATTATTTATAAGACAGCAAAGGGAAAACATTCCTAGGACATCCGTTTACTTGTCCTATGTGTTGTTACTTCCCTTGTCCCCGTCTGTCCAGAAACAGCCTGCGTGATGGGTCAGTCAGATAGCTTGAGTGCGGAAAATTGTATTAGTAATGACCACTGTTGACCACCGGGGCTTGTCGGATGTCACGAACGTGTGACTGGACACACGGTGGGAGGATTCAGCTATTCGGTCTTATTCTTCGATTCGGCGTTGGACTCACTCGGAAGTGTGCCTATGTTTATGTTTAAGCGTATGTGTGTGTGTGTGTTTATGTTTAAGCGTATGTGTGTGTGTTTTGTGGATGTGGTTGTGTGTGCGTGTGAGGTATGTTTCAAGTGAGAGTCTGTGGTGGACGTGTTTGTATGCAGAGGAAGTCCCATTGTGAACTTTGAACTTGCCGCTCTTCGGTTTGGTTGTATTGTAAGAATTGTTTGGCCTGCATCAAAACTCAAAAAATTGTTATTAGTGTAGGTATTAGTGTAGGTATTGGTGTAGGTGTTAGTGTAAGTATTAGTGCAGGTATTGGTGTAGGTATTAGTGTAGGTATTAGTGTATGTATTAATGTAGGTATTAGTGTAGGTATAGCAGCGCGAATAAGCTAGAATGTACATATATAAAGGGTTACTGATAGATGGCGTCCAAATACACGATTAGACGAAAATAGCTTTCACATTATTCATGTTTCAGTTGAATGGTAAGGCTACATGTATCGAGTATAGTTTATCTATACTATAAAGTAGAAAGTAAGGCAAATGTATGTATGTATGTATGTTACGTATAGAAATCAAATCCGTTAGACCAATCTTGATAACGGGGATTTCCTTTTGAGCGACGCGACTTTAAATAGAACTTTATTTGAACGGAAGTAGAATTATGGGATATCACGACGGTTAAGTAACGACCCCCCTTAGTTATAAGGTTATATATGAGAAAAGCAATAATTGAAGGGGAAAAAACATACAAAGAAAAAATTGAGAATTTCTTTGCCAAGAACAACTCAAAACAATGCTGGGAGGGATTAAAGAAAATAACAGGCTGCACCTCAAAACGAGAACAAATTTCAGTGGCTGATGATGAGAAATTCGCCAACGAACTAAATTATTTTTATTCTCGTTTTGACAAAGAAGATTTTGTTGATCTACACAAAGAACTTTTCAACACTCTGTCCAAAGGAAAACAAGAGCCCTATGTCCATTTTGTAACTGAGGATGAAGTGACCTTGTTATGTAAAAGAGCAGACGTAACAAAAGCTTCTGGACCAGACAAAATTAGTGGCAAGCTGATCAAGCTATGTGCGGAGCAAATCTCTTCTATCTTCTGTCATATCTTTAACCAGTCATTGCAAACGTGCGTAATTCCACACATCTGGAAAACTTCAGAGATCATACCAGTGCCTAAGAAACCAAAAATAGATTGCTTAAATGATTTCCGCCTAGTAGCACTAACACCTATTGTTATGAAATGTTTTGAAAAATATATGCTAAAACAACTTGTAGCAAAAGTCAACAACAGCCTAGACCCTTATCAATTTGCATACAAAGCAGCTAAAGGAACTGAGGATGCCATTCTATTGCTTTTGGACCAGCTTTATAAGCATCTCGATATACCCAAAACATACGCACGAGTCCTCTTCGTAGATTTCTCCTCGGCTTTCAATACCATACAGCCACATCTAATGATAAACAAACTGAGTAAAGTAAATGTAAGCCCTTACTTACAAGCATGGGTTCTAAACTTTTTAACCCAACGGCCCCAGTATGTTAAAGTCAACAACACCAAATCGTCAACTCGAGTACTATGTACGGGTGCTCCACAAGGTTGTGTACTTTCTCCTGTACTATACACTCTTTACACTAATGACATAAGAAGCATCTATGACTCAGTTAAACTCATTAAATTCGCTGATGATACTGCCATAGTCGGTCTTATTTCAGGAGACGAAACTCAGTATCGAAGCTCGATAGAAGAGTTTACAAAATGGTGCACCGACAACTTTCTAGAACTGAATGTAACAAAAACTAAAGAACTTATAATAGATTTTAGAAAGAAAAAACATACTATACGTGAACTGCAAATAAACACTACATCTATAGAACAAGTAAAGGCATATAAATATCTAGGTGTTATCATCAACAACAAGCTTTCATGGGAAGACCACCTTGGAACTCTGACAAAGAAGGCTGCCCAGCGACTCTTTTTTCTATACAAACTCAATAGCTTTAAACTAAGCAAGAAGATCCTTGAGACATTTTACCGCGCGACTATGCAGAGTCTGCTAACATACGGAATAACTTGTTGGCAAGGCAACGCCTCATCTAAACTGTCGCGACGTCTAGAAAAAATCATTAAAAAAGCATCTAAAATTACACTTACAACATTGCCACATTTAAAGGAGCTTTTTGAACAAAAGTGCCTAAGAAAAATCGAAAAAATCTTGGAAGACAACGGCCACCCGCTCCATGAGAACTACGACAGGTCGTCGCGAAGTGGGCGACTGCTGTCAATCAAAACAAGAACAGAGCGGTACAAAAACTCGTTCGTACCTCACTCGGTCAGACTCTATCACCGCCACTCATTGATCAGGGAACATGAAATGCACCAAGATACCTGTGTGTAGTCGCTGAATGAACTCTTTATGTTGTCTGTTGTATTTGTGTGTATTTTTCTGTTGTGTTGTCTTTATATGAGAAAAGAGTCCTTGTAATCACAACAAATTTCCGTAAGGATCAATAAAGCAGTCTTAGTCTTAGTCTTAGTCTTATAGCAAGATTTGGGTTTGGATTTAGAAACTGTTGACATCTGGACTGTGCTCCTTTTATTGTGGATTAATATTATTTTAATGTTCAAGAATCGTTTATCAAGTTATTTCTGGACTTGAATATATATGTTGGTTGAATAAACCGCAATCCAGACTGTGAGTGATTATTAGTTTATATCAATTAATCTACATTTACTATTATAACAACATGTATACCATATACGTGTACATACATACATGCGCCTCACATTCTGCTTTATATATCAGATATATGTGGTTTGCTGAAAGGTGGACCAGTACCCGTTAAACTGAGAAACAACTAGAAATAAACATCTATCCTTGCTGTCTGGTATCTGTCTGTTCACGTGACTACATCCATCAAACCACCCTCAGTACAACAGCATCACTTCATCTTCAGCAAATATACATGGGGGGGGGGGATGGGGGAAGGAGGGGGAAGAAAGTTCAACTTAAATAGCATTCAACCCGCTCTAAAATTTAAAAAAATACTTTCTTTTCCCCCTCCCTCCCCCCCCCCCCCCCCCCGTAACAAAAAAAATATTTGTATTTGTTGTGTGTGTGTGTATGTGTGTGTGTAATGAAGGAAGCTGGAAGCACAAATATGACTATTTCATCACACATATGACTATTTCATCACAAATATGACTATTTCATCACTAATATGACTATTTCATCACAAATATGACTATTTCATCACAAATATGACTTTTTCATCACACATATGACTATTTCGACACAAAGCTACAAAGAAGCAAAAATGAAAAAAAAAGCATGAAACATATTTAAAAAAAAAAGAAAAGCTCCACATTTACAGCTTAATAATGACAATAACTTACGGACCTGTCTACAAGACAACCAAGTTAGCTTACTAAAATCTCTAGACCGGCTCTCAGGTCGACCACCTAAAAAATGTCCTAAATACATGCTGTCATTCATCTGTACACCCAGTCTTTCATCTGTACATCCAGTCATTCATTTGTACACTCAGTCATTCATCTGTACACTCAGTCATTCATCTGTACACCCAGTCATTCATCTGTACACCCCCCAGTCATTCATCTGTACACCCAGTCATTCATCTGTACACCCAGTCGTTCATCTGTACACCTAATCATTCATCTGTACACCCAGTCATTCATCTGTACACCCAGTCATTCATCTGTACACCCAGTCATTCATCTGTACACCCAGTCATTCATCTGTACACCCAGTCATTCATCTGTACACCCAGTCATCTCCTTACTAATACTCAAAACATGCACACTGTATATTGAACAAATTTAATACAATACGGTACAATATGAATACTATTTTACTTCTGACACCATAAAAGACGTTTACAAATCGAAGAAAATAGGTATTATAGTTTGATTTTTTGGACCTGACATCGATCACTTCCATTCACCCCCCTCCCATCATAAACATTCAGCTCTATATGTGCAGCCCAACTTGACTGTGAATCTACCTGTATCGCGGATCGTTGGATTCATTGTTTAGTTTTCTTAGAAAACTTAAATCAACTCACTATGTCGGTCTGTTTGCGCCAAATTTTGAACACGTCATTTCTTCCGCACCCATTTTATAATCCAATGGACAAACGGAGTCGGTTAATATATATAAGATATGTAAAAATTTGGGGGGGGGGGGGATGACAAGTGACTTTCGCTGGAATTTGGATTAAAGTGAGGAGAATTCGCGCAGCACGCCGACCTCACTCTATCGCCCGAAAGCCCGTCCTTTTCCGGAAGCAATATTTGGTCAAGACGTCCGGGGACAAGTTTGGGTGCAATAGATGACCAGAGACTTTCTGTGTGTCTTGTCCTGCTCTTGAGTGCTCCACAGAACTGTGTGTTATTTGCCTTTCTGTCCGATTAGTCTAGTTTTATGACGTTACGCACAGGCCGCCAAGTCCAGAATTCACATGCTAGGTTTGATATAACCTCAGTGTACTGAGTGCCATGGACATGTCTGATACCCTCTACCTGGTTTAGCCGGCCAGTCAAAGCCGTTTTCGGGGTGTGGCCGCTACGCTCTTTTTGAGGGTAGCTTGGCTCACTCTTGGTCCCCACTAGGTACCCAAATCTTACCTGTGGCTCCCAGAAGCTGTAGCATGCGCAGATATGTAAAAAAATACTATGGGCTACATATGAGAGAAGTTCAAAATTACATTATTCAGAGCTGAAAACCAAAAAAAAACTTTATCCAAGGGGCGGACTGGTTCAAGGTTGTCGAATCGGCCCGGGCATTTCTATACAATCCGGTCCATAACTTGTATATCATATGATGGGCATATTTTAGGTCTACCTGTCCTCAAAGTCATTATGTTAAGTTTGATAATGTATCGAAATGCATGCATACATTGAACTCTATATCTTTATTATAAGAAATATAGGACTTATGTTTCTTTTTAATCGCTAAATGTATAGGCCCTAAAAGAATGAAGCCTACTCGTAGCACTATCTACGGATGTAGGCTATCACAATATTTCGGAAAATGTGTTAGATTAAAATAGTATTACACTGTAGTGTCAGTGAAAGATTTGTTTTAAACGCAACTCTCAGATGGCCCTTTTATAAGATTTTATAAAACCTAAAACAATTTGATGCGTGCCATAGTGGTATCCATGTGAACCTTTCGTGGCGCTACCAGCCCATTAGGGTACCGGCCCACCGGGCATTTGCCCGACTGCCCATATAGCCTGTCCGCCCCTGACTATATTATTTGATTTTTAAAATACTTTGCTTATACTTTCGTATCCAACACGCCGGATATACCAAAAAAGCTTGTTATTTATGGATTTGATTCCATGTAAGAAAATGCCTAATATGATTTGTGCACAGTTATTTGACCTTGTTCTCAAAACGAGGTTAGGCTCAGCAGACACGCGAGAGTCTTTTATGAGCCATGTTTCCACACTCCCCACCCCAACCCCGCTTTTTTTTCCTCCCTAGGCTTAATTATTCTTGTATATGAAGCTTCTCGGATATCATATAAGCACCTTATGTGGTTCCTCTCTCCGTTCAGCAGGCGCCATTCTTTACACAGCTATCTAGCGCGATGTGACAGACTCATTAGCGATGAACACCCGGAAGTGACAGAAGCCTGTAACCTAGCGACGCGGGGGCACGTTCCAACCACGCGCTAGGTGTTCTGAAAAGGGGGCTCCGAATGACACGAGTGGCGGAGAAAGTAGTGCCCATTTTTTTAATAGGGTGCAGCCATAATCGATGAAATTCAAGGGCGGAATTGTTGACCCTCTTCTATGTACCATTATGTGACGCTAGCTTCTGAGGATAACTCGTTTCAGAATCTTGGGGTAATCGCCTTTGAGTGCACTCTGGGTATCCTTGCTGACTTTGTGAACATCTCTTGTATATTTAATCTACTGCATTCCTTCTTTCTTCATTGCCCTGAGAATATTGATGACAATTTCAGTGACTGTCGCTTCCGGTTAAAAAAAAAAGCTTTTACTTATTCAAACTGATCAAAAACTATCTTAAGTCAGTAATTTAGCAATAACGATTCAACAATGTAGCACTTATATTATACATAGACAAATCATAGAATATGAAGTGACATTGACTATACATATTTTCTAACAAACTATGCTAAGAACAAAGCAAGAAAGGCCCAATTTTAAATTATTCTGTATCATCATATGATCAAAAGTAACTGATTTTTTTTACAAAGCTTATATCAGCTATGTCTGTCTGTAGAAAGTTTGTACACGTTATTACTCCCATAACCAATCTCGAGTAATGTGAACATTTATACTATTAATTCTGTTTTACCTGACAACACAGAATTTAATTTTAAAAAAAAGTTAATTAACAGTTGGTAATTAATTATTTTGTTTGGTATCTTGAAGAAATCGTACTTGACAGATGTGGTGGTAGAAGTCATCTTGATGAATATTGAGGGAACCCATTGCGTTGGCTTACGGTACCTTCACCCATTCTTCTTCCTCTAGCCAGCTTTATTGCTGCTGAGCTGTCAGCTCTTTTGCAGCCTGTGCCAAGGAAGAAAAGTGTGCTGTTTTCTTCAGTTGTTCAGCACTGCCGTACAGGGTGTTGGTTATGTTGGGCTGGAGTGGTAGTAGGGTGTGCCTAAGGTGGATTAGGAAGGGACATTCAAAAAGGATATGGTTTACGGTTTCATAAGAGTGGGCGCAGTGTCAAAATAGGGGGAGTTGTGTGGGATTTATTTGATTAAGATACCTTGGCCCATGAACAAACGGGTGTGATTAAATGATCATCTAGTTTTTGGGGGCCTCCAGACAGAAGGGTCGATGAAGAGCCAATCCTTCATTCTGGTCACGGGATCAAATTCTTTCCCTGGTCAAAGGTTCATAAAATGGATTTATTTGGACATCTCAACCAGGTCTTCAAAACATTTCCGTTTGACAACTCCGGTTGAGTCGACCACCTCTCAGCTCACCGTGTCCGAGCATCAAGTCACATACTTTGTCCGCTATCGTAACAGTTCATTACATTCCTCTTAAGTGTTACCTCCTAATGAATATCTCCTTTGCTCCTCGCGCCACCACCCTCCAGTAACGCTACTGAGATAGAGAGGGAGAAAGGGATATAGGGGAATTAGACAGGGGGGGGGGGGAAATGAAACATTTGCTTTTGAGCCTATGGATATCTCCTTTGGCCAGGCATGGCGTTATTCAGATGGATGGATGATATTGCGCACAGGGTCCTCTAATTATTTTCGTTTCATTCGACAAAAGATTTTGAGAATCCAGGAGGAAATATTGAATGCGTGTGGGCCTCGTTTTATAAAATGTCCCCGGCCGGATCTACTACAGTTAAATATTTTGTATCCGCACGGAGCCTTCCACTTAAAAGGGGTGGGGACTTGAAATGTATAAAAGCATAAGATTTTTAAAATGTGCAGATTAAATCAATGACATACTTTTATATTTAGATTTATTAATATTAATATTATAAGCATAACACATCGTCTACGCCCATTGATTTATTCCCAGGCTTTATACTGTTTTTTATGGCTTTTTTTGATATCCGTAAATGATAAGGCAAGCAATGTATGGTATTAGACACCGCAAACATTATTTAGACCAGTGATGACCAACCTAATTCAGCCAGCGGGCCTTTTTAATTTCCAGACCTCCTATCGCGGGCCACGTGACCGCAAAGGTACAACCATTGAAATCAAGAGTAAGCACATTTATTAGATAACCGTGAATCTAGTATATAAACTCTAGCTGCTGAATTACAAAACTCTAGCTGCTAGTTTACATAACTATAGTTGCTGGCTTACACAAACTATAGCTGATGACTTACCTAATCTTTAGCTGATGACTTACATAAACTATAGCTGATGACTTACATAAACTATGGCTGATGACTTACATAAACGTTAGCTGATGACTTACATAAACTATAGCTGATGACTTACATAAACTATAGCTGATGGCTTACATAAACTATAGCTGATAGCTTACATAAACTATAGCTGCTGGCTAACATAAACTATAGCTGATGGCTTACATAAACTATAGCTGCTGGCATACATAAGCTATAGCTGAAAGCTTACATAAACTATAGCTGCTGGCTAGCATAAACTAAAGCTGATGGCTTACATAAACTATAGCTGAAAGCTTACATAAACTATAGCTGCTGGCTAACATAAACTATAGCTGCTGGCTAACATTAACTATAGCTGCTAGCTAATATAAACTATAGCTGATGGTTTACCTAAACTTTAGCTGCTGGCTTACATAAACTATAGCTGCTGGCTAACATAAACTATAGTTGCTGGCTTACCTAACCTTTAGCTGATGACTTACCTAATCTTTAGCTGATGACTTATATAAACTATAGCTGATGACTTACATAAACTATAGCTGATGACTTACATAAACGTTAGCTGATGACTTACATAAACTATAGCTGATGACTTACATAAACTATAGCTGATGACTTACATAAACTATAGCTGATGACTTACATAAACTTTAGCTTATGACTTACATAAACTTTAGCTGATGACTTACATAAACTATAGCTGATGACTTACATAAACTTTAGCTGATGACGTACATAAACTTTAGCTTATGACTTACCTAACCTTTAGCTGATGGCTTACATAAACTATAGCTGATGGCTTACATAAACAATAGCTGATGGCTTACATAAACTTTAGCTTATGACTTACCTAACCTTTAGCTGATGGCTTACATAAACTTTAGCTTATGACTTACCTAACCTTTAGCTGATGGCTTACATAAACTATAGCTGATGGCTTACATAAACAATAGCTGATGGCTTACATAAACAATAGCTGATGGCTTACATAAACTATAGCTGATGGCTTACATAAACAATAGCTGATGGCTTACATAAACTTTAGCTTATGACTTACCTAACCTTTAGCTGATGACTTACATAAACTTTAGCTTATGACTTACCTAACCTTTAGCTGATGGCTTACATAAACTATAGCTGATGGCTTACATAAACAATAGCTGATGGCTTACATAAACAATAGCTGATGGCTTACATAAACTATAGCTGATGGCTTACATAAACTATAGCTGATGGCTTACCTAACCTTTAGCTGATGGCTTACCTAATTTTTAGCTGATGGCTTACATAAACTATAGTCTGAGAGCCTCATTCCTCAATCATTAGTTTCTCCTAATTCCAAACGTCAAGTGGTTTCTGCCCATTGATCAAATGTATCCTTTCCTAATACTGGCATTTCAGTCTCCCATAATTATGAGGTTGTCTTATTTTTGAACTTTTTTGATGCAGTGATCTATTTCATTCTAGAAACTCTCTACTACATCCTCTTCATAATCGGACTCTGAGGCATAATCTTGAATAATTGTTAAATTGGGAGGTCTAGCCTCGACTTGAACGGCGATTATCCTGCCGTTAACAGGTTTATAACTTATAATGCAATTAGCTTTCTCTTTGTGGACTATAAAACAAAACCGTCTTGAAAGCTCCTTTTGTCACCACTGTAACAGATCTTCTGACCTTCTTCTGTTGTAGTGTCTACACAACCTGTTCATCTAACTTCTGAGAGGCCGAGAATGTCCGTTGACATCTTAGAAACTCATGTGTGAGTTCATTGGTTTGTCACATGAATATAGAGTGAGCACATTCCATGTTTCAACAACTGTGCTCATGTTTGGTAACTTGATTGGGTTAAAGTGTGTCTCAGAAGCATTCTTTTCTATTTCAGAATCCCGTGACACCTCAGCACGAAGCGCGGGTCGTTGTCAATCCGGGCCTAGATCGATCCGGCATAGTTTTCAATGGTTTCGTTTTTGTCATAGTATTTTCTTGGGTTTTGTATGTATGTATGTATGTATGTATGTATGTATGTATGTATGTATGTATGTATGTATGTATGTATGTATGTATGTATGTATGTATGTATGTATGTATGTATGTATGTATGTATGTATGTATGTATGTATGTATGTATGTATGTATGTATGTATGTATGTATGTATGTATGTATGTATGTATGTATGTATGTATGTATGTATGTATGTATGTATGTATGTATGTATGTATGTATGTATGTATGTATGTATGTATGTATGTATGTATGTATGTATGTATGTATGTATGTATGTATGTATGTATGTATGTATGTATGTATGTATGTATGTATGTATGTATGTATGTATGTATGTATGTATGTATGTATGTATGTATGTATGTATGTATGTATGTATGTATGTATGTATGTATGTATGTATGTATGTATGTATGTATGTATGTATGTATGTATGTATGTATGTATGTATGTATGTATGTATGTATGTATGTATGTATGTATGTATGTATGTATGTATGTATGTATGTATGTATGTATGTATGTATGTATGTATGTATGTATGTATGTATGTATGTATGTATGTATGTATGTATGTATGTATGTATGTATGTATGTATGTATGTATGTATGTATGTATGTATGTATGTATGTATGTATGTATGTATGTATGTATGTATGTATGTATGTATGTATGTATGTATGTATGTATGTATGTATGTATGTATGTATGTATGTATGTATGTATGTATGTATGTATGTATGTATGTATGTATGTATGTATGTATGTATGTATGTATGTATGTATGTATGTATGTATGTATGTATGTATGTATGTATGTATGTATGTATGTATGTATGTATGTATGTATGTATGTATGTATGTATGTATGTATGTATGTATGTATGTATGTATGTATGTATGTATGTATGTATGTATGTATGTATGTATGTATGTATGTATGTATGTATGTATGTATGTATGTATGTATGTATGTATGTATGTATGTATGTATGTATGTATGTATGTATGTATGTATGTATGTATGTATGTATGTATGTATGTATGTATGTATGTATGTATGTATGTATGTATGTATGTATGTATGTATGTATGTATGTATGTATGTATGTATGTATGTATGTATGTATGTATGTATGTATGTATGTATGTATGTATGTATGTATGTATGTATGTATGTATGTATGTATGTATGTATGTATGTATGTATGTATGTATGTATGTATGTATGTATGTATGTATTGTATGTATGTATGTATGTATGTATGTATGTATGTATGTATGTATGTATGTATGTATGTATGTATGTATGTATGTATGTATGTATGTATGTATGTATGTATGTATGTATGTATGTATGTATGTATGTATGTATGTATGTATGTATGTATGTATGTATGTATGTTATGTATGTATGTATGTATGTATGTATGTATGTATGTATGTATGTATGTATGTATGTATGTATGTATGTATGTATGTATGTATGTATGTATGTATGTATGTATGTATGTATGTATGTATGTATGTATGTATGTATGTATGTATGTATGTATGTATGTATGTATGTATGTATGTATGTATGTATGTATGTATGTCATGTATGTATGTATGTATGTATGTATGTATGTATGTATGTATGTATGTATGTATGTATGTATGTATGTTGTATGTATGTATGTATGTATGTATGTATGTATGTATGTATGTATGTATGTATGTATGTATGTATGTAGTATGTATGTATGTATGTATGTATGTATGTATGTATGTATGTATGTATGTATGTATGTATGTATGTATGTATGTATGTATGTATGTATGTATGTATGTATGTATGTATGTATGTATGTATGTATGTATGTTGTATGTATGTATGTAGTTGTATGTATGTATGTATGTATGTATGTATGTATGTATGTATGTATGTATGTATGTATGTATGTATGTATGTATGTATGTATGTATGTATGTATGTATGTAGTATGTATGTATGTATGTATGTATGTATGTATGTATGTATGTATGTAGTATGTATGTATGTATGTATGTATGTATGTATGTTGTATGTATGTATGTATGTATGTATGTATGTATGTATGTATGTATGTATGTATGTATGTATGTATGTATGTATGTATGTATGTATGTATGTATGTTGTATGTATGTATGTATGTATGTTGTATGTATGTATGTATGTATGTATGTATGTATGTATGTATGTATGTATGTATGTTGTATGTATGTATGTATGTATGTATGGTATGAGTATGTATGTAGTATGTATGTATGTATGTATGTATGGTATGTGTGTATGTATGTATGTATGTATGTATGTATGTATGTATGTATGTATGTATGTATGTATGTATGTATGTATGTATGTATGTATGTATGTATGTATGTATGTATGTATGTATGTATGTATGTATGTATGTATGTATGTATGTATGTATGTATGTATGTATGTATGTATGTATGTATGTATGTATGTATGTATGTATGTATGTATGTATGTATGTATGTATGTATGTATGTATGTATGTATGTATGTATGTATGTATGTATGTATGTATGTATGTATGTATGTATGTATGTATGTATGTATGTATGTCCAGAATGAAATTCAAAACCGTTTGACCAATCTTGATAAAACTTGGCTGAAATGTTCCTTAGATTATGGAGGAGACTGTAGTTTATGTTTTATGTCCCTGCCACTACCGGAGGGCCCTAAGAATAGACAAAGAGTATATAATTGTATCTCTATTAAAGAACTTAACTTTTTAAACAAATCTGGTAAACCGGTTTTCACAGTACTTTATATTTAATATGAGTATGTCGGCTGAACATGTAAGCCCTGACAAAACATCCATTGACCACTTAAAGGGTTCGCGACTCACACTTGAAGAATTACTGCTATGCTAGATAATGACGATGACAGAAGTTGTATTGACACACAGAATGCATTATTGTTATACGAATTAATAGTATAAGATTTATGAGTATAAGTGGGAAGCGTGGTAGAGAGGCTAAGTACGCTTGAACTAGGCTTGTCTTGGCTACCTAGAAGGGACTCGGGCAGAGTTGCGTTTACTGAGCGCCTAAAGGCAGCACGGAAAATCAACTCCTAGATACCTCCTCCCCCCACTGGTCCACAAATGAGATTGGACGAAAGCGCTCTGAGCATGCTATAAGCATGAAAATAGCGCTATATAACAATATAATCTGTTATTGCCTTTTTCTTACTCAAATATCTAGACTTGTTAATAAAATCAGAATTGGTGAAAAATTACAATGGTATAGTCAGGTTATGGATCAGATTGTCTCTGCTATGTATCCAGTCAAAAATGTTTTGCATTACATTCATGTTAGTATGACTTTCGACAACACTATTCTTCTATTACTCCCCCTGCATAATTCTAAAAGCTCTAGTTCTTGAAAAAAAATCTTATTTTCTATTTTATTGAGAAGAAGCCGGATATGAACGTGGCCCAAGGTTCAATGTGGCTCAAGGCCCGCGGGCCTAGTTTATGCATCACTAATCAAGTGTCATGTTCCCTTACATAGCTAATATAAAAATACTGTAAAAATGGGTATACTCGATTTGTTAAAAAGTTACGTCCTTCAATTGAGACAAATTTAAGGCATTATTTTTTTTAAATATTTTTAGGGCCTTCTTGTTATGGGTAAGACATTTAACATACACTACGGTCTCCGCCGTGATTTAAGAAACACTCATACCAAATGTTATCAAGATTGGTAAAAAACAGTTTGATTTCTATTCGGGACATACATACATACGCCTTACTTTTTGCTTTATCTATTAGATAAATTATATGCTTAAAAGCAATGAATCATCTTGGCCATGGAATCATAACTAACAGTTTGTCATAACTATCCCATCTTACTTAGATTCATAGACTTAAAAAGAAAACACTCCTTCTTAATGTCAATAAATCTTCTGTAGCTCAAACTATGGGTTTAAACAAACAAGGCAATGATCCCTGCACTCTGTGATCCTATACGCTGTCTTGTGAGGAAAAAATACAATTCTTATTTTAGTAGAGTTCCATGGCTCAATGTTTTCATCTAGTTTGATATTTTGCAGCACAAAAAGATGGAGCAGTGAATCTCGAGGGAACAATTATCTTGTTGCTCGAAGAACCGCTGCTGTTTGTAGCCTTATATCTGATGTTTTAGGGTCGATCAGAATCCAAGGTTTACTAACGTACACCGAAACTTTGTTTCATTTTTTTTTACTTGTAACAGTTTTTGACAATCTTTTCGATGTATGCATTGCACTAATAGGAATTCTTTTTTTTAAATTGAAAAAATCAGGATTTTTTTCATAAATCAGCTTTTTTTTAAAAAAAAAATTCGTCAACTGACCAACGCAAGGAGTTAGACCTGCTTGGTCGTGTAGTATGCGCTTTGGACCATTGTACGACTGTCTCGGAGGGTTAAGGTTCAAGACGCCGGGAAAATAAGGCTTGTCTTTGAGTCCGAAGATTAATGAGGAATGTTGTATTCCCCGTTGCAAAGCTGCCCCAACTGTGACCTACATATTTTGCTACGACGCATAACCATTGTCCACCGGTGGTCGATTTAGATTTATCTTTTAGCCATCTACGTCTGTCCTCGGATTAGCTTTTGGTTTCAAATGTGTTTCACGCGGCCTTCATCAGTGACCTTCAGTTGTCTGTATGTGTATATGTATATACAGACAACATAAACCATCTCAAGAATTTGACAACATGGGCTCCAAAATGACATAATAATTTAATTTTTATGAAATGAACAGCCAACACTGTACTATAGGCAACACGATACTATTAATACATATGCTTCACTACACAAAATTGTAATGCCATACTAATCTTTGCGGCTTGTGCTTCCCTGATCCAAATCAACGTTTTGGACTTAGACCACAGTGAAGAACTTTCTTCTGTCCTCAGCCCTCGTGAACGGACGTGTTTCACTTGCTATTTTATCGAGCGCTAACACTGACCGCAACTCCGTAAGACCTAAATGCATTTACTAAGGAGACTGCACTCTTCACTCTTGTATAAAGAACATTTCAGATTTATCAGTGCGCATCTGCAGTGTACCCTCGATGACATCTCCCATGCAAACAACAACAACAAAAAATGTCTGACTTATTCTAGGTATTAACTAAATAGCATAAAACCTATAACTATGTTCATATGAAAACAATGGTCAAAACTAATATGCCATAGAATACGCCACACTCATTATAGTGCAAAGAACTGCAAGGCTATAATAAAGCGTACAAAGTCGGCCATCAACTCCTAAGTAGCCTATTCTACTTTATTACAATAATAGTTAATCCCTACAACTGTACTTCAGTGGTAGCTATATTGAAAAAGTTCATTGATTTGAAAGTGTAAAAAAAAATGTGCTACAATTTGGCTTCTTGGAATCCAGAGGGGTGTTCGTACATGGTCGGCCTTGATTTCTTATAAGTCAAGGCTAGTCTGCTACAACGTTGAACCCTTGCCATTTTCCTCTAGTTGACCAGGCTGACCGAGTAGGACTCGCCATTGATGAAACTGACCCTGGAGGAACAGCGCCTGGATTTTGACCTGGTCCTGGAAGCTCTCTTACCACTTCGTACTGTGCAGTGGAAAACCCTCTCGCACTTCCTTAGACACTGCCACAGAAATCTTGTATTGCTAACAATTTGAGATAATCGCTCCTTCTAGCGCTCGTTTCTACCTGAGATGAACTCCGATTGTTGACAAGGCAGGGAGACCTAGGTCTCCCGTAGTGCCCTGGTAAGGAACTCTTCTGTGTGGCGTAGTGCCTCATAACATCCATACAAAACTAGTTGACCATTGGATACGTTTCCGCACAACTCGCGGAGTCGCGGACGCTCTTGCAAGACGTGCGCCACCGTTTCTTCTGATTCACCCGCGGTGTCGGCAACGGGCATCAAAATTTGGCCGGAACCGGGCAAAGTATGCACCAATGGGGCAGTGTCCCGTGAGCCACTGCGCTATTATCGATTGTTCCGACCTTTTTACCCTCCACCACGGGTCCTCTCGCTTAGGGTGGCACATGTGCTGCCAGACTCCTCTGGCAGTTTCGGAGTCATCCCAGGATTTAAACCATCTATCATGTACTTACTCTTGTATAACTGTGGTAGCCTGTTGGTAAGTACTTGGTGTTTCCAACAGATTGCCGCGTTGAAGTAGTGTAGTTTACCTGGGCTCTTAGCATCGTCCTGTAGGACATTTTGATCTGGACAAATATGATCTTCATTTCTTATTGAACATCCGAAACTCTAAAAGTTAAAAAAATCGCTGATAGAAAAGAAAACAAACTTTTTTATTTCTTTTTTAAATCTCAACTAAGAAGAAGAATTCAGCACTTACAATAAATCACTCAAAAATGTAAAAGTTATTTCCCTTTTTTCGATATCGAACAAAATCTTATCTTATCTTATATAATACAGACGTTACTTCAAAAAATAAGATGATTACATCATACTCGTCATGCATTAAGTCATGCATATCAACCAATGACCTAAATTCTGCCAAGTCACTGGTTTTCCTGGCTAGCTCAGGCAACCCATTCCATGCTCAAATAGCGCTAGGGAAGAATGAGCATTTATACAAATTTGTCCTAGCATATGGAACTAGATATGTGCCCTTATCTTTGTGTCTTTCAGAGTATTTTATTAAATTTTTGTTTTTGTATTTGAAGATTATGGTTCAGTGTTTTATGTATAATTGCTACTTTACTTTTGAGTCTTCTGTCCTGAAGGCTTTCTAAATTTAGTGATTTTGCTAAAGGTGTTACTCTAGTCAAATGTAAATAATTGTTTCTTATGAATCTCACTGCTCTATTTTGTGTCTGTTCCAGTTTCTTAATGTTCTTAATGTTTTCTTGAGTTGAGGGGTCCCAAATGGAGGATGCATATTCTATTATTGGCCTAACCATGGTTAAATAACATTTTAGTTTTATGTTCTTATTTGATTCATAGAAATTTCTTTTAATAAACCCTAATGCTTTGTTTGATTTTTTGATAGTTTCATCAATATGTGGATTCCATGACAGTTTTTCATTTATTATAACACCTAGGTATTTTGCATTTTTAGGCTGTGTTACTGGTTTACCATGAATAAAATAAGTGGAATTAATTTGTTTTTGTTTTTTGGTTACTCTTAATAACTGACATTTTTCTGGGTGGAAAGACATGCTCCAATTAGATTCCCATTTCTGTATTTCATCTCATTCTCTCTGTAAAATTTCTGTAACTTGTGTTTTTTTATTGTTCTATGTATTATGCAATTGTCTGCAAATAATCTGACGTTTGTTCCTGAACTAATGCAATTTGGGAAATCATTTATGTAATTTTTAAAAAGTAGTGGACCTTGAGGTATACCTGAGTTTACTATTATAGGTGTAGATTTAGAGCCATTTATTATTACAGACTCATTGACTAGTTGACTAATTTGAGTAAAGTTTTCAACTTCATGTGGGAGAACAAAAAGTGTACAATTATTTAAGAGGACGAAACCCGAAATATTTAACCAAATTTGCGAATACTGAAGGTTAGTTTCCCTTGTTGGTATGAAAAATTAAATTAATAACTAATAATTAACTGAAGTGTCGTCTCTTTTCATTGATTCCTATATTGCCGATACCGATGAATAATTGTGCGAAGTTTCAACTTGATCTGAGAATGGGGGTGGGAGAAATAAAGTGTTCAAACTTTTCCGCAGAAAGACAGACACAGTGAGTTGATAGAGGCTTTGCTAATCATACATACTGTCCCAGTCTCAGTTGACGTTGCCTGATCTAATGTTCACGTCATGTTAAGGTAATAAAAGACACGTGGAATTCCTGATGTAGGAAACAGGAAGTGGAATGAATAAAGTTGACTTTGAGTTCAGTCAAGTCAGTCAAGTGTTATCCTCTGTACGAGGCAGTTATGCATTATTACTCTGTTAGTCGAGTTGTAACTTTGAAGTTAAGAAATATCTTTTGGGCTGTTGATGCCAGTGTTCATTCTGAGATATGTATTAGTATTCGGGATTATTCTGTACAGTGTTACCCGCTAAGATGCGGACGTGATTTGTGATATACTCTAGAGAGTTTAACGTATTGGATATTTTTGATACCGCTGTTATGCGGACAGGATTTTCTTGACTTGTAGCACTAACAAGAAGTGCAGGATTATGCAGTATTATTATTACTATTGTCAAATAAACTTTATGTTTGTCTGCTGGAACGGACTTAAGTCAGCTTGTAGTATATACGTTTGTCACGTGTCATGAGTACTCCAAGAAGCACGAACCCAGCATTCCACGACATTCGCATTCTTCAACATTACACCATTTAACCTTTTTACACATACAAACAAAGTGACAGAAAAATGCGAGATTTTGGTCCTAACTTTTTTTTCATTTATATTCAAATGTTTTAACAATTATACCTCGAAAATTTTAACGCGATATTCAATAATAAAATCCATAGCTTCAGAGAGAGAGAGAGAGAGAGAGAGAGAGAATGAATCATTATTCAGATTTCAATTTTTCATCATTGCTTTCTTCCATTATTGAAATCCCCAAAAAAACTTTTTTTGTGCATGTCTGTCCCGTGAACATCCAGACAACAGCGTTTTGTTGCTTAAAGCTTCATTCCCAAAGATCTGGATGACATTGTGTTTGTTATTCTGAAATCTCCGTTTTTCTATGACAAAAAAATGTCTTCTTCTATGTCGTTGTTATTTCTGACCAAAAAAAAAAAATCTATATGGACTGCAAGTTTTGTTTATTCTAGAATTGGTTTATGTTTGGGTTGTATCCCCTTTGAGCTTTAACTGTTGCTTTAAACCATGGGAGTCTAAACAGCATTTCCATTATGCATGTGTGCAACAATTTGATCCTATTTTTTTAAATCCCCAATTCTCAAATTGTGAATTAGCCCGTTGTTATGCTCCATTTTATAGGGGAAGATGCGACTTGCCAGTTCCAAGGTGCAAAATGAATGGATTTGTTTACACTCAAAACATTTTTTTTTCATTCCGAATTTTTTTTTTATGACTGGCCTAGATGCTTTTATATTTTATCCTAAAGACGTTTTTATTTATCTTTCAGCCTGGTTCTAAAAGAAGGTTGTTTTAGGAAGACTATGCATGTATCTTTTTTTTTTATTAAGTAGAAAAAGAGTTTGAACCATTGGAAATAGCAGTGTAGCAGATAGGGACGTTAGTTTGCACCTCTTTAAAACAGAGCGCTTTCAGAATTTCAGAATTTCAGCTTCGGTACAACTCTATTCGACTGTAAAACTGTGTAGAATCATGGTTTGTTGGTTTGTTGTTGTTTTTTTTTTGTTTCCAGTTAGGAGTTGAGAGGTCACATGAATTTTGGCACAGGTAATAAATATGGAGAGGGGGAAAGAGTAATGTGTGCTTATTTAGTGCGTCAGTAGCTGATCTATGAATTACAGGAGGTTGGGGTTAGGGTTAGGGTTGTTGTTGTTTTTTTTTATAGAAAGTTGTATTAACTCACTCCGTCCGTCTGTCTGTCAGTCAGTTTCCCTTTTCAGTCCTTGCGACCTATAGGGCAGATGATGTAAAGGTCATCTGTTTCATTGGCCCACCGTTTTATGAGGGTGTCATGTGGCCAGCACAACGACCAACCGCCTTGACTTTTCATAACAAATGTCAGATAACCATTAGAGCTGGATGGGCTCAGAGGCTCTCAAGATCCTGGAATTAAAAATTCCAGTCTTCACCAGGATTCGAACCCTGGACGTCGGTACGGAAGTCAAACGCTCAGCCACTGCTGTCTGTCAGTGTCATACACATTATGTACACGTTTTATCTCCCACTTCCAATTCTCGGATCAAGTCAAAAGTTTTTAACAATTATTCATAGTCGATGACAATGCATAAATACATTTTAAAAGAATTACCAATTAATCAATCAGTTATGGATAAAAAGAGTGTTTGATATTTTAAAAAAATGGGAGTCAAAACTTGCTGTATTGAGATATAAGGCAATGATTCTGCGGTTCTTCCCCTTAGATTAAAAAACATAAAGAGGAATAAAAACACATGTTTTTAATAGTTTGCTCATTTCTTCTCTTCTTACTATTATATTGGTGATAGAAAGTCAGGTTCTCACTCGGAGTATGTTGGTGATAGAAAGTCAGGTTCTCACTCGGAGTATGTTGGTGATAGAAAGTCAGGTTCTCACTCGGAGTATGTTGGTGATAGAAAGCCAGGTTCTCACTCGGAGTATGTTGGTGATAGAAAGTCAGGTTCTCACTCGGAGTATGTTGGTGATAGAAAGTCAGGTTCTCACTCGGAGTATGTTGGTGATAGAAAGTCAGGTTCTCACTCGGAGTATGTTGGTGATAGAAAGTCAGGTTCTCACTCGGAGTATGTTGGTGATAGAAAGTCAGGTTCTCACTCGGAGTATGTTGGTGATAGAAAGTCAGGTTCTCACTCGGAGTATGTTGGTGATAGAAAGTCAGGTTCTCACTCGGAGTATGTTGGTGATAGAAAGTCAGGTTCTCACTCGGAGTATGTTGGTGATAGAAAGTCAGGTTCTCACTCGGAGTATGTTGGTGATAGAAAGTCAGGTTCTCACTCGGAGTATGTTGGTGATAGAAAGTCAGGTTCTCACTCGGAGTATGTTGGTGATAGAAAGTCAGGTTCTCATTCGGAGTATGTTGGTGATAGAAAGTCAGGTTCTCACTCGGAGTATGTTGGTGATAGAAAGTCAGGTTCTCACTCGGAGTATGTTGGTGATAGAAAGTCAGGTTCTCACTCGGAGTATGTTGGTGATAGAAAGTCAGGTTCTCACTCGGAGTATGTTGGTGATAGAAAGTCAGGTTCTCACTCGGAGTATGTTGGTGATAGAAAGTCAGGTTCTCACTCGAAGTATGTTGGTGATAGAAAGTCAGGTTCTCAATCGGAGTATGTTGGTGATAGAAAGCCAGGTTCTCACTCGGAGTATGTTGGTGATAGAAAGTCAGGTTCTCACTCGGAGTATGTTGGTGATAGAAAGTCAGGTTCTCACTCGGAGTATGTTGGTGATAGAAAGTCAGGTTCTCACTCGGAGTATGTTGGTGATAGAAAGTCAGGTTCTCACTCGGAGTATGTTGGTGATAGAAAGTCAGGTTCTCACTCGGAGTATGTTGGTGATAGAAAGTCAGGTTCTCACTCGGAGTATGTTGGTGATAGAAAGTCAGGTTCTCACTCGGAGTATGTTGGTGATAGAAAGTCAGGTTCTCACTCGGAGTATGTTGGTGATAGAAAGTCAGGTTCTCACTCGGAGTATGTTGGTGATAGAAAGTCAGGTTCTCACTCGGAGTATGTTGGTGATAGAAAGTCAGGTTCTCACTCGGAGTATGTTGGTGATAGAAAGTCAGGTTCTCACTCGGAGTATGTTGGTGATAGAAAGTCAGGTTCTCACTCGGAGTATGTTGGTGATAGAAAGTCAGGTTCTCACTCGGAGTATGTTGGTGATAGAAAGTCAGGTTCTCACTCGGAGTATGTTGGTGATAGAAAGTCAGGTTCTCACTCGGAGTATGTTGGTGATAGAAAGTCAGGTTCTCACTCGGAGTATGTTGGTGATAGAAAGTCAGGTTCTCACTCGGAGTATGTTGGTGATAGAAAGTCAGGTTCTCACTCGGAGTATGTTGGTGATAGAAAGTCAGGTTCTCACTCGGAGTATGTTGGTGATAGAAAGTCAGGTTCTCACTCGGAGTATGTTGGTGATAGAAAGTCAGGTTCTCACTCGGAGTATGTTGGTGATAGAAAGCCAGGTTCTCACTCGGAGTATGTTGGTGATAGAAAGTCAGGTTCTCACTCGGAGTATGTTGGTGATAGAAAGCCAGGTTCTCACTCGGAGTATGTTGGTGATAGAAAGTCAGGTTCTCACTCGGAGTATGTTGGTGATAGAAAGTCAGGTTCTCACTCGGAGTATGTTGGTGATAGAAAGCCAGGTTCTCACTCGGAGTATGTTGGTGATAGAAAGTCAGGTTCTCACTCGGAGTATGTTGGTGATAGAAAGCAAGGTTCTCACTCGGAGTATGTTGGTGATAGAAAGCCAGGTTCTCACTCGGAGTATGTTGGTGATAGAAAGCCAGGTTCTCACTCGGAGTATGTTGGTGATAGAAAGTCAGGTTCTCACTCGGAGTATGTTGGTGATAGAAAGCCAGGTTCTCACTCGGAGTATGTTGGTGATAGAAAATCAGGTTCTCACTCGGAGTATGTTGGTGATAGAAAGCCAGGTTCTCACTCGGAGTATGTTGGTGATAGAAAGCCAGGTTCTCACTCGGAGTATGTTGGTGATAGAAAGTCAGGTTCTCACTCGGAGTATGTTGGTGATAGAAAGCCAGGTTCTCACTCGGAGTATGTTGGTGATAGAAAGTCAGGTTCTCACTCGGAGTATGTTGGTGATAGAAAGCCAGGTTCTCACTCGGAGTATGTTGGTGATAGAAAGCCAGGTTCTCACTCGGAGTATGTTGGTGATAGAAAGCCAGGTTCTCACTCGGAGTATGTTGGTGATAGAAAGCCAGGTTCTCACTCGGAGTATGTTGGTGATAGAAAGCCAGGTTCTCACTCGGAGTATGTTGGTGATAGAAAGCCAGGTTCTCACTCGGAGTATATTGGTGATAGAAAGCCAGGTTCTCACTCGGAGTATGTTGGTGATAGAAAGTCAGGTTCTCACTCGGAGTATGTTGGTGATAGAAAGCCAGGTTCTCACTCGGAGTATGTTGGTGATAGAAAGTCAGGTTCTCACTCGGAGTATGTTGGTGATAGAAAGCCAGGTTCTCACTCGGAGTATGTTGGTGATAGAAAGCCAGGTTCTCACTCGGAGTATGTTGGTGATAGAAAGCCAGGTTCTCACTCGGAGTATGTTGGTGATAGAAAGTCAGGTTCTCACTCGGAGTATGTTGGTGATAGAAAGCCAGGTTCTCACTCGGAGTATGTTGGTGATAGAAAGCCAGGTTCTCACTCGGAGTATGTTGGTGATAGAAAGCCAGGTTCTCACTCGGAGTATGTTGGTGATAGAAAGCCAGCTTCTCACTCGGAGTATGTTGGTGATAGAAAGCCAGGTTCTCACTCGGAGTATGTTGGTGATAGAAAGTCAGGTTCTCACTCGGAGTATGTTGGTGATAGAAAGCCAGGTTCTCACTCGGAGTATGTTGGTGATAGAAAGTCAGGTTCTCACTCGGAGTATGTTGGTGATAGAAAGCCAGGTTCTCACTCGGAGTATGTTGGTGATAGAAAGCCAGGTTCTCACTCGGAGTATGTTGGTGATAGAAAGCCAGGTTCTCACTCGGGGTATGTTGGTGATAGAAAGCCAGGTTCTCACTCGGAGTATGTTGGTGATAGAAAGCCAGGTTCTCACTCGGAGTATGTTGGTGATAGAAAGCCAGGTTCTCACTCGGAGTATGTTGGTGATAGAAAGTCAGGTTCTCACTCGGAGTATGTTGGTGATAGAAAGCCAGGTTCTCACTCGGAGTATGTTGGTGATAGAAAGCCAGGTTCTCACTCGGAGTATGTTGGTGATAGAAAGCCAGGTTCTCACTCGGAGTATGTTGGTGATAGAAAGCCAGGTTCTCACTCGGAGTATGTTGGTGATAGAAAGCCAGGTTCTCACTCGGAGTATGTTGGTGATAGAAAGCCAGGTTCTCACTCGGAGTATATTGGTGATAGAAAGCCAGGTTCTCACTCGGAGTATGTTGGTGATAGAAAGTCAGGTTCTCACTCGGAGTATGTTGGTGATAGAAAGCCAGGTTCTCACTCGGAGTATGTTGGTGATAGAAAGCCAGGTTCTCACTCGGAGTATATTGGTGATAGAAAGCCAGGTTCTCACTCGGAGTATGTTGGTGATAGAAAGCCAGGTTCTCACTCGGAGTATGTTGGTGATAGAAAGCCAGGTTCTCACTCGGAGTATGTTGGTGATAGAAAGCCAGGTTCTCACTCGGAGTATGTTGGTGATAGAAAGTCAGGTTCTCACTCGGAGTATGTTGGTGATAGAAAGCCAGGTTCTCACTCGGAGTATGTTGGTGATAGAAAGCCAGGTTCTCACTCGGAGTATGTTGGTGATAGAAAGTCAGGTTCTCACTCGGAGTATATTGGTGATAGAAAGTCAGGTTCTCACTCGGAGTATGTTGGTGATAGAAAGTCAGGTTCTCACTCGGAGTATATTGGTGATAGAAAGTCAGGTTCTCACTCGGAGTATGTTGGTGATAGAAAGTCAGGTTCTCACTCGGAGTATGTTGGTGATAGAAAGCCAGGTTCTCACTCGAAGTATGTTGGTGATAGAAAGCCAGGTTCTCACTCGGAGTATGTTGGTGATAGAAAGCCAGGTTCTCACTCGGAGTATGTTGGTGATAGAAAGTCAGGTTCTCACTCGGAGTATGTTGGTGATAGAAAGCCAGGTTCTCACTCGGAGTATGTTGGTGATAGAAAGTCAGGTTCTCACTCGGAGTATGTTGGTGATAGAAAGCCAGGTTCTCACTCGGAGTATGTTGGTGATAGAAAGCCAGGTTCTCACTCGGAGTATATTGGTGATAGAAAGCCAGGTTCTCACTCGGAGTATATTGGTGATAGAAAGCCAGGTTCTCACTCGGAGTATGTTGGTGATAGAAAGTCAGGTTCTCACTCGGAGTATGTTGGTGATAGAAAGCCAGGTTCTCACTCGGAGTATGTTGGTGATAGAAAGCCAGGTTCTCACTCGGAGTATGTTGGTGATAGAAAGCCAGGTTCTCACTCGGAGTATGTTGGTGATAGAAAGCCAGGTTCTCACTCGGAGTATGTTGGTGATAGAAAGCCAGGTTCTCACTCGGAGTATGTTGGTGATAGAAAGCCAGGTTCTCACTCGGAGTATGTTGGTGATAGAAAGCCAGGTTCTCACTCGGAGTATGTTGGTGATAGAAAGCCAGGTTCTCACTCGGAGTATGTTGGTGATAGAAAGCCAGGTTCTCACTCGGAGTATGTTGGTGATAGAAAGTCAGGTTCTCACTCGGAGTATGTTGGTGATAGAAAGCCAGGTTCTCACTCGGAGTATGTTGGTGATAGAAAGCCAGGTTCTCACTCGGAGTATGTTGGTGATAGAAAGTCAGGTTCTCACTCGGAGTATGTTGGTGATAGAAAGTCAGGTTCTCACTCGGAGTATGTTGGTGATAGAAAGCCAGGTTCTCACTCGGAGTATGTTGGTGATAGAAAGTCAGGTTCTCACTCGGAGTATGTTGGTGATAGAAAGTCAGGTTCTCACTCGGAGTATGTTGGTGATAGAAAGCCAGGTTCTCACTCGGAGTATGTTGGTGATAGAAAGTCAGGTTCTCACTCGGAGTATGTTGGTGATAGAAAGTCAGGTTCTCACTCGGAGTATGTTGGTGATAGAAAGCCAGGTTCTTACTCGGAGTATGTTGGTGATAGAAAGTCAGGTTCTCACTCGGAGTATGTTGGTGATAGAAAGTCAGGTTCTCACTCGGAGTATGTTGGTGATAGAAAGCCAGGTTCTCACTCGGAGTATGTTGGTGATAGAAAGCCAGGTTCTCACTCGGAGTATATTGGTGATAGAAAGCCAGGTTCTCACTCGGAGTATATTGGTGATAGAAAGCCAGGTTCTCACTCGGAGTATGTTGGTGATAGAAAGCCAGGTTCTCACTCGGAGTATGTTGGTGATAGAAAGCCAGGTTCTCACTCGGAGTATGTTGGTGATAGAAAGCCAGGTTCTCACTCGGAGTATGTTGGTGATAGAAAGTCAGGTTCTCACTCGGAGTATGTTGGTGATAGAAAGTCAGGTTCTCACTCGGAGTATGTTGGTGATAGAAAGCCAGGTTCTCACTCGGAGTATGTTGGTGATAGAAAGTCAGGTTCTCACTCGGAGTATGTTGGTGATAGAAAGCCAGGTTCTCACTCGGAGTATGTTGGTGATAGAAAGCCAGGTTCTCACTCGGAGTATGTTGGTGATAGAAAGCCAGGTTCTCACTCGGAGTATATTGGTGATAGAAAGCCAGGTTCTCACTCGGAGTATGTTGGTGATAGAAAGCCAGGTTCTCACTCGGAGTATGTTGGTGATAGAAAGCCAGGTTCTCACTCGGAGTATGTTGGTGATAGAAAGTCAGGTTCTCACTCGGAGTATGTTGGTGATAGAAAGCCAGGTTCTCACTCGAAGTATGTTAGTGATAGAAAGCCAGGTTCTCACTCGAAGTATGTTAGTGATAGAAAGCCAGGTTCTCACTCGAAGTATGTTAGTGATAGAAAGCCAGGTTCTCACTCGGAGTATGTTGGTGATAGAAAGTCAGGTTCTCACTCGGAGTATGTTGGTGATAGAAAGCCAGGTTCTCACTCGAAGTATGTTAGTGATAGAAAGCCAGGTTCTCACTCGGAGTATGTTGGTGATAGAAAGCCAGGTTCTCACTCGAAGTATGTTAGTGATAGAAAGCCAGGTTCTCACTCGGAGTATGTTGGTGATAGAAAGTCAGGTTCTCACTCGGAGTATGTTGGTGATAGAAAGCCAGGTTCTCACTCGGAGTATATTGGTGATAGAAAGCCAGGTTCTCACTCGGAGTATGTTGGTGATAGAAAGCCAGGTTCTCACTCGGAGTATGTTGGTGATAGAAAGCCAGGTTCTCACTCGGAGTATGTTGGTGATAGAAAGCCAGGTTCTCACTCGGAGTATGTTGGTGATAGAAAGCCAGGTTCTCACTCGAAGTATGTTGGTGATAGAAAGCCAGGTTCTCACTCGGAGTATGTTGGTGATAGAAAGCCAGGTTCTCACTCGAAGTATGTTGGTGATAGAAAGCCAGGTTCTCACTCGGAGTATGTTGGTGATAGAAAGCCAGGTTCTCACTCGGAGTATGTTGGTGATAGAAAGCCAGGTTCTCACTCGGAGTATGTTGGTGATAGAAAGTCAGGTTCTCACTCGGAGTATGTTGGTGATAGAAAGCCAGGTTCTCACTCGGAGTATGTTGGTGATAGAAAGCCAGGTTCTCACTCGGAGTATGTTGGTGATAGAAAGCCAGGTTCTCACTCGGAGTATGTTGGTGATAGAAAGCCAGGTTCTCACTCGGAGTATGTTGGTGATAGAAAGCCAGGTTCTCACTCGGAGTATGTTGGTGATAGAAAGCCAGGTTCTCACTCGGAGTATATTGGTGATAGAAAGCCAGGTTCTCACTCGGAGTATGTTGGTGATAGAAAGTCAGGTTCTCACTCGGAGTATGTTGGTGATAGAAAGCCAGGTTCTCACTCGGAGTATGTTGGTGATAGAAAGTCAGGTTCTCACTCGGAGTATGTTGGTGATAGAAAGCCAGGTTCTCACTCGGAGTATGTTGGTGATAGAAAGCCAGGTTCTCACTCGGAGTATGTTGGTGATAGAAAGCCAGGTTCTCACTCGGAGTATGTTGGTGATAGAAAGTCAGGTTCTCACTCGGAGTATGTTGGTGATAGAAAGCCAGGTTCTCACTCGGAGTATGTTGGTGATAGAAAGCCAGGTTCTCACTCGGAGTATGTTGGTGATAGAAAGCCAGGTTCTCACTCGGAGTATGTTGGTGATAGAAAGTCAGGTTCTCACTCGGAGTATGTTGGTGATAGAAAGCCAGGTTCTCACTCGGAGTATGTTGGTGATAGAAAGTCAGGTTCTCACTCGGAGTATGTTGGTGATAGAAAGCCAGGTTCTCACTCGGAGTATGTTGGTGATAGAAAGCCAGGTTCTCACTCGGAGTATATTGGTGATAGAAAGCCAGGTTCTCACTCGGGGTATGTTGGTGATAGAAAGCCAGGTTCTCACTCGGAGTATGTTGGTGATAGAAAGCCAGGTTCTCACTCGGAGTATGTTGGTGATAGAAAGCCAGGTTCTCACTCGGAGTATGTTGGTGATAGAAAGTCAGGTTCTCACTCGGAGTATGTTGGTGATAGAAAGCCAGGTTCTCACTCGGAGTATGTTGGTGATAGAAAGCCAGGTTCTCACTCGGAGTATGTTGGTGATAGAAAGCCAGGTTCTCACTCGGAGTATGTTGGTGATAGAAAGCCAGGTTCTCACTCGGAGTATGTTGGTGATAGAAAGCCAGGTTCTCACTCGGAGTATGTTGGTGATAGAAAGCCAGGTTCTCACTCGGAGTATATTGGTGATAGAAAGCCAGGTTCTCACTCGGAGTATGTTGGTGATAGAAAGTCAGGTTCTCACTCGGAGTATGTTGGTGATAGAAAGCCAGGTTCTCACTCGGAGTATGTTGGTGATAGAAAGCCAGGTTCTCACTCGGAGTATATTGGTGATAGAAAGCCAGGTTCTCACTCGGAGTATGTTGGTGATAGAAAGCCAGGTTCTCACTCGGAGTATGTTGGTGATAGAAAGCCAGGTTCTCACTCGGAGTATGTTGGTGATAGAAAGCCAGGTTCTCACTCGGAGTATGTTGGTGATAGAAAGTCAGGTTCTCACTCGGAGTATGTTGGTGATAGAAAGCCAGGTTCTCACTCGGAGTATGTTGGTGATAGAAAGCCAGGTTCTCACTCGGAGTATGTTGGTGATAGAAAGTCAGGTTCTCACTCGGAGTATATTGGTGATAGAAAGTCAGGTTCTCACTCGGAGTATGTTGGTGATAGAAAGTCAGGTTCTCACTCGGAGTATATTGGTGATAGAAAGTCAGGTTCTCACTCGGAGTATATTGGTGATAGAAAGTCAGGTTCTCACTCGGAGTATGTTGGTGATAGAAAGTCAGGTTCTCACTCGGAGTATGTTGGTGATAGAAAGCCAGGTTCTCACTCGAAGTATGTTGGTGATAGAAAGCCAGGTTCTCACTCGGAGTATGTTGGTGATAGAAAGCCAGGTTCTCACTCGGAGTATGTTGGTGATAGAAAGTCAGGTTCTCACTCGGAGTATGTTGGTGATAGAAAGCCAGGTTCTCACTCGGAGTATGTTGGTGATAGAAAGTCAGGTTCTCACTCGGAGTATGTTGGTGATAGAAAGCCAGGTTCTCACTCGGAGTATGTTGGTGATAGAAAGCCAGGTTCTCACTCGGAGTATGTTGGTGATAGAAAGCCAGGTTCTCACTCGGAGTATATTGGTGATAGAAAGCCAGGTTCTCACTCGGAGTATGTTGGTGATAGAAAGCCAGGTTCTCACTCGGAGTATGTTGGTGATAGAAAGTCAGGTTCTCACTCGGAGTATGTTGGTGATAGAAAGCCAGGTTCTCACTCGGAGTATGTTGGTGATAGAAAGCCAGGTTCTCACTCGGAGTATGTTGGTGATAGAAAGCCAGGTTCTCACTCGGAGTATGTTGGTGATAGAAAGCCAGGTTCTCACTCGGAGTATGTTGGTGATAGAAAGCCAGGTTCTCACTCGGAGTATGTTGGTGATAGAAAGCCAGGTTCTCACTCGGAGTATGTTGGTGATAGAAAGCCAGGTTCTCACTCGGAGTATGTTGGTGATAGAAAGCCAGGTTCTCACTCGGAGTATGTTGGTGATAGAAAGCCAGGTTCTCACTCGGAGTATGTTGGTGATAGAAAGTCAGGTTCTCACTCGGAGTATGTTGGTGATAGAAAGCCAGGTTCTCACTCGGAGTATGTTGGTGATAGAAAGCCAGGTTCTCACTCGGAGTATGTTGGTGATAGAAAGCCAGGTTCTCACTCGGAGTATGTTGGTGATAGAAAGTCAGGTTCTCACTCGGAGTATGTTGGTGATAGAAAGTCAGGTTCTCACTCGGAGTATGTTGGTGATAGAAAGCCAGGTTCTCACTCGGAGTATGTTGGTGATAGAAAGTCAGGTTCTCACTCGGAGTATGTTGGTGATAGAAAGTCAGGTTCTCACTCGGAGTATGTTGGTGATAGAAAGCCAGGTTCTCACTCGGAGTATGTTGGTGATAGAAAGTCAGGTTCTCACTCGGAGTATGTTGGTGATAGAAAGTCAGGTTCTCACTCGGAGTATGTTGGTGATAGAAAGTCAGGTTCTCACTCGGAGTATGTTGGTGATAGAAAGCCAGGTTCTCACTCGGAGTATGTTGGTGATAGAAAGTCAGGTTCTCACTCGGAGTATGTTGGTGATAGAAAGTCAGGTTCTCACTCGGAGTATGTTGGTGATAGAAAGCCAGGTTCTCACTCGGAGTATGTTGGTGATAGAAAGCCAGGTTCTCACTCGGAGTATGTTGGTGATAGAAAGTCAGGTTCTCACTCGGAGTATGTTGGTGATAGAAAGCCAGGTTCTCACTCGGAGTATGTTGGTGATAGAAAGTCAGGTTCTCACTCGGAGTATGTTGGTGATAGAAAGCCAGGTTCTCACTCGGAGTATGTTGGTGATAGAAAGCCAGGTTCTCACTCGGAGTATATTGGTGATAGAAAGCCAGGTTCTCACTCGGAGTATATTGGTGATAGAAAGCCAGGTTCTCACTCGGAGTATGTTGGTGATAGAAAGCCAGGTTCTCACTCGGAGTATGTTGGTGATAGAAAGCCAGGTTCTCACTCGGAGTATGTTGGTGATAGAAAGCCAGGTTCTCACTCGGAGTATGTTGGTGATAGAAAGTCAGGTTCTCACTCGGAGTATGTTGGTGATAGAAAGTCAGGTTCTCACTCGGAGTATGTTGGTGATAGAAAGCCAGGTTCTCACTCGGAGTATGTTGGTGATAGAAAGTCAGGTTCTCACTCGGAGTATGTTGGTGATAGAAAGCCAGGTTCTCACTCGGAGTATGTTGGTGATAGAAAGCCAGGTTCTCACTCGGAGTATGTTGGTGATAGAAAGCCAGGTTCTCACTCGGAGTATATTGGTGATAGAAAGCCAGGTTCTCACTCGGAGTATGTTGGTGATAGAAAGCCAGGTTCTCACTCGGAGTATGTTGGTGATAGAAAGCCAGGTTCTCACTCGGAGTATGTTGGTGATAGAAAGTCAGGTTCTCACTCGGAGTATGTTGGTGATAGAAAGCCAGGTTCTCACTCGAAGTATGTTAGTGATAGAAAGCCAGGTTCTCACTCGAAGTATGTTAGTGATAGAAAGCCAGGTTCTCACTCGGAGTATGTTGGTGATAGAAAGTCAGGTTCTCACTCGGAGTATGTTGGTGATAGAAAGCCAGGTTCTCACTCGAAGTATGTTAGTGATAGAAAGCCAGGTTCTCACTCGGAGTATGTTGGTGATAGAAAGCCAGGTTCTCACTCGAAGTATGTTAGTGATAGAAAGCCAGGTTCTCACTCGGAGTATGTTGGTGATAGAAAGTCAGGTTCTCACTCGGAGTATGTTGGTGATAGAAAGCCAGGTTCTCACTCGGAGTATATTGGTGATAGAAAGCCAGGTTCTCACTCGGAGTATGTTGGTGATAGAAAGCCAGGTTCTCACTCGGAGTATGTTGGTGATAGAAAGCCAGGTTCTCACTCGGAGTATGTTGGTGATAGAAAGCCAGGTTCTCACTCGGAGTATGTTGGTGATAGAAAGCCAGGTTCTCACTCGGAGTATGTTGGTGATAGAAAGCCAGGTTCTCACTCGAAGTATGTTGGTGATAGAAAGCCAGGTTCTCACTCGGAGTATGTTGGTGATAGAAAGCCAGGTTCTCACTCGAAGTATGTTGGTGATAGAAAGCCAGGTTCTCACTCGGAGTATGTTGGTGATAGAAAGCCAGGTTCTCACTCGGAGTATGTTGGTGATAGAAAGCCAGGTTCTCACTCGGAGTATGTTGGTGATAGAAAGCCAGGTTCTCACTCGAAGTATGTTGGTGATAGAAAGCCAGGTTCTCACTCGGAGTATGTTGGTGATAGAAAGCCAGGTTCTCACTCGGAGTATGTTGGTGATAGAAAGCCAGGTTCTCACTCGGAGTATGTTGGTGATAGAAAGCCAGGTTCTCACTCGGAGTATGTTGGTGATAGAAAGCCAGGTTCTCACTCGGAGTATGTTGGTGATAGAAAGCCAGGTTCTCACTCGGAGTATGTTGGTGATAGAAAGTCAGGTTCTCACTCGGAGTATATTGGTGATAGAAAGCCAGGTTCTCACTCGGAGTATATTGGTGATAGAAAGCCAGGTTCTCACTCGGAGTATGTTGGTGATAGAAAGCCAGGTTCTCACTCGGAGTATGTTGGTGATAGAAAGTCAGGTTCTCACTCGGAGTATATTGGTGATAGAAAGCCAGGTTCTCACTCGGAGTATATTGGTGATAGAAAGCCAGGTTCTCACTCGGAGTATGTTGGTGATAGAAAGCCAGGTTCTCACTCGGAGTATGTTGGTGATAGAAAGCCAGGTTCTCACTCGGAGTATGTTGGTGATAGAAAGTCAGGTTCTCACTCGGAGTATATTGGTGATAGAAAGCCAGGTTCTCACTCGGAGTATATTGGTGATAGAAAGCCAGGTTCTCACTCGGAGTATGTTGGTGATAGAAAGCCAGGTTCTCACTCGGAGTATGTTGGTGATAGAAAGTCAGGTTCTCACTCGGAGTATATTGGTGATAGAAAGCCAGGTTCTCACTCGGAGTATATTGGTGATAGAAAGCCAGGTTCTCACTCGGAGTATGTTGGTGATAGAAAGCCAGGTTCTCACTCGGAGTATATTGGTGATAGAAAGCCAGGTTCTCACTCGAAGTATGTTGGTGATAGAAAGCCAGGTTCTCACTCGGAGTATGTTGGTGATAGAAAGCCATGTTCTCACTCAGAGTATGTTGGTGATAGAAAGCCAGGTTCTCACTCGGAGTATGTTGGTGATAGAAAGCCAGGTTCTCACTCGAAGTATGTTGGTGATAGAAAGCCAGGTTCTCACTCGGAGTATGTTGATGATAGAAAGCCAGGTTCTCACTCGAAGTATGTTGGTGATAGAAAGCCAGGTTCTCACTCGGAGTATGTTGGTGATAGAAAGCCAGGTTCTCACTCGGAGTATGTTGGTGATAGAAAGCCAGGTTCTCACTCGGAGTATGTTGGTGATAGAAAGCCAGGTTCTCACTCGAAGTATGTTGGTGATAGAAAGCCAGGTTCTCACTCGGAGTATGTTGGTGATAGAAAGCCAGTTTCTCACTCGGAGTATGTTGGTGATAGAAAGCCAGGTTCTCACTCGGAGTATGTTGGTGATAGAAAGCCAGGTTCTCACTCGGAGTATGTTGGTGATAGAAAGCCAGGTTCTCACTCGGAGTATGTTGGTGATAGAAAGCCAGGTTCTCACTCGGAGTATATTGGTGATAGAAAGCCAGGTTCTCACTCGGAGTATGTTGGTGATAGAAAGCCAGGTTCTCACTCGGAGTATATTGGTGATAGAAAGCCAGGTTCTCACTCGGAGTATATTGGTGATAGAAAGCCAGGTTCTCACTCGGAGTATGTTGGTGATAGAAAGCCAGGTTCTCACTCGGAGTATGTTGGTGATAGAAAGCCAGGTTCTCACTCGGAGTATGTTGGTGATAGAAAGCCAGGTTCTCACTCGGAGTATGTTGGTGATAGAAAGCCAGGTTCTCACTCGGAGTATGTTGGTGATAGAAAGCCAGGTTCTCACTCGGAGTATGTTGGTGATAGAAAGCCAGGTTCTCACTCGGAGTATGTTGGTGATAGAAAGCCAGGTTCTCACTCGGAGTATGTTGGTGATAGAAAGCCAGGTTCTCACTCGGAGTATGTTGGTGATAGAAAGCAAGGTTCTCACTCGGAGTATGTTGGTGATAGAAAGCCAGGTTCTCACTCGGAGTATGTTGGTGATAGAAAGTCAGGTTCTCACTCGGAGTATATTGGTGATAGAAAGCCAGGTTCTCACTCGGAGTATGTTGGTGATAGAAAGTCAGGTTCTCACTCGGAGTATATTGGTGATAGAAAGCCAGGTTCTCACTCGGAGTATGTTGGTGATAGAAAGCCAGGTTCTCACTCGAAGTATGTTAGTGATAGAAAGCCAGGTTCTCACTCGGAGTATGTTGGTGATAGAAAGTCAGGTTCTCACTCGGAGTATGTTAGTGATAGAAAGCCAGGTTCTCACTCGGAGTATGTTGGTGATAGAAAGCCAGGTTCTCACTCGGAGTATGTTGGTGATAGAAAGCCAGGTTCTCACTCGGAGTATGTTGGTGATAGAAAGTCAGGTTCTCACTCGGAGTATATTGGTGATAGAAAGCCAGGTTCTCACTCGGAGTATGTTGGTGATAGAAAGCCAGGTTCTCACTCGGAGTATGTTGGTGATAGAAAGCCAGGTTCTCACTCGGAGTATGTTGGTGATAGAAAGCCAGGTTCTCACTCGGAGTATGTTGGTGATAGAAAGCCAGGTTCTCACTCGAAGTATGTTAGTGATAGAAAGCCAGGTTCTCACTCGGAGTATGTTGGTGATAGAAAGCCAGGTTCTCACTCGGAGTATGTTGGTGATAGAAAGCCAGGTTCTCACTCGAAGTATGTTAGTGATAGAAAGCCAGGTTCTCACTCGGAGTATATTGGTGATAGAAAGCCAGGTTCTCACTCGGAGTATGTTGGTGATAGAAAGCCAGGTTCTCACTCGGAGTATGTTGGTGATAGAAAGCCAGGTTCTCACTCGGAGTATGTTGGTGATAGAAAGTCAGGTTCTCACTCGGAGTATATTGGTGATAGAAAGCCAGGTTCTCACTCGGAGTATGTTGGTGATAGAAAGTCAGGTTCTCACTCGAAGTATATTGGTGATAGAAAGCCAGGTTCTCACTCGGAGTATGTTGGTGATAGAAAGCCAGGTTCTCACTCGGAGTATGTTGGTGATAGAAAGCCAGGTTCTCACTCGAAGTATGTTAGTGATAGAAAGCCAGGTTCTCACTCGGAGTATGTTGGTGATAGAAAGCCAGGTTCTAACTCGGAGTATGTTGGTGATAGAAAGTCAGGTTCTCACTCGGAGTATGTTGGTGATAGAAAGCCAGGTTCTCACTCGGAGTATGTTGGTGATAGAAAGCCAGGTTCTCACTCGGAGTATGTTGGTGATAGAAAGTCAGGTTCTCACTCGAAGTATGTTAGTGATAGAAAGCCAGGTTCTCACTCGGAGTATATTGGTGATAGAAAGCCAGGTTCTCACTCGGAGTATGTTGGTGATAGAAAGCCAGGTTCTCACTCGGAGTATGTTGGTGATAGAAAGCCAGGTTCTCACTCGGAGTATGTTGGTGATAGAAAGCCAGGTTCTCACTCGGAGTATGTTGGTGATAGAAAGCCAGGTTCTCACTCGGAGTATGTTGGTGATAGAAAGCCAGGTTCTCACTCGGAGTATGTTGGTGATAGAAAGCCAGGTTCTCACTCGGAGTATAATGGTGATAGAAAGCCAGGTTCTCACTCGGAGTATGTTGGTGATAGAAAGCCAGGTTCTCACTCGGAGTATGTTGGTGATAGAAAGCCAGGTTCTCACTCGGAGTATGTTGGTGATAGAAAGCCAGGTTCTCACTCGGAGTATGTTGGTGATAGAAAGCCAGGTTCTCACTCGGAGTATGTTGGTGATAGAAAGCCAGGTTCTCACTCGGAGTATGTTGGTGATAGAAAGCCAGGTTCTCACTCGGAGTATGTTGGTGATAGAAAGCCAGGTTCTCACTCGAAGTATGTTAGTGATAGAAAGCCAGGTTCTCACTCGGAGTATATTGGTGATAGAAAGCCAGGTTCTCACTCGGAGTATGTTGGTGATAGAAAGCCAGGTTCTCACTCGGAGTATGTTGGTGATAGAAAGCCAGGTTCTCACTCGGAGTATGTTGGTGATAGAAAGTCAGGTTCTCACTCGGAGTATATTGGTGATAGAAAGCCAGGTTCTCACTCGGAGTATGTTGGTGATAGAAAGTCAGGTTCTCACTCGGAGTATATTGGTGATAGAAAGCCAGGTTCTCACTCGGAGTATGTTGGTGATAGAAAGCAAGGTTCTCACTCGGAGTATGTTGGTGATAGAAAGCCAGGTTCTCACTCGGAGTATGTTGGTGATAGAAAGCCAGGTTCTCACTCGGAGTATGTTGGTGATAGAAAGCCAGGTTCTCACTCGGAGTATGTTGGTGATAGAAAGCCAGGTTCTCACTCGGAGTATGTTGGTGATAGAAAGCCAGGTTCTCACTCGGAGTAGGTTGGTGATAGAAAGCAAGGTTCTCACTCGGAGTATGTTGGTGATAGAAAGCCAGGTTCTCACTCGGAGTATGTTGGTGATAGAAAGTCAGGTTCTCACTCGGAGTATATTGGTGATAGAAAGCCAGGTTCTCACTCGGAGTATGTTGGTGATAGAAAGTCAGGTTCTCACTCGGAGTATATTGGTGATAGAAAGCCAGGTTCTCACTCGGAGTATGTTGGTGATAGAAAGCCAGGTTCTCACTCGAAGTATGTTAGTGATAGAAAGCCAGGTTCTCACTCGGAGTATGTTGGTGATAGAAAGTCAGGTTCTCACTCGGAGTATGTTAGTGATAGAAAGCCAGGTTCTCACTCGGAGTATGTTGGTGATAGAAAGCCAGGTTCTCACTCGGAGTATGTTGGTGATAGAAAGCCAGGTTCTCACTCGGAGTATGTTGGTGATAGAAAGTCAGGTTCTCACTCGGAGTATATTGGTGATAGAAAGCCAGGTTCTCACTCGGAGTATGTTGGTGATAGAAAGCCAGGTTCTCACTCGGAGTATGTTGGTGATAGAAAGCCAGGTTCTCACTCGGAGTATGTTGGTGATAGAAAGTCAGGTTCTCACTCGGAGTATGTTGGTGATAGAAAGCCAGGTTCTCACTCGGAGTATGTTGGTGATAGAAAGCCAGGTTCTCACTCGGAGTATGTTGGTGATAGAAAGCCAGGTTCTCACTCGGAGTATGTTGGTGATAGAAAGCCAGGTTCTCACTCGAAGTATGTTAGTGATAGAAAGTCAGGTTCTCACTTGGAGTATGTTGGTGATAGAAAGCCAGGTTCTCACTCGGAGTATGTTGGTGATAGAAAGCCAGGTTCTCACTCGAAGTATGTTAGTGATAGAAAGCCAGGTTCTCACTCGGAGTATGTTGGTGATAGAAAGTCAGGTTCTCACTCGGAGTATGTTAGTGATAGAAAGCCAGGTTCTCACTCGGAGTATGTTGGTGATAGAAAGTCAGGTTCTCACTCGGAGTATATTGGTGATAGAAAGCCAGGTTCTCACTCGGAGTATGTTGGTGATAGAAAGCCAGGTTCTCACTCGAAGTATGTTAGTGATAGAAAGCCAGGTTCTCACTCGGAGTATGTTGGTGATAGAAAGCCAGGTTCTCACTCGGAGTATGTTGGTGATAGAAAGCCAGGTTCTCACTCGAAGTATGTTAGTGATAGAAAGCCAGGTTCTCACTCGAAGTCTGTTGGTGATAGAAAGTCAGGTTCTCACTCGGAGTATGTTGGTGATAGAAAGCCAGGTTCTCACTCGAAGTATGTTAGTGATAGAAAGCCAGGTTCTCACTCGGAGTATGTTGGTGATAGAAAGCCAGGTTCTCACTCGGAGTATGTTGGTGATAGAAAGTCAGGTTCTCACTCGGAGTATATTGGTGATCGAAAGCCAGGTTCTCACTCGGAGTATGTTAGTGATAGAAAGCCAGGTTCTCACTCGGAGTATGTTGGTGATAGAAAGTCAGGTTCTCACTCGGAGTATGTTGGTGATAGAAAGCCAGGATCTCACTCGAAGTATGTTAGTGATAGAAAGCCAGGTTCTCACTCGAAGTATGTTGGTGATAGAAAGTCAGGTTCTCACTCGGAGTATGTTGGTGATAGAAAGCCAGGTTCTCACTCGAAGTATGTTAGTGATAGAAAGCCAGGTTCTCACTCGGAGTATGTTGGTGATAGAAAGCCAGGTTCTCACTCGGAGTATGTTGGTGATAGAAAGCCAGGTTCTCACTCGGAGTATGTTGGTGATAGAAAGCAAGGTTCTCACTCGGAGTATGTTGGTGATAGAAAGCCAGGTTCTCACTCGGAGTATGTTGGTGATAGAAAGTCAGGTTCTCACTGGGAGTATATTGGTGATAGAAAGCCAGGTTCTCACTCGGAGTATGTTGGTGATAGAAAGTCAGGTTCTCACTCGGAGTATATTGGTGATAGAAAGCCAGGTTCTCACTCGGAGTATGTTGGTGATAGAAAGCCAGGTTCTCACTCGAAGTATGTTAGTGATAGAAAGCCAGGTTCTCACTCGGAGTATGTTGGTGATAGAAAGTCAGGTTCTCACTCGGAGTATGTTAGTGATAGAAAGCCAGGTTCTCACTCGGAGTATGTTGGTGATAGAAAGCCAGGTTCTCACTCGGAGTATGTTGGTGATAGAAAGCCAGGTTCTCACTCGGAGTATGTTGGTGATAGAAAGTCAGGTTCTCACTCGGAGTATATTGGTGATAGAAAGCCAGGTTCTCACTCGGAGTATGTTGGTGATAGAAAGCCAGGTTCTCACTCGGAGTATGTTGGTGATAGAAAGCCAGGTTCTCACTCGGAGTATGTTGGTGATAGAAAGTCAGGTTCTCACTCGGAGTATGTTGGTGATAGAAAGCCAGGTTCTCACTCGGAGTATGTTGGTGATAGAAAGCCAGGTTCTCACTCGGAGTATGTTGGTGATAGAAAGCCAGGTTCTCACTCGGAGTATGTTGGTGATAGAAAGCCAGGTTCTCACTCGAAGTATGTTAGTGATAGAAAGTCAGGTTCTCACTCGGAGTATGTTGGTGATAGAAAGCCAGGTTCTCACTCGGAGTATGTTGGTGATAGAAAGCCAGGTTCTCACTCGAAGTATGTTAGTGATAGAAAGCCAGGTTCTCACTCGGAGTATGTTGGTGATAGAAAGTCAGGTTCTCACTCGGAGTATGTTAGTGATAGAAAGCCAGGTTCTCACTCGGAGTATGTTGGTGATAGAAAGTCAGGTTCTCACTCGGAGTATATTGGTGATAGAAAGCCAGGTTCTCACTCGGAGTATGTTGGTGATAGAAAGCCAGGTTCTCACTCGAAGTATGTTAGTGATAGAAAGCCAGGTTCTCACTCGGAGTATGTTGGTGATAGAAAGCCAGGTTCTCACTCGGAGTATGTTGGTGATAGAAAGCCAGGTTCTCACTCGAAGTATGTTAGTGATAGAAAGCCAGGTTCTCACTCGAAGTCTGTTGGTGATAGAAAGTCAGGTTCTCACTCGGAGTATGTTGGTGATAGAAAGCCAGGTTCTCACTCGAAGTATGTTAGTGATAGAAAGCCAGGTTCTCACTCGGAGTATGTTGGTGATAGAAAGCCAGGTTCTCACTCGGAGTATGTTGGTGATAGAAAGTCAGGTTCTCACTCGGAGTATATTGGTGATCGAAAGCCAGGTTCTCACTCGGAGTATGTTAGTGATAGAAAGCCAGGTTCTCACTCGGAGTATGTTGGTGATAGAAAGTCAGGTTCTCACTCGGAGTATGTTGGTGATAGAAAGCCAGGATCTCACTCGAAGTATGTTAGTGATAGAAAGCCAGGTTCTCACTCGAAGTATGTTAGTGATAGAAAGTCAGGTTCTCACTCGAAGTATGTTAGTGATAGAAAGCCAGGTTCTCACTCGGAGTATGTTGGTGATAGAAAGCCAGGTTCTCACTCGGAGTATGTTGGTGATAGAAAGCCAGGTTCTCACTCGGAGTATGTTGGTGATAGAAAGCCAGGTTCTCACTCGGAGTATGTTGGTGATAGAAAGCCAGGTTCTCACTCGGAGTATGTTGGTGATAGAAAGCCAGGTTCTCACTCGGAGTATGTTGGTGATAGAAAGCAAGGTTCTCACTCGGAGTATGTTGGTGATAGAAAGTCAGGTTCTCACTCGGAGTATATTGGTGATAGAAAGCCAGGTTCTCACTCGGAGTATGTTGGTGATAGAAAGTCAGGTTCTCACTCGGAGTATATTGGTGATAGAAAGCCAGGTTCTCACTCGGAGTATGTTGGTGATAGAAAGCCAGGTTCTCACTCGGAGTATGTTGGTGATAGAAAGCCAGGTTCTCACTCGAAGTATGTTAGTGATAGAAAGCCAGGTTCTCACTCGGAGTATGTTGGTGATAGAAAGCCAGGTTCTCACTCGGAGTATGTTGGTGATAGAAAGCCAGGTTCTCACTCGGAGTATGTTGGTGATAGAAAGCCAGGTTCTCACTCGGAGTATGTTGGTGATAGAAAGCCAGGTTCTCACTCGGAGTATGTTGGTGATAGAAAGCCAGGTTCTCACTCGAAGTATGTTAGTGATAGAAAGCCAGGTTCTCACTCGGAGTATATTGGTGATAGAAAGCCAGGTTCTCACTCGGAGTATGTTGGTGATAGAAAGCCAGGTTCTCACTCGGAGTATGTTGGTGATAGAAAGCCAGGTTCTCACTCGGAGTATGTTGGTGATAGAAAGTCAGGTTCTCACTCGGAGTATATTGGTGATAGAAAGCCAGGTTCTCACTCGGAGTATGTTGGTGATAGAAAGTCAGGTTCTCATTCGGAGTATATTGGTGATAGAAAGCCAGGTTCTCACTTGGAGTATGTTGGTGATAGAAAGCCAGGTTCTCACTCGGAGTATGTTGGTGATAGAAAGCCAGGTTCTCACTCGAAGTATGTTAGTGATAGAAAGCCAGGTTCTCACTCGGAGTATGTTGGTGATAGAAAGCCAGGTTCTAACTCGGAGTATGTTGGTGATAGAAAGTCAGGTTCTCACTCGGAGTATGTTGGTGATAGAAAGCCAGGTTCTCACTCGGAGTATGTTGGTGATAGAAAGCCAGGTTCTCACTCGGAGTATGTTGGTGATAGAAAGCCAGGTTCTCACTCGAAGTATGTTAGTGATAGAAAGCCAGGTTCTCACTCGGAGTATATTGGTGATAGAAAGCCAGGTTCTCACTCGGAGTATGTTGGTGATAGAAAGCCAGGTTCTCACTCGGAGTATGTTGGTGATAGAAAGCCAGGTTCTCACTCGGAGTATGTTGGTGATAGAAAGCCAGGTTCTCACTCGGAGTATGTTGGTGATAGAAAGTCAGGTTCTCACTCGGAGTATGTTGGTGATAGAAAGCCAGGTTCTCACTCGGAGTATGTTGGTGATAGAAAGCCAGGTTCTCACTCGGAGTATGTTGGTGATAGAAAGCCAGGTTCTCACTCGGAGTATGTTGGTGATAGAAAGCCAGGTTCTCACTCGAAGTATGTTAGTGATAGAAAGTCAGGTTCTCACTCGGAGTATGTTGGTGATAGAAAGCCAGGTTCTCACTCGGAGTATGTTGGTGATAGAAAGCCAGGTTCTCACTCGGAGTATGTTGGTGATAGAAAGCCAGGTTCTCACTCGGAGTATGTTGGTGATAGAAAGCCAGGTTCTCACTCGGAGTATGTTGGTGATAGAAAGCCAGGTTCTCACTCGAAGTATGTTAGTGATAGAAAGCCAGGTTCTTACTCGGAGTATATTGGTGATAGAAAGCCAGGTTCTCACTCGGAGTATGTTGGTGATAGAAAGCCAGGTTCTCACTCGGAGTATGTTGGTGATAGAAAGCCAGGTTCTCACTCGAAGTATGTTAGTGATAGAAAGCCAGGTTCTCACTCGAAGTATGTTAGTGATAGAAAGTCAGGTTCTCACTCGAAGTATGTTAGTGATAGAAAGCCAGGTTCTCACTCGAAGTATGTTAGTGATAGAAAGCCAGGTTCTCACTCGGAGTATGTTAGTGATAGAAAGCCAGGTTCTCACTCGGAGTATGTTAGTGATAGAAAGCCAGGTTCTCACTCGAAGTATGTTGGTGATAGAAAGTCAGGTTCTCACTCGAAGTATGTTAGTGATAGAAAGCCAGGTTCTCACTCGAAGTATAATGGTGATAGAAAGCCAGGTTCTCACTCGGAGTATATTGGTGATAGAAAGCCAGGTTCTCACTCGGAGTATGTTAGTGATAGAAAGCCAGGTTCTCACTCGAAGTATGTTGGTGATAGAAAGCCAGGTTCTCACTCGGAGTATATTGGTGATAGAAAGTCAGGTTCTCACTCGGAGTATATTGGTGATAGAAAGCCAGGTTCTCACTCGGAGTATGTTGGTGATAGAAAGCCAGGTTCTCACTCGGAGTATATTGGTGATAGAAAGCCAGGTTCTCACTCGGAGTATGTTGGTGATAGAAAGCCAGGTTCTTACTCGGAGTATGTTGGTGATAGAAAGCCAGGTTCTCACTCGGAGTATGTTGGTGATAGAAAGTCAGGTTCTCACTCGGAGTATATTGGTGATAGAAAGCCAGGTTCTCACTCGGAGTATGTTGGTGATAGAAAGCCAGGTTCTCACTGGGAGTATGTTGGTGATAGAAAGCCAGGTTCTCACTCGGAGTATGTTGGTGATAGAAAGTCAGGTTCTCACTCGGAGTATGTTGGTGATAGAAAGTCAGGTTCTCACTCGGAGTATGTTGGTGATAGAAAGCCAGGTTCTCACTCGGAGTATGTTGGTGATAGAAAGTCAGGTTCTCACTCGGAGTATATTGGTGATAGAAAGCCAGGTTCTCACTCGGAGTATGTTGGTGATAGAAAGCCAGGTTCTCACTCGGAGTATGTTAGTGATAGAAAGCCAGGTTCTCACTCGGAGTATGTTGGTGATAGAAAGTCAGGTTCTCACTCGGAGTATGTTGGTGATAGAAAGTCAGGTTCTCACTCGGAGTATGTTGGTGATAGAAAGCCAGGTTCTCACTCGGAGTATGTTGGTGATAGAAAGTAAGGTTCTCACTCGGAGTATATTGGTGATCGAAAGCCAGGTTCTCACTCGGAGTATGTTGGTGATAGAAAGCCAGGTTCTCACTCGGAGTATATTGGTGATAGAAAGCCAGGTTCTCACTCGGAGTATGTTAGTGATAGAAAGCCAGGTTCTCACTCGAAGTATGTTGGTGATAGAAAGTCAGGTTCTCACTCGGAGTATGTTGGTGATAGAAAGTCAGGTTCTCACTCGGAGTATATTGGTGATAGAAAGCCAGGTTCTCACTCGGAGTATGTTGGTGATAGAAAGCCAGGTTCTCACTCGGAGTATGTTGGTGATAGAAAGCCAGGTTCTCACTCGGAGTATGTTGGTGATAGAAAGCCAGGTTCTCACTCGGAGTATGTTGGTGATAGAAAGCCAGGTTCTCACTCGAAGTATGTTAGTGATAGAAAGCCAGGTTCTCACTCGGAGTATATTGGTGATAGAAAGCCAGGTTCTCACTCGGAGTATGTTGGTGATAGAAAGCCAGGTTCTCACTCGGAGTATGTTGGTGATAGAAAGCCAGGTTCTCACTCGGAGTATATTGGTGATAGAAAGCCAGGTTCTCACTCGGAGTATATTGGTGATAGAAAGCCAGGTTCTCACTCGGAGTATGTTGGTGATAGAAAGTCAGGTTCTCACTCGGAGTATGTTGGTGATAGAAAGTCAGGTTCTCACTCGGAGTATGTTGGTGATAGAAAGCCAGGTTCTCACTCGGAGTATGTTGGTGATAGAAAGTCAGGTTCTCACTCGGAGTATATTGGTGATAGAAAGCCAGGTTCTCACTCGGAGTATGTTGGTGATAGAAAGCCAGGTTCTCACTCGGAGTATGTTAGTGATAGAAAGCCAGGTTCTCACTCGGAGTATGTTGGTGATAGAAAGTCAGGTTCTCACTCGGAGTATGTTGGTGATAGAAAGTCAGGTTCTCACTCGGAGTATGTTGGTGATAGAAAGCCAGGTTCTCACTCGGAGTATGTTGGTGATAGAAAGTAAGGTTCTCACTCGGAGTATATTGGTGATCGAAAGCCAGGTTCTCACTCGGAGTATGTTGGTGATAGAAAGCCAGGTTCTCACTCGGAGTATATTGGTGATAGAAAGCCAGGTTCTCACTCGGAGTATATTAGTGATAGAAAGCCAGGTTCTCACTCGAAGTATGTTGGTGATAGAAAGTCAGGTTCTCACTCGGAGTATGTTGGTGATAGAAAGTCAGGTTCTCACTCGGAGTATATTGGTGATAGAAAGCCAGGTTCTCACTCGGAGTATGTTGGTGATAGAAAGCCAGGTTCTCACTCGGAGTATGTTGGTGATAGAAAGCCAGGTTCTCACTCGGAGTATGTTGGTGATAGAAAGCCAGGTTCTCACTCGGAGTATGTTGGTGATAGAAAGCCAGGTTCTCACTCGAAGTATGTTAGTGATAGAAAGCCAGGTTCTCACTCGGAGTATATTGGTGATAGAAAGCCAGGTTCTCACTCGGAGTATGTTGGTGATAGAAAGCCAGGTTCTCACTCGGAGTATGTTGGTGATAGAAAGCCAGGTTCTCACTCGGAGTATATTGGTGATAGAAAGCCAGGTTCTCACTCGGAGTATATTGGTGATAGAAAGCCAGGTTCTCACTCGGAGTATGTTGGTGATAGAAAGCCAGGTTCTCACTCGGAGTATGTTGGTGATAGAAAGCCAGGTTCTCACTCGGAGTATATTGGTGATAGAAAGCCAGGTTCTCACTCGGAGTATATTGGTGATAGAAAGCCAGGTTCTCACTCGGAGTATGTTGGTGATAGAAAGCCAGGTTCTCACTCGGAGTATGTTGGTGATAGAAAGCCAGGTTCTCACTCGGAGTATGTTGGTGATAGAAAGCCAGGTTCTCACTCGGAGTATGTTGGTGATAGAAAGCCAGGTTCTCACTCGGAGTATGTTGGTGATAGAAAGCCAGGTTCTTACTCGGAGTATGTTGGTGATAGAAAGCCAGGTTCTCACTCGGAGTATGTTGGTGATAGAAAGCCAGGTTCTCACTCGGAGTATGTTGGTGATAGAAAGCCAGGTTCTCACTCGGAGTATGTTGGTGATAGAAAGCCAGGTTCTCACTCGGAGTATGTTGGTGATAGAAAGCCAGGTTCTCACTCGGAGTATGTTGGTGATAGAAAGCCAGGTTCTCACTCGGAGTATGTTGGTGATAGAAAGCCAGGTTCTCACTCGGAGTATGTTGGTGATAGAAAGCCAGGTTCTCACTCGAAGTATGTTAGTGATAGAAAGCCAGGTTCTCACTCGGAGTATATTGGTGATAGAAAGCCAGGTTCTCACTCGGAGTATGTTGGTGATAGAAAGCCAGGTTCTCACTCGGAGTATGTTGGTGATAGAAAGCCAGGTTCTCACTCGGAGTATATTGGTGATAGAAAGCCAGGTTCTCACTCGGAGTATATTGGTGATAGAAAGCCAGGTTCTCACTCGGAGTATGTTGGTGATAGAAAGCCAGGTTCTCACTCGGAGTATGTTGGTGATAGAAAGCCAGGTTCTCACTCGGAGTATGTTGGTGATAGAAAGCCAGGTTCTCACTCGAAGTATGTTAGTGATAGAAAGCCAGGTTCTCACTCGGAGTATGTTGGTGATAGAAAGCCAGGTTCTCACTCGGAGTATGTTGGTGATAGAAAGCCAGGTTCTCACTCGGAGTATATTGGTGATAGAAAGCCAGGTTCTCACTCGGAGTATGTTGGTGATAGAAAGCCAGGTTCTCACTCGGAGTATGTTGGTGATAGAAAGCCAGGTTCTCACTCGGAGTATGTTGGTGATAGAAAGTCAGGTTCTCACTCGGAGTATATTGGTGATAGAAAGCCAAGTTCTCACTCGGAGTATGTTGGTGATATAAAGTCAGGTTCTCACTCGGAGTATATTGGTGATAGAAAGCCAGGTTCTCACTCGGAGTATGTTGGTGATAGAAAGCCAGGTTCTCACTCGGAGTATGTTGGTGATAGAAAGCCAGGTTCTCACTCGGAGTATGTTGGTGATAGAAAGCCAGGTTCTCACTCGGAGTATGTTGGTGATAGAAAGCCAGGTTCTCACTCGGAGTATGTTGGTGATAGAAAGCCAGGTTCTCACTCGGAGTATGTTGGTGATAGAAAGCCAGGTTCTCACTCGGAGTATGTTGGTGATAGAAAGCCAGGTTCTCACTCGGAGTATGTTGGTGATAGAAAGCCACGTTCTCACTCGGAGTATGTTAGTGATAGAAAGCCAGGTTCTCACTCGAAGTATGTTGGTGATAGAAAGTCAGGTTCTCACTCGGAGTATGTTGGTGATAGAAAGTCAGGTTTTCACTCGGAGTATATTGGTGATAGAAAGCCAGGTTCTCACTCGGAGTATGTTGGTGATAGAAAGCCAGGTTCTCACTCGGAGTATGTTGGTGATAGAAAGCCAGGTTCTCACTCGGAGTATGTTGGTGATAGAAAGTCAGGTTCTCACTCGGAGTATGTTGGTGATAGAAAGCCAGGTTCTCACTCGAAGTATGTTAGTGATAGAAAGCCAGGTTCTCACTCGGAGTATATTGGTGATAGAAAGCTAGGTTCTCACTCGGAGTATGTTGGTGATAGAAAGCCAGGTTCTCACTCGGAGTATGTTGGTGATAGAAAGCCAGGTTCTCACTCGGAGTATGTTGGTGATAGAAAGTCAGGTTCTCACTCGGAGTATATTGGTGATAGAAAGCCAAGTTCTCACTCGGAGTATGTTGGTGATAGAAAGTCAGGTTCTCACTCGGAGTATATTGGTGATAGAAAGCCAGGTTCTCACTCGGAGTATGTTGGTGATAGAAAGCCAGGTTCTCACTCGGAGTATGTTGGTGATAGAAAGCCAGGTTCTCACTCGGAGTATGTTGGTGATAGAAAGCCAGGTTCTCACTCGGAGTATATTGGTGATAGAAAGCCAGGTTCTCACTCGGAGTATGTTGGTGATAGAAAGCCAGGTTCTCACTCGGAGTATGTTGGTGATAGAAAGCCAGGTTCTCACTCGGAGTATGTTGGTGATAGAAAGCCAGGTTCTCACTCGGAGTATGTTGGTGATAGAAAGCCAGGTTCTCACTCGGAGTATGTTGGTGATAGAAAGCCAGGATCTCACTCGGAGTATGTTGGTGATAGAAAGCCAGGTTCTCACTCGGAGTATGTTGGTGATAGAAAGCCAGGTTCTCACTCGGAGTATGTTGGTGATAGAAAGTCAGGTTCTCACTCGGAGTATATTGGTGATAGAAAGCCAGGTTCTCACTCGGAGTATGTTGGTGATAGAAAGTCAGGTTCTCACTCGGAGTATGTTGGTGATAGAAAGCCAGGTTCTCACTCGGAGTATGTTGGTGATAGAAAGCCAGGTTCTCACTCGGAGTATGTTGGTGATAGAAAGCCACGTTCTCACTCGGAGTATGTTAGTGATAGAAAGCCAGGTTCTCACTCGAAGTATGTTGGTGATAGTAAGTCAGGTTCTCACTCGGAGTATGTTGGTGATAGAAAGTCAGGTTCTCACTCGGAGTATATTGGTGATAGAAAGCCAGGTTCTCACTCGGAGTATGTTGGTGATAGAAAGCCAGGTTCTCACTCGGAGTATGTTGGTGATAGAAAGCCAGGTTCTCACTCGGAGTATGTTGGTGATAGAAAGTCAGGTTCTCACTCGGAGTATGTTGGTGATAGAAAGCCAGGTTCTCACTCGAAGTATGTTAGTGATAGAAAGCCAGGTTCTCACTCGGAGTATATTGGTGATAGAAAGCCAGGTTCTCACTCGGAGTATGTTGGTGATAGAAAGCCAGGTTCTCACTCGGAGTATGTTGGTGATAGAAAGCCAGGTTCTCACTCGGAGTATGTTGGTGATAGAAAGTCAGGTTCTCACTCGGAGTATATTGGTGATAGAAAGCCAAGTTCTCACTCGGAGTATGTTGGTGATAGAAAGTCAGGTTCTCACTCGGAGTATATTGGTGATAGAAAGCCAGGTTCTCACTCGGAGTATGTTGGTGATAGAAAGCCAGGTTCTCACTCGGAGTATGTTGGTGATAGAAAGCCAGGTTCTCACTCGGAGTATGTTGGTGATAGAAAGCCAGGTTCTCACTCGGAGTATGTTGGTGATAGAAAGCCAGGTTCTCACTCGGAGTATGTTGGTGATAGAAAGCCAGGTTCTCTCTCGGAGTATGTTGGTGATAGAAAGCCAGGTTCTCACTCGGAGTATGTTGGTGATAGAAAGCCAGGTTCTCACTCGGAGTATGTAGGTGATAGAAAGCCAGGTTCTCACTCGGAGTATGTTGGTGATAGAAAGCCAGGTTCTCACTCGGAGTATGTTGGTGATAGAAAGCCAGGTTCTCACTCGGAGTATGTTGGTGATAGAAAGCCAAATTCTCACTCGGAGTATGTTGGTGATAGAAAGTCAGGTTCTCACTCGGAGTATATTGGTGATAGAAAGTCAGGTTCTCACTCGGAGTATGTTGGTGATAGAAAGTCAGGTTCTCACTCGGAGTATATTGGTGATAGAAAGCCAGGTTCTCACTCGGAGTATGTTGGTGATAGAAAGCCAGGTTCTCACTCGGAGTATGTTGGTGATAGAAAGCCAGGTTCTCACTCGAAGTATGTTAGTGATAGAAAGCCAGGTTCTCACTCGGAGTATGTTGGTGATAGAAAGCCAGGTTCTCACTCGGAGTATGTTGGTGATAGAAAGCCAGGTTCTCACTCGGAGTATGTTGGTGATAGAAAGCCAGGTTCTCACTCGGAGTATGTTGGTGATAGAAAGCCAGGTTCTCACTCGGAGTATGTTGGTGATAGAAAGCCAGGTTCTCACTCGAAGTATGTTAGTGATAGAAAGCCAGGTTCTCACTCGGAGTATGTTGGTGATAGAAAGCCAGGTTCTCACTCGGAGTATGTTGGTGATAGAAAGTCAGGTTCTCACTCGGAGTATATTGGTGATAGAAAGCCAGGTTCTCACTCGGAGTATGTTGGTGATAGAAAGTCAGGTTCTCACTCGGAGTATATTGGTGATAGAAAGCCAGGTTCTCACTCGGAGTATGTTGGTGATAGAAAGCGAGGTTCTCACTCGGAGTATGTTGGTGATAGAAAGCCAGGTTCTCACTCGAAGTATGTTAGTGATAGAAAGCCAGGTTCTCACTCGGAGTATGTTGGTGATAGAAAGCCAGGTTCTCACTCGGAGTATGTTGGTGATAGAAAGCCAGGTTCTCACTCGGAGTATGTTGGTGATAGAAAGCCAGGTTCTCACTCGGAGTATGTTGGTGATAGAAAGCCAGGTTCTCACTCGAAGTATGTTAGTGATAGAAAGCCAGGTTCTCACTTGGAGTATATTGGTGATAGAAAGCCAGGTTCTCACTCGGAGTATGTTGGTGATAGAAAGACAGGTTCTCACTCGGAGTATGTTGGTGATAGAAAGCCAGGTTCTCACTCGGAGTATGTTGGTGATAGAAAGTCAGGTTCTCACTCGGAGTATATTGGTGATAGAAAGCCAGGTTCTCACTCGGAGTATGTTGGTGATAGAAAGCCAGGTTCTCACTCGGAGTATGTTGGTGATAGAAAGTCAGGTTCTCACTCGGAGTATGTTGGTGATAGAAAGCCAGGTTCTCACTCGGAGTATGTTGGTGATAGAAAGCCAGGTTCTCACTCGGAGTATGTTGGTGATAGAAAGCCAGGTTCTCACTCGGAGTATGTTGGTGATAGAAAGCCAGGTTCTCACTCGAAGTATGTTAGTGATAGAAAGCCAGGTTCTCACTCGGAGTATGTTGGTGATAGAAAGCCAGGTTCTCACTCGAAGTATGTTAGTGATAGAAAGCCAGGTTCTCACTCGGAGTATGTTGGTGATAGAAAGTCAGGTTCTCACTCGGAGTATGTTAGTGATAGAAAGCCAGGTTCTCACTCGGAGTATGTTGGTGATAGAAAGTCAGGTTCTCACTCGGAGTATGTTGGTGATAGAAAGCCAGGTTCTCACTCGGAGTATGTTGGTGATAGAAAGCCAGGTTCTCACTCGAAGTATGTTAGTGATAGAAAGCCAGGTTCTCACTCGGAGTATGTTGGTGATAGAAAGTCAGGTTCTCACTCGGAGTATGTTAGTGATAGAAAGCCAGGTTCTCACTCGGAGTATGTTGGTGATAGAAAGTCAGGTTCTCACTTGGAGTATGTTGGTTATAGAAAGCCAGGTTCTCACTCGGAGTATGTTGGTGATAGAAAGCCAGGTTCTCACTCGAAGTATGTTAGTGATAGAAAGCCAGGTTCTCACTCGGAGTATGTTGGTGATAGAAAGCCAGGTTCTCACTCGGAGTATGTTGGTGATAGAAAGCCAGGTTCTCACTCGAAGTATGTTAGTGATAGAAAGCCAGGTTCTCACTCGGAGTATGTTGGTGATAGAAAGTCAGGTTCTCACTCGGAGTATGTTAGTGATAGAAAGCCAGGTTCTCACTCGGAGTATGTTGGTGATAGAAAGTCAGGTTCTCACTCGGAGTATGTTAGTTATAGAAAGCCAGGTTCTCACTCGGAGTATGTTGGTGATAGAAAGCCAGGTTCTCACTCGAAGTATGTTAGTGATAGAAAGCCAGGTTCTCACTCGGAGTATGTTGGTGATAGAAAGCCAGGTTCTCACTCGGAGTATGTTGGTGATAGAAAGCCAGGTTCTCACTCGAAGTATGTTAGTGACAGAAAGCCAGGTTCTCACTCGGAGTATGTTGGTGATAGAAAGTCAGGTTCTCACTCGGAGTATGTTGGTGATAGAAAGCCAGGTTCTCACTCGAAGTATGTTAGTGATAGAAAGCCAGGTTCTCACTCGGAGTATGTTGGTGATAGAAAGCCAGGTTCTCACTCGGAGTATGTTGGTGATAGAAAGTCAGGTTCTCAATCGAAGTATATTGGTGATCGAAAGCCAGGTTCTCACTCGGAGTATGTTAGTGATAGAAAGCCAGGTTCTCACTCGGAGTATGTTGGTGATAGAAAGTCAGGTTCTCACTCGGAGTATGTTGGTGATAGAAAGCCAGGTTCTCACTCGAAGTATGTTAGTGATAGAAAGCCAGGTTCTCACTCGAAGTATGTTAGTGATAGAAAGTCAGGTTCTCACTCGAAGTATGTTGGTGATAGAAAGTCAGGTTCTCACTCGAAGTATGTTAGTGATAGAAAGCCAGGTTCTCACTCGGAGTATGTTAGTGATAGAAAGCCAGGTTCTCACTCGGAGTATGTTAGTGATAGAAAGCCAGGTTCTCACTCGAAGTATGTTGGTGATAGAAAGTCAGGTTCTCACTCGGAGTATATTGGTGATAGAAAGCCAGGTTCTCACTCGGAGTATGTTGGTGATAGAAAGCCAGGTTCTCACTCGGAGTATATTGGTGATAGAAAGCCAGGTTCTCACTCGGAGTATGTTGGTGATAGAAAGTCAGGTTCTCACTCGGAGTATGTTTTGATAGAAAGTCAGGTTCTCACTTCGAGTATATTGGTGATAGAAAGCCAGGTTCTCACTCGGAGTATGTTGGTGATAGAAAGCCAGGTTCTCACTGGGAGTATGTTGGTGATAGAAAGCCAGGTTCTCACTCGGAGTATGTTGGTGATAGAAAGTCAGGTTCTCACTCGGAGTATGTTGGTGATAGAAAGTCTGGTTCTCACTCGGAGTATATTGGTGATAGAAAGTCAGGTTCTCACTCGGAGTATGTTAGTGATAGAAAGCCAGGTTCTCACTCGGAGTATGTTGGTGATAGAAAGCCAGGTTCTCACTCGGAGTATATTGGTGATCGAAAGACAGGTTCTCACTCGGAGTATGTTGGTGATAGAAAGCCAGGTTCTCACTCGGAGTATATTGGTGATAGAAAGCCAGGTTCTCACTCGGAGTATGTTAGTGATAGAAAGCCAGATTCTCACTCGAAGTATGTTGGTGATAGAAAGCCAGGTTCTCACTCGGAGTATGTTGGTGATAGAAAGTCAGGTTCTCACTCGGAGTATATTGGTGATCGAAAGCCAGGTTCTCACTCGGAGTATGTTGGTGATAGAAAGCCAGGTTCTCACTCGGAGTATATTGGTGATAGAAAGCCAGGTTCTCACTCGGAGTATGTTAGTGATAGAAAGCCAGGTATTCACTCGAAGTATGTTGGTGATAGAAAGCCAGGTTCTCACTCGAAGTATGTTGGTGATAGAAAGTCAGGTTCTCACTCGGAGTATATTGGTGATAGAAAGCCAGGTTCTCACTCGGAGTATGTTGGTGATAGAAAGCCAGGTTCTCACTCGGAGTATATTGGTGATAGAAAGCCAGGTTGTCACTCGGAGTATGTTGGTGATAGAAAGCCAGGTTCTCACATCGGAGTATATTGGTGATAGAAAGCCAGGTTCTCACTCGGAGTATGTTGGTGATAGAAAGCCAGGTTCACACTCGGAGTATGTTGGTGATAGAAAGCCATGTTCTCACTCGGAGTATGTTGGTGATAGAAAGTCAGGTTCTCACTCGGAGTATGTTAGTGATAGAAAGCCAAGTTTTCACTCGGAGTATGTTGGTGATAGAAAGTCAGGTTCTCACTCGGAGTATGTTGGTGATAGAAAGCCAGGTTCTCACTCGGAGTATGTTGGTGATAGAAAGCCAGGTTCTCACTCGGAGTATGTTGGTGATAGAAAGCCAGGTTCTCACTCGAAGTATGTTGGTGATAGAAAGCCAGGTTCTCACTCGGAGTATGTTGGTGATAGAAAGTCAGGTTCTCACTCGGAATATATTGGTGATAGAAAGTCAGGTTCTCACTCGGAGTATGTTTTGATAGAAAGTCAGGTTCTCACTCGGAGTATGTTGGTGATAGAAAGCCAGGTTCTCACTCGGAGTATGTTGGTGATAGAAAGTCAGGTTCTCACTCGGAGTATATTGGTGATCGAAAGCCAGGTTCTCACTCGGAGTATGTTGGTGATAGAAAGCCAGGTTCTCACTCGGAGTATATTGGTGATCGAAAGCCAGGTTCTCACTCGGAGTATGTTGGCTATAGAAAGCCAGGTTCTCACTCGGAGTATATTGGTGATAGAAAGCCAGGTTCTCACTCGGAGTATGTTGGTGATCGAAAGCCAGGTTCTCACTCGGAGTATGTTGGTGATAGAAAGTCAGGTTCTCACTCGGAGTATGTTTTGATAGAAAGTCAGGTTCTCACTCCGAGTATATTGGTGATAGAAAGCCAGGTTCTCACTCGGAGTATGTTGGTGATAGAAAGCCAGGTTCTCACTGGGAGTATGTTGGTGATAGAAAGCCAGGTTCTCACTCGAAGTATGTTGGTGATAGAAAGTCAGGTTCTCACTCGGAGTATGTTGGTGATAGAAAGTCTGGTTCTCACTCGGAGTATATTGGTGATAGAAAGTCAGGTTCTCACTCGGAGTATGTTAGTGATAGAAAGCCAGGTTCTCACTCGGAGTATGTTGGTGATAGAAAGTCAGGTTCTCACTCGGAGTATATTGGTGATCGAAAGACAGGTTCTCACTCGGAGTATGTTGGTGATAGAAAGTCAGGTTCTCACTCGGAGTATGTTGGTGATAGAAAGCCAGGATCTCACTCGAAGTATGTTAGTGATAGAAAGCCAGGTTCTCACTCGAAGTATGTTGGTGATAGAAAGTCAGGTTCTCACTCGGAGTATGTTGGTGATAGAAAGCCAGGTTCTCACTCGGAGTATGTTGGTGATAGAAAGCCAGGTTCTCACTGGGAGTATGTTGGTGATAGAAAGCCAGGTTCTCACTCGAAGTATGTTGGTGATAGAAAGTCAGGTTCTCACTCGGAGTATGTTGGTGATAGAAAGTCTGGTTCTCACTCGGAGTATATTGGTGATAGAAAGTCAGGTTCTCACTCGGAGTATGTTAGTGATAGAAAGCCAGGTTCTCACTCGGAGTATGTTGGTGATAGAAAGTCAGGTTCTCACTCGGAGTATATTGGTGATCGAAAGACAGGTTCTCACTCGGAGTATGTTGGTGATAGAAAGCCAGGTTCTCACTCGGAGTATATTGGTGATAGAAAGCCAGGTTCTCACTCGGAGTATGTTAGTGATAGAAAGCCAGATTCTCACTCGAAGTATGTTGGTGATAGAAAGCCAGGTTCTCACTCGGAGTATGTTGGTGATAGAAAGTCAGGTTCTCACTCGGAGTATATTGGTGATCGAAAGCCAGGTTCTCACTCGGAGTATGTTGGTGATAGAAAGCCAGGTTCTCACTCGGAGTATATTGGTGATAGAAAGCCAGGTTCTCACTCGGAGTATGTTAGTGATAGAAAGCCAGGTTCTCACTCGAAGTATGTTGGTGATAGAAAGCCAGGTTCTCACTCGAAGTATGTTGGTGATAGAAAGTCAGGTTCTCACTCGGAGTATATTGGTGATAGAAAGCCAGGTTCTCACTTGGAGTATGTTGGTGATAGAAAGCCAGGTTCTCACTCGGAGTATATTGGTGATAGAAAGCCAGGTTCTCACTTGGAGTATGTTGGTGATAGAAAGCCAGGTTCTCACTCGGAGTATATTGGTGATAGAAAGCCAGGTTGTCACTCGGAGTATGTTGGTGATAGAAAGCCAGGTTCTCACATCGGAGTATATTGGTGATAGAAAGCCAGGTTCTCACTCGGAGTATGTTGGTGATAGAAAGCCAGGTTCACACTCGGAGTATGTTGGTGATAGAAAGCCAGGTTTTCACTCGGAGTATGTTGGTGATAGAAAGTCAGGTTCTCACTCGGAGTATGTTGGTGATAGAAAGCCAAGTTTTCACTCGGAGTATGTTGGTGATAGAAAGTCAGGTTCTCACTCGGAGTATGTTGGTGATAGAAAGCCAGGTTCTCACTCGGAGTATGTTGGTGATAGAAAGCCAGGTTCTCACTCGGAGTATGTTGGTGATAGAAAGCCAGGTTCTCACTCGAAGTATGTTGGTGATAGAAAGCCAGGTTCTCACTCGGAGTATGTTGGTGATAGAAAGCCAGGTTCTCACTCGGAGTATGTTGGTGATAGAAAGTCAGGTTCTCACTCGGAGTATATTGGTGATAGAAAGCCAGGTTCTCACTCGGAGTATGTTGGTGATACAAAGCCAGGTTCTCACTCGGAGTATATTGGTGATAGAAAGTCAGGTTCTCACTCGGAGTATATTGGTGATAGAAAGCCAGGTTCTCACTCGGAGTATGTTGGTGATAGAAAGCCAGGTTCTCACTTGGAGTATATTGGTGATAGAAAGCCAGGTTCTCACTCGGAGTATATTGGTGATAGAAAGCCAGGTTCTCACTCGGAGAATGTTGGTGATAGAAAGTCAGGTTCTCACTCGGAGTATGTTTTGATAGAAAGTCAGGTTCTCACTCGGAGTATGTTGGTGATAGAAAGCCAGGTTCTCACTCGGAGTATGTTGGTGATAGAAAGTCAGGTTCTCACTCGGAGTATATTGGTGATCGAAAGCCAGGTTCTCACTCGGAGTATGTTGGTGATAGAAAGCCAGGTTCTCACTCGGAGTATATTGGTGATAGAAAGCCAGGTTCTCACTCGGAGTATGTTAGTGATAGAAAGCCAGGTTCTCACTCGAAGTATGTTGGTGATAGAAAGCCAGGTTCTCACTCGGAGTATATTGGTGATAGAAAGTCAGGTTCTCACTCGGAGTATATTGGTGATCGAAAGCCAGGTTCTCACTCGGAGTATGTTGGTGATAGAAAGCCAGGTTCTCACTCGGAGTATATTGGTGATAGAAAGCCAGGTTCTCACTCGGAGTATGTTGGTGATCGAAAGCCAGGTTCTCACTCGGAGTATGTTGGTGATAGAAAGCCAGGTTCTCACTCGGAGTATGTTGGTGATAGAAAGCCAGGTTCTCACTCGAAGTATGTTGGTGATAGAAAGCCAGGTTCTCACTCGGAGTATGTTGGTGATAGAAAGCCAGGTTCTCACTCGGAGTATGTTGGTGATAGAAAGCCAGGTTTTCACTCGGAGTATGTTGGTGATAGAAAGCCAGGTTTTCACTCGGAGTATATTGGTGATAGAAAGCCAGGTTCTCACTCGAAGTATGTTGGTGATAGAAAGCCAGGTTCTCACTCGGAGTATATTGGTGATAGAAAGCCAGGTTCTCACTCGGAGTATGTTGGTGATAGAAAGCCAGGTTCTCACTCGGAGTATATTGGTGATAGAAAGCCAGGTTCTCACTCGGAGTATGTTGGTGATAGAAAGCCAGGTTCACACTCGGAGTATGTTGGTGATAGAAAGCCAGGTTCTCACTCGGAGTATGTTGGTGATAGAAAGTCAGGTTCTCACTCGGAGTATGTTGGTGATAGAAAGCCAAGTTTTCACTCGGAGTATGTTGGTGATAGAAAGTCAGGTTCTCACTCGGAGTATGTTGGTGATAGAAAGCCAGGTTCTCACTCGGAGTATGTTGGTGATAGAAAGCCAGGTTCTCACTCGGAGTATGTTGGTGATAAAAAGCCAGGTTCTCACTCGAAGTATGTTGGTGATAGAAAGCCAGGTTCTCACTCGGAGTATGTTGGTGATAGAAAGCCAGGTTCTCACTCGGAGTATGTTGGTGATAGAAAGTCAGGTTCTCACTCGGAGTATATTGGTGATAGAAAGCCAGGTTCTCACTCGGAGTATGTTGGTGATACAAAGCCAGGTTCTCACTCGGAGTATATTGGTGATAGAAAGTCAGGTTCTCACTCGGAGTATATTGGTGATATAAAGCCAGGTTCTCACTCGGAGTATGTTGGTGATAGAAAGCCAGGTTCTCACTTGGAGTATATTGGTGATAGAAAGCCAGGTTCTCACTCGGAGTATATTGGTGATAGAAAGCCAGGTTCTCACTCGGAGTATGTTGGTGATAGAAAGTCAGGTTCTCACTCGGAGTATGTTTTGATAGAAAGCCAGGTTCTCACTCGGAGTATGTTGGTGATAGAAAGTCAGGTTCTCACTCGGAGTATATTGGTGATCGAAAGTCAGGTTCTCACTCGGAGTATGTTGGTGATAGAAAGCCAGGTTCTCACTCGGAGTATATTGGTGATAGAAAGCCAGGTTCTCACTCGGAGTATGTTAGTGATAGAAAGCCAGGTTCTCACTCGAAGTATGTTGGTGATAGAAAGCCAGGTTCTCACTCGGAGTATATTGGTGATAGAAAGTCAGGTTCTCACTCGGAGTATATTGGTGATCGAAAGCCAGGTTCTCACTCGGAGTATGTTGGTGATAGAAAGCCAGGTTCTCACTCGGAGTATATTGGTGATAGAAAGCCAGGTTCTCACTCGGAGTATGTTGGTGATCGAAAGCCAGGTTCTCACTCGGAGTATGTTGGTGATAGAAAGCCAGGTTCTCACTCGGAGTATGTTGGTGATAGAAAGCCAGGTTCTCACTCGAAGTATGTTGGTGATAGAAAGCCAGGTTCTCACTCGGAGTATGTTGGTGATAGAAAGCCAGGTTCTCACTCGGAGTATGTTGGTGATAGAAAGCCAGGTTTTCACTCGGAGTATGTTGGTGATAGAAAGCCAGGTTTTCACTCGGAGTATATTGGTGATAGAAAGCCAGGTTCTCACTCGAAGTATGTTGGTGATAGAAAGCCAGGTTCTCACTCGGAGTATATTGGTGATAGAAAGCCAGGTTCTCACTCGGAGTATGTTGGTGATAGAAAGTCAGGTTCTCACTCGGAGTATGTTTTGATAGAAAGTCAGGTTCTCACTCGGAGTATGTTGGTGATAGAAAGCCAGGTTCTCACTCGGAGTATGTTAGTGATAGAAAGTCAGGTTCTCACTCGGAGTATATTGGTGATCGAAAGCCAGGTTCTCACTCGGAGTATGTTGGTGATAGAAAGCCAGGTTCTCACTCGGAGTATATTGGTGATAGAAAGCCAGGTTCTCACTCGGAGTATGTTAGTGATAGAAAGCCAGGTTCTCACTCGAAGTATGTTGGTGATAGAAAGCCAGGTTCTCACTCGGAGTATGTTGGTGATAGAAAGTCAGGTTCTCACTCGGAGTATATTGGTGATCGAAAGCCAGGTTCTCACTCGGAGTATGTTGGTGATAGAAAGCCAGGTTCTCACTCGGAGTATATTGGTGATAGAAAGCCAGGTTCTCACTCGGAGTATGTTAGTGATAGAAAGCCAGGTTCTCACTCGAAGTATGTTGGTGATAGAAAGCCAGGTTCTCACTCGAAGTATGTTGGTGATAGAAAGTCAGGTTCTCACTCGGAGTATATTGGTGATAGAAAGCCAGGTTCTCACTCGGAGTATGTTGATGATAGAAAGTCAGGTTCTCACTCGGAGTATATTGGTGATAGAAAGCCAGGTTCTCACTCGGAGTATGTTGGTGATAGAAAGCCAGGTTCTCACTTGGAGTATATTGGTGATAGAAAGCCAGGTTCTCACTCGGAGTATGTTGGTGATAGAAAGCCAGGTTCACACTCGGAGTATGTTGGTGATAGAAAGCCAGGTTCTCACTCGGAGTATGTTGGTGATAGAAAGTCAGGTTCTCACTCGGAGTATGTTGGTGATAGAAAGCCAAGTTCTCACTCGGAGTATGTTGGTGATAGAAAGTCAGGTTCTCACTCGGAGTATGTTGGTGATAGAAAGCCAGGTTCTCACTCGGAGTATGTTGGTGATAGAAAGCCAGGTTCTCACTCGGAGTATGTTGGTGATAGAAAGCCAGGTTCTTACTTGAAGTATGTTGGTGATAGAAAGCCAGGTTCTCACTCGGAGTATGTTGGTGATAGAAAGCCAGGTTCTCACTCGGAGTATGTTGGTGATAGAAAGCTAGGTTTTCACTCGGAGTATGTTGGTGATAGAAAGCCAGGTTTTCACTCGGAGTATATTGGTGATAGAAAGCCAGGTTCTCACTCGAAGTATGTTGGTGATAGAAAGCCAGGTTCTCACTCGGAGTATATTGGTGATAGAAAGCCAGGTTCTCACTCGGAGTATGTTGGTGATAGAAAGTCAGGTTCTCACTCGGAGTATGTTTTGATAGAAAGTCAGGTTCTCACTCGGAGTATGTTGGTGATAGAAAGCCAGGTTCTCACTCGGAGTATGTTGGTGATAGAAAGTCAGGTTCTCACTCGGAGTATATTGGTGATCGAAAGACAGGTTCTCACTCGAAGTATGTTGGTGATAGAAAGCCAGGTTCTCACTCGGAGTATATTGGTGATAGAAAGCCAGGTTCTCACTCGGAGTTTGTTAGTGATAGAAAGCCAGGTTCTCACTCGAAGTATGTTGGTGATAGAAAGCCAGGTTCTCACTCGGAGTATGTTGGTGATAGAAAGTCAGGTTCTCACTCGGAGTATATTGGTGATCGAAAGCCAGGTTCTCACTCGGAGTATGTTGGTGATAGAAAGCCAGGTTCTCACTCGGAGTATATTGGTGATAGAAAGCCAGGTTCTCACTCGGAGTATGTTAGTGATAGAAAGCCAGGTTCTCACTCGAAGTATGTTGGTGATAGAAAGCCAGGTTCTCACTCGAAGTATGTTGGTGATAGAAAGTCAGGTTCTCACTCGGAGTATATTGGTGATAGAAAGCCAGGTTCTCACTCGGAGTATGTTGGTGATAGAAAGCCAAGTTCTCACTCGGAGTATGTTGGTGATAGAAAGTCAGGTTCTCACTCGGAGTATGTTGGTGATAGAAAGCCAAGTTCTCACTCGGAGTATGTTGGTGATAGAAAGTCAGGTTCTCACTCGGAGTATGTTGGTGATAGAAAGCCAGGTTCTCACTTGAAGTATGTTGGTGATAGAAAGCCAGGTTCTCACTCGGAGTATGTTGGTGATAGAAAGCCAGGTTCTCACTTGAAGTATGTTGGTGATAGAAAGCCAGGTTCTCACTCGGAGTATGTTGGTGATAGAAAGCCAGGTTCTCACTCGGAGTATGTTGGTGATAGAAAGCCAGGTTTTCACTCGGAGTATGTTGGTGATAGAAAGCCAGGTTTTCACTCGGAGTATATTGGTGATAGAAAGCCAGGTTCTCACTCGAAGTATGTTGGTGATAGAAAGCCAGGTACTCACTCGGAGTATGTTGGTGATAGAAAGCCAGATTCTCACTCGGATTATGTTGGATTATTGGTGACCTTAGCTGTGAATTTTGATAATAATTGTATGAGATATTTGATTCCTACCTGTTTCGTGGTAATTAATGTTAATTCAAAAGGTTAAAGTTCGGTGTTAACCATTAGATAAATAGAGCCTGTTTAATCAATAGTGTTGTATTATAATTTAAGGTTTCCTAGACCCCGAGGAAACATCAGGCGCTGGCGACCCTTAAGCAGTTTACAGAACTCAGTGCTACACCCTGGCAGATCCTGCGACTCCGCTGACTGAAAAGCTGTATTGGTACCTGCCATTCTTTTGGATATATCAGCTGCATTGAGAGGGGGCGGGGAATGGATGCGTGGGTGATATTGTTTCGACCACAACTAATGTCCAGGCATTTATCTCGTCATCCATGATCCATGATCCATTATATATTGTCGCTTTGCGGCTGAACGAGGCAGTATTTTATAGTAGTTCTGTTACTGTTCTAAAGACACTATGGAAGACGGAACACTTTTATGATTATGTCCTAGCAAATGAAATAAGAAATGTGCCTTTATCTTTGCGTCTGTTTGAGCATCTAAATAGGTTGAGTGTTATAATTACTTGTCATAATTATTAATAATTTGAAGTGTCTATAATTAAACATCTCCACCCCGATTTTCAGTAGAACTGGACGTCACTTAGAGATACATCAATTATCCGGACTGCCTTTTTTTGTTAATTGTACAATTTAGTAATCTTGCTGATTTGCAGCGAAAAATGTGCGATTTTTTTTTTCCTGATAAAAGGGAGGCTACTGTATGTGCATCTTTGTTTCCACGTACATGTTTCTAAATATGAATATGATTTTTCTTTATATTTTTGGTGAAATAGATCGCTTATAATATTCCGCATTCGTTTATACGGCCCATCGATTTTCCGTACAGACTCCAATTAATCAGGATAATTGACAAACTGTACAGATGATTATTTCAGAGGATCATACTACATTACTTATGACCATTTAAACTACGAGGGTAATAACCAGTGGATGGTCTAAAAATATATGAACCACAATGCATCTCAGATCGTACTTTACAGGCGACAAGGGATGACAGCGGCGGTCAAGCAGACATCCTTTATTTGAGAACACTTTAACCAACCAGGAAATTCTAAATTATTGTTGATGGAAACAGGACGCCATTGGTTGCCTGGGTGTGAATGTTTTCTGTACAATTATTGCGTCTGGCAATATGCTATAGTGACTTCCCACCTTCCTTTTCAACCCACTTCCCACTTCCTGTCACGTGAGATGTTTAGCTATCGTCTGAATCAATGTTGTCTGTTACATTTAGGTCAGCGCCATTTAACTGAACACGCCAACATGCTTAAACAACATCGGTATACCTCCTGGCTATATATACCTGGCTATATATAGATACCTGGCTATGTATACACTGCTATATACGCCTGGATATATTGTCTTCAGAGTTGCTACGGTTCAGATAAATCATCTAGAGGTAACATAGGTAGAATCAATACAGTTCAAACTTATTCAGATAGAACTAGAGATGAGAGGTAGATCTAATAACAATATCAAATACATGTACAACTAATAAAAGCTGAAGTAGTACAGATGGAACTAATACTGGTATAAAGACCAAAAACAATAACTGCTAATGCAGGTAGATCTAATTCATAAAACTAATACATTTCGAACTGATAATAGGGAACATAAATACAAGGGGGGTTGAGTTTTGAGTTTTAGTTTTAGCCAAATCAAAGTAGAACTAATGATGTGGGACTAATACAAGTAGAACTTATGATGGGGAGTAATACAAAGAGAACAAATGATGGGGAAGTAATACGAATAGAACTAATGATGGCGAACTAATACAAGTAGAACAAATGATGGTGAACTAATACAAGTAGAACTAATGATGACGAACTAACACAAGTAGAATTAATGATGGGGAATTAATACAAGTAGAACTAATGATGGGAAACTAAACCAAGTAGTACTAATGATGGGGAACTAACACAAGTAGAACTAATGATGAGGAACAAAACAAGTAGAACTAATGATGAGGAACTAAAAGAGTAACAACCAGTAGCGAGGAACTAGTACAAGTAGAACTGAGGATGAAGAACTAGTACAAGTAGAACTGAGGATGAAGAACTAACCCAAGTAGATATAATGTTAGAGAACTAATACATGTGAAACTAAACGTACAGAACTAATGCCATTAGAATAGAAACATGGTAGAACTCCAACACGATACCACATACCTCATTGACTATCAGATGGTTAGTGACTTAAGTCTTAACACAACATCTGTCTAGTAACACGAGACGTTAAGTCTTAATTAGTCTGCCCATCTTTGAAGATGTAGATCTATTTTCTAGACATCCAAGACAAATCTTGCAATTATTGTGTTAACATGTTGAGCGATGCCCTAGTCCAGGGAAACAAGACTTCACAACTATCCCCCTAAAATCCATAACGTCAATCTTTTTCCCCAAAAGAATCAATAAAACCTGGCTTCTTGACCTACCCATCATTCTTAAGAACTCGTCTGCAATTCAAAAGACATTTAGAGAAAAGCTTTAAAGCGCCTTTTCAAGCAGTTATCAGTTTTCGACTTTGTTTCCTAACTCCTTTCACTCTAACGCCAGCCTCTCTGAAACTGAACCAGGTTTCAAACACAACGAAATAATGGATCTTCGTTCCAAAGTTGCAGTGGCGTAGCTAGGGATTGGAGGGGGGGGGGCTTGACCTCTTTAGTTGCCCCGGCATTTTGACATTCGACATCGTGACATGAGACAATGGCATAATATTTCATGTAAAAACAAATTTCGGACACTCATTCGGCCCCCCCCCCCCCAAAAAAAAAACTGGGAGCACGGTGGGGGGGATTTTCACATTTTGAACACCCTTCCCCACCCTAGCTACGCCACTGCTAGGTTGTGTCTTTTAATTTTTTTTTCCCAGTTGCTGAGCGTCAATCGTCACAACAAAGTCAGAATTCTTTTTAAAAAATCCTCGAATTACCGAAGGAAAAAAAAAATTCAATGAAGAAAAAAAATTAAAAAAAAATCGAGCATTGATTTCAAAGACGTGGCCAGACTAGAAATAAAAATCAAATTACAGACTTACAGAATCAAATTTCAATTTAAAAAGGAAACGGACCTTTTCCCATTAAATAAACTTTACCCGCTTGTTCAAAAAAAAATAAAAATGTACGTCCTGGGCAAGTTCCGAAATGATCAATTTTTAATCACTGCCTGGTCTGTTGATTGCCACTTTATAAAAATAGAGAGTTTGCATTTTGCCACGTTTAGGCGTCAACTAGATAAAACGTGGAGATTTCTAAAAAATTGAAAGGGGTGGGTTAGATCTCCGTTTATTCCTAAATATCATTTGTGTTAAATCGGGACCTTTAAGTAATGTTCGGAAAATAGTTTATATGCTTGTGCATAAAATATGCGTACTTAGTTTATAAAAACAACTTGTACGCGTTTGACTGTGTTATGTAACTGTTGATTAGTTCCTTTTCAATATTTGCATTGAGCACTTAACAATAACATTTGATATATTATTCAAAACAATTTAAATCTTGTTTTAAATGTGTCATATGATTTTGAAAATAATTAGCGCACATTTGAACGTATCAATATTTTAATACTATCAACTCTTAGTAGTTAGTTCAGAGGACCAAAACAAACTGAGGCAACTACTTTGTGAACGATGTAGGCTTTAGTGACATACGACTTTTCATAGCGCTGTAAATTTTAGAGCTTAAACTGTGACAGACTGACAGACGGACAAACGACATAAAAAAAGACTTTTGTTAACTTAAAACTTTTTTTTTTTTTTGCTAAACGTAAAAATAAAGTACTTGTCTGTCTTTGCTTTTTTTTTGTTTGTTGTTTGTTTGTTTGTATGTTTGTTCGGGCGGGGCGAGAAAACTCTCGCCGACCGAGGTCTGGACGCAATTGGCAACAGAGAAAGACTTAGCTCTACAATGTTTCTGGTATAATGAGCTGCTTGCCACCGTTGGTAGGCTTACGAGCTTATGATGGTCACTGGGCCCGTCAGGAGGATCCAGGCAAGATTAGTGTCCTGGATTACTTCGTCCCTAGCCGTCTTGCACATCCAGAGAGCCCCATCCCTTACTCTCCCCTTCCTCACATAACCATTGATTTTCAATGCGCGCTAGGTGACAGAATAAAGAAGCTTCTAGAATAATGAGGTTAGTTATCAGTGAATTTAAAACACATGGCTTTTACCCCTTTCCCCATTTCCCAGAATCCTACTCTCCCGTTATTTCCTGTTCCGACACCCCAGACTTATCTTATCGTAGTGTTACACTATCTCGTGAAATAAGGTTCATATAGTAGGCTCCGCTGTCAGGCCTTCATCCCATGGCCACGTTCAGCAAAGCAATTAGTTCAAGTCTACAGAAGCGGATTCTCATGACTTAAGCGTCATCCTTTTATGTGACACCCTGCCGTGTCTTCCTTGCATCCCCAAACTCAATCCCTCTTGTCAGCGGAGGCAGGCTAATTCAATCTTCTCTCCTGCTGATCGAAGCACAAGATTTCCAGAAAAGGCGGATATATATCGTGTTATAATTAAGACCTCTTTCTCAGCATTTTTTGTTTACATTTTAATACGCTATTTAAAAAAAAATAATTATTTGTCCTGTCAGATGTACCTTACAACGTAATGTCGTCGTGTCTAGACTGTTCTGTAAATTTCTCTAACTGGGCTAATTGTGAATGTAAAATGTCTTTAGGATATATGTCGAAAAACAAATGGGATAGCTAAACTGGGAAGAAAAATGCTGGCTAATACTCAACAATACCGAGGAAAAGAGGAGGCAGACAGAAAATTCGAAGGGAAGACAACATTGAAGAATGGACGGGCCTGTCATTGAAAGGGATTCTTTTCCAGGCAAAAGACAGAGAAGAATGGAGAAATACGATCGACACAAGGGCGGACTGGCTATATGGGCATTCGGGCAAATGCCCGGTGGGCCGCTACCTGAATGGGCCGGTAGAACCACAGTAATCATCTATTTTTTTTAAAATCACGTCTGTTTTATAAGATAAGGGCAGCATGGATGTCACTAAGGGACGTATTAAATTGTGGAAGGCTTTCTAGTATTCTCTTACAATAGGGGCCCTCTGGGTGAAGTATTTATAGTCACTGTATGCATGTGTACAGCTATCGATATATTATCAAACTTGACATAATGATTTTGAGGACATATTGACCTAGAATTGGATGTCCATCATATAATATGCAATTTATAGGCCGGACGAAACAGAGATGCCCGGGCCGATTTTGACACCCAGTCCGACCCTGGATCGACAGATCATGTGTGATGCCCCAACTGTTCAACAAAAGGACAGGTGGGGGGGGGGGGAGGGGAGGGCAAAGTAAAGTCACTTTAACAAAGCTTGCGAGCTAATATGGAGATCGAAAATTAATCTGTTTTCTATGGCAAACGGTTAACACGAGGGTGCCAAGTGACCAGCACAACGACAAACAGCCTTTACCTTCCCCATTTGACATCAGGCGCCCATTCTGATTGGGTGGACTCTGGGCGTCAGGAAAATTCTAAATCCCAGCCTTCACGGAGATTCGAACCCGAGACTTCTTAGTTCCGAAGCCATCAGGCCACAATGATCTAAATACCTACATTCATTGAAAAGTCAAAGGGCATTTTATCAATTAGTCATCAAATTACCTTCACTACTCGCTCTTACACCAATTAATTGGTTCCCGAGCTTTGTATTGTTTATTATGGCCGGAACATTTATAAAGCTTTTTTCAACTCTGTCTGTCTGGTAAAAAGTGTGTACACGTTATTTCTCAAACACCCATTCTCGGGATCAAGCTGAAACTTAGCACAAGTATTCATTGGTATAGATAAGGCATAAATCAATAATTAAACAAATTAAATAAATCAAATACAAAAACAAAAATCTTATAAAATACTCAGAAAGACACAAAGATATAGGAACAATCCTCATTCCATATGCTAGGATATATTGGTACGAATGCTCCTTCTTCCCTAGTGCTATTAGAGCATGGAATGGGTTGCCAGAATCAGCCAGGAAAACCAATGACTTGGCAGAATTTAAGTTAAGAATTTAACATGCATGCCTAGATCGACTATAGCTTATTTCAAAGAGTGACTATGGCTTATTTCAAAGAGTGACTATGGCTTATTTCAAAGAGTAACTATGGCTTATTTCAAAGAGTGACTATGGCTTATTTCAAGGAGTAACTATGGCTTATTTCAAAGAGTGACTATGGCTTATTTCAGAGTGACTATGGCTTATTTCAAAGAGTAACTATGGCTTATTTCAAAGAGTGACTATGGCTTATTTCAGAGTGACTATGGCTTATTTCAAAGAGTAACTATGGCTTATTTCAAAGAGTGACTATGGCTTATTTCAGAGTGACTATGGCTTATTTCAAAGAGTAACTATGGCTTATTTCAAAGAGTGACTATGGCTTATTTCAGAGTGACTATGGCTTATTTCAAAGAGTAACTATGGCTTATTTCAAAGAGTGACTATGGCTTATTTCAAAGAGTGACTATGGCTTATTTCAGAGTGACTATGGCTTATTTCAAAGAGTAACTATGGCTTATTTCAAAGAGTGACTATGGCTTATTTCAGAGTGACTATGGCTTATTTCAAAGAGTAACTATGGCTTATTTCAAAGAGTGACTATGGCTTATTTCAAAGAGTGACTATGGCTTATTTCAGAGTGACTATGGCTTATTTCAAAGAGTAACTATGGCTTATTTCAAAGAGTGACTATGGCTTATTTCAGAGTGACTATGGCTTATTTCAAAGAGTAACTATGGCTTATTTCAAAGAGTGACTATGGCTTATTTCAAAGAGTGACTATGGCTTATTTCATGGCTCGTTTGGTAGAAAGAATATGGCTCGTATATAGAATATGGGCTCTTTTCTTAGTGTGAAGTCTGCCTCTGTAAATTTAAAGTCTTATTCTAAGGAAATCTCCGCGTGGACAAAACAAGAGCCTGAACATCAATCCGTAACATGTCTCGCCACACTGCACCCTATTCTTTGTAACGCAGCTGTTGTGTAAAAGGATTTTCAGAGACCGACGCATTATGGAACCAGCATCTCGTAACGTAACAGAACAACGTCCTAGAGCCGGCACTAAAAAAACTAAACAAACGTAGAACTTATCCTGTGGCTGACCAATGAATTAACATCAATATCACATGAAAATAGGTGCTACGTTTTATGGCTTATCATGTTCCCGAATATTGTGTCTGTATGATGTTCCCAAATATTGTGTCTCTATCGTGTTCCGAAATAAAGTGTCTGTATCATGTTCCCGAATACTGTATCTGTATCATGTTCCCAAATACTGTGTCTGTATCGTGTTCCCAAAAAAGTGTCTGTAACATGTTCCCGAATACTGTGTCTGTATCATGTTCCTGGATACTATTCTTGTATCATGTTCCCGGATACTAAGTCTGTATCATTTTCCCGAATACTATGTCTGTATCATGTTCCCAATTATTGTGTCTATATCATGTTCCCGAATACTGTGTCTGTATATTGTTCACGAATATTGTGCCCGTATCGTGTTCACGAATACTGTGTCTGTATCATGTTCCCGAATACTGTGTCTGTATCGCGTTCCCAAATACTGTGTCTCTATCGAATTTTAAGAATCTAGACGTCATGAAAAACATTTCTTAACTATTGTCTTGACATCACTGGAACATGGGGTGTTTGGCAGAAGTCTGATTTTATCGTAATTTTCAGTCTGGTCGCCCTCCCCCCCCCCCCCACAGCGCCCTACGTCATCACTTTCCTCCCTAGACAATTGATCTCCGGGTGGAGGGAGCTCCTACTTCTTAAATAAAAAAACCCTTGGGGAACTCCACATACTTTAAACTCCATTGGACCAGTTAATATATAGAAAGAAGAAAAAGCATATAAATATAAGGAATGTATTCCGGTATGAATTCTATTTCCTATTCTATAGACTACTTGGTTTTATCAATCTATTTCGAGGTTGGAATGTTTACAGTTTTATCTTTGGTTACTTGACGTCAGTTGGAGAAAAGTAAAGGCTACTGGTCGTTGGGCTGGCCACATGATACCTTCGTTAACCGTAGGGGCCACAGAAACAGAGGACATTGACATCGTCTATCCCATAGACTCGCCAGGTCTGAAAGGAAAAAAACTTTGCTTACTTAACAACGTGACAGAGCACTTTACAGATCGTGGATGCTCGGTATCCAATGACGCGTCACTTTCAAGAGATAAGTAGCGCTTTTGGACGCTTTTAAGCGTGACGAATCGTCATTGTAGGCCTGAACTCTGGCCTGTGACGTGGCAACCTGTTAAGAGTGGAAACCTATAGCTTGTTGTCACGTCACAGATCTGACGTACAGGAAGCCACAGTCAAGCCTTCCATCCATCCATCTATCCTTCCTTCCATCCATCCATCCATCCATCCTTCCATCCATCCATCCATCCATCCATCCATCCATCCTTCCTTCCATCCATCCATCCATCCATCCATCCTTCTTTCCTTCCTTCCATCCATCCTTCCTTCCATCCATCCATCCATCCATCCTTCCTTCCTTCCTTCCATCCATCCATCCATCCATCCATCCATCCTCCCTCCCTCCATCCATCCATTCATCCATCCATCCATCCATCCTTCCTTACTTCCATCCATCCATCCATCCATCCATCCATCCATACATCCTTCCTTCCATCCTTCCATCCATCCATCCATCCATCCATCCTTACATCCATCCATCTATCCATCCATCCATCCATCCATCCATCCATCCTTCCTTCCTTCCTTCTTTCCATCCATCCATCCTTACATCCATCCATCCATCCATTCATCCTTCCTTCCTTCCATCCATCCTTCCTTCCATCCATCCTTCCTTCCCTCCTTCCATCCATCCATCCATACTTCCTTCCATCCATCCATCCATCCATCCATCCTTCCATCCATCCATCCTTCCATCCATCCATCCATCCTTCCTTCCTTCCTTCCATCCATCCTTACTTCCTTCCATCCATCCTTCCATCCATCCATCCATCCTTCCTTCCATCCATCCATCCATCCATCCATCCATCCATCCATCCATCCTCCCTCCCTCCATCCATCCATTCATCCATCCATCCATCCATCCTTCCTTACTTCCATCCATCCATCCATCCATCCATCCATTCATCCTTCCTTCCATCCTTCCTTCCTTCCATCCATCCATCCATCCATCCATCTATCCATCCTTCCTTCCTTCCTTCCTTCCATCCTTCCTTCCTTCCATCCATCCATCCATCCATCCATCCATCTATCCATCCTTCCTTCCTTCCTTCCATCCATCCTGCCTTCCATCCATCCATCCTTCCTTCCTTCCATCCATCTATCCATACATACTTCCTTCCATCCATCCATCCTTCCTTGCATCCATACATCTATCCATCCATCCATCCATCCTTCCTTCCATCCATCCATCCATCCTTCGATCCATCCTTCCATTCTTTCTTCCATCCATCCATCCATCCTTCCTTCCTTCCATCCATCCATCCATCCATCCATACTTCCATCCATCCATCCATCCTTCCATCCATTATTCCATCCATCCTTCTATCCATCCATCCATCCATCCTTCCTTTCATCAATCCATCCATACTTCCATCCATTCATCCATCCATCCATCCGTCCATCCTTCCTTCCATCCATCCATCCATCCATCCTTCGATCCATCCTTCGATCCATCCTTCCATTCTTTCTCCCATCCATCCATCCATCCATACTTCCATCCATCCATCCATCCATCCTTCCATCCATCCTTCCATCCATCGTTCTATCCATCCATCCATCCATCCTTCCTTTCATCAATCCATCCATCCTTCCATCCATCCATCCATCCATCCATCCGTCCTTCCTTCCTTCCATCCATCCATCCATCCATCCATACTTCCATCCATCCATCCATCCATCCTTCCATCCAACCTTCCATCCATCCTTCTATCCATCCATCCATCCATCCATCCATCCATCTATCCTTCCTTTCATCCATCCATCCTTCCTTCCATCCATTCTTCCTTCCCTACTTCCATCCATCCGTCCATACTTCCTTCCATCCATCCATCCATCCATCCTTCCTTCCATCCATCCATCCATCCTTCCATCCATCCATCCATCCATCCTTCCTTCCTTCCTTCCTTCCATCCATCCATACTTCCTTCCATCCATCCTTCCATCCATCCATTTATCCCAGTGGCGCTACAGCCCATGAAGGGCTCTGGCCTTTTTCAGTACATCCTTCCATTCAGATCTCTTTTGAATCTTTTGTCTTCATGCCTGAACCCCAAGCTGCTGTAGATCTGCCTCCACATCATCAATCCATCATACTGCAGATCTGCCCTTGGATCGCTTGCCTTTTGGTTTTCGCCAGTATACGATTTTTGTTCATCTGTTCTCCGACATACTTTCAAGGTGGTGACCAGCCCAACGTACCTAGTCTGTTTTTTTTTTAAATTTCCGTCACTATCTGCGGGTCTTCATACAATTGATATATCTCATGTCTAGTGCGTGTCCTTTATCCAGTTTCCTCTTGTATAGCACCAAAGATTTTGCATATTTTTTTCTTTCCCAAGAATTTAGTAGATTTTCGGTTGCCTTTCTCATGGGCCATGGCTCACTTGCATGCACAGCTGCTTTGTTTTTCTTTGTATTGAAGACAACTTTACATATATATATATATTAAAAGTACTAAAGGTTCAGTGGAGAGTATGTGCTAACATGTCAATATCGTTAAGATGTTGCTGAAAAATTGTTTAAAAAGTGTATATGCCTATATTCAACTGTGTTACTGATTGCATCACTAATGAAGAGAGAGGTTGGAAGAAATATAATGTATTTCTGTACAAATTTTGGAGACGCGGTGGCTGAGTGGTAAAGCACTTGGCTTCTGTACCGAGGTCCCGGGTTCGAACTCTGGTGAAGAGTGCGATTTTTTAACTCTGGGATATTGGGGGCCTCTAATGGGAACCTGACAAAGTTAAGGCGGTCGGTCGATGTGCTGGCCACATGACACCCTCGTAAAATAGTAGACCAAAGAAACAGATGACATTTTATATCATCTGACCTATAGATCGTAAGGTATGAAAGGGGAACTGTACAAATTGTGCCCGAGAAATGGTAGGGAAGGGTGTTTTATCATATCAGATATTTAGACAGAAGTAACAAGCCCCCCCCCCCCCCCAGCAAGATTAGTTGGTGAATAAAAACATATTTCCCCAAACGTACAAGAGAGAAATGTAGGTCTGAAGTCGTGATCAAGTTACACAGCAACAGCAGTGTTTCTCAATCTTTTACCAGTGGCGCCTACCCTAAACAAAGAAAAAAATGTGTTTGGGGGAGCGCTGAAAGCTTCCATAGTGGGGTCCAGGAGGGTTTTAAAAATGGAAAATATAATGAAAATGAAAAGATTGACAGGCCTTCTTTTGACCAACTATTGGGAGGCGCACCACAGTTTGAGAAAGCCTATTAAAATGAATCAAATAAACCCACTTCAATCCAGATATAATTTGCGTGTAACGAAAAGGTTACTTAGTATTCTGTAATTTAGTGAGATAGTTGGACAGAGTCAAAGCTCTAAAAAAACAAAAGGACAACTCTTTTTGAGCTAGTAGAATGAGTTTTTAGGCCAGCACAAACGACCAACCGCCTTTACTTTTCCCCAAATAATGTCAGGTACCCATTAGAGCTGGGTGGGCTCAGAGGAGCCCAAGGATCCCGAAATTAAAAATCCTAGTCTTCACCAGGATTCGAACCCGGGACCCCGGTTCAGAAGCCAAGCGCTTTACCGTTCGGCCACCGCGCCTCAAATGATAATAAAGATTACTATTTTATTATTTATTTTATTATTTACATTTATTATTATGTCAAAAACGAACGAGTGATCATTCTCTGGCTCTGCCAGGGTCGAGTTTCGTTAAAGAGAAACAAAATTCATCGTAGTTCCTTTAACAGTTTCCACTGAGGAATTTCTGGTGATGTGGCAGGTCTGCAGCAGTACCGCCCTCTGACAGGCATCGAGGATGTTCCTAGGAATGTTAAGGGTCTTGAAAGTTTCTGTGATGTCATTTGTTATTATCTCCTCCGTTGATATAACAATTGGGTATATTGTTGTTTTAGATAACTTCCATAAACGCCTAATATCCAAGCCTAGTTTCCCATATTTTCGTTGCTTTTCCAACTTATTTTTTCTTAAATTAGGAGATAGTGGTACGTCGATGTCAATAACGGTAGCGGCTTTTTCTTTTTTATTGATGAGCAGCAAATCAGGGCGATTAAAATCTACCGTTTTGACGGTCAATCACTATCTCAGTACAGCAGATGATCAGTACACTCGAGAACGTCTTGTGGTGAGTATTTGTAATAAGGCGGAGTATCCTACCGATTAAATTGTGTGTCAAAGCCAAATGCTGGTGTATTAGCTTTGTAACTTGGTTATGGCGACCTTGGTAGGCTGATTCTGAAAGTGCTGAGCATCCTGCCATTATATGTTCAATTCACTTGTTTCTGCATATTTTAATTAGCAATGCAGAATATATAGATCTATAAAGGCCTAAATTTAACGTGGTATTGCTACATTACAAAGGAAGAGGGCGTTGGAAACTTGTTGAGAATGATAATTTAGATGTTAACACATTGCGGTTTCCCTTTAAATACGACCATGAATCACTGAAAAGCTTCACAAACACAGGGGAAAAAAAGTAAATGGGTTAGGACTTAAAAATAATGTTTTTTTCTTCAACCTAGCTAGAATCCAATCCTATTTATTGTTCACCTTGTTCTGAAAGAACGTGACGTCACCAGACAATGGGGGATTGGTTCCGGTTCAAAGTTCAAACTTGGCCGTCGTATGTAAGCCACAGACTGCTACCATATAAATTTAGTACTGTTCTCAGACGACAATAGTACAGTCTGATTAACGCAATAAAAATGCAAATTAGCCTTTCTTCTGGTGTCAGTGAGATTGTGTATTGTGTATATGTAGACTTGTAATGCATGCACCCATGACATAGATGTTATTTTAAGAGGGTGACTACATTTAAAAAAAGACGAGCCACGCATGCAGATTTGGTGGCGGAAACAAGCAGATTTTGATTGAATTCGGTCATGTGACTCAATTTCTGTTTTATCCAGTAATCTAATACTGGGTGACCGGATGGTTGCCTTTTCGTAATATGTGGGCTTTCGTTTGGTGTTCTCGTTGATCCTGGGTTTGAACGTTGCACGCTGCCACCTCCCTGTTGTCCTGCTGGAGTTTCGGGCTAATATGTAACTGTGCTCAAAATTTGATGAAGTATCCTAAACTTGTAAAAATTTTAACTAATATTTAATTCTTTTCTATTGAAAACCTGTAGAAATTTATAAATACAAATTATGTTTATTGAAATCCCTCTATTCCCTTTGCAAATTCATGGACTAAACCTTGGTGGAAAAACCTGGACACACATCTCGATAACGGCTCTAACGATTTTCCTAGAAATTTGCTAGTTGGTGTATTTCTTTGGGAAAAGAATTACAAGCCATTAGACCACTCTAGGAAAACCCAAGATTGACCGTTATATTTTTCGAAGTATAAAAAAAAATAATTTCGCTTTGGCTAGAGGACTAGTCAATCTTTATCTTGAATAGATTCCGTCTTTGGGTGTTTCCGTATCTAGGCCCTACTTATTATAAAGAGTTTAAAAATGCATCGACGTTAAGAAACCTTTTGCGCACCATCATCGAAGTCTAGATCATAGACATACATAAATATAGACTGGAAAAAGGAAATTAACTTCATGTTACTTGAAAACATGTATATCTATTGTTGTCGGATTTCCGAATTCTGAAAAGTTGCATGATCTTCAGTCTTAGAGATTAAACAAAACTATACTGCTCATAAATGCTGTATAATAAAGTACACAAAATTGAAAGTAACAAAATTTTCGTTTCATAAAACTCTTTTATCGGCCAGTCTATATTTATTTATGTCTATGGTCTAGATCTATAGGCCCATCATTGGAATTTTATAGACTAACTTTGAGTTGATTTATACATACGCTTAAAATTTTTTTACGTGGAGATGGGGGACAAGGGCGAGGTAGAACAATTTTGCATTATTGTTTACATTATTTAGTTAGTAAGAGTATGATACCACTTATGAAACAGTTTTCAGCTTCATAAAGGAGGTATTGTCCTTTTTTAAACAGTACAATGGTTATTGCAGAATTCAAGCAGTCTTTGTCCGTTCTCATTCATTCTTTCCGATTCCAAAAAGCCCAAGGCAGTCTGGCCAGGTAGTGTGATCTGATCCTACTCTGGCATTGAAACAGTACGAAATCATATATTACACTTTTTTTTTGTTGAAAAGTAGAAATTTACTATTTTTTACTTTTACCATCCTTTATTTGTTGGACCGTTGGGGCACCATGCAAGATTTGTCGACCGTCTTTCTCCATTCCTCTCTGTCTTTTGCCTTAGATAGATTCTCTATCAATGGCAGGGCCGTCCATTCTTTTATGTTGTCTTCCCATCGCTTTCTGTCTGCCTCTTCTTCTTTCTCCTGGTACTGTTCCCTGAAGGAACGTCTTTGCGAGCTCTAAAGACCTTGTAATATGGCCAGAGATTTTAAGCTTGCGTTTGTTTTTTTTACGATAATTAGCAGGTCATGATGGGGTCCAATCGCTGTAGTAACCCTGTCTCTAATCTCTTCGTTTGTGAAGCAGTCTTTAAATATATATAAATATGAATGTAAAGCTACTAAATACGCCTGCAGATTGATTAAATCAGCTGGCTGGAGTTATACCGAATAACACAAAGACATTTTTTTAGGGTTGACGAATATAATAAATAGCTACTCCCCTGTCAACAGTGGTGTTATCATGTATCCGTGGGACCCCGTGGGCCCGAGGAGTAGAATATGATGAAAGTTGACCTATATAAAATTTGTTCAAACAAACAAAAAAGAAAGACAAGATATCGCCAATGATTAACTATACTACTTTGCGAAGTTGCTAGGCACACTAGACTATTCACACTTTCCCTATTAAAAGTGGTTCTCAACCTGTGGACTGCGATTTTGGTGGAGGTCTAATGACGATTTGCCAGAAATCTCCTAAGACCATCGGAAGTATGTGGGAAAATCGTCTAATCAACTTTGGAAGTATGGGTTGTTTTTTTTTAATCTTCATAACGTTGTTCATTGTTAGGTTGTTTTTTTTGTTTTTTTTACTATAATTATCATTCGTGGATAGATTTTGCATTTAACTGAATCAGAATAATTTTGAACATATTATTGCCACAGCAGTTTAAACTAGTGGCCATCAAACGCCGTCACGTAACATAGCTATTGCGGGAAGATAAATTTTGTGAAGATTGAAGCGACTCGTGACGTTATTGAAAAGCACTTCCGTTTCCTAGTTTCTCGACAACACAGGCAAAGTATCGTTGGTCAGTTCTAACGTGAAAAGCGCTGGGATGGACCTCATTTACCGATCGTAAACAAACAACGTTGAGCTGCGTGCTTCTCAATCTCTTCTATACAAATTACGATCTACATTTAATCAATAATGTTTATCACGAGTACGTATTTTTTTATTGTTTTATCAATATTATCACGTGACCGTTCATTTTGGTGAATGAGGTCCATTCATAAAGCGCTGGTTGTGAGTGTGTTTATGTTTCGTTTGTGAATGATGTTCGTATTTGCGTCTATATTGCTAATGTAGTTACGCTGAGGTGGTCAACTGTAGTCAAAATGAATTTTCATTTGATTCGACCAAAAAAATTATCTTATCTTATTATCTCATTATCTTATTATCTTAAAACTTTGGTCTATGAATAAATACAATTATACGAATGAGAGTCGTCACAATAAGGAAATGTATTAGATGAGTCGCTGGATTGTTAAGGTCGAGAACCGCTGCTCTTTAACACTACAAAGAGTATACCAACAAACGTAAGTAGAGATTCTTAGTACGTACGTGTTGACCCAACAAATGTGTCAGATTTACCCTTTAGAAACCCCAAACTTTTAGGAGTCGGTGACATACAACTATTTAAGCCTTTGACTAAAAGCTTGAAAGTTAAGGAAGATCGCAGCATTTCACGTGATGCGTAGACCCAGCGGTGATCTAGATGCAAAAGTAAACAAGCTGGAAGATGTATAGAATGGTTCAAAGAAATACTTAGGGAGTCTAAAAAGGCTAGGGCTTATGATGCTCATTGAAACCAACTAAAACCAGCAAGCCAAGTCGCCACAGCCTGTATAGCAGTGACACAGCCGCACAGCAACCACAGATAATTACATCGTAGCCTACACCTCCCGCCCCAGAAAGACGACGGAGGATAGCGGCTGATAGGGTTTGAGTCCGGAAACATCGAGACCATAGAACTACAGTCCAAAGCGCATACCACTCGACCGGGCAGCCATCTTTCTGTCAATGAAATGATACCTACTGGATAAATTCATTTTCTTTTTTTCACACTCAGCCTAAGAAGAAAGGAACGATCAAAGACTGAAATGAACTCCAATTGGTGACAAGGCAGGGAGACCTAGGTCTCCCGTAGTGCCCTGGTAAGAAACTCTGCTGTGTGGCGTAGTGCCTCATAGCTTCCATACAAATTAAGTGTACCACTGGATACGTCTCCCCGGAGCTGCGGACACTCTTGCAAAACGAACGATCATAGACTCGACCCTGGGCCCACGACCCTGGGCCCACATTGCTACCATGCTGTTCTGTTTTAGCAGACAATATTAGACGCAGTTTTCATAACAATAATTTAGTTTTCCCTGAGTTGTCTATGGAAAACAAAATATAGACACTACTTGCCACTATTCCGTGCTTGCAAACCCCATTAACCTTGTAATATGTATAGAGAGACTCATATAGATCTTGCTCTCTACAGACCAGAATCCTTAATGATCACTGGTGCTGTACTGATAAAAACATTTAGAGATTTGCGGTAGCTGGAGATATGAGACTTTTTTTTATTTGTCCCCGGTAAATCCAATGGCAACAAAAACAAATATCTCTGCTTGAACTTTTCAAGTGGACAGTCATGCATAAAACATGACAAAAACCTCGGACAGTTCCTTTTCTTCACTAGCGGATACATTCAGTCGCTAAACACTGCATTTAGACATGAAATAATAGTATGATGATAAGACACACCAAGGGAGTTAACCTCAACAAAAAAACACGAAAATATTGAGTTCTTGTTTTATGGGGTTTTTTTTAGTAGGTCTGATTGTGTTGTGGATTACAGACAATTTGATTATTCTTTTCAATTGTCAACTTGATTTATTACAACATAAAATAATAGACGGGCCAGCAACTGAAAGAGGTTCTATCCAAGGCAAAGAGGAGGATTGGAGAAAGACGGTCGACAAATCCAAAAGACTAAAGGAAAGGGTTAGGGTAAATTTAAAAATCAAGATAAAAAGGATAGGGGTCTCTACTATTTGTTTCATCCCACCCGAGATTAAAAACCGAAAAATAATTAGATTTATTGCTCTAAAACAAAACAAAAAAGGGGTGGCAAACAACTGCATAGATAAATTTCCCCATGTTATTGTTAGGGATGCTTTTACAAAGGGAGTGCGAGATGCTGATCTTAAGGAGGCAATCCAAATCAGCGGATAACGAAGATTCAGTTAGGCACTTATCTAGACAGCTAGAGATTCGGCCATGGGCACACACTATAGCAGACGATAGATGTACGGGAGGAGGATGATACCGACACTTTCGGGTCACGGAGGTCTCGATCATACACAGCTGGTCCAAATAGCGGTTGAGAAGCAATAGATGAATGTTGACACCTGTAGGAGAATTTTACAAAGCTGGTTCGAAGCTAAGACTAGAGACGTGCGGCGTCAAAAACTTACCTGTATGAGGCAAGACAGAGCCCCATTAACCACAAGGAAACGAATTAAAAGGCACCATCTTGATTTACCTGACATGAAAGAGAGCAGATGGCCGTAAGCTTTTCGGAACAAACAGCTGGAGATCAATTACAAAGACCCGCGGGATAGACATTTGAAACCAAAAATAACCCACTGCCGAGGACAGGCGTACAAGTCGAAAAAAAAATTTCCAAATCGACCACTAACAGACAATAGTTAAGTCTGCGCTGCAAATGGCAAAATATGTAGGTCACAGCTGGGGCTGCGTGGCCACGTGAAATACTGCACGCCTTATTAATCCTGGAACTCGAAGCTTTTATTATATTATAAATCTACGTAGAGTAAATTCTGCTGGACCAAAGTGGACACAAGTAAAACGTTAGGGCCACGACTTATAACGAAAACATTTCTTCGGTCCAGCGCCAATATCTCCTATGAATGTCTCATTGGCGTAGCCTGGATTCTTTCTGGAGGGGGGGGGGATCTTAAAGGGATGGGGGCTACGTATTTTAAAACGTTTTTCTGCACATTTAATGTTTCGTTTATTAGATCCTGAGATACTTACCGATACGCATTATCCAAGAGTTGTCCGAAAGATTACAAAAAGTATTATCTTCAGCACTTCCTAACGGAGCCCAACTCCTGGTAGGAAACCAGTTCAATGTATGAAACACATATTTTTGTGGTGGATGGGTGGGTGGAGGGGGGTTGAACCTCAACTCCATCCGATACGTCTCCGAAGAAATTTTGTGACTTGTTTTGTTTGTTTTTTTCGTTGGTTGACATTAATTTCAACAACTGGTCGGAAAATTAATGTTTAAAATATTTTAAGGGAAACCCCCCCCCTTTTTTTCCCTTTTATTGAATACGCTCATGAAATTTGGTAACTGTAGTTTTTGCTTTCGTTGGGAGGTTCAAACCTCTAAACGGCTATGGAATTAGGCAACTGTTGTTTGGCTTGTATTGGTTTAGTCCCTTCGCTCACGGCTACGCCCCTGGAAACTTTATAGTCTTTTTTTTTTTTAACAGGATTCCTTATTTTACCCCGCTCAGGATACGGACCATTTATCAGGTTACCATGTAAATACGTCAGGGTCATTCTTTAAACGATAGAATGGGGGGGGGGGAAGTCTATTTATATATAAGAGTAAATATTGAAACCTTTGCTCTTCCCACCACACACCCACTCACACAAACTAAACGCACACACACACACACTCACACAAACTTACCTCACACACATCCTCCTCACGTGGTAATGAAAAATGAAACTCTGGACTATTAGCTATTTCCTGATTGGTCGATATCTTTATTTTGGGTTATTGTCCCCCCAGCGCTCTCTGGCTCCACATACTGAAGGATAGTCGTTTGCGAGTGTTTTGATTTTCAGCCCTAGGTGACCCTTTCTGTCAGACCAGACATGTTGAAGATTGGGCAGTAGTTTTTTTTTCTTCGTCTGAGTTTGCTCTTGATGAAGACGTATTAACAAAGACGTCATGATGAAATCTTGATAAAGACGTCTTGATGTAATCTTGATAAAGACGTCTGGATGAAATCTTGATAAAGACGTCTTGATGAAATCTTGATAAAGACGTCTGGATGAAATCTTGATAGAGACGTGATGACATTTTGATAAAGACATTTTGATTTACTATTGACAGAGGTCCTGGGTCTGGAATCTTGGTGAAGACTGGGATTTTGAATTTCATAATCCTTAAGGCGTCTCTGAGTCCACCCATCCCTAATGGGTACCTGACATTGGGGAAAAGTAAAGACGGTTGGTTCTAATGCTCGCCACAACACACCCTCATTAACCGTGGGCCAGAGATCGCAAGGTCTGAGGTGGAGCTATATTTACAATATCTTTGGGATCCAAGTTTACGTAATGAATGTTTGATTTGTAAAGTATTTGGTATTAACCCTACATGATATAGTTCTATCTGAAGGTAGAAGTAGCGAGGGCACTGGCTCACCCTGCAAGCAATAAGGAAGAATCGCGTCTAGATCTAGAGTTTCATGTACGTGTATCAGTTGGTCACCAACAAGATTAATTGTATCACTCCGCCAATTGGCGCCAATACAGTTACAATAAAAATAAAATAATATTAAAGAATGTGAATTAAAACTTATACAACATATATTTTAAATTTATTAACTGTACATTATGATGGGTCCTATTCAGTAGAGTTATGACGTGCAATGCGTACTCTTTACTTATCCCTGGGGGTACGCGTAACCTTCTTTGGCAAACACTGTTCTAGAATATTCATCATTTTAACTCAAACATTAAATAACAAGATTAGAAAGAGAGTTTGTGTTTTAAATAAACTCAGAGGTGGCCCCCAACAGGTTTGTCCATGAAACTGCAGTTTGGCTAGTAATGAAGACGCTGCAATCACCAACAACCTTTACCCACAATCGTCTTTCCCTCCACACAAAATGAAAGGTTGGCGTTTCTACTCTTTGGAAGAGTTTGTTCCCTTTTGTCGTATGCTAGAAAGTCATAAGTTCCTACAGTTAGTAGCATCAGTTTATGCATACGAAATTCATATTTCACAAATAGGTAAAAGTATATGCATACAAATTGTATTCTTTGTTTTTTAAGCAAAAAAAAACAACAACAAACGAATTATAAAGTAATGAAAGTAATGGTAGTTACTTTAAGAAACAGAAGTAATCATCTGGATTTCATCGCCACATTTATGAATTTAAAGACCGCACAAACCAAGAGATTAGAGACAGGGTTACTGCAGCCATTGGACCCCCATGATGACCTGCTAACTATCGTAAAAAAAAAAACGCTAAGCTAAAAATCTATGGCCGTATTACAAGATCTTTGGGTCTCGCAAAGACCATCCTTCAAGGAACAGCACCAGGAAAAAGAAGAAGAGACAGACCGAGAAAGTGATGGGAAGACAACATAAAAGAATGGACGGCCCTGCCATTGATAGAGAATCTATCTAAGGCAAAAGACAGAGAGGAATGGAGAAAGACGGTCGAGGAATCTTGCATGGCGCCCCAATGGTCCAATAGACTAAGGGATAGGTAAAGGTAAAAAATTTTCATTTGTCAAAAGAATGTTATACGATTATAGAGTCTCCTTTTCAGATCTTACAATCCATGGGACAGATGATGTTAAGGTCATCTGTTTCTTTGGCCAACGGTTAAAGCGCAGGGTTTCATGTGGTCAGCACAATGACCAACCGCCTTTCTCTCTCTCTCTCTCTGTATATATATATATGTTTTTTATAAATGTTTTGATTTTTTCATGAATATATAATAAGTAATAGTAGGGGCCCTGGGGAACTTTCGAATTTTGACACCCCCCTCCACCCTAGATACGCCACTGTTCTTAATATGAGTGCATATAATACTTTATTTCTAAATTTGAAACACAAATGAGTGTTTTAGATTTGTGGAGAGTGAGATAAACGAATAGTGACACCTATCCTGGTACTTGTAATTAATAAACTACTATCTATTTACACTTTTCAAACGTGCATAAGCCTATGTATTTTATTGGTATACCTAGACAATTTAAAACTATTAACAGTTGACAGAAAACTTCAATTACAAACTTCGTATCAATTTACTGTCTGTCTGTGCCATGTTTCGTATACCACATTCCTTTCACCAGACGTTGTGTCATGTCTTTAACAAATTGTCTTTCCTTGAGCTATTTTAAAATTAAATGAGCCTTTTTTTTTTCCTTACATGATTAAGTGAGATGCTTTATAAGCGTACACATATTTGCCTTATAAGCCAAATACATCTCATTTGTAGATTCTAGGAATCCATGCTTAAAAACGTGACGAAAAACTAAAGAATTATCTCCCCTCTTTTCCAGACTTATAATAACGTCAACCAAAAGTTATGCTAAACAGGTTCATAACAATGTTAAAAATGTGAAGACTCAAAAACAGTTAAATTTGGCACGGTCTATTCCAGTGATTGGCAAAATACGTACCGCTGGCCATGTCCGGCCTCATGAAAGGTTTAATCCGGCCTGCGACATGTTTTTGATAAATGTTTTGATTTTTTTATATAAATATATATAAGTTTGGGCACGGGGGAACTTTCGAATTTTGACACACACACCCTTTTTGGCCCCACCCTAGATACGCCACTGTTCTTAATATGAAGGCATGTAATATTTTATCAGGGGCGTAGCTAGAAATTTTCCATCCTTTGGGGGGCCCGGGGGGCCTGACCGGTTTGGGAGCCCCTTTTTTTTGCGAAATAATTAATTTCTAATGTAAACAACGTCTGTTTTTGATTTGCAAAGAATAAAATTAAGAAATAGTGACAGCAGGCCTGGTACTTGTAATAATTAAACTGCTATGTATTAATCCTCTTAAAACATGTATAAATGTTCCGAATCAGACTTTTAGAGGAGTTTGTGGAAAGTTTTCCGCATGTAATATATCATGGTCAAATATTATGCGCAATGTTTATATCATAATATTTTATGATCAGCTTACAAAAAAACTATGCCAGAAATAAATTGAAGTTTGCTATTAATAATAACTCCGTCCGAAGCTGAACTAAATTAAAAAGAACTATTAGCAAAAAAAAAAAAGGCACGGTGGCTGAGTGATAAAGCGCTTGGATTCCGAACCAGGGGTCCTGAGTTCGAATTTCGGTGAAGACGGGGATTTTTACTTTCGGCATCTTTAGGGCGCCTCTGAGTCCACCCAGCTCTAACATTAGTCGGTGAAAAGTAAAGGCGGTTGGTCGTTGTGCTGGCCAAATGACACCCTTCTTAACCGTAGGCCACAGAAACAGATGACCTTTACATCATCTGCCCTATACACCACAAGGTCTGAAAGGGGAACTTTACTTTACATTAGCAAAAAAACTCTTTGCATTAGTTAAATAGTGCTAATCATTAAATCGGATTCTAAATTTTTTTTATTTATAAATAAAATAACAATGGCCCGCCAAAATTTTTTATTTAGTTATTTGGCCCACTCCTGAAAAAGGTTGCCCATCCATGGTCTACACAGAAAGCGTTAACTTCGTAAAGAGAGCTGTTTACATTTTCAGATTTTTTATTTCATTTTTTTTCATATTTCTTCTGAATTGTATAAGAATTTTGGCATCTTTATCTGTATCCATGGATACAAAAACAATTGATAATAATAATTTAATTTATACAGCACTGTAAACAAACAAAATGTAGGCTCAAGGCGCTGTGATAACATTACAAACATCAACACGCGAGCTAAAGTGACAAGCAAATCTAAAAATGTTTTGAACAGATAGGTCTTAATGTTCTTCTTGAATGTAGTGGAGCGTGCTGTCTGTCTGAGTGTTGTTAATGTTAGTAAGAAAAGGACAAAGTTCACACGCCTAAATTGGTTAGAATGACGTCTTGATCTATAGAGAATACATAGTATTGGTCAAGGGGCTTTGGTGGGAGCGAGTAGGGAGAAACTGGAAGAGGTACCGCGCCCGAGCGACACCATGGTTGAGAAACTGTCGTGTCAACTTCACCCTCTTGTAAATACGAGGGATTTCTGCCACAAATTCTAATGTACCGATATTATCCTTCCAAGAATGGCTGCCTGGTCGTGCAGTTTGCGCGCTAGACTGTCGTTTAGATTTATTGATGTCCCCGTGTTCAAACCCTGCCCGCTCCCATCCCCCATCGTCCAGCGGGAGGTTTGGACTAAGAAGTAATTATCTGTAACTCTGAAGGAACATCCGAAACATGTAAAACATTGTACATTTTACAGAATGAAATATAGTGTTGTGAATTTGCCTCATTATGTAGTAATTTAAAATAACAATAAAGTCACGTAGTATACTCGTCAAGATTGCCAGGGAAATGTTAACATGATTCTGTGTTGTTTTTTTAAATATATTGGCTTCTGATAGTTTCGAGTGTCTACACCATGTGTGGTATTGTGTGTCTCAAGGGACTAACTTCTAATATGACTAAAGAGGTCAATCCTTAATACACAGCTGTGGTCACAGGTTGGGCATCTTTATCAAGAGGCCCGAACAAGACTCAAGCTCCGAAACCATTCCTATAGAACAAAAACTATAAGGAGAACTGCCTGATCTGGAAACCACTGCGCGGTTCATCTCAGATCTAGGATTACTGATCTGAACTGCCTGATCTGGAAACCCACTGCGCAGTTGATCTCAGATATAGGATTACTGGTCTGAACTGCCTGATCTGGAAACCACTGCGCAGTTCATCTCAGATATAGGAGATGATGGAGCCAAGATAACAATAAATGGTCAACAATTCCCAGTGGTTGGCCTTTTGTGGTTACTTGAGGGTTGCTCTGAACTTGTGTTTTGGTCTTCCTTTGACTAATATTTAAGCTTAATGTCTAGCATGCAGCAGATAGTTTGACATCCAGGGTCTGAAGCTGAGTAGCAGATTTAGCAACAATAGCTGCATCATCAGCGTGGAGTTCACTAATTAGTGACTTTCTAATTTTTTTCTTTTTAGCCCTCAAACTGGATACATTGAAAAGTTTTCCAGAGGATCTTGTATAAATAAATGCACCCTTGTTGATGTCGCTGAGTAGGTAAGGGAGATAATTAAAGCTAAAAAAATAATATTACCACCTTTATAGCCATCTCTGTATATACTTAAACATTTATTTCCCTTTTCTGTCAAAAAAATTAATGAATTATTACTAATAAATAAATTAATTGTTTATTTTTTTTATTGATTTCATATCTAGTCAAGTACAGTTGAACAAATATTGTATACAAAGTTCCACATACTATATAAATTATCTTGATATACAGTTTATAAATAGAACAGTTTGTTTCGAGAACAAGACTACCGTGGTATCAGTCAATCGAGTGAATAACTTTCAATTTTCATGTCAAGTCTACTGATGTGAATATATTATTGACTTTGAATTTATTGAAGCAAAGCGTTTCTGCTCTCTCTCTCTCTCTCTCTCTCTCTGTCTTTTTTTATTATTTCATTTCGAAAGCAGGAAGTCAGTTGGTTCTCCGTCGGTACAAGATTCACCGCCATATAATCGAATTGCGCGTCATCAGATTTAGCTATACCCAACCAACCCCTCCCTGATGATAATCTATAACAAGCTATAAAAACAAGTACATATAGAACATAATCAAGAAGCCAATGATCCGTGACATAGTATTGTCACAGAACAGTGCCACCGGAACTAATTGAAATCACCTATTACAATAAAAGGAAGGGGGGGGGGCGGTAACTAAAAGGTTAAGAGCTTGGCTTCCGAAGATGGGTTCCTGGGTTCGAATCTCCGTGAAGACTGGGATTTTGTATTTCGGGATTTTTAGGGCGCCCCTGAGCCCACCCAACTCTAATGGGTACCTGACTTTAGTTGGTGAAAGTAAAGGTGGTTGGTCGTTGTGCTGACCACATAACACCCTGCTCGTTAACCGTTGGCCATAGAAACAGATGACCTTAACAACATTTGCCCTATAGAATGCAAGCTCTGAAAGGGGAACTTTACTTTTACTAGTTTAGATCTTTTACAAATTTAATTAAATGACTGATCCAAATTAGTAGATACTCTACTCTAAAAGGTTTTATATAACCTTTTTTCAAAAGTATTTTTCTATTTTGCTTTGCTAAATTTGTTAAATGAGGGAAGCGTGGTCGAGAGGCAAAGTGCGCTTCAACTTGGCTTGGCTACCTAGAAGGGGGCTCGAGGTTCGACACCCGACTCGGGCAGAGTTGTGTTTACTGAGCGCCTAAAGGCAGCATGGAAAAGCAACTAGTAGATACCCCCTCCTTCCCCCCCCCTCCCCACTGGTCCACAAATGAGATTAGACCAAAGCATGCTATAAGCATGAAAGTAGCGCTATATAGAAGCCATAATAATAATAATAATAATAATAATTTTTTAAAACTCTTTGAGATTCCTTCTTCAGTGAATTTACGATAGATAGTTGTGAGTAGGTTAATGGGTTCAAGAGACACACTACGTCTAAGAGGCTGCAGCAGTTCTAAAAATAAATTTAAAAAAAAGGAACGATGTTTTAAAAACAGGAACACACTTTGAACCAAGCTTTTTGTTTATTTTCGTTCCGGGTATGTGTTAATAAGCTTCATTTTTAAAGGAACATCTGAAAGTTGCAGATTTCTGTCGTTTGTTTTTTCAATTTCATTTTATTTTTCCTAAGCTTATATTAACTCTGTCTGTCTGTCTGGATGAAATCTTGTACACGTTATTTCTCCGAGGAAAAATTGCGAATCGATGAGAAATCTTATTGTTGTAGTGTTATCTCATATCAGGAACGTAGCTATTTAATTGTCAGTACAGCTTTTAATTGTAATTATAATTTAATTATAATCTAACTTGTTAAACTTGGCCTCAGTGGCGTAGCTAGGAATTTGCCATCATTTAGGCTTGACCTCTTTGGGGGCCCCTGCATTTTGTGTAATATTTAATATTTAATGTAAAAAACACTAATTTGGGGGCTCTTGTCAAGTGGGGGCAGGGGAGATTTTCCTATTCTCCCCCTTCCTCCCCCAACCTAGCTACGCCTCTGCTTGGCCTATGTCGACTAACTAAACGGTGGATTTTAATCGCCTTTATATACTGTGTATTGACTAAAAAGAAAGAACCGCTACCCTTATTGACATCGCCGTGCATTATCTCTAAATATAAGAAAAACTGAGTTGGAAAAACAAGAAAATATGGGAACCCAGGCTTGGAGATAAAGCGGTTATGAACATTGTCTAAAACAACAATATACCCCATCGTTATATCGACTAAGGGGATAATGCAACTGACCTCACAGATACCTTCATGATCCATAGCATCCATAAGAAGATTATCATTGCCTGTCAGAAGGCGGTACTGCTGCTGACCTGCCACATCACCAGAAAAGTTCACAGTGGACTAGATTGAACTTTGTTTCTCTCTAACGATCCCCAACCCTGGCAGGGCCAGAGAATGAATACTAGTTCTATAAGATAATTTTTGTGTTTAATTATTTTTTCCTTAATATTATGAAATATGTTCACCAGTTGAATTGCATAAATTAATAATATTAGTAGACTATTTGGCACAATGTTTATCATTGGGTAAAGTAAACAAAATACTATAATTAGTGGTTCCTTTATATTATTCCTCCTTTACGATCTATGAGGAAGATAATGTTAAGTCTTAAAATCGTAAGTTACGAGGCGGTAAAGCGCTTGGCTTTCGAACCAGGGACCCCTGGTTCGAATCCTGGTGAAGACTGGGATTTTTAATTTCGGGATCTTTTAGCGCCTGAGTTCACCCAGCTCTAATGGGTACCTGACATTAGTTGGGGAAAAGTAAAGGCGGTTGGTCGTTGTGCTGGCCAGATGACACCCTCGTAAACCGTAGGCCTCGGAAATAGATGACCTTTACATCATCTACCATATAGACCACAAGACCTAAATGGGGAAATTTACTTACTTTTACTTTACTATTCGAAGAAGATAAGATAAGATCACATTAAACACCTTAATCTCCTTAATTTTCAAAGGCATAAAAAAAGGCGTTGGTTTATTGGTATGTTACACAGGGCCGGTCTTAGGCCACTGCAACCTATGCGGTCGCAGTGTGCCCCACACTTTCATAGGCCCCAGGCTAATTTTAAGTGAAAAATATCAAATTTAACCATTTTAACTTATATATTAGCTAATAAAATTGTTTTCGCGGCCCCTTAATTTTCCAGGGCCTTCTGGAAATCTGTAATTGCAAAATATATCCAAAAGTCCTGGAAATATCCTGAAATTATTAATCTCCTGAAAACTCAAAAATCTCAAGAAAAATAGACAAGATTGTCATTTTGGGGTTCCAATCCTACGAGAGATTAAAAAAAAAAGCATTGTCAGCTTTCATTTAATAAACATTTATTGCAAAGACGAGTTTATTATCTAATACAATATCTTAATTTTGACCCTTTGCTTATCCTTACCCAGACTGGACCCCGCGCGATCCGTTTCAGATAAAGCCCCACAATGGACCTCACTCACCAATCGTAAACAAACAACATTTAGCCGAGTGGTGCTTTATCTCTTCTATATAATTTACGATCTCATGTTTAATTTATGATGGTTGTCACGTGACAGTTTTTTTCCATTGTTTTATCAATAAGATCACGTGACTAAATGTTGTTTGTTTACGATTGGTGAGTGAGGTCCAGTGTTACACATTACCCTACCACTAATTATGTTGTATAGCTCTCCAGAAGAAATCAATGAATATTTCCAATTATTTAAATTTAAATTAAAAAATGTGTCCATAAAAAAAGTTCTCTTCATCACAACCAACTTTCTACTGAGGTTCCTCAACTTGTGACGAACAATGCAATGAATATTTAGTATGTGACTCAGAATTCCAGCATGCAACATGGTTGACCATCGACATTGACCTTTCTTCTTCTTCTTCTTCTTCGTTCTCATTTTACAAGTCGGAGGGTTCAGATCAGTAATCTTATATCTGAGATGAACTGCGCAGTGGTTTCCAGATCAGGAAGGTTTTGTGGCTAAAGTCTTGTTCGGGCCTCTTGACCTTTCAAATGATCTGAAGTTTGAAGACCTCGTTCTCGTTGACCCCATGAGGAGCATGCGCACTTTGTGTGTAGTCCTGGATATGTTTTCTTACAGTACACACAGTATTACTCAATTTCGGTTCAGTCACACTCAACTTACAGGAAGGGACCCAACGCCGTATTCCTGAACTCGGGCCACACGGGTACTCTGCTCCGCCACTGGAAATAACGTGTACAAGATTTGAACCAGGCAGATAGAGTGAGTTTATATAAGCGTTGTAAGAAGTCTCAACAGCTTCTTTGATTCCATTTGCACTTCATTTTATTATTATTATAGCTTTTATATAGCGCTACTTTCATGCTTAGAGCATGCTTAGAGCGCTTTGGTCCAATCTCATTTGTGGACCAGTGGGAGGGGGGAGGGGGTTTTCCGTGCTGCCTTTAGGCGCCCAGTAAACACAACTCTGCCCGAGTCGGGTGTCGAACTACGAGCCCCCTTCTAGGTAGCCAAGTTCAAGCATACTTGGCCTCATGACCACGCTTCCCACCATTTCCATTAGTTCGCAAACATGTACAACCATTAATGTAAACCGAGAGATTATATCTGCATGGGGCGCTTTTAAATCTTATTAATCACCGATACAAGATAGGGACAGTAATTCTCCCTCCTCCCTGTCAAGACTCAAATCAAACGCGTCATCGCCTCCATATGAGAATTTTCGAACTGTCATAATGACATATGAAAAGCTTCTAAACTTTCGGTTCCGGAACAAAAGAAAATTTAGGTCATGCAATTAAGTGTTAGAATACAAGTGCTTCAGGCTCACAAGTCAGCTTTATATTTAGACCAGATGCCTTAAAAATAAGTTCAGGCAATGGGGCTGTTTGTGATATGTTCTATTATTCTACAACTAATATCATCTTTTGCTAGACCGATAGGGCTTGTCCCAGAGTGCCTGCATCAATTTTTTTTACAACGCTCATTGACCCAAGTTAAGTTTCCCCGCTAAGACCTTGCGATCTATGGGGAAGATGTTAAGTCTTAAAATCGTAACTTACAAGGAGGCGCGGTGGCTGAGTTGTAAATTGCTTGGCTTCCAAACCGGGTTCGAATCCTGGTTAAGACTAGCATTTTTAATTTCTGAGTCCATCCAGCTCTAATGGTTACCTACATTAGTTGGGGAAAAGAAAAAGCGGTTGGTAGTTGTGCTTGCCACATGACACCCATAGGCCACAAAAAAAAAAAACAGATGACTTTCACATCATCCGCCCTATACACCACAAGGTCTGAAAGGATAACCTTAAATGACGCATGTCAGAGCCAATCTTAAAATCCGTCTAAATGACAGCCAACCGCTAGCCACCGCAAAACGATATCTGCATCTACTGGGACAGTCATCTGTCTCTATGGCTGAGGGTTAACGTGGATTGTAAGTACGACCAACCTCTTTTATTTTCCCTAACTAATCTAAGGTCTTTTTTTATTATAGCTTTCATATAGCGCTACTTTCATGCATATAGCATGCTCAGAGCGCTTTGGTCCAATCTCATTTGTGGACCAGTGGGGGGGAGGGGTATCAAGGAGTTGGTTTTCCGTACTGCCTTTAGGCGCTCAGTAAACGCAACTCTGCCCGAGTCGGGTGTCGAACCTCGATCAAAGCCCCATTCTAGGTAGCCAAGACAAGCCAAGTTCAAGCGCACTTAGCCTCTCGACCACGCCTCCCACGTCTTTGATATTCTGTCTGTTTGTTCTTCTGAAAGAGTGATGTAAACAGTTCATTCCACATACAGAGACTATTAAAGTGTATGAAAATCAAAAGGAATATTCCCCTTGGAGAGCTTGCGTTCTATAGGGCACGCGATGTAAAGGCCATCTGTTTCTGTGGCCCACGGTTAACTAGGGTGTTATGTGGCCAGCTCAACGACCAATCGCCTTTAATTTTTTTCCCTTTAGAGTTGGTGGACTCAGAGACGTCCTAAAGATCCCAAAATTAAAAATTCCAGTCTTCACCAGGATTTGAACTCGGCAAGGCCGGCATTAGTTAATTGGTGGCCCTGGGAGAAGTAAATTAGGTAGTCCCTAATGAAATAGAAAATAATAGTACGCATCTATATTTTTAAAGATCAAATAAATTCATATAGCGCTATTCCCCCTAGCGTTCCGTATGGCATCTTGAATCCTACTAAAGACTTGGAGCTAGGCTAGTAGACGAGACATAGAGTTCTGCTGCGTTTGAGATTTCATCTAAGTTACGCAATTTATTTATTTTTTAGTCCTTGCGAACCCCAATTAATCACAGGCCCTAGACGGCTGTCCAGTTCACCTATTCCTAAGGCAGGCTTTGAACCCGGGAACCATAGGCTCGGAAGCCAAGCGTCTTACCACTAAGCCGCCGCGCCCCAAAGTGTATTAATATAAAGTGTAAAATTTAAAACGATATTGCAATTTATAATACATGAAAAATGATAGTTCATATGTACACTTTATTTGTATCAAGATTAAAGTTTGTGGTCATTAATGTTTTAGTGTATTTATTCATAGAGATTAAGTGGCAAGACCGCACTACAAACGTCGAACGCCGGTATAGATTATATAGAGGACTTCTTATGGTCCGACAGTTACGCTGGGCAGGGCACGTATCCCCTCTGCGGGACGAACGTTTTGGTGAGCTGAAAGGTGGTCGACATAACAAAAGTGTCCCACGGAAAGGCTTTAAAGACAAGATTAGGCTCCAATTTGCTTTAATTGAGATAGAAGAGAGCTCCTGGTGGCATGCGCTTCAGAACGAGACAGCTGGAGGTCACTTGCAAAGGCCGCGGGATACACATTTGAGACCAAAAACAAATCCGCTGCCGAGGACAGAATTAAAACGGCGAAAAGAAAATCTTAATTGAACACTGGAGGACGATGGTTATGACTGGATGATGCAAAATATGTAGGTCACATCTGAGGCTGCGTATCCACGAGAAGGTTTGCATACCTTAGTAATCTTCGGACAAGTCATATTTATTATATTTATTAAAGTTTGAAACTTTTTTCATCCGTTTCTATTTCATAGGGAGATATTTTAACTTTACTTCACTTTTTTTTTCCGTGAAACTATATTAATAACAACAATTTTAGAAATATATACTTCTGAAAACATCGTCGTATTAATGCAAGCAACGCTCAAAATTATTAATATGCACCTATGATGATAAAGCTAAAATTGAATAGCGCGAATTCTGAGGTTTTCTAATACATTAGACATTCAACAAGTGGATCCAAAATTAATCAACTAACAACCAAAGTAATCAACAAACAACCAAGTCCGGAGACTATCTTCACAAAAGGCAGATCAAGTTTTGTTTGTTTCTTTAATCTTGAACTTTCTATCTACTATAACTTTTTATAATTTAACATTTGCGAAATGTGAGAACTTACAAATAAAATAAGAAAAAAATAAATAAAAAGCTCATAAAAGAGGCAGGAGGGCCCAAAAAAGAGGCATATAAAGCCTAAAAAAGAGGCATAAGGCCCAAGGATGCCTATGATGACAAAACTAAAATTGAATAGCGCAAATTATAAGATTTCCTTAAAAAAAATATAATATAAAAAAGTTAAGATCTAATTTATTGGCCTACTAAAGTTGTCTCAACCTGCGGTTCTTCTACAAAATATTACTACAGTCTCGCAATACTGCTTATTTCACTTTAAATAGAACGCTTTGAGAAACTATAATAATAAAAACAATTTTACTAAAGTATAATATACATATGTATTAAAGACCCCAACAAATATCAGATGTGGCTTTGAGTAGCCATCCACCTGCTTACACTATGTTCTGATGGAGTCACCACGGGTACTCCTGTAAAAAGAAAAAAGTATCCGTTAATGGCAGCTAAATCCTACTCATACCTCGAACATAGCCTCAATGCATTAAAACATAACATTATGAGCCATTTCGAAATTATTGTAATGAATAACTAAACTGAGTATACCATATTAACAAGGGAATATTTTAAAACCAGTAGCTAAAGTGTCACTGTCTTTATTATAATAGCTTTAATTAGCTCTAAAAAAAAACCACATTTATGAGACAATACGCTATCATACTTAATGTCATTGTGAGTCTCTTGTATGCAATCCAAGAAGGCCAGTGGTCGCCAAAACCGTCTGCAAAAAGAAACAAATTACATAATTGAAGTTGACCAAAAGAGTCTCTACTATACATAGCCATTATATGAAAATAAACAGAATGAAAAGCAAAACCACAGCACAATGTTTACTTTACATGTCTTAGTTAAACTGACTGTACATCAAATAAAACCTTGTATCACAAATAGGCTTTTATCAATATAATATTAGTTTCAATAATAGAAAAAAGGTGTCCTTAAAAGAAATTGAAATATACCATTGATGTTAACAAGTCTTTGCTTGGAAAATAAGAGCACATCAGCCTTACAGATTGTATGCAGATCACAAGCCCAAGCTCTCGTCAATAAGAGTATTTCTTAATTTACTCTGGTAAAGTTCAAGCGTGATTGCATAAATATGCGACCCAAATAAGAAATGAAAAAAAACAAAGAACGCAAGTTTCTTCAGTACTATTTCAGGTATTAAAAATCAACTCGAGTCTTGAAAGGGTAATATTTATCGCTAGAGAAGGCTTAATGTATTGTTTTAACTTAGTCTTAATTCTTTATATGCCTCAAAGCACCTCTGCTTGGAAGACTTGAACACAAGTTTCTGTCACTAGGCCAGACAACAACAGGGAGAAATTTAAGGAAAAAAATGTCTGGCTTATACCTGGGATTGGCTTGGAGTAAAAGTCAACCGACATACATTACTTAACTTTAAAATACTTTCGTCTAGTCCTTGAATGTCACCAAACGTTTGGCTTTGATTGTAACAAAATAATTAAAGTACAACTATGAAACACAAGCTATGAACCTGAAATCCTGGGTTGTAATTTCGACGAAGACTCGGATTTTAAATTAATAAGCATTTAGAGCTCCCCTGAATCCACCCAACTCAAATGGGTACCTGACTTTAGTTGGGGAAAGTAAAGGCGGTTGGTCGTTGTGCTGGCCACATGACACCCTGCTCATTTATCATTTGCAAAAGAAACAGATGACCTTAACATCATCTGCCTTATAAATCGCAAGGTCTGAAAGGGAAACTTTAATTTAACTATGAACCATGAACTATGAACAATTTCGGATTTACGTTTGTTCAGAAATCTGAAATCTTGTTTTGTTCTTGCGATAAACATTAAAATCTGATCTCGTTCTGACTAATCGCTTAGGCTTTTATAGTTGCGATGATGAATTGATAATGAATGAGCCGACCCTCGGCGTAGCATACGCCACTCCCCCCTCTCTTTTTTTTCTGAGCCTTGCTCTTTGTCAATGCAAAAGTTACGTGGGATAACTCTAGTCCGACATGCAGAAATAAAAAGTTTTTTTTTTCCATGACCTTTCATCGTGGTGTCCCTCATGGTTGGGCCACGAAGAGAATTATATAAAGAGAGATTAACTGCGCAGGTATATCACAATGAACACTGCTACCACTTATTGTATGCAGCACACATCTCTCGTCGCTATGTTCTCAAGCCTTTTCATATCCCCTAATTGGCATTGCCATTTTAACAAACGCCAACCAATAACAGAATCGTTTAGGTGGCGGCCACAAAGAGATGTGTTGCCCAATCTGAATTCTCTTGCGTGACGTGATGAGACCATTCCCTGAACGCATGTGAAAGAAAGTGGGCAGTGTGTGTGTTTTAAGGTATTCCTTTCCACGTTAAAGAGTAGCCTGATCCAGTGGCGTAGCTAGGGATTTTGGAGGCCCCTGGGGACTTCTTTAGGGGCCCCCTGCATTTCGACATTTTGACATTCCACATCATGACATGAGATAATGGCATAATATTTAATGTAAAAACTAATTTCGGACACTTATGTGTAGACCCCTGTCAATAGTGGGCCGGGGGGGGGATTTTCAAATAAGGATCCCTCCCCCCCCCCATCCTAGTCACGCCACTGGCCTCATCTCTCTCTCTTTCATATCTCTTTTTCTTATCGACATAGACGCGACATTCTACAAGAATGTGATCCATTGTTTCCAGGTCATAAATGCGTGGAGACGTTGCGAGTCATAATTCTCTTTTATTCGCTAAACGGACGCGCCTCTTTTGGTGCTGAACAAATCTTAACTGGGCTAGGACGAAACGTTCTTCTCGCTTGAGATGCCACCTGATATGAAGTGTGTGTGTGTGTGTCTATGGCGAAAGGAACCCTATTGTGCCCCAAGCTTCTCATTACTGACTCCGTTGGGCACTTGCGCTCTTTGACGTTGAATCTTTCGAAATGGAAACTCTCCTTGGGTGAAAGTGTCTGTAAATGTGAATATTTGCCGAAGTTAGCTCTTCTAATATCCTATAGGGGGCGCGGTGGCTGAGTGATTAAGCGCTTGTCTTCGAATCTAAGGTCCTAGGTGAAGACTGGGATTTTGAATTTCAGGATTTTTAGGGCGCCCCTGAGTCCACCCAACTCTAATGGGTACCCGACTTTAGTTAGGGAAAGTAAAGACTTTTACATCATCGCTAGGTCTGAAGGGGGAACTTTACTTTTTTTTTTAACTGATACCGTTTAGGGCCTTAGACACTTCAATCTATTTCAAAGCCTTAGAAATGTAGCAGAAATGTAGTTTAACTGCCTCCTTCCTCAAGTCCTTATCTACCCCAGCAGTATTGCTTTACACTGGACTCATGTTTCTTAACGAGCGCCACTTGTTGCCTGTCACTTCGACCAGGGACAGCATCAGGCAGTTCAAAGCTTAAGTTAGTTGCGAACCCTCGTTAAAAAAAATTAGTCTCTTGCACCTTGACAGCATCGATCTATTACGGCTCTGTAATTTCATTACTTTAATTTATTTCATTACCAACTGACCATTTCGATGAAGTCGGACTGTTCCAGGCTGTTTACTGGAGAGGCGGCACTTCTTCGTTTTCAATTGCCACCTGTTGCATTCATTTTCGGGTTATTGGAAGGGCAGAACTGTTAGTGCTTGATCCTGGGCTGAAGAGTGATAAGCTGGGTCAGGGTGTCGGCTCCTGTGAACGCTAACCACATGCTCCAGCCTTACTATAACTCTTTCTCTTTATTTTCTTTTTAGTAAGCTATTCATTTCTGTCTGTACCTGATTTTATACAGTATTATCAGACATAAAAAAGAAAACAAAAAATTATATGAAAATCGCAGGCGGATGCACTAATTCACGCTAGCATACACCTATGGAATGTATAGGGGAACGGTGGCTGAGTGGTTAAGCGCTTGGCTTCAGAACATGGGGTCCTGGGTTAGAATCACAGTGAAGAAATTTAAGTCGCCCCTGAGTCCACCCAACTCTAATGGGTACCTGACTTAATTTGGGAGAAAGCAAAGGCGGTTGGTCGTTGTGCTGGCCACATGACACCCTGCTCGTTAACCGTCGGCCAAAGAATCAGATGATCTGTATTGCACTGCATCTGCCCATACTTGCGTTTATGCCAACTTTTATCGGACATGAGTGCCCAGGGTAAGGGTGGCAAGAAACTGTCATCTGTTTTGGCTTACACCTCGTAAGTGGCAGACCAAAAATCTAGGTAAGAAAAATCTGGGTATAAAAAAGTCTGGGTATAAAAATCTGGGTATAATAAATCTGAGTATAAAAAATCTGGGTTTAAATAACCGTGTATATAAAATCGGTATAAGAAATCTGGGATTATAAAATATGGGTATACAACATCTGGGTATAAAAAGTATGGGTATGAAAATCTGGGTATAAAAAAAAAGCTGGGAATAAAAATCTGGGTATTAAAAAAAAGCTGGGAATAAAAATCTGGGTATTAAAAAAAAGCTGGGAATAAAAATCTGGGTATAAAGGCACAAATTAGTTGGCCGTCTCTTAATAAGCTCTTAGTGTAGGAGTGTGAATGCCTTTCTTTCCAACTCTCTCTCTCTCTCTCTCTCTCTTTGTGCCAACGTCCATTCATACTGGTTCGCACCCCTCTCTCCCACACCCTCACTTCACTAGGTATTTCCTTGTTTCTCCCACACTTTCCACACAGCCACCCGCCAAACCTTGATATCGTCTGCTAGGGGCCGACAACTCTCTACAACCGTGAACTGCAGACGACTGGATTATTATTTATACTTTCTTAGCACGACAGCACTAGCACACTGGCGCTTCTAAGTTTTCATTTATTTATTTATTTATTCACATTTTAGAAACCCATTAAGTACTTCATTAATTCCGTTGGAATCTAAATAGAATGTCAAGTCGTCACTTCTGTTATACAATTATATATAAGTTCAGGTGAACAGTTGTCCTAGATACAAAAGTAAAGCAAACTGTCCTTAGCATTGTTTATAAACACTGTGTTATTTACTACGCGTGTGTGAGTTTGTTTCTACAATCCTGTGTTTGAAACGAAAAGTAGTATCGTTTTATGTTTAAAATTGGATCTATGGTACTAAGTTAGCTGTTGCTAGACATCGAATTGCACTACGAGCATCTACGAAGGTAAGGAAGTTTGTCTTGGTTTTTATTTTGACAATACAGTTAGTCCTCGGGTTACGACGATCTCGACTTATGTCGTTTCATGGTTACGACGCTGTTTACGACGGCTCAGTACACTTAGGTACACTGGGGTTGCCAGAGGAGTCATGGATTCCCTTAGGTGTTACAAGGAGATGTTGGAGGAGAAGGAGATGGTCTCCTTCCAAAGTAACCCCAAAGTAACCTGCAGCAGTACTTCAAGAAGGTAGTCAGGCCTGCAGCAGAGCCCCCAACAGATCCTGTACTTGTATCCTCTACCTCACCTGCCCCTCTTGACTCACCTGCCTCACTATCTCCAGCATGTTATGTAGCTTCCTCCCAATAAGCTTGTTCTCTCTTTGGCATTGTTATTTTTGTTTATTACAGTACACTGTTTATTACTGTTACAGCACATACAGTACTGTATAGTACAGTACAGTACAGTATTTCATTATGAAAATTACTTTTCTGCACAATATTTTACTGTTTTTATTGATAATTATGTACTTATGCGTTACTTGGGTTGGTATCACACTATGCGATTAGTACCCCTTTACATCTACCAGCGTCGCCACTGTTAAAATATTTGGCTTAAGTCGGTTGTATGAAACCGTGTGTGAAATAGTTTTAACATCATTAGGTTTTCAAAGATCCTCTTGTAAGATTGGGGTCAGGTACAGTGTGACCGACTTCCATTGAATGCAATAATTTTTCTTTCGTTGTTCTAACATTCCATTGTATAACGTTCAGTTTCGGCATAACATATTAAACACATTACATAAAGACCTAACAAAGTTTAGGCCAGGAAGATATATACCTACTAACTAATTTTAAAAAGTCAATTTCTTAACTATTTGACTCCTTAAAGACTCTCCCAACGTTGATTTGAACCATTTCTGTATCGTTTTGAAGTGTTTCAGATCGTAAGAAACATATGCACTTTATTTACAATTTAATACAACCGCTTTACCTATTCAACCCTATACAAATGCTTTACGATGCCTCTTTTCAAGTCACAACTTCATGCAGGGTGGAAGGAGGGTGAAAACGGAACCAGGAACCTGAACACGGATCTCAATATCCTCTGAAACGATTTTCCTAGAAATTTAACATTTTGTGTATATTGCTTAGAAAAGAATTACTAGCTCGTTGGCCAGAAGGGAAAATTTAGTTTGTCCTTCATATTTTTTTCAAATTAAAAAAAAAATGTTTAAAAAGAAAATTAATTTGGCTATAAAATAGTTTACAAAAAATATGGCACAGTTAGTCGTAGTGTACCAAAAATTGTGGTGCTTATTGAATTTAAAGTTGCTTTCAGGTTATTGATAGATCATCTAAGTTTCGCTTATATTTTACGTAATTCTAATATAGATTACATCTAGATTTTAGATCTAGAAGTAGATCTAAATCTAGACTAGATCTTAAGAGTTCTAAATCAGAAGTCTACATCTAGTCCTAAAAGTTTTTTAAAAAAAAAGAGCCTAAAACATTTCATTATTTTGTACACCGCATACACCAGAAAACTTGCTTTTTTTTTAGCGGCCCTCTAAAGGGGAAAAGACTCTAATAGTTTTGTGTGGTCTGTCCCGTTTAAATCGCGTAAACTAGAAAAGATATTGAAAATCCACCATTATAGTATTTTAAGACCATTCAAAGTTCTGATGCAACGGCTACTTTTTGTTTTCTGAAAGCGAAAAATCTAATTTTTAAAATCAATTATGCAAGCAGTTTTTTCATAACAATACACCATATTTACAACTATCTCTATTAATAGTAACAAACACTGGATACTGTTTAGTAAGGGAGTCGTCAACTTACCATATTTTTAACACATATATGCAAACGGTTTTAGATTTTTTTGTCCAAAAAAAAATTATTTTTTTTACTATTCTATACTTTTTTACTAAGTTAAATAAGTTCTGTCCTACTATTTATAACATTAAAAAAAAACAACTTTTTTTTTTAAAGAAAAAAAATCTATGTAATATGCATATATGTGAAACATAATTTAAAACTACAATGAATAAGTAGTTTTTCGTATTATCAAAATTTCTGTGTTGCACATCATACTATGAGAATGTGTTATTTTCTTTGACTAATAGATTGATCCTTTACAAAACTATCAGATCATTTAGATTTAGATAATCATTATAAGACATCAGTTTGGCCAAGTTTTAACATCTAACTTCAAATTCACTTTCACCTATCCCTTAACCTGATGAACCGTTGGGGCACCACTCAGAATCTGTCAACCTTCTTTCTCCATTTTTCTCTGTCATTTGCCTTTGATTGAATTTCATTGTGATAATATTTCTGAAAAATTTCTTTTTTTTTTTACCTGCCTGGGTGGACCACTTCGGGGACCGACTTTGAGTTTGTGTTTTCATAGAAACTGTCGTTGTAACCTTGTTTTTATAGTTTTTCCCGCCATGTATGAACGTCTCCAGCAATAAATGTACAAGGCCCCGAGCAAACTCGAAAGCAATCAAAATGAAATTTCGGAGACTGTGACGTCACACCGAATGTTCCCGATTACTCCATTCGCTACCGAGAACAAAAATTAACAAGCTCAAGACATAGAGGTTTCTAAAGTTAGTGTACACTTCCGGTCTAAGTTCATCTACCCGAGTTGACTTCGTTTTTCTCTCATGACATCAAAAGTCAATGCTATATTTCCCCCCCCCCCCCCTTTGTTTTTACCAAGCAAGTTGCTAGTTTTAGTTATGCTCTTTGACGCATGCGCACTCTTTGAACTACCAGACTTGGATTTCTTTGAACATTACCATCAATCCACACATGACACCCGGGTCATACAAACTTTTTCCTGGCATCCAACCAACACTCCAAGACACTCCCTGACATGAATAGAGTAGAAGTTGACAAAAGTTCATATTTTTATAGACAAGGCGTTGGGCAGTGAGCGAACTGGCTAGACCCAGTAACCCCTTTGGTTTAGCTTCTCATGTAGACTTAAGAGTTATAGTATATTGATATATCACAAGTAGATCTGACTGATCTGACTGAAGTAGAGGTAAATTTTAGTTAAAATTGAGCTGATCAATCATCTGAATAATTAAATGATGGCGTTGGGAACGTAAGCCGAAAGGCATTTAACTCTTTCTCTCCGTAATTATTTACCACATTCTGATGGAATCAACGTTTGTATCGTCGGTTAGGAGAGAAAGAGTTAAAACTACTAACAAACGAAGGGAACAAGCTAGTAAAGTTCCCTTTCAGAACTTCTGGTTCTATAGACCATCTGTTTATATGTCCGACAGGTATCAAGGGTGTTATGTGGCCAGCACAATGACCAACCGCCTTTACTTTCTCCAACTAATCTCAGGTACATTAGAGTTTGATGGACTCAGGGGCGTCCTAAAAATCCCGGTATTTGAAATCCCCAATAACAAAGAATCTAGAACCCGAGAGCCCTCCCTTCGAAAGCGATGCGCTTTACCACTCAGCCACCGTGCCCCAACTGAAAGTGTACATTTGTTGTTAATCCAAAAAAAAAAAAGAAACAAAAAAAATACCTGCGTGTGGTTATTAATTATCAGGAAATAGAATCATGCTCCTGACAAAAATTAAAGATTTAAAACAAGTTATCGCTAAAGGAATATACGTTATTCATCCAGGGTCACGGGACAGTCACCCAACAAAGAGTTACCAGGCAGAACGAAGTCATTTAGAATACCATTTTCTTTTCTTTTTTCCTTACTAAATCTTCCGTCATTGATCCCCAAACTGTGTTCCGAGGAACCTTAGTGTACCGCGAGGCCTGAATTGGTGTTCTACGAACTGCTAGAATAATTAACTAGAAGACCATCAAATAAATTAACCACTCTAAAAAAAAAAATTAATATAGTGTTCCGCTAAGTCCTCAAAATGTGCGAAGTGTTCCGCTAAGTCCTCAAAATGTGCGAAGTGTTCCGCTAAGTCCTCAAAATGTGCGAAGTGTTCCGCTAAGTCCTCAAAATGTGCGAAGTGTTCCGCTAAGTCCTCAAAATGTGCGAAGTGTTCCGCTAAGTCCTCAAAATGTGCGAAGTGTTCCGCTAAGTCCTCAAAATGTGCGAAGTGTTCCGCTAAGTCCTCAAAATGTGCGAAGTGTTCCGCTAAGTCCTCAAAATGTGCGAAGTGTTCCGCTAAGTCCTCAAAATGTGCGAAGTGTTCCGCTAAGTCCTCAAAATGTGCGAAGTGTTCCGCTAAGTCCTCAAAATGTGCGAAGTGTTCCGCTAAGTCCTCAAAATGTGCGAAGTGTTCCATTAAGGTAAAGGTTTAGGAAACACTGCCTTGCGTTCTTTTCCCGTTCCAAACGGTGCGCAACATAAAACGCTGGTGCTGGGGCAGAGATACAACAATTTTAAAAAATACACTGTCCATTCAGTAAGGGTCATTTGGATCGGTGTCACCCGGTGCCGCACGCACCTCCGCACCGCATTAGTGACGCCACTGTGTCCATTAATTTGAAAGATACTTCGAAGGTCTGGCATAATGACGTAAATAATGAGGATCGAAAACTCACAATTACGCAAATACATCAAAGTGAGATTTTAAATTATGCCGTTCCTTGGCCATTAATATTCAATATTTTTTATATTTAATTCTAGACAGACACTATTTAGAATCAATTCTGTATAAGTGTCTTTCTGAAATCTGGTCCTCTACACTAGAGTTCAGGAAGTTGGCAGTTAGAATCAAGCCCCCTCTTTGTCTCATTATAACCTCCCCTTTACTGCATTGTTGTCGTCTTTTTTCTTTCATTCTCTTTCCTTCTGTGTGTGTGCGTGTGACACGGTGTGTGTGTGTGTCTTCATGCCTGTCTCTGAACTTGTTCACAATGTGTTCCATCTACCAATACTCCCAACACATATATTTTCATATGTACACGGTTGTTGTCAGTTATCGGTTATGACGCCCTCCAAAAAAAAAATATAAACAAAATGAAATAGCTAACAGACGATTTCATTGGAAATAATAATAATAATAATAATATTTTTAAAAAATATTAATAATAATAATAATCCTTAAGGACACTCTTTGAGCATTACACCAAAGAAAACCAAAATGTACATTCATACCAGACTCATTCATGATTTACATGCCAAAAGTTTATATATATTTTTATATTTTATATAGCGCTACTTTCATGCTTAAAGCATGCTCAGAGCGCTTTGGTCCAATCTCATTTGTGGGGGGAGGGGGTATCTTGGAGTTGGTTTTCCGTGCCGCCTTTAGGCGCTCAGTAAACACAACTCTGTCGAACCTCGAGCCCCCTTCTAGGTAGCCAAGCCAAGTTAAGTTCAAGCGCACTTAGCCTCTCGACCACGCTTCCCACTAATCAGATTGTTTAATTTTGTATTAATGATTTGATTGCCAGGGGAACAAAAGAGTTTTTGTGTCTGTTTGTCTTTGCTGTCGGTGTTTTGTATCTCTTTTGTGATGGTAAAATCACAAAATCCTGACACAAAGGGTGATTCTTTAGCTCTACGATATTTGTATTCATTGTTAAAGTATTACTGATTCGAAAAAAAAAATCCATTGGACAACACCATAGTACAAAGGAATCTTACGTGATTTTTGTTTTTTCTGCCAACACACTATCACTAGTTTCTACCAGCTCTCTTTCAATGGACGAATATTGCCTAATTAGTGAATGGTTAACGTGTCATCTTTCATTGCAAATAATTCTTGATCATCTTTAGTTTGAAAAAAAAAAATTCGCTCGTTAATAGCAAGAAGGATTTCGATCTGATGCTTCAATAGATGAGAAGGCGACAAAAAATCATATTTATTTTGCCTCATCATGACATTGAAGCCGCGGTGGCTTAGTGGTTATGCGCTTGGCTTCCGATCCTGAAGTCCTGGGTTCGAATCTCAGTGAATACTGGGATTTTGCATTTTGGGATTTTTAGGGCGTCCCTCTAGTGGGTACCTGACTTAAGTTGGGGAAAGTAAAGGCGGTTGTTCGTTGTGCTGGCCACATGACACCCTGCTCGTTAACCGTTTGCAAAACAAACAGATCATCTGTCATATAGATCGCAAGTTTCTGAAAGGGGAACATTACTATGATAAATTATATCAAGTCACTCCGTCTGTCTGTCTGTCTGTCTGGTCAAAATACTGTACACATTACTTCTCCCATTTCTCATACTCAGATATTTAAAAAATTGACTAGTTAACTAATCAATAAGTCGTAATTAATTGATTTTTTAAAAATATTTCAAATGTACTAATTATGGGGAGATATGCCTTGTGTAGAGAACTGGCTGTTCGCTAATACATTTAAAGTAACTGTTTAAGATCTGAATTAAGATTATGCTACACATAGAATCGGTTTTGTTGGACTATGCCAAGACTGTGCCAAGGAAAAATAGTGTGCTGTTTTCTTCATTTGTTCAGTACTGCCGTACAGGGTGTTGGTTATGTTTCGCTGGAGTGGAAGTAGGGTCTGCCTAAGGTGGATTAGGAAGGGGCATTCAAAGCGGGTCTGGGGTTACAAACCCGACAAATCAACCTATCAACACCCAAATTACACAACATTGTTAGAAGTTGTGTTATTCATTAGCTTTGAAAACAATAAAAAAAAATTACGTTGCTAATAAGTGAAGATATAACTATTTGCAACACTTTCGGCTTGTGAATATCTAGCATAATAAATCATCGTGGACACTGGTAGTCAACTTTGTTATGGGGCCAGCACAACTACCAACCACCTTTACTTTCCCCAACTTAAGTCAGTTACCCATTAGAGTTGAGTAGACTCAGGGGGGCCCTAAAAAATCCCAAAATTCAAAATTACAGTCTTCACAGAGATTCGAACCCAGGACCCCAGGTTTGGACGCCAAGCGTCTAACCACTTAGCCACCTTGCCCCCTGACTTGATATTAGCTTGGTAATAAATTGTGAACAATTTTTAGATATAATTTAAAATATTAAAAAAAAAGAGCATCTATTGTAGACATTTATCCCACTACATTGTAACTCTTATTATACCAAAAGCTGAGGTCTTACTTTTGAGACATGTTAACCATTATGTCTAGCGAGGGTGTTGTCTTATAGCTATCCTGTTATTTACTAAGTGTTTTGACTGCCTATCATTCCTAGTAGCCCCCTCTAGTTATCGCAAAGTTACCCTCGACATCAAAAGTACCCCCCCCCCCCCCCCCACTTCCTCTATTTCCCAGTAACACGTTTTTTTTTATCAAGTTCTTTTATCTTGTTGCGAATTCGTGTATCTCTGAACACGCTATGACACCACTAATTCAACACGACAGCTAGACAGACATCAATAAGACAACGGCTTTGTCTGCAACAAATACGGGAAAATATGCAGGTCGCAACTGGGGTTTGCGTAGTCGTGTGAAACACTGCAATCTTCCTTCGCATTGCAGGTCCACAAAACTTTATATTTCTGATATTAAAAGGATATTCTTTTTCTATTGTACTACGCCTTCGCACTTCTATGCACAGACTCTTTAACCTATCTTAAGTGAAATCGCATGTCTTTGAAGATAAATACGTCACGGAATAATTATGATCACCAAAGATGTGTCCGTTGAACAGTTGGGGCACATATTCACTTCACATTCACTTATTACTTAGTCTGTTGAACAGTTGGGGCAGATATTCACTTCACATTCACTTACACCTTAGTCTGTTGAACTGTTGGGACACCACACGGTCTGCCAACCGTCTTTCTCCATTCCTGTCTTTGGCCTTGCATAGAATCTCTGCATTAAGCTTGTCTAATAAATTACGTCATAACTATTGGAGTTAAAAAGGGCTCGAGATTAATTGTGCTCAATGTAAAAAACTTTTATAAATGACATCATCATACTCGGCATCAAGAACGTAATCCTGTAAACTGTAAGCTATATTACGATGTCAGAATCGCGAATTTACTCCTAGACTACAGACATACTTTATAAGCCTTTAGCGCTGTCCACCATTTGACAAAATGGTCCGGCATGCCTCATAGTGGCACCGGGGTGGAGATGGTCGTAGTCGGGATCTTTAGGGCGCCTATGAGTCCAACCCACCAAGCTCTAATGGATACCTGAAAACAAGTTAAGGACATAGTTGACATATGCATACCATGAAATCTTGAATACAACAGTAGACACGACATGAAAGGCAAATCTGGGACATTAGCTATGACTACATTCTCAGATGACTAGCACAACTACATTAAAAAATTTCAAATGACTCAACATAAAATTCTTTCACAATGAACTTCCCTAGAAGAACAAGACTCAAGCCTGCTGTTTGCTTAGGCTTACCAAGAATTGGAAGTAAGTTCTAGTTGGTCGTCCAGACATTCCTGAGCCTAAATTTTAACAATTTTGTGGATATTACGGGACTACAGCATTTAATTTTTTCTAACGTTTGTAGTTCATGTTTTTTTTTTGGTCAATATTGAACATCAATTTGGCGACCTTGACATTGTTGAATTTATCTAAAAAATCCTTTTGGTGTCTTTAAGCACTTTTGATATTATTTTTTTTCCCTGTAAATAGATCTACATCTTTCTATCTCAGTGACTACAGTTACTACATGTCATGTAAATTTAGCGTAGGCTTTTCTTGTTTGTTTTTTTCATTCGAAACTTCTTAGAAACGAAAATTCCTATTTTCAGACTCATGACACTGACGCGCCACAAAGTTCACCCCTCCCTCTCTCCTCATACCCGGCTGCATGTGTAACCCAGAAGACGACATCATGACGTTTCCAAATTTGCAGACGACAGCGCCATGTTGGATTTAACTCCAGTAATAAAAGACGTAATCCCCAAACGTTCCATAACTTCTATCAGTTCTTCAATCTATCATAATGATCAATTCTGTTATTGCTTGCATTAACGCTGTGTTCGTGTCGAATTTTTAGCTAAATTCCCATTTTTGTTTTCGAAGTCAATATTTTTATAATAATATTAATAATTTTTAAAAAGGCTTGGGGGTGTGTCCAAAGATTAAGGAAGAGTGCAGCATGTCACATGATTACGTAGAGTTCGTCACCATATACGCGTTTTGACATATCTGATGCAGACAAGGCCGTTGTTGGGATGGACGGCGATGTCAGAATCTCTTTCGTTCAGCAGGGAATGTTTATGAATCATCTAGAGTCGACCAACATGCAGGGGCGTAGCTAGGAATTTTCCATAGTTTGGGGGCCCCGGGGGGGCTTCACCTCTTAGAGGGCCCTCAAGTGGGGCCCAGGGCCGATTTTCTAATTCTCCCTCTCCTTCCCCACTCTACCTACGCCACTGCCAACATGGTAGACTATTATTTTAGAGAATAGTTCCTCTTCCAGACCTTGCGATCTATACGGTGTTTCTGTGGCCCACGGTTAACGAAAGTGTCATGTGTCCAGCAAAACGGCCGCCATTACTTTTTCCTAACTTGTTTTCAGGTATCCATTAGAGTTGTGTGAGGTGGACTCATAGGCGCTAATTCTAGGTGTCAATTACTACATTAAACCATTATAACTTATACATAATAATAGGGTTTCTGCGGCCTCCTGATTATCCGGGGCCTTCAGGAAATCTCCTGTAATTGCAAAATATTTCAAAAAGTCATGAAAATCTCCTGAAAACTCATAAAAATCTCCTGAAAAATAGACGAAATTGTGATTTAGGGTGTCAATCCTACGCACGATAAAAAAAAACCCGATAGTGTTAGAAATTAAAAATCCCAGTCTTCTCCAGGATTCGAACCGGGAACCCCCAAGTTCGCTAGCCAAGAGCTTTACTATAGAAAGATAGATATGATATAGGAAGATTGGAGCACAGACAGATAGACACGTATGATGTAGGAAGATTGGTGGACAGACAGACACGTCTGATGTAGGAAGATTGGTGGACAGACAGACAGACACGTATGATTGCTAGCTTGCTTGCGACTGGAGAACTAATGAAAGAAAACAAAAAGGGGGGCAGGAAACGATGTTGTGTCCCATTGTCTAGTCACGGAAGGTGTCATCTCCACTTTGGAAGGTCCACCACACGTTTATTGATTTGAGGGGAGGGAAAGGGGGAACAGGAAGTAATAAAGTAAGGGAAGGTAACTCTGGTGTCTTTTGAAGGGAACAAATTCTATTCAAATACACACACATCTAAAATAATGTATTCATGTATGGTATACATGTATACCGGTGAAGTCCATATACACTATCATACAGTTATTTATTTTTTTTTGAAAACTTTGTTTTAAAAATGGTTTCTATGCGTGTGCATAGCCTATATAATGCATCTATTATTTAAATACAAGTAATCCCCTTTTCTGAAGACTAAGTCGTAAGTTGGATAAATGGATCTACAGAAAGAATAATTGCACTAAAGAGAAAATAATAGAAGATTAGCTTGATAGAACCATTCCACTCGACTGACCTTCTCTCTTTTGATATAGATCAGATGTTATCTGGATCATGTTTACGACAGTGCGAGACAAGACTAACATCTAGGCAGAGGGGTAGGGGGACAAGGGAGCATGAAACCCCGGGCGCCACCTTCTGGGGGGCGCCGCACGCAGCCTATATGTCACTGTGGTGTTCGAGGAAAATGGGGGATACGCGCCAATAATGTATCTTACCCCGGGCCAACGTTTTGCTCACTACGCCTCTGCTCCTAGGGCCTTAAATCAAAAGGATCTGAGATTAAAGGAAGCGTTTCAAAATATAAATGTTTAAAAATTCTATCGTATTTATGTTTTCATTAGATTAAATTAATAAGAACTTTATTTCTGTCCACACTTATATTATATACGTTATGTTATATTAAAACGTACACATACCAAGAACGCATCACAAAGCCAGAGATTAGAGACAGGATTGGTTCAGCGAACCCACTCCACGATGGCCTGCTAACCACTGTCAAAAAAAAACGCAGACTAAAACTCCATGGCCATATCACAATGTCTTCAGGGCTCGCGACAACTTTCCTTCAGGGAACAGTACCAGGAAAAATAAGACGAGGCAGACAGAGAAAGCGATGGGGAGACAACATAAAAGAATTGGACAAGCCTGTGATTAAAAGAGATTTCATCCAAATCAAAAGGCAGACAGGAATGGAAAGACGGTCAATAGATCTTGTGTGATACCCCAACGGTCCAACAGACTAAGGGATAGTTGAAGTTGAAATGTAACTTGAATAAAGCAGTGACCTCTTCAAACATCTTTCCAGGGTCTCAACTTACTAAGTCCGGCACTAGATGTAATATTGGACATTGGGGGCATAGGATTGCAAGCATAGTTACTCACAGCTCCGTTTTTCCCGCTTTTAAAAAGGGGGACTACATTACACAAGTTGGCCACACTTTTTTTTTACAAAGTTTTTATCAACTCACTCTGTCCGTCTGTCTGTCTGGTAAAAAGTGTGCACACGTTATTTCTCCCACATCCATTCTCGGATCAAGCTGAAACTTCGCACAATTATTCACTGACATAGACAAGACATGAATATTAAAAAAAAGTAATCAATTTGATAATTAATTACTGGTAATTCGTCATTTTGTTTAATAGATACAAGGGAAACTAATCCTTCAGTACTTACAAATGTGGCTAAATTAGTTGAGATTAGTCCCCTTAAATAATTGTTATTGCTATTTCTCCCTCACAGTTTTTTTGATCAAGCTAATACTTTAAACAATTATTTATATATATAGTTCATCCATCGTGGTTCGATGATGACCACTTTTGTCATCCAGGGGGGGCTGAGGGCTTTACACTGGGGCTTTGTGCCTCCCCATGTGGCTGGTGAGACTTATGTCAGTCCGGAATTTTCATCTGCACACTGGACAGGTTATTCCAGCTGGAGCTAGTGTCATTGGCCGTGCTTTTTTCTCTCTGACGTTTTTCTTCTGCCAGCGCTGTTCTCTTTTCCACAGCAATTTGTGCGCCAGTTTTCACAGCGCGACGCTAATTATCTATTGTACCTGGCAAGTCATGAATCAATAAACAACAAGATTACAAAGAGAGTTTGTGTTGCCACACAAACTCAGAGGCGGCCCCCGTGGGAGACGGATCCCTGTCGAATCCGCATATTCGCTGGTCGACTGAGGATGGCATCGAGCAGGGTATGAAACCGAGACCGTAGAGATAATCAGTCCTGTGCGCTAACAGCATGACCAGGCATTGCTCTTAATCTAATGACAAACTGGTTACAAACTAATAGCCTACTATTGATAACATATCTACATATTACGGAATGACAACTACCGGAGATGTACAATATGTCAGAAGAGCGATTTTAGATAATCTTTTGGTATTGAGCATTTTCATTTAAATGGAACTAGAATGAGGGTGTAGATCTACCTAAATTAAACTACTAATTTAGCACTCTCAATATCTATATCTACTAGATCTAGATCTAAAATATATACTTGGGATAATGTAGATGTAATTTAGATAAGATTTATAAAAAAAAAACACACTAGATAATCAATTAATAGACTAATTACAAAATGAAAGATTAGTTTTAGTATTTTATAACATTGCAATATTGACATATTGACAATCTAGACTTTAGAAATAAAAATCTACACTTTAAGCCTAGAAATTAAAATTATAGATCTTGATCTAGTCTAAATCATGGCTGTCTGATATTGCGGTTTGCGCGCTGGACTGTCGTTTGGATTCATCGATGGTTCCAGGCAGGGTTTTATCCAGGAATTCGGTTCAGGGGGGGAGTTGGCATAACCCAGGGGGGGATTTCCCAAAAGGGGACCTTTGGGACGGCAGTCCCTCAGTGGGGTCCAGGGGCAAAGCCCCGGTAGGGGGTCTGGACGATGTCCCCCAGAAGCAGAAGCAAAATACCAGTGTCAAAATGAAATTTCTGAAGCATTTTAAATTTAATTTACACAAATAACAGCCTGTATGACAATGATTGACCTTCATCTGGTACTAGACTCACATAATGGTTTGGCATAAAAGTCTTATCTCCACTAGAACAACTAAACAGACCTAAATACATTGGATTCTTTCTGCTGTTTTCATCATTGTCAATTACGAAAGTTGTGCGTTCATATGCATCATTATAAGTAACTTGTTTCTTATCTCCGTAAACAACCGTTATTGGACGGTTGAAAAAAATCGAGGCAGTTGATAATATTATGCCATCTCCCCATGTTCCATTCTTTTCCATTGCCTCAAGAAATTTGTCAACAGAAGAAAAACCTAAAAATATGTAAAATTATACAGTTATAACTTAGGAATATGAGTCATACAATGAATTAATTAGGCTAGGCTTGACACGATAACAATTAGCCTCCGGTACTTTCCATGCTATCCCAGTCTGGGTTGGCAAGTTGTCGTCGAAAGGTGCACGGATGGCTACATAAAGTGAATTCCCATGCGTACCGATACATTGAAGTGGGTTGCATTAGCAAAATTTAGCATGGTATCAAATTTTGGCCATGCGCATGTGTCTAACAACTAACACAGTAGAACTAGATTATGAAACTGACTAAGTCTCTCATATTCTGGCGGCTAACGAATAGTTTTCGCCATATTGCCGCGTTTTAGGCAGTCAGGCCGTGCAGGGTTTTAGGCGAAACCCTCACCCATGCAAGGGCAAAGTCCAGTAATGCTGACCTATTATCGCTCACATGAAAGGCGTGGAAGATTAGTTAGGCGGTGCCCACGAATTAACTAAAGTTTCATAAATTTATAATCATACCTTCAATAGTTTTGTCCAGAAGAATTTCCCTATCGTCTTGTAAATAACTGACCAATGATTGTCTAATGTCAGTTGGTGAGCCTGATTCACGAGTGTTGCCAGGATTGAACGGTAATTGATGCGCGATGGCCGAAAACATGCAGCTCCCATCAGGTGCAGTGTTGTGTACCGTAAACCCGGGAAACTCAAATGTTGATTTTGTTCCATTCTCATTTATTTAATTTTTTTTGGCAAAGCTGAACATCGATAATTGCCGCTTCATGTTTACACTTTTATTATTTTCCCTTTCATCTATAATTAACGATTTTCCCGGAATACCAAAAGTAGGGATGTCAAAAACCGGACGGTGGAAAACCGAAATAATTATTATACAACATACAATTTTATTTCCTTTATTTCTTCTTTTAAAGCAACTTAGTGTTACTCTGATCCCCCTCTTAGGGGGGGGGGGAATAAAATAATTTCCTCAGGGGGGAGGATTGTGGTTTCAGGGGGGGGGGGATTTCTCCTTTCGGAGGGGGGCTAAATAAATCTCTGGTTCCAGGTTCAAACCCTACTCGCTCCCATCCCCCTTCGTCCTACGGGAGGTTTGGACTACAACTCTGAAGGAACATCCGAAACATTTAAAACATCAAACATTCTAAACTAGACCAAGAAATTCTAGATCTAGATCTATAATGATTTTAATTAGAACTTAAATCTAAATCTAGTTTTAAAAATCTAGCTCTAGTGTAAGAAAAAAAATCTAGATCTAGTGTAAAAAATCTAGCTCTAGTGTAAATAAAAAAAATCTAGATCTAGTGTAAAAAATCTAAATTAGATCTAACTCTAGCTATTATGTCTTTTTAAAATGCGAGTGCGTTACGAGATTTAAAAAACATCACTATACTGAGTTGTTTTAGCATTTAAAGAATTGATACCATATGACGTCAAAGGAAAAATATCCACTACGTCACACGGCCTAGTTAGAATAAAAAATATCATCTATACGAGCAGCTTGTTGAGGGCTCATAGACATTGGTGCACCGAATGATTTTTTTTTAGCATTTCATTTAAAGAATTAACTCCATATGAAGTCAAAGGAAAAAAAATCAATTACATCACACGTCCAAGTTAGACTAAAAAATTTCATCTATACGAGCAGCTTGTCGAGTGTTCATCGACATTGGTGCACCGACTGAGATCTTTAAGCATTTCATTTAAAGAATTAACTCCATATGACGTCAAAGGAAAAAAAATTCCATTACGTCACACGTCCTAGTTAGACTAACAAATGTCTTCTATACGAGCAGCTTCTCGAGGGTTCATAGACATTGGTGCACAGAGTGAGTTCTTTTAGCATTTCATTTGATGGGTTAGTTAGACTAAATATGTATGTAACATATATATAAAAGGATTAAAGACGCTTTTTTTGTTTTGTCTATCAGTCTGTCTGTCCGTCATGTTAATAGCGAGGAAAAAAAAAGACTAAAAGCAATTGAAAATCTGATTAAAATTTAATTTCCCTTCCGAAACATTGAGTAAGTTTTAAGTTTCTATAATAGATTGTTCAGGATGTTTATATATTTATAGTGAGAGAAAATAAGAATTCCAGATTAATCAAATACCGTTAATTAAATTTCTGGGATGGTTTGTTATGAAAATTAGATGTACCATACTCTTACGGAGAGATTTTCAAAACATACTTTGATGTTAGGAAGATTTTTTCCTTAAAAATCGAAACATAATATTAACGATAATTAGATTTTCTAACGTTTTAGCTAGCAAGTTAAATGCAGTGTAAGAGAGAAGTGCGATTTTACATTAATAGAGTTAAAATATTTTTCATAAAAAATCCGGAACAACCAATTTTCGTAAATGAGAAAATTATTTGTTTTATTTATTAGAAGAGGTATTTCAAACATTTATTAGCGTTATTAGATTTTTCATATAAAATTCGGAACATATTTGGCGACGATTTGTAAGAAAATTAAAGTAATGTAGGTCAATTGCTTTTTCGAAACAAAATCCGGAACATTCTTTACCGATTAAACAAATTTTATTATGTTTCGGCAAGAAAATTAACTGTAAAATAAGTCTAAAAAGTGATTTTCAATAATCGTTTCTAGTAAATTACTTTCTTATTTTAAAATCCTAAACAACCTATTGTCGATATTAAAAAAAATAATTGACATTAATTTGTTTTAAGTTGAAAATTCGGAATAATGGATATTGATAAATAAACTATAGTGACGTTGAGTCAAAGAATATAAGTGTAATATTAGTCAATTATGCAATTTCAAACAATCATTTGACATAATTTATATTTTATAAAACAATATCCGGAACAACTTTATATAAATCAGTATAGATATTTTTATTTAGCATTTATATGCTATTTACATAAAAAAATGTATTAAAGATCATGTGTTTATTGCAACGTGTAAGCAAGGAAATAAAATCTAATATAAGTTAGAAGAGCAAACAAATATTCGCTGGCATTGATTTGTTTTTCACAAAACATTGGAACAATCTATTATAGAACCTTGAAACTATTGCAATATTCCTGAGTGAAAAATTAAACGTTAAATCAGATTTACAATAGCCTTTAGTGTTAATTGTTAATCTAATCGTGACGGACAGACCGACCAACAGACAAAACGCACAAAAATAAGCTTCTTTTATTCGGTTGGGGGCACAAAGCAAAAAATAAATAAAATGTGTTTTTTTTAAAGTTTAAAGAATTAGCTGTGGTACCCTTGGACGACGCGACGTTACGCTACTGCACGAAAGTCGCTGCATAAAAAGTCCATTTAAAAAATGTGCGTGATATTTACATAAAAAGTGCATTATTAGCGTTTATAAACAAACAAAAATGTTTTCTTCTTTAATTATAGATGCTAGTTGACCAGAAAAAAACACCTTTAACTATTATTTATATTTGTTGTAAACATTTTTTGTATATTTTATAAATGTATTTGACTTAGTGATACTGAAAACACACAGGAGTTATTCATCTTTGTTAGCATATTGTAACATTGCCTCCCTTACATTTACGTAATTGTTTTAGAATTGGTGTATTTTTATGAAAAAATCGCTTGCATTATTAATTTTATAAATTAAACGCTTTGCTTTTAGAAAACTAAAAGTAGCCGTTGCACCTAAACTTTTCAAGCCGCATTGAATGGTGAAATAATATTTTTCATATCTCTTCTAGTTTTTGAGATCTGAGTGTGACAGACTGACAGACGGACATTTTGCACAAACCTAATAGCGGCTTTTTCCCCATACGGGGGCCGCTAAAAATTCTCAATTAGTTAATTATTGGTAATTAAATATTTTGTTTGAAATCGACAATGAGAATTAGCTTGTACATTAGGCCTACTGATAGATATACTTTTACGGACAGAGTTCTTCCCCTTTTTTAATAAGTTTTTTTTTGTTTTTTTTTTAAGGATTTGTTATATTTTGCTTTAATTTTGCTTTTTATTTTGCTTTATGTGTTGCTTTATATTTTGCTTGTTCCTTCGTAACTGATAAATGAAGTGTTCTTTTCTTTGAGGTCGACATTCTTCTAAGGTAGCTGTTTGACTTGTTTGGGATTTTGGGTTTGTTTTTCGGCTAAGGTACCGAGATGTAATACGGAGTTGCACTTTTATTTTCCATGCTTGACCAGCACATGTGAAACTAATTGGCTTACTTACATGCGTCATGCCAACTCCTCAATTTTCTACAAATTAATTCACGTAGAATAATTACACAAAAAGGGAAATTACCTCCCGGCGAAGTATCCCAACCCAGCCCTGTCCCTGTTTGTTAATAAAATTAAACCCACGCACGCATAGAAATTTTTTTTTTTTCTCCAAAAATAGAACAACACGTTTACCATTGATAACTCAGGTCAATGTGACATTGCACTGGGAAGAGATCTCTCAGTTTTATTTTAATTGTTGCTGGGTTTTTCGTTGTTTTTTTTTGTTTTGTTTTGTTTTTTTTTTAGATTGAATTTTTTTTTTCATTGATTGTATTATTCGGGTGATTGGATGTACTGGAGATCGTATGTTCGTGATTTTGGATGTTCTATGGTTAAATGTTTTTGTATGTAGCAGTGGCTAAAATATTCAGCCAATGGGGTACTATTGTAGTGTTGGGGAAGGATGTTTTGTTTAAGTTAATGCCCTTCGCTATATTTTTGTAAAAGTGCTAATTTCCTAGGTCAATAGATATATGAATAAATATAAAAGTCAAGTGTATATTTACTTATCAAATAGCTTTAGTAAAATCACTTAATTTAGAAAGCCTATAAGGGAGAATACTCAAAAGTAAAGTTGCAATTATACAAAAAACACAGAACCATCTTCAAATACAAAAACAAAATTTAATAAAATACAAAAATAAAGGCCCAATTTCCATACTCCATATGTTAGGACAAATTTGTACAAATGCTCCTTCTTCCCTAGTGCTATTAGAGCATGGAATGGGTTGCCTGAGCCAGCCAGGAAAACCAGTGACTTGGCATAATTTAAGTCATTGGTTAATATGTATGACTAAATGCATAACGCGTAGGACGTAATCATCTTCTTTTTTGAAGTAACGTCTGTATTTTATAAGATAAGATAATTTTTAGAAAAGTTTTTTTTTGCGTATATCCAGATATACACATTTTGAATTTGAGAATATCTTTACCTATTTGTTTCGGAAAAATGGCTCCTCAATCTACATATATTGAAGTAACGTCTTCATTATATAAGATAAGATATAAAATAATATCTCGCTGTTGGTATTCCGTGTTCTAGCTGGCATACATGTGATCACGATGCTTCAATGATTTAATGTTCAACAGAAGTGGTTTTTATAGAAATTGAAATAACTATTGATTATGATAGTAGATGGTATCAAATATAGTTCCTAAAAATTTGAGTTAAAAGAAATACATATTTATACTAGAAAAAGTCATTCGAAAGTGTAAAAAAAATTAACGAGATTTGAAATGGCTATGTCATGACCGAAAGCGGAAGTGACGTTTTAGTATGGAAATCACGGGAAAATGTCGAGCTCAAGATACTAGATCTAGCTAGACCGCCTAGAGGATTCTAGATCTTGTTTTCTGGTATGAAGACCAGCTTAACGTAGACAATTTAGTCTTATTACTAGATTGTAACTAGATATGGATTTAGATACCTAATAATAGATTTTTAGCTACATATATTTTTTTTTACTAGTCTTAGTTTAGATGTAGATTCTAAATCTAGTCGTAGATGTAATTTAGTAAAATAAATTAAATAAATTACTATAAAAAATAAATACTAAAACAATAATATAGGAATATAAAAATATAGTCTTTTGACTTATATAGTGACTAGCCTAGGCTCTAGGGCTAGGTCACTTCACTATTGGTCTGTAATATTAAAATATATGTCCTGGGGAAGGTTCTGTCTAAATTACTCTAAATCTTTGGTTGGTCTATAAAAGTCTATTCTTGTTTTGTAGTAGGGCCTACTACAAGATTTAGAAGACTATTATCACTTATAGTCACTATAGTGTCTATAGTAACAATAGTTTTTAGAAAGCATATAATTTTTACATATCATTATTAAGGAAGGTATAGATCTAGATTTATAAATTAATAAAACCTAGACTTACTTTAAAAACTCTTTCATCATTAGACTCCAAGAATTATAAGAATGAAGATAGATCTACTATAGACCTTTATAGTATATAATCTAGTTATATTCTAGTAAAGTAGCACTAGATTCCTCTAGGCTGATATTAATGTTCATATTCATTTAATATTACTTCATTTTTCATTTATGTATCTATTATGTATCTATTACTAAATATATATATATATATATAAATATATTTTTTTTTATTTTATTGTAATAGCCTGACATAGGCTAAAAGATGATCTGACGCGTCCAACAGTGGATGGCTGTCTGATTGTGTGTTATGCCAGCTAGACTGTTATTTTATAAGACTGTTCAGCATCTTTTACTTACAAATCCAAAAGCTGATGCTATGACACTCAATGGCTTAGAAGAAATCCTGTCAGTTTTTTATTTGATTTTGACAATAATCTTGAATAAATAAGTCTTATACAAGGACAATAAAGATTATTATTATTATTATCATATTTTCAGTTGGTTTGTTTTAAGCTAACGTTGTCTTAAATTTTTAGAATTAACAAATTTGTTAAATTTTCTTTATAAATACTCAAAAGTGAACAAATATTCTTTTGGATAAATTTCATCTTTGTGGGACATGCCCTTTATATTTAATGCAAACATAAAGTTATAAGGCACTATCTTCGATGAATGCAGCATTTCTCTTGATCACATGAACCCAATTGCAACTGTATATTTTGTTATATCTAATTCATTATACAGACAAACCAGTGGTTTCTTTGGCATATAGGAAAGTAGATTGCCTTTGAAAGAAACAGCTGAAAAGCTCTGACGAGCTTGCTAAAGACAGACTCAGACGACGAAAAAAATTTAAATTATTATAAATGCGGAATGCATAGTTTGTTTATATTTGTGTAAATATTTCCAGTAAGACACTGTTTACAAAGATATTTTAAAGAAAATTTAGCACCCCTTTGGATGTGGTCACTATGAAAAAGAGGCCTTGTTGACCCGTTGGCAGCCTAGCTTTCGCAAATTTACCTCCCAGACTTTCCCCCAGCAATGGAGAGGTCACTCCATCTCAAGTTGCAAAGAAAAAAAATCGTCTCTCTAGAAGAAAATGCTATATACATGGTTGGCCATTAACTCCTGATTAGCTAATTCTAGTTTATTTCAATATTAGCTTATCCTTATAACTGTTCTTAAGTGGAGGCATTGCTGGTTAAGTTGCCTCTTTCAAGAAGTTAATTGATTTAAGGTGCAAAACTGTACTCCAGTGGAAGCACTACAATTGCTACTTTGGAGAAGTTGATGGAGTTGAAGGTGCAAAAAATTGGCTAGAATTCGGCTACTTGCGGGCGCCCATGGGTAGTTGTAGGCACTTATCTGTTTCAACAGCACCTTTTATGGTCCGTATTCTTAAGATGTAGTATTTTGGAAGAGAATGTTTTATCATTGAATTAAGTAAATGTCTTTATTTATTACCAAGTTTATATCAACGTGGTCTGTCCGTCTGTCTGTCTGTCAGGTACAAATTTTGCGCACGTTATTTCTCCCAGTTCCATTCTCGGATCAAGTTGAGACTTTGCAAAATTACTCATTGTCCCTGACAAAACTTGAATCAATAAGGAAAAAAATAAATTAAACTATTATTTAATTGATTAGTAATAGTTAATAAGTTGTGTTTGACATAGGCACGGAAATAAATCTTACAGTATTGAGAGGTGTGGCTGTTAAAATGTGCAATTCTTTCCTTGTATAAGCATTGATATTTTAAAAAGTTTTTTTTACAATAACTCTTTCTCTCTCTCTTTCTCTCTCTCTCTCTTTCTCTTTCTTTCTCTATATTTTCACTCTTTCTCTCTCTATTTTTTTTTCTCTTTCCCTCTCTATATTTTTTTATTCTCATTCTTTCTCTTTCATTCTCTCTCTTTCTCTCTCTTTCTGTATGTTTGTGACCTTCTTTCAATCTCTCTCTCTCTCTTTCTCTCTCTCTCTCTTCTCTCTCTCTCTCTCTCTCTCTTCTCTCTCTCTCTCTTTCTCTCTCTCTCTTTCTCTCTCTCTCTTTCTCTCTCATGCAGGTACCCATACAAACATCTACACTATCATCTATAAACATGACATCAAAGAAATAAAATTGGACGACAGACTGCCATCTGTATCTAGATCTCCGTTGAAAGCTCATGACATGGAAAGCGCTTTCATAGGGGAAATTACTTTCTTGTATCTTGATCAAGTTATCTTCCATGGCGACTCTTCAAAAAAAAAAAAAAAAAAAAAGCACCCCCGCCCCTCAACCGCCCTGTTTTTTTCAATCAATCTAAAAGCCATTAATTTGCAGAAGAGAACATGTAAAATGGTTAGCGTGTCTGCGTTTCCTTTCTTTTTTTTTGGTTTTAAGTTCCCTTTTATTATTAACTTCTTTGTATTTCGTCATAAGATCACATTCTTCCTTTTTTATTCCATTTTTTTTCTTTCGTAAGGTTTTTATGTCTTACATTCAATCTATTCTTCCTTTCTTTTCTTTTACTTTTTACTTTTAATTCATTTTTTTTTTATTCATGAATTTTGTTAATTTGCGAATGCTAAACAATACGTGTTTACTGAATACGCGTATCCCGACGTAATAAAGAGGAGTCTTGTGCAAGGCAAAGTTTAAAGATTTCTTAGATTGCATTTATCTGGAGCAGATTGTTAGATGTCATCTTGACCAACCTTTCTACCACTTGGGTCGCATTTGGAAGATCAGACGAATGTCTAGGGCCGCAAAATATATATATTTTGAAAAAAGGTTGACGATGACATGCTGGGGATTCTGTCTAGATCTAAATAAGTCTTAGAGATTCAATTAATGAAGATCCTTTTAATTCAAATACAGAACTTTAATTCAATAACTAGGAATCACTGTGTGTACAGAAAATACAAAATAGACTGTATCCAAAAAATATCTTTTTTTTTAAAGCTCAATAATAAAATATATTCAAATGAATACTAGATCTAATAAAATACAACACTTCATAGATATATAGATAGATAGATAAATAGATAGATAGATTAGAAAGAATGGATAATTAGATAGATAGATAGATACACTAGCACCCCTTACAGAAGTCGTTTAGAAAGGCGATTGTCTTGCATGAGGACTACAAGTCCTGCCCATCGAAATATGGACATTTTTACTCTGGCATTGATACTGTACAGATGGACAGTTGTAGGATTTCTGTATCTGTTAAGTGGTCAGACCAATTTAGATAGCGTTGGTGGAAGTAGTTTAACTTTTTAGTGTGACGGGAATATAGGGTCCAGGGCTCTGATGCATATAGGAGTGACGGGAGGACTACAGCACTGCAGACTTTCAGTTTTGTGGATATGCTGAGTCCTCTCTGTTGCAGCACTTGTTCTTGAAGTCTGCCAAAAGCAGCTCTGGCACGAGCAACACGGAAGTCTATCACCGATAGCAAAGACAAACAGACACAAACACTCTTTTGTTCCCCTGGCAATCAAATCATTAAATAAAAACAATCTGGTATAAACTTTGTCACATGTAAATTACGAGTGAGTCTGGTGTACACTTTGGTTTCTTATAGTTATAATGTTTATTGTTTGGTGTAATGCACACATTGTAAGACAAATTTCCATTCGAACAATAAAGATTATTATTATTATCTAGGTTGGCGTTTGCTGATATGGTGCTTACCAGATAGACAAACTTTTTAACATTAGCTAGTTTCTGGCCATCTATAAGAATGTCTGGTTCTGTGACAGATTTATTTGGAAGAAAGTTAGTGCAGCACTTCTGTCTTTTTTACATTTATGGTGAGGCCAAAATTTTTTCAGGCGTTGGCGAAGAGGGACATGCTCTTTTAAAGATCTTCTTCGTTTAAGGCATTTAGGGCACAGTCGTCTGCGAATAGCAGGTCTCTGAAGCTGTCGTAGTTTACTTTGGTCCTTGCCTGAAGTCTCTGAGCATTGAATAAAGCTGCATCAGTGCTAGTAAAATGTAGCTTCTGAATCACTTTGTTTCAATGTATCCAAGTAAAGTGTTGAATAAATGTATAGGCGCCTCCTAGTTTCAAATGATTATGGCGACAACCAACGAGCTCTCTAAAAAATAAAATGATTATTAATACATCTAAAAGCATGTCATTTGTGCATAAAGAAACAGAGTACTTGCCTAATTCTTTTTTTTTTGTTTCATATTTAATACACATATTGTGTTAAAAAATAAAGGCGTGGCGTGAGATTGAACAGTGTTACACTTTCTTAAGTCAGGCACTAGAATAGATGAAACTACGCCACTTTCTGTCTGTTTTTTTTTCTTTATTTCAAATTTGGTTAAGAGGGGGAAATATGGTGTCAGTCTGACCCGGTAGCTGTTTTCTTAATGTCATAAGCTACATGGCAATTTTCTAACAATCTGTATGAAGTGTTTTCAATTATTAATAGACAAAATAAAGATTTTCTGTGATTGACACTGTTAGCGGCTGGTCATTTGCCAGAATGGCTTTATCTTATCTTATCTTGTGTAATACAGACGTTACTTCAAAAAAGAAGATGATTACGTCCTACGCGTCATGCATTTAGTCATGCATATTAACCAATGGTTAAATTATGCCAAGTCACTGGTTTTCCTGGCTAGCTCAGGCAACTCATTCCATGCTCTAATAGCATTAGGGAAGAAGGAGTATTTATACACATTTGTCCTAGCATATGGGACGAAGAATGTGCCTTTATCTTTGTGTCTTTCAGAGTATTTTATTAAATTTGTTTTTGTATTTGAAGATTATGGTTCAGTGTTTTATGTATAATTGCTACTTTACTTTTGAGTCTTCTGTCCTGAAGGCTTTCTAAATTTAGTGATTTTACTAATGGTGTTACTCTAGTCAAATGTGAATACAAATGTTTCTTTTTACTAAGCTTATATTAACCCACTCTGTATGCCTGTGTATCTGTCTGTCGGATACCCCCTCCCCCCCCCCCCCCCACTAGTCCACTACTGAGATTGGACCAAAGCGCTCTGAGCATGCTATAAGCATGAAAGTAACGCTATATAAAAGCCATAATTTATTTATTTATTTTATCAGAACTTTGAATAGATGTCGGATTTTCACTATCTTTTCTAGTTTACGTGATCTAAACGGAACGGACGGACGGTCAGACAAACCACACAAAACTAATAGCGTCTGTTCCCCTTTCGGGGGCCGCTTAAAAAGGCCTATTCAAAAATGTTTTTATTACAAATAATTATACCAAAAGATTTTTGGTTTTGTTCATTGGTTTTGACTCAAATGTTAATAATAAGTTTATTTATAAAGTGCTGTTAACAAACAAAATGTAGGCTCAAGGCGCTGTGATAACATTACAAACACAAACACAAGAGTTAACATGTTTCTCTAAATGTTTCTTTAAATGTTTCTCTAAATGTTTTTCTAAATGTTTTTCTAAAGGTTTCTCTATCTCTTCTTATTACAGACGTTACTTTTAAAAAGAAAATAATAACGTCTTATGCATTTCATGTGTCAATCTAGTCCTGCATGTTAATCAATGACCTAAACTCTGTTAACTCGTTAGTTTTCATGTCTGATTCAGGCAACCCATTCCATTATCGGTTCGCTTCGGCAAAATTTAGATACTATTTTAAAATCACAGACCTATAAAAGAAATTATACATCGAAATATGGTCAAAATCTAGTTCTAGTTCTAGATTAGTAGGGTTTGACTAGATGAGAACTAGACTTTGACTATCTAGTCTAGATATATTTTTAGAGCTCTACAATAAATTCAAATAAAAATATAGGAATGAAGTTTTATGGCTTCAGGTGTATTGGAACTAATTTGTATTAAAGTCTACTAGCGCAGACCATTCTAAATTTAGATCTATGGCCTCTTTCTGCCGCGTGCAACACGCATTACATAGATATGTGAGCAGTACTATAAGACAGTATGTCAGTATAGAGACGCATTAGTGTTGACTGACCTTGAATGCGACATTAAGTGACGCCACAGATTAGTGGATTCTAGATTGTATATGTTATTATTAGTCTGTTGGTGTTAGGAATTCAGGGTGACATCTTAGTACGGAAAGAGACTCGACTGTGGCAACTGTGGCCTTTCTGCACCAAGTCGTAGCTAGGGTGGTTTACCCTTATTACGGACGAGCGGTCTATTTCATACATATTTAAAGACACTCATGACAAGAAAATTAAAAATAAGATACAAAGGTGGAAATTTGAACTGGCAGGCTTCAAGTTTGATATACAGTATAGACCTGGGAACGCCAACACAGCAGCAGACACCTTGTCTAGAGGGCACTGTGCAACCATGACGAAACAAAGTAGCCTGAAGACGTACCATGACTACCTGTGTCATCCAGGTGTCACTAGACTTCTACATTATGTCAGGTCAAAGAACTTACCCTTCTCTGTTGAAGAGGTCAGACAGACCATTCAACAATGCAGAACCTGCAATAGAATTAAACCGCAATTCTATAAGGAATTTGCAGGTACGCTCATAAAGGACACACAGCCGTTTGAAAGAATTAGTGTTGACTTTAAAGGTCCTTTGCCATCAGCTACTCGGAACAAGTATTTATTAACAATGATTGACGAATATTCGCGGTTTCCATTCGCTTTTCCCTGTCCTGATATGAGATCTAAGACAGTGATAAAGTGCTTCGACCAGTTATTTTTCCTCTTTGGAACACCCAGTTACATCCACTCTGATCGTGGCACATCATTTATGTCCATAGAAACTACAGAATATCTACATTCGAAGGGCATAGCCACTAGCAGGACAACGCCCTACAATGCAAAAGGAAATGGGCAAATTGAAAAGCTGAATAAAACATTGGGGCAGGCTATTTTATTAGCATTGGACTCAGGGAAGTTGGAACTATCGCAGTGGGAATCTGTGTTGCCTCAGGCACTTCATTCAATTCGATCATTACTGTGTACTTCTACTAATGAAACTCCACACGAACGGATCTTCAAATTCAACAGAAGATCGCCAACGGGAACATCCTTGCCTACTTGGCTACAGAACCCAGGGAAAGTATTACTAAAATCACCTGTAAGATCTTCAAAATTTGACCCATTGGTACAAGAGGTTGAACTTATTAGCTGCAACCCACAGTACGCCCATATACGATTTCCAAACGGCCAGGAAGAGACAGTGTCGCTTAGGCACCTGGCGCCAAAGGAAAGTTCCACTAACGACTATTTCGAACCAGAGAACGGTATTCAGCCTCAAGAGGTCGGTGAGTCTTTGGATCTCTCACCAGGGAGTCGCTACGTGCCTGAAACTATCAGTAATTCACAGAGTCCCACCCCAATGATGTACAACCAGCCAGAAGTCATCAGTGACTCACAGGGGAGCCACCCAATGCCAGAGGCCAATATTGACTCGAGTCCCGTACATGACAGTTACGACTTCCAAGGAGAAAAGTCAACGCCAGAGACACCTCCGGATCCTTCCCTTCATACGCATGGTTATAATCTAAAACCCAGAAAGAAATAAAGGAGGGGTGAATGGAGTGATCGTTAAATGAACTTGTGTGTTACCCGTGCTTGTAATCGTGTTCGCATTATCGTAGTCTGTGAATCGTGACCAGCCTGTACTGTGTTATTGCGTGTATCAGTCGTGTTTTAATGAAATAAAGCCTTGTTTCTAAGGTTAGGAATTGATTTAGTATATTACAGGACCCATAAGAGGTCAAGCCCCACCTGGCCCCCAAATGATGTCAAATTCCTAGCTACGCCACTGTTTCTGCATTAGATATTATGGTGGGGAGAGGTGGAGAATGTGAAAATCCCCCAGTCCCCCACTTGAGGGGGGACCCAAAAGAGCGTTTTTTTACATTAAATATTAAATGTTACGCAAAATGCAGGGGACCCATAAATTATTTCGAATTTCTAGCTACGCCACTGTGTAGGTCCTTACATCTTGTTAATGTGTAAGTCCTTACATCTTGTTAATGTGTAAGTCCTTACATCTTGTTAATGTGTAAGTCCTTACATCTTGTTAATGTGTACGTTCTTACATCTTGTTAATGTGTAAGTCCTTATATCTTGTTAATGTGTAGGTCTTGTTCATAAGTAGTTTAAACGCATCTAATACACCGTACAAGGAACTCAAGCATCTTCTGAGTACTCTGTCGAAGTCAGACAGCCATCATACAACTACAAGATCAAGGTCTATTACAGTACCAGTGGCGTAGCTAGGAATTTAATGTCTCCTGTATTTTGACATTATGACGAGATAATGGCGTAATATTTTACATTTAATGTAAAAAAAAATTGAACACTCATTTGTGGGCCCCCTCATGTGTGGTGATTTTCTAATTCTCCCCCCATCCACTCCCCATAGCAACGCCACTGCACAGTACACAATATATAGGTATGTTAGCAGTACACAATATATGTAGGCCTGCGAGCGTTTAAAACTAGAGTCCCCCCCCCCCCTCTTGGTGTCTCCTTGTCTACTTGTTAATGAAACGGGAAAAAAGGGACAAAAAATTCGCCCAAATGACGTCATCGAGGCAGTAATCTCTACTCCACCAATTAAAAAAAAACGTGGCAGAAACATAATTAAGAAAGCATGTTCTAGAACCGCTGTCGTCTGCAGTCTTTGCTTTGCTCATTGCTGTAGCCCGGGGCTGGACATTGGTACGCTGTTTGCAGCCATTACGTCGTTTGCAGAAGCCCCAAAAATTGTCCAGAACCCCACAAGTTGCCCAGGATGTAAGCAGGCGTGTAAATTCCTAATAGCTGGATAAAAGTGCTGGGTCACGTATTTTACATGTCTGGGTTATCCGAGGCGATATTCAAATTATATGCAATCATATTCTTTTGCATACGACAAACTTTATCTCTAGGTCATTATTTTTGCATTTTCCAGAATTTTTTTTTGGGGGGGGGTTGGGGGGGGGGGAGATGAAGAGTTCATGATTAGCCTATAAACTCTTTTTTTTTCTTCGGCAAATAATACCAGTCTGTGACCGTATTATAGAATGTTTAATGGAAATCTGAATCTCTAGACGTTTGAGAAAGGGACATACATTAAATTATAGCAGTCGATTTCTGAAACAGTAGATAAATGAAAACAGTTTCTCTAAATAGCTTTCAGCGAATTACATGTTCATTCGTTCCTAAGTCGCGTAGTAAACCGATTTTCGGTGTGGGTCAAACATAAGTAAGGAAATACTGTAAGCATTCATCCTATCACCTATTCTAAAAAAGTATTCTGCATAAATTGTTGACCATGACCCTTTTTACTAATAGGGTCACTACTCCATAATACAAAGAAATGGCCTAGCTTTGCACTGCGATAAATATATAACATATCTATGATGATCTGGCTCTAAGTAAATAATTCAACTTCCCTATGGCGATATGGCTCCACATCCAACTTCCCTATGGCAATATGTCTCCATATCCAACTTCCCTATGGCGATATGGCTTCACATCCAACACTTCCCTATGGCAATATGTCTCCATATCCAACTTCCCTATGGCGATATGGCTCCACATCCCATTTCCCTATGGCAATATGGCTCCACATCCAACACTTTCCTATGGCGATATGGCTCCACATCCAACTTCCCTATGGCAATATGGCTCCACATCCAACTTTCCTATGGCAATATGGCTCCACATCCAACTATCCTATGGCGATATGGCTCCACATCTAACATACCTATGAGGATACGGCTCCACATCTAACTTCCTTATGGCAATAAGGCTCCATATCCAACTTCCCTAAGGCGATATGGCTCCACATCTTACATACCTATGGCAATATGGCTCCACATCCAACTTTCCTATGGCGATATGACTCCACATCTAACATACCTATGAGGATACGGCTCCACATCTAACTTCCCTATGGCAATATGGCTCCATATCCAACTTCCCTAAGGCGATATGGCTCCACATCTAACATACCTATGAGGATACGGCTCCACATCTAACTTCCCTATGGCGATATGGCTCCACATCCAACTTCCCTATGGCGATATGGCTCCACATCCAACTTCCCTATGGCAATATGGCTCTACATCCAACTTCCCTATGGCGATATAGCTCCACATCTAACTTCCCTATGGCGATATGGCTCCACATCCAACTTCCCTATGGCGATATGGCTCCACATCCAACTTCCCTATGGCGATATGGCTCCACATCCAACTTCCTTATGGCAATATGGCTCCATATCCAACTTCCCTTTGGCGATATGGCTCCACATCTAACTTATCTAACTTACCTATGGCCATATGACTCCACGTCCACTTATTTATGGCGATATGGCTCCACATCTAACTTACCTATGAGGATATGGCTCCATATCCACTTATTTATGGCGTTATGGCTCCACATCTAACTTACCTATGAGGATATGGCTCCACATCTAACTTACCTATGGCGATATGACTTCACATCCACTTATTTATGGCGATATGGCTCCACATCCAACTTCCCTATGGCGATATGGCTCCACATCCAACTTCCCTATGGCGATATGGCTCCACATCCAACTTCCCTATGGCGATATGGCTCCACATCCAACTTCCCTATGGCAATATGGCTCCATATCCAACTTCCCTTTGGCGATATGGCTCCACATCTAACTTATCTAACTTACCTATGGCCATATGACTCCACGTCCACTTATTTATGGCGATATGGCTCCACATCTAACTTACCTATGAGGATATGGCTCCACATCCACTTATTTATGGCGATATGGCTCCACATCTAACTTACCTATGAGGATATGGCTCCACATCTAACTTACCTATGGCGATATGACTTCACATCCACTTATTTATGGCGATATGGCTCCACATCCAACTTCCCTATGGCGATATGGCTCCACATCCAACTTCCCTATGGCAATATGGCTCCATATCCAACTTCCCTTTGGCGATATGGCTCCACATCCAACTTCCCTATGGCGATATGGCTCCACATCCAACTTCCCTATGGCGATATGGCTCCACATCCAACTTCCCTATGGCAATATGGCTCCATATCCAACTTCCCTTTGGCGATATGGCTCCACATCTAACTTATCTAACTTACCTATGGCCATATGACTCCACGTCCACTTATTTATGGCGATATGGCTCCACATCTAACTTACCTATGAGGATATGGCTCCACATCCACTTATTTATGGCGATATGGCTCCACATCTAACTTACCTATGAGGATATGGCTCCACATCTAACTTACCTATGGTGATATGACTTCACATCCACTTATTTATGGCGATATGGCTCCACATCCAACTTCCCTATGGCGATATGGCTCCACATCCAACTTCCCTATGGCAATATGGCTCCATATCCAACTTCCCTTTGGCGATATGGCTCCACATCCAACTTCCCTATGGCGATATGGCTCCACATCCAACTTCCCTATGGCGATATGGCTCCACATCCAACTTCCCTATGGCAATATGGCTCCATATCCAACTTCCCTTTGGCGATATGGCTCCACATCTAACTTATCTAACTTACCTATGGCCATATGACTCCTCGTCCACTTATTTATGGCGATATGGCTCCACATCTAACTTACCTATGAGGATATGGCTCCACATCCACTTATCTATGGCGATATGGCTCCACATCTAACTTACCTATCTCCTCTGTCAGCCCACTTAAGAAATACTTGTTTTCTACACTAAAAATTCAAACGTCTTTCAGACTTTTGTTTCCTATCATCAGCCTGTGTGCTCTTTTTATACATTCTATAGGCTCTGTCCTTCTCAAAATTAAATCCCACAACACACACACACACACACACATTATAAAAACTTCATAGCTCCCAGAGCGGGACACTTATGTCGACCCCTTTTGTGGAAAGGTGTGGCGGACTTTTTGGACTGGGGTCCACGGGCTGTTTGATCCATCCCCACCCCGAGTGAGATATAAAAAAAAAAAAAAAGCTCACAGATGGTATCCTGCCGAGGGTTGATCGCTTCCCGTTCTTGACCTATCTAGTTCCACTACTAGACGTTTCCTCATCCATATCCCAGGAGTGGTTATCACGTTTTCCACCAATTTGGTTTTCTCTTAATAGATTCCATAATGAAATAAACAAATTCTCTTATTCCAACCACATTAATATGCAATAGTTTTGACGGAAAAGAACGATAAGTATGGACGAGGAAATGAATTATGTCTCCCTCGAATACATTCCAAAAAAAAAAAAAACAATTCAATAGTTTGGCGCAGTCTCTTTACAAAACTTTTTTTTAGATTAGTTTGTCATTTTAGTTGTCGTATTCATGTTTGTAATGTTATCACAACGCCTCTAACCTACATCATGTCTGTTAACAGCGCCCTATAAATTGAATTATTTATTATTATGTTAGAAGCGAAGAAGTTTTCATTCTATGGCACTGCCCGGGTCGAATTTCGCTAAAAAGAAACAAAATTCATCGTAGTCCCTTTATCAGTATCCACTGAGGAATTTTCTGGTGATGTGTCAGGTCTGCAGCAGTACCGCCCTCTGACAGGCATCGAGAATATTCCTAGGAATGTTAAGGGCCATTGAAGGTGTCTGTGAGGTCGGTTGTTATTATCCCCTTGGTTGATATAACAATGGGGTATATTGTTTTTTAAGACAACTTCCATTAACGCTAAATCTTCAAGCCAAGGTTCACATATATTTTTTTTTTTCCATTTCAGTTTTTCTTTAATTATACCTATAGACAGTGGTCCCGCGATGTCAATAATAACATCGTTTTTTTTTCTTATTTGTCAAAGAACAGCAGATTAGGGCGATTAAAATCGACCGTTTTGTCGGTCAAAATAGGCCTATCCCAGTACATAAGATGATCAGTAGACTCGAGAACCTCTTGTGTTGGGTATTTGTAACGGGAGAAATATCCCGACTGATCAAATTGTGTGTCCAAGTCAAGTGCTGGTGTAGTAATTTGATTATGGCGACCTAGGTAGGCTGATTCTGATAGGGCTGGACATCCTGCCATAATGTGTTTGACTCACCCACATTTCCACATTTTCAGCATTTGTCAACAATATTGAGTTTTAGGATAAGTTTCTCGTAATTTTGTGGTCCTAATTACTCCGGCCTGTTTTGCTGTGACAAAGCCTTCAGTTTCAGGGTTGGGATGACCTGCTTTGAGCCATGCTAAGGAAGCAGCCTTGTCAATGTTGTGCCCATGTAATAAAGTTGGGAATTTTCCGAGGAGTGTTTGTTCTCCCCCATTGGCGCATCTCACGCCCTACGTCGCCCAAACCGACATTAACACCAACATTGCTTAGGTTCAGAGGGGTTTCATCATAATCGTATTTGCGTAGGAAGTATTATTATTGTTATTATTATTATTATTATTATTATTTCACGTGAAAAAAATCATGTACTCATATTACGTCCAACGTGAGTGTAAGGGGGGGAGCCAGGGCAAAGGGGAGAGCTAAAAGCTTTTTTTAAATATTTATTTTATTATTTTCTTTACTTACGAATTAAAACCATCAAAAAAAAATATTTTTCCCCCTTAAACATCTTAGCGATGGAACAGTTGATGTCTGTTCAGGTGAAGAGTTGAAATAGACCGGGAAGGGGGGAGATGGGGGATATCCGGTGATATTTTTTTTTTATTCAAACTACACTCAGCTAAATTAAATGAAGTATATTTCTCTATAAAATGTGAGCGCATACTTTTTTTTAAGAGCGAGGCAGCACCGCCAAGAATGCAGAAGAGGCCCAAGGATTCCTATGATGATAAAGCTAAAATTGAATAGCGCAAATTCTGAGGTTTCCTATATTTAAAAAAAAAGGCAGAATAAAGTAAAATAAAATAAGGAAATGATTTTTTAACAAACAGTTCGAGAGGTAAAAAATACACGGAAAAAAAAAGAATGGAACAAAAAAACATTAAGAAACAAAGAGAGAGAAAATGAATGCAGACGGAGAGAAGAATACATTTAAGAAAGAGAAAGAAAAAAAAAGTAATAAAAATATGAATAGAAAGAAAGAAAATAGAAATAAACAAGGAAAAAAATAAAAATCTTTCAGATCAGTCCCATTGGAAGATAGACAAAAGGCCTAAGATCAGTCCCATTGGAAGATAGACAAAAGGCCTAAGATCAGTCCCAATGGAAGATAGACTAAAGGCCTAAGATCAGTCCCAATGGAAGATAGACTAAAGGCCTAAGATCAGTCCCAATGGAAGATAGACTAAAGGCCTAAGATCAGTCCCAATGGAAGATAGACTAAAGGCCTAAGATCAGTCCCAATGGAAGATAGACTAAAGGCCTAAGATCAGTCCCAATGGAAGATAGACTAAAGGCCTAAGATCAGTCCCAATGGAAGATAGACTAAAGGCCTAAGATCAGTCCCAATGGAAGATAGACTAAAGGCCTAAGATCAGTCCCAATGGAAGATAGACTAAAGGCCTAAGATCAGTCCCAATGGAAGATAGACTAAAGGCCTAAGATCAGTCCCAATGGAAGATAGACTAAAGGCCTAAGATCAGTCCCAATGGAAGATAGACTAAAGGCCTAAGATCAGTCCCAATGGAAGATAGACTAAAGGCCTAAGATCAGTCCCAATGGAAGATAGACTAAAGGCCTAAGATCAGTCCCAATGGAAGATAGACTAAAGGCCTAAGATCAGTCCCAATGGAAGATAGACTAAAGGCCTAAGATCAGTCCCAATGGAAGATAGACTAAAGGCCTAAGATCAGTCCCAATGGAAGATAGACTAAAGGCCATACTATCTATTGCACTCAAGTACTTATATTGTTGTTTTTTTTATGTTTCGAATGTTCTTAAGAATTGAAGATAATTGCATCCTTACCTCAGGAGGACAGCGTAAGATATCGGGGTTTGAATCCTGGATCAAAAAGACGACAGTTCAGAGCGCACACCATTTGACCAGTCATCCATACTTTTAAATGCACCTTATCATAACTCGACCACGTGATCTTGTTTCTAGAAAAAAAATCTGTTTACTGTGCAGGAATATTAATGGACAATATCAACACTATCAACGCCACCATGAACCAGGTCATGAATCAACACCTGACCTGGCTCAACCTGACCTCAAACATAACACAACCCTATGGGAAGCTATTTTAAAATATCAATTTAAAAAAAATAAGAAAAATTAATTAATTACATTTTTTTTCTATTTCATGAACTAAAACATTATCGAAAACACGTCGAAACTTGAAAAACACAAAATTCGCAAAAGTAAACATAATCTCTAACTGTCAATATTAAGCCTCATACCCCCGACTAGTGAAGATTAAATTAAGCGAACACAATTGATATCATAATAAACAAGTTTTCTTTCACAGAAACTGCTAAAAATAATTTCCCAAAAGCAATTTTTACACATCTCATTGGTTAATTTGAGTTTGTGCCGACTGCTTGTTAGTCAATGATTTGATGTTTTTAAAGGGCTACTTTTTACACCAATTTATGCCTGGATCGGGATGTTTCAAACATTCTCATGAACAGTCATCAACTCGCAACTAATGTGTTTTTTTGTTGTTTTTTTTTGGTAGAAGAGATTACACTGCCAACAGCACATAAGACAAAAAAACGCAAGTTCCTGGTTTACTCAATAATTAATGTTAATATTGTTCAGAAACTATCCAAACTTGACGATATTTAGGTTGTAATTGTCCTCTGATGTAGACACATTTATGTACACGAACGAAGTCCTTGACATTGGCATAGTCTTTATTTCCTATGGAAGCCCAAAGGTTTCAAGAAACATAGATGATTTTGTTGGTGCGTTTACCAGCCGACAAGCTTGAATTCCTATTGAAACTGTTTTTATGTCCACAAAGTGGGCTAATCAACACAAAAAAATTTCCTGAACATCACTCAGTCATTAAGTCCCATGCCATTGTATAAAAGCTGAAAGGTCCGAAGCAGCCTATATGGGCAAACGGGCAAATTCCCGATGGGCCTGCACCAAGTGGGCCGGTCTGGTCGTGACCAAAGAATTTTTTTTTCAAATGAAGACAACTTTAAAAATAAAAATAAAAAACAGCAGCAAGACACAGATGCCCGAACACGTTTTCAAGTTTTGTTTTTGTTTGCTAATTACAATTAATTTTGTTTGAAATTCAACAAGAATATCAAAAAATGTATACTATACACTGTACGTATTATCATTTACAAAACGTTAGACCGTACCTTTTGCTATGTACGAGCGGCATGGACTTCAACACTGCTTTGAAGTCTTCGAGGTTGTGTTTTTGGCCTAATCATTTTGCTGGTCGGCATGGACGTTTGATAGCACTCCCATTTTTTTTTTGCCCCTTCCCTCCCCCGTCTTTTGATGGTTCCATTGACAGTTACCGAAAAAGAGGGATGAGAGAGGTCAAGTTAGAAAACATTGATATAACGCAGCAAAAAAATTAAACTTAGGGGCGACAATTAGATCTAGCTTTTAATAATTCTTAATAGAGATTAATTTTAACACACACACACACAGCCGCGAAATTGCAAACCACCCAACTTATTCACATCTTTATATGGGTACAGAGTTCTACTTTCTGCGATTTATAAAGAAATATTAAGTTGTTCTTTTGTTTATTTTTAATAACATAGATCTAAAATTATTACACTTAAGGCTTACAAAAATATTATTTAATTTTTAAAAAAATCTAGATCTACATCATCTCCCTTTACTTCTATAATTAATGGCGAAGGCGAATTTATGCTTAGAATGAAGTCATTAATGACGGAAATTCATATACCAATTAAAATAATTTATATAGCGCTGTCACATCAGATATGTAATGAAATGAGATTTATATTCATATTTTAAATAATGGGTCATGATATATTCATATACAATTCGCGTTTTTTTTTTTGAGAATGTACTAGGACGAAGCAAGAGCTTTTCCCATTAAGTAAGTGCCTCTCTCTAATCTTTTAATGAAATGGGTTGCCTGGGTCAGGCAGGAAAACCAATGATTTAGCATATCCTAAGTCACAAATCAACATGCATGACTAGATTGACACATAAAATGCATTGGACGTAACTTTCTTATTTTTTTAAATAAAATTCTGTAATCTCTAAGTAATAACAAAAAAAGTGTTAAACTCTTTAAGGCTGCTGTTGTATTGTTTTATAGCTTTAAGACTACATGCATGTATAAATACGTTACGTAATCCTACGCAAGCATACATCCAGTTTTCGATGCGTTATCAAACTTTATATACTTTGAAGAGAATTAGGCTTACACGTATAATATGACATAAGGGCGTAGCAGGGAAGGGGGTGGGGGGGGGGGGGGATTCAAAGCATCACTTGCCTCAGACCTCATTGCCTGAAAGGGAAACTTTACATACTGCCCCAGTGCATCCAACTTAAGCAAACTACAGTCACCAAATTTCATGAGCGTAGCCAAAAGGAGTTTTATGGTTACCTTCCACCCTCCAATACAAAAACAAAAGCAAAACTATAGTTACCATTTTCTACTAGTAGCTGGACTCCATTAATTAAGTGCAATGAATAGCAGATTTAGCTGTTTTGTTTTTGTTTTTTTTTAGCTGAAAAGTAGCAGGCTAAAATTGCACTGTAGATAACTCAGAATATGCATTTTTTAAAGCTTAAAATAACGGAAATAATGCTTGCATCCGGGGTCGGGGGTGGGGGGCCTCACAGCACTCCCCCAGTCTCCCTGACTGTCCTTAGAGGTGTGTACTGTCTTTCCACTAATTAAAGAAAGAGACTAATCTAGGGTAGAAAAAACGTTAGAAAGAGTGAAAGGTCAGAATGATTAATTACATACACACACACACTCATATATATATATATATATATATATATATATATGTAAAAAAACAAACCACCCCCCCCCCCCACGGAAAAAAACATGGCTACGCCAATGATATAACATACCATTTTGTGGGCTGGTTTATATGGTAATGTCTGGGCCGATTTTGATTCCCAGCCCAGTCTGCCCATGGTCAGAAGGAATTTGTACTAATATGACCCTTTTCCCTTAATCACTAGTAGAGAAGCCTCCACACGTGGACATATTGGTACGGTTTCCGGTTGTTAACTTGTCAACCCAAGACTGAGGCCAAAACATAGCCGTGATCTCATGAGGAGTTTAGGGGGACTTGCAACTATATTCACTGTTCCGTTTCACTGATTCTAATGGAGTAGAGATTTTTAAACTAAAGGCAACTAAAAAGTTTTAGTTTGTTTCAGAAAAATGGTTTTGAGCTTTATCCATAATTGTTTTGCTATTGGCGTTTGCTTTGATACAGAGTGTTTATTTGCTCTACAATATTGCATTGAAATAATCATTGATACTAGTCTTATAATAATATAATATACCTTGATAGTAATTTACACATCTAATAACCCCACGAAAAAAAAAAATAGCATGGATAATGGCACCCATGATGTCCCCTCTCTCTCACACACACACATACACACACACTAACAGTAACAAACACACACACAAACATACACTTAATGACATAATTATCATAATTGACAGATTCATGGCTTAATTTCATAGTAACATTCACCTCTGAATCAAAGGAAATGCAATGGCAAGGGCTGCAACCTAGTCGAATAAGACGTCAAAGATAAACTAAAGGAGGTGGATTATGGTTCTTTGCTCGCTTTAGGAAAATGGCGAATCATTCCCTAAGAACAAAGTCTCACTGGACTAAGTGTTTCCTGTTTTTAAGGAACACTCTCTCTTTGTTTTGCAATTGAGATAATACCAACTGGCCTCCTTTGATAAATAAAAAGAAACATTTTAAAATATTAAAACGCAGCGAACATGTGGCTTATCTGGCATGTCATGTGTTTTTGTAACATCTCTGGCCAAGTGTGAAGTTAGGCTGACTCTGATGGCCTGCTTAACGACACGATTTTGAGGAGGAAACATAAAACTCTTCAGAAGACTCCATCTTATTAGCATTAATATCAAGTATGCTTTAACACTACCTGAGACGGCCTAACATCTACCTTGTCTTACCTTTTCCATTAGCACAAAATTCTTTAGTCTTTTCTCTTTTCAGAAAGAGTTTGTTTTTAACCTTAACGAAAACCAAATGCAAGCCGTCGTTTTAAAAAAACACATAAACTCATACAATCCCTTTGGATCGCTAGGCACAAAAAAAGGATAAAATAAAGCATGAGAATTATCGGATACAATTTGTAGTTTAGAAAAAAAAAACATAAAATGTTAAAGATTAAAGATCTTTCAGTAACCTTAAATCTAACATAAACTTTGATATTTTTAAAAAGACAAATGCCTTCATTAAAGGTTTTTAAAAAAAATACAAGACAGGTAGCAGGACACTTATTTGATCTTTTACGAGACGTATAATGTAACATTATGTTACATATTATTATTATGTTTCATACAAGGTTCCTCCTGTAGCTAATGGTTTCATACAGACAGATGGAATAACAGACAGCCATTTTTATCTGTCATGATAAATAATGCTGCATTCGAATCTCCTGTTGTAACGAAAGACATATAGGTGCATACAAATAACACCAAACATGACAGACAGACGGACAGACAGACAGTTATTTTATCTATCATGATACATAATGTTGCATTCTATTCCCCTCTTGTAGCGAATGGCATATAGGCGTATACAAATATCACCAAACGTGACAGACAGACGGACAGACAGATACCTCTAATGTGTACTTAGATAAATAATGATAGATTCATGCTCCTCACTTCCTGTTGACACGCAGGTAAAATACACATCTATGTAATGACGTGTTCACACTGCGATAAGATTACTTTTAAAATTAAGGCGAGAGGTTTCATACAACATAAATGTCAGTTACAATTAAGTGCTAGGGTTGAGACATTGTTTACATCAACCTTAATTAACACCAGACAGCAGCTTTATATGTTAACAACAAAACAGATTCCTAATAGACAGCAACTCCGTGTGGCAGCATCAAAACTGACTCCCAATATACACTTTATTTTTTTTTATTAATTAATGTAAATTAAGCATGAACCATTATTCCGAAACAAATAATTCAAGATACCATCAAATTCAAGCTTTTCATATCTTGGCATAAGTGGAAAAGAAACATTAATAAATACAAAGAAACATACGAGTTAAGTGCGGGAATTCCCGCTAATAGCGAGTTCAAAATAGTCTAATCTAATTTAAAGATATCATATTTTGAACAATTATAACTGTCGCACCAGATTTTTCCCAATCTGTTGTTTTCTTTTCCTAAGATATATATATATATAAACCGTCAAATTTGAACGAAAATCGATAGAAGTGTTTTCGAAATGTCGAAGCGTCTAGTTTTTAAACAAGTGTTTAGCTTTTTGAAACCGTGAAGATTTTGGCAAGCTAGTAGGATGAATTTTTAATTTTTAGGGAATCATAAAAATAGTAATGGAAAACAAGCAATGACACAGACCTGTCTTTAAAAGAAATTCTATCCAAGTCCAAAGACAGAGACATCCTCTAATTTAAATTGTTCCGGTAGTATTCAAACTTCCGGTGCCACTGTTTCGGGGTACAGCTGCCCCAATTAATGCCACCCTAATGTCCCGCGCCACAGTGTATTGGAGATCACATACTAATTCAAGAGTCAGAAATTTCAGAAGGATACAAATTCAGAAGTCAGAAATTTCAGAAGGATACAAATTCAGAAGTCAGAAATTTCAGAAGGATACAAATTCAGGAGTCAGAAATTTCAGAAGGATACAAATTCAGAAGTAAGAAATTTCAGAAGGATACAAATTCAGAAGTCAGAAATTTCAGAAGGATACAAATGTAGGAGTCAGAAATTTCAGAAGGATACAAATTCAGAAGTAAGAAATTTTAGAAGGATACAAATTCAGAAGTAAGAAATTTCAGAAGGATACAAATTCAGAAGTCAGAAATTTCAGAAGGATACAAATGTAGGAGTCAGAAATTTCAGAAGGATACAAATTCAGAAGTAAGAAATTTTAGAAGGATACAAATTCAGAAGTCAGAAATTTCAGAAGGATACAAATGCAGGAGTCAGAAATTTTAGAACGATACAAATTCAGAAGTAAGAAATTTCAGAAGGATACAAATTCCGAAGTCAGAAATTTCAGAAGGATACAAATGCAGAAGTCAGAAATTTCAGAAGGATACAAATGCAGAAGTCAGAAATTTCAGAAGGATACAAATGCAGAAGTCAGAAATTTTAAAAGGATACAAATGCAGAAGTAAGACAGTTTCAGAATGAGTAAAACATTGTTCTCTTTTTGTGGAAAACATACACCTAGTGTGGAATTAGATTTGGAAACTAGTTTTATGCAGGAGGGAAAAATTTTTGTTATCAAACTTATATCAGCTCACTTCGTCTGTCTGTCAAAATCTTTTACATGTTGTTGTTTTTTTTTTGTTTTGCCATTTGCAATTCTCGGATCAAAGTGATCTTTGCACAATTATTTATTGTCGAAGTCGACACGTAAATCCATAAATTAACCAATAATCAATTAGTCGTAATTAGTTAATTTCTAAAGGCTCGGTGGCTAAGCGGTAAAGCGCTTGTCTTCTGAATCGGAGGTCTCGGGTTCGAATTCTGGTGAAGACTGGGATTTTTAATTTCGGGATCTTTGGGCGCCCTTGTCATTAGGGGAAAAGTAAAGGCCACATAATCCTTTGGCCGAAACATCAGCTGCCCTATAGGTCACAAGGTCTGAAAGAGAAACTTTATTTTTTTCTATTACTTTCCAAATAAAAGAGCTAGATGATACTAAGGTAACGGGAGATGAACCTAATCTAACGAGAAATACGGCAGCGTGTGGACGTTCTCTCCCCCCTCGCCAAAGCCTCACAATGTAAGCTAGTTTTTTTTCAAAGACATTTTTATAAATAACTTGTTTTATCTTGTTCAACTGTCTGCATAACATACTGTTGTTGATGATGGTATTGTAGTTTGTTTTTTTCTTTGTTTTGTTTTGTTTTGTTGTTGTTGTTGTTGTTTTTTTTGTGGTCATTTGAAGTTGAGATAAAGGGAAGCGTGGTCGAGTGGCTAAGTACGCTTGAAATTGGCTTGGCCACCTATTAAGAGGGCTCGAGGTTCGACACCAGACTCGAGCAGAATTGTGTTTACTGAGCGCCTAAAGGCAGCACGGAAAACCTTCTCCCAGATACCCCTTTCACCCACTGGTCCAAAAATTAGATTGGATCATAGCGATCTGAGCATGCTATAAGCATGTAAATAGCACTATATAAAGCTATATATTATGTATTTTATTTAGAAAGCTTCTGAATGCGTTTCGAGATTTTAGTCATCTGAGGCTTTTCTTCATTGCACTGTGACATCCTTAAAGCCTCTTAAAAATTATGTTATAAGACTTACTTAGACTTAGACTTGGGCGGCAGGCTGTTTCCACAGAGATCTGTCACTGGCAATGTATGAGGCATTCTCCCATTGTTCACTGTTCTGAGGCCCTCCATCTAAGTGTGGCGCCAAGTTATACGAGGACGTCCCTCTTTACGCTTTCCTCCTTTGGCCTCCATGTCATCGCAATTCTTGGTATGCGTAATTTATTATATCGGAGAACATGTCCAGCAAACCTCATGCAACGCTCTGTCACAACCTCACTAAGTGTTCGACTCCCAGTTCGGCATAGGATTTCCTTGTTTGAGACACGATCTGTATAACTGACTCCCAAAATCCGTAGTCTTTTCTCAATTTTGGCTGTATTATAAAATTTTGGAAATATTATAATAACTTTTGATTATATAAAAAGAAAATTCAGAGCATGGAGTTTTATTTAATGGCAAACACAAAATATAGTCAAGTGAAGCTTTATAAATAGAACTACAGTTTACAAAAATAAAGTTTTGGTTTTCCATGGCCCTTTTGTTTTTTGCAGTGATTACTTCAACCCCCCCCCCCCCCCCCATTTCCCCTGGGCCCTTTTCGTTTTGACTGTTTTTCATTTCACACGAAGAGGACTGACTCTATTTGTCTTAATGGAGTGAGGAAACGGGGAACAACTCTGAACTTTTGCCTCAGGCCTCTCGAGTTCTCTACCCATTACTGAGTGCGGCTTTAATCAATTCATCCCAAGTCTATCAATCAGTCTACACAAAAATGCAAGTTTGGCTTTATTCTGGGGTTGCGTCCCCCTCATCCAAAAACCTCTACGTACTTACTGTTGATGAATAAAAGTACGAGTGACTAGTGCAGTGGTTTAGTCGAAATGGCCAATGACCCTACCTATTAACATATTGATCTACATTTTTAAGGAAAAGTTGGTTCTACACTTTGGTAAGGTGAGATTAGTTCTACACTTTGGTAAGGTCAGATTTGTTCTACACTTTGGTAAGACGAGATTAGTTTTACATGTTGGTAAGACGAGATTAGTTCTACTCTTTGGTAAGACGAGATTAGTTCTACTCTTTGGTAAGACGAGATTAGTTCTACATGTTGGTAAGACTAGATTAGTTCTACACTTTGGTAAGGTGAGATTAGTTCTACATGTTGGTAAGACGAGATTAGTTCTACACTTTGGTAAGACGAGATTAGTTCTACATGTTGGTAAGGCGAGATTAGTTCTACACTTTGGTAAGGCGAGATTAGTTCTACACTTTGGTAAGACAAGATTAGTTCTACATATTGTTAAGACGAGATTAGTTCTACACTTTGGTAAGGTCAGATCGCTAGAGTAGTCTATAGAATTCGTTTTGAAATATCACAATAGAGACCTGCCTGCATACATTGAAATAAACAAATATCCTTTTCTATATTATGGCACAGGAAGAAATTTGGCGGGAAAAAGTTATTTGTTTCGTAAAAAAGGAAAGTTTTGCTCTGACGTGACTATTAAAAACAAAACTAGGATTTTAGGAAGTGTAGCGAAAAATAAACAGAAGACTTTTGGCGGCTCTAGGGTAAGGTCGGCTTTATTGTTTTGTTTTAGTAGATATTTAACTTAGCGACATTCGACAGTTCCATTCACTACATTTCAACTTCTTTTCGACTTCGTTCATCAGCGTCGACTAGCGTCTTATTGCTGGCCTTTCGACTGTTATTTCGTTAATGGAGTGTTACCTCCGTTTAGATTGGTCTGCAGTCTGAACAGACACAGCGCGAAGGCGCCTGACACTTTTAGACAAAGTATATAGGAATTTTCATAAATGGAGACGAAAAAAAGTGATTTTATTCTTTAGTTGGCTAAAGTCATCTTAACTCTAGTGTCCTTGGCATTGTTTATTTTTGTGTATTTTTTCAAATCTCTCCTAAACTTGATGTTTTCCTTTTCTTACGTTTTTCTCTCAAGTTGTATTATGTGGCTACCACATTTCTTCATATCGCCTTGTCTTCTTTGTCCCTCATAAAAACTCTCATTACATAAACATGATCATCAAAATCAAATGTAAAGAAAGAGCAAATTACTGTGGAAAAAAAATTTAAATACCCACAATTTTTTTATAAATGTTTGAACACTTAACGGTTCTAACCATTTCTCTACAATCTTTAGGTTTATTCCAAATCATAAACGCTACAAAGGCAGCCAAAGTTTCAAATGTAAACAAGATACACAACATGGAGGTAAGCGTGGTCGAGAGACTAAGTACGCTAGAACTTGGCTTGGCTTGGCTACCTATGAAGGAGCTCGAGGTTCGACACCATACACGGAAAACATTCTTCCAGATACCCCCTTCCCCCCCCCTCTCACTGGCCTACAAATGAGATTGGACGCTCTTAGCATGCTATAAACTTAAAAGAAGCGCTGTATAAAAAGCTATAAAAAAATGTTTCGCATATTCCTTCTTTCTCTTATCTCCTCTATTTATTTCTCTTTCTCTCTCTCTCTCTCTCTCTCTCTTCTCACTCCCACATCTACAACAACAAAGTTCTACTTTCAGACCTTATGGTCTATAAGGCAGATGATGTAAAGGTCATCTGTTTCTGAGGCCTAGGTTAACGTGGGTGTCATGTAGCCAGCACAGCGGCCAACCACCTTTACTTTTCCCCATGTCAGGTACCCATTGAGCTGGGTGAATCAGAGACGCCCAAAGATCCCGAAATTAAAAAAAAACTTCACCAGGATTCGAACCCGGGACCCCCTGGTTCGGAAGCCAAGCGCTTTACCGCTCAGCCACCGTGCCTCCATCTCCACATCCACATGTTGACAACAAAGTGGCACTAAAAAAAACAATAATTTAATTCACGACACAACCGTAGCATCTTTATCAACAGGAGGGCTGCCTGCTCCAGTGGTATGCGCTCTGAGATGTTATTTATAGGTCTCGATTGTCCCAGGCTAGTACTCTTACAGCTGTCATCCCCCATCGTGCTTCGGGAGGTCTTGGCTAGGATGTAGTTATATTCAGAGTCTGACAATATTTAAATGGTTTCGCTACGCTACGCTACCCAGCCTCGCGCCAGGCTATCAACACTGCAATACATAATAGCCACGCGGTGTTGTCACACTGGATACTGGGCATCCAGGAATACAAGTTAAAACTAAAACATTTTTTTGTTCCCTAAAAAAACGAAGTTAAGCCTGGTCCTAATTTTTTGTATTCTCCTTGCAAAGTGCTCGGTTGCCATGGACGCTTTTAAAGTAAAGTTTTATTCTCTATCAGAGCGAAGACAAAGTTCGTTGTGATATTTTCTTATCTCCCCCTACGCCTACAAAAGTAAAAAATAAACAACGCAATTAATGAGGGTCAACACTTTGGGGTTCAAGGTTCCATTAGAGGTCATTAGAGGGGCTTCAGGAAGAGGGCTGAGAAGCTGGGGGAAAATTCCTCCCCATCACAGCTTCCCCCCCCCCCCACTTTCCCAACCTCCTTGATAGTTTTTTTTTGTTTTTTTTTTTCCTCTTTGTTTTTCTGCTTTCTTTCTTTTGGTCACATGAACCAATCGTTTTCTTACATGATTAACACGTGACTTTGGCTAAAAAAAAGGGTACTGATTGGCTACCTCGGTGACGGAAGCTTGTCACTCAAGAACTACTCCGAGGAGTTGATCTAATAAAAGACCTCGGCCGGTGACGTAATAATTGGAACTCTTCTTTTTCTTGTTCAGGTGGAGACAGAATAATTGTGTTTTCTAATGGCCGTATTGTTTTGGAGGATACTATCTCTGAAAATTACAAGGTCATTTTTGTGATCAATAACAAATGTATCCAATTTATATAAGGTTTCTATGCACCTTAAAGGAGGACATAAAAGAGGACAAAGTCTCTCAAAGGAGGACAGAAAGGAGGACAAAAACTCGTAAAGGAGGAAAGAAAGGCAAAGTCTCAGAAAGGAGGATTAGAAAGGAAAACAAAGTCTCACAAAGGAGGATAAAAAAGAAGACCAAGTCTCACAAAAGAGGGAAGCGTGGTCGAGAGGCCAAGCACGCTTGAACTTGGCTTGGCTACCTAGAAGGGGGCTCGAGGTTCGACACCCGACTCGATCAGAGTTGGGTTTACTAAGCGCCCAAAGGCAGCACGGAAAACCAACTCCTAGATACCCCCTCCTCCCACTGGTCCACAACTGAGATTGGACCAAAGCGCTCTGAGCATGCTATAAGCATTAAAGTAGCGCTATACAAAAGCAACAAAGGAGGACAAACGCAAAGAAAGACAAAGGTAAACTATTTAAAAAAAAATATCTCAAAATTGAATTAAAAAAGTGATGATCATCAGTACGTCATAGAGGGTACAATTAGAATGTTATTGCATCAACGTCTCATCTCATCTGTCTAGTGACGTTTTGTCTGACAGTGTTTCCCTTTCAGACCTTGCGATCTTTAGAGCAGATTATATTAATGGTCATCTGTTTATTTGGCTAACGGTTAACGAGATTCGAACTCAGAACATCATGTTCGGAAACGCAGCTCTTAACCACTCAGTCGCTCTAGCAGTTCGCCTAACCAAAGCCCTCCACTCTTTCTGGTCAGCGGCTGTTTTTAGCAAAATATCAAGAGAGCGACTGGTCCAGTCTTTCACGTTGTCCAGCCATCTTTTCTTTGGAAAACAATGTCAGCTTTTCTTTGGAAAACACTGCCAGCTTTTCTTTGGAAAACACTGCCAGACTTTCTTTGGAAAACAATGCCAGACTATATTTGGAAAACACTGCCAGACTTTCTTTGGAAGACCCTGCCAGACTTTCTTTGGAAAACACTGCCAGACTTTCTTTGGAAAACACTGCCAGACTTTCTTTGGAAAACACTGCCAGACTTTCTTTGGAAGACCCTGCCAGACTTTCTATGGAAAACACTGCTAGACTTTCTTTGGAAAACCCTGCCAGACTTTCTTTGTAAGACCCTGCCAGACTTTCTTTGTAAGACCCTGCCAGACTTTCTTTGGAAAACCCTGCCAGACTTTCTTTGTAAGACCCTGCTAGATTTTCTTCGTATAATTTGTTTTGTTATGCTTGTTACTTTTATACACTCTAGATACCATTCTCTAAGTATCATTGATTTCTAACTATGGCGGAAAAAAAAGATAAATAGCTAGCTTTTTGGTGTATCCGGTGTTCGAAATAAAGAAAACGTTGGGACGCTTTGTTATTTAAAAAGTAAATTTTTATTTTTTTTTGTAAAATTGTCAGCTCTTCCGTTGAGTGTCCTTGACATTGTGTAATCCTCAGTGAGTAAATCTAGAAGTGTCAGCAGTGATGTCGCTATGGGGGTACGAGGTGTGCGGACCTCACTGTATAACAACAACGTGGGAAAACAATGTTTTTTGTTGTTGTTGTTTTGTTTTGTTTTTTAATGTTGACAATGTTATAGATTTAAAGCATAAACCCAATCATACATTCTAAGCAAGTTTCTGCATGCTAAATTAGAGATAGATTTTGTAAGAAAAAAAAAATTTCGAGAGGCAGAGGTTGAGTATTGGGGATGGCACCATTAACTAATCGCACCGTGTGTCACCACCCCTAGCGACGCCTCTGGTAAGCTGCACTAAAATATTTAGGCGCATAAAATATAAAAAGTGTGAGACGTGGAGTTGCCAGGTCAGTTGCCTTACAAAGCTTTCTGCTGTCCTTGTTTACCAAATTATAAACCTTCTCAAATCACCTCGCAGTCCATAATTTTGAGCATTTTTGCAGCGTCTTGTTGTATATTTTTCTTGCGTCTGCTGGGCGCGTGATTGGCAAGCCTGGAATGATTATCGCGAGCAGGCGTAAGAAACCGGATCTTCCCAGCTGTGCATCTCTCTTAGCGACTCAAGTAGATGTCATTTCCCGCGAAGCCCTCTCTTTTATTATCTCCCTTTGCATTACCAACATCGCCAGATGTTACATAAAAGTATATATAAATATAGAGATGAAAAATGAAAAACGACAACGGGAACAGGGAACAGGAACATGTTTAAAATATGAAAAGGGAGCAAGTAGAGTTAGAATACAAGCGCTGTTAACAGCTATCAACTTGCAAACTTGAGGCACACGCAAGATATAATATCTACAATTTTAGACCATAATTTCTAATACTTTATATGCAATTTATTTCGTTTTAGGCACACTCTTAATGTAATTTCTTTACTTGATATGCAATTTATTTCGTTTTAGGCACACTCTAGATATAGCCTAATTTCTTTACTTTATATACCATTTATTTCGTTTTAGGCACACTCTAGATATAGCCTAATTTCTTTATATACCATTTATTTCGTTTTAGGCACACTCTAGATATAGCCTAATTTCTTTACTTTATATGCCATTTATTTCGTTTTAGGCATGCTCTAAGTATAATTTCTAAAATTTGTATGTAATTACTGCCGAGGATACACGTAGACAGCAAAAAGAGAATCTAGACCTTCGGTGGACAATGGTTGTGTCTACTTTGGGTGTGGCGAGGTATGTAGGTCGCAGCTGGAGCTGCTTAGCCACGTAGATCATTGCACTCCTCATTAATCTTTAGACTCGATGACTAGCTAAATATATTTAGGTAAATAGGTGTGCGTAAACATTTTGCGCACTGCCTTATTTAGAAATCATTGGCTGGACTGTTAAGAGAAGAATTCTAATTGTTCGAAGCTTATTGGAAAGATTCCTTGCAATATTGAAGCGTTACAATAACAATGATGGCAATGGCAGTGTTTTCGACTCCGAAGATTAAGGATGAGTGCAGTGTTTATTATTAAGAAAAACCCAGTTGCGATTTGTAAATTTTCCTGCCTTTCGTTCAGACAAAGCCGATGTTCGCTTGCGGATTATTTAAGTTTTCGTTCGTCTTCTGCCCCTGTCTTCAATAGGGGCTTTTCTTTGAGTCTCAAATGTTTGTCCAGCAGCCTTTGTGAGAGCTCTCTAACTGTCTGGCCATCTGCTGCCAGATACTTTCCGCTATGCCAGTGAAATTGCGCCTGAGTTTATTTTTATTGCGCCTTTTTTTACGGCGTTCTCCTTGAAGCACGTCAATGAAGATCGCATTTGGCGTGCGATCGTATCTCATACAGGATAAGTGTCCGACCCAGCGCAGCTGTCGAATGGTAATTAGTGCTTCTATACAGTCCAAACCGGCTACCAGCTGAACATAGTTATTTGTACAAGAAATAATTAGAATGAATGTTATAGACCTCATCGGCTTCATTAAGGAGAATTTGATTTTTAGAAAAAAAAAAATTTTTTTTGTTACATGTTTTTTTTTTCGCATACATGTATACCCCAAGGATATTTTCCTTCATAGTTTTGAGAACCTCGCTAATCCTCTTTATAGAGTAATGGTTCTAAGTACTTTGACCTTATTATCAACATATGGGAACCAGTACAACGGTATTCATCTTGGCTGGAATAAATCTACATAGTTAGTAAGTCATTCCACATCTGGAGAAGAATCAATGTCACGTCTGTTTTCTAACAAGGTCATTCTTAGTTGTTCTTGGCTTGGGTATGAGGAAAGTTCTCGCTGCGTCCTAACGCAAAATTAATGCTAAGATTAACCTCGAGCTTCGATTATAATTCTTGCCTGTCATCTGAAACATTTGTATTGATAATTTTTATTTTTACATATGAAATTATTTTAAAATTTTGTATTAGTTACTTATCTTATATATTACAGACGTTACTTAAAAAACAACAACAAGATAACAACGCCCTACGCATTTCACGTGTGAATCTAGTCATGCATGTTAATGACTTAAACTCTGCTAAGTCTTTGAATTTCCTCGCACCAAAGCACAAGCCCATACAAACTTATTTCTACTTTTCCTTCTGTTATACAGGTTATACCGGAAGTGACGTAGCTAAGTCGGAGGATTTTCGGTGCTTGAAAACTTTTTGTTGCTTTGATACCCATAATCCATTTATTTCAAGATCTTCCTCTTTAGTATATTCTTATTAGTTCTATCTATTTGATGGACAGTCAGACAGACAGACAGACAGACAGAAAGACATAGATAGATAGATAGATAGATAGATAGATAGATAGATAGATAGATAGATAGATAGATAGATGATAGATAGATAGATAGATAGATAGATAGATAGATAGATAGATAGATAAATAGATGATAGATAGATAGATAGATAGATAGATAGATAGATAGATAGATGATAGATAGATAGATAGATAGATAGATAGATAGATAGATAGATAGATAGATAGATAGATAGATAGATAGATAGATAGATAGATAGATAGACATGGTTATGTATAATCAACTCAAAGTAGTAGTTACAAGTGTATTAAAAAAAAAGAAAACTCTTACTCTGGAATAAATGTAACCTAACACAACTACACCAAGCTGCATTAAACTTTCAACAAACATTCTTAGTAGAAAAAGACATTAACCAACCAGTCGATGAGCTCTGGAATTTCATTAAAAACCATCTTAAAAGCATTATAGAAAATCATATACCAACTAAATACACATTAAACAAAATAAATAAATGCTGGTTTAGTAATAGACTAAAGAAGCTTTGTAAACAGAAGGAAAACCTATATAGAAAATTTAAAGAAACTAAGGCAGAAAGAGTTTACAAAAAGTATATAAAAATTAAACACCTAACCCAAAAAGTAAGCAGACAGCTGCAGAGTGAATACATAAATAATGTAATATCTAAAGATAACAACAAAAACCTATGGTCATACATTATGTCTAAGAAAATGGAAACAACAGGCATAGCGCCATTAAAAGATGAACATAACATAATACATAATGATAATGAAACTAAAGCAAACATCCTAAACAAATACTTTGCATCAGCATTCTCAGCCCCAGGAGACAAAGACATATTACTTAATTTGAACCAAGTAGACAATATAGAAGATATAGTAGTACAAGAAAATGGAATCCAAAAACTATTAGCCAACACCAAACCAAATAAAGCGTCTGGACCTGATGGTATTCCAGCTAGAGTACTCAAAGAACTAAGCAATGAGCTAGCCCTAGTGTTCAAAATACTCTTTCAGGCATCGCTTAACCAGGGCAGAGTACCAAAGGAATGGAAAGAAGCTAATGTCATCCCCCTATTTAAAAAAAGGAGAAAAATCTGACCCAGGAAACTACAGACCAGTATCACTTACCAGCATCACATGTTAAATCCTAGAACACATAATATGTAGCAACATTATAAACCACTTAGACAAACATAATGTCCTCACCCCATACCAACATGGCTTTAGGAAATATAGATCATGTGAAACACAACTAATAGGACTAATTGATGACCTTTCAAAAGGTTTAGATAATAGTGAACAAATAGATGCTATCTTCCTAGATCTTTCCAAGGCTTTTGACAAAGTTCACCACCAAAGTTTGCTTAAAAAATTAAAATGTTTCGTCATTAATGGTCCATTGCATCAGTGGATTAAAGATTTTCTGATAGAGAGAGAACAAACTGTAATAAAAAAATGGCTTTAAATCAACACCGATAACAGTAAACTCAGGTGTACCTCAAGGAACAGTCTTAGGTCCACTACTTTTCTTAATTTACATAAATGATTTACCAAATTGCATTACCTCAGGAACAAAAGTCTGATTATTTGCAGACGATTGCATAATATATAGAACAATAAAAACAACACAAGACACAGATATTTTACAAAGAGAATTAGATGAGTTACAGAAATGGGAATCAAATTGGAGCATGTCTTTCCACCCAGAATGATGTCAGTTGTTAAAAGTAACAAAAAAACTAAAACAAATTAATTTCACTTATCTTATTCGTGGCAAACCAGTAACACAGACTAAAAACGCAAAATACCTAGGTGTTATAATAAATGAAAAACTGTCATGGAATCCACATATTGATGAAACTATAAAAAAAAAATCCAACAAAGCATTAGGGTTTATTAAAAGAAATTTCTATAAATCAAATAAGAACATAAAACTAAAATGTTATTTAACCTTGGTTAGGCCAATAATAGAATATCTATCCTCTGTTTGGGACCCCTCAACTCAAGATAACATTAAGAAACTGGAACAGACACAAAATAGAGCAGTGAGATTCATAACAAACAAATATTCACAATTAACTAGTGTAACACCTTTAGTAAAATCTCTAAATTTAAAAAGCCTTCAGGACAGAAGACTCAAAAGTAAAGTAGCAATTATACATAAAACCCTGAACCATAATCTTCAAATACAAAAACAAAATTTAATAAAATACTCTGAAAGACACAAAGATAAAGGCACATTCCCCATCCCATATGCTAGGACAACTTTGTACAAATACTCCTTCTTCCCTAGTGCTATTAGAGCATGGAATGGGTTGACTGGGCTAGCCAGGAAAACCAATGACTTGGCAGAATTTAATAAATTGGTTGATATGCATAACTAATTGCATGACGCGTAGGACGTAATCATCTTCTTTTTTGAAGTAACGTCTGTATTCTATAAGATAAGATAAGGTAATTACTTATTGACACTGATATTTGGGCAGTCTGTGAGACTTTAATATAGCAATTCCGTGACACTGTCAGTTAGCATACTATCACACTACCATTTGGCACTCTGTGACATTGTCAATTAGCACTCTGTGACACTGCCATTTGGCACTCTGCTTCATTGTCAATTGGCACTCGTAACACTGCCATTCGACACTCTGTAATATTGTCAATTAGCACTCTGTGACACTGCCATTTGGCACTCTGCTTCATTGTCATTTGGCACTCTGTAGCATTGTTAATTGGCACTCGTAACACTGTCATTTGGCACTCTGTAGCATTGTCAATTGAAACTCTGTGACACTGTCATTTGGCACTCTGTGACACGAACTGGAACAATACTCTGACCCCCCTCCCCACAACTGACTTCTTGGTTCACATTTCCTCTATTTCCATTTTCCCATTTCAGCTTCACCCGCACTCCCTCACACCTCACCTGGCTTGTCAACTCAGAGCTGAGCTGTAATTTTGTGTCCCACAAGGGCGACAACAAATAGATACCATTTTTCTCGGGGGCTTAAGAACAATCTTACAATCATACAACTGTAACGACAGGGGCAAGAGTTGTTTTCCCCTGAGTGAATGTAGATGTGTATGTTTCTGATTGTGTGTGAGTTCGTGTGATGTATGTGTCTGTGATTTCTTGAAAGGTTTCCCCTCATTATACACTAGTCTTCTTGAAGTCGAGGCTAGACTATTACTTAGGGACTCCATCAAAGTACAGATATCTCCCAGAGGCGTAATGTTCAACCTAGAACTCCAAATCGAAGTTTTTTTAGCATCCACCAAAACAAAGGCATTTAGTTTATTTTTTTGTCAGATGGCTATAACTACTTACATTTATAGTTTCTAGTTGATAATTATTACAGGTACCATTTTGAGGTTATTTTACCTTGTTATATTTAGAGGTATTTGCTTACGATTGGTGAATGAGGTTCATTCAGAGAATATTCTGATCTGAAAGTAATATGATAGCCATTTCTAGAGGATAAAAAAATTCTGTACATGATTTACTAAATACCATACTTGAAGACACAATGATACCATACTTGAAGACACAATGATACCATACTTGAAGACACAATGATACCATACTTGAAGACACAATGATACCATACTTGAAGACACAATGATACCATACTTGAAGACACAATGATACCATACTTGAAGACGTAATCATCGTATATATATATATATATATATCTCCTCCTTCGTGGTCGAAGATGAGCACATTTCTCATTTCCTATAAACACGAGGATGGCTGTAAAGTCCAATCCTCGCTTTAAAAAGCCGGCCACATACGTGGCATGGGAGGGTTTAGTCAGTTGCAGATAGGCCTGCTTCTTCTCTTAGCTTTTCGTTGGTTCGGCGCTCTTTCACCCTGGCCACTCTTCTTGCTTCAAATCTTGAGACTTCGAGACTCACAGCCTTACGCCATCGTATACTTCAAGGCATAGTCATTGCATACTTCAAAACACAATCATTGCATACTTCAAGGTATAGTGCACGTCAGCGAAGACATGTCGGTTAACTTCCACCGTAGCTGAGGGTGCCATAATGAACTTTCCGTGTGTACACTTTCAGCCTCTCTCCAGGCCTATCACGTGACTGCATTCCCAACATTCAAGATCTCATTTATAGGAAACTTTTTTTTTCTGACGAGGCAATACAAGAAGTGTTTGTGCGTCATAATTTCTGATGCCGAGAAATCGAAATTATCGAAGGTTTGATGTCAGGTTGTTGAGTCGATAAATCAACCGCCTTGACGTGGATGTCTCGTGATTTTTTACATAAATATGATGCAGGGAGATCACAGATCAAAGTAGCACTAGTAGCAGCGGGGCGGGTTGGGATTGAGTTTGCTAAGTTATTCTGTTGTTATTGTTGTTTTACTGTTGACTGTCACGAAACAAGGTTTTGAAGTATCTGACTATCCGGGTTAAGAAGTGGTTTAAGAATTGTATCTGACTATCCAGGCTTATAGGTGGTTTCAGAAATGTATTGACTACCAGGGTTCAGAATTTGTTTCAGAGATACCTCCTCTCAACAGTTGATTCAGAAGTACCTTGGTTAGATAGTATCAGTTGGCTCCTTGCTTCCGGGGTACTGTCAAAGTAAAAAAAAAGCAAAATGTTTTTAAAATACTCTTTTTAAAAAGTCAAACTTCATCTAAAATGAATGACTTCACAAACACACTCTTATGTCTCAATACTGTAAGATTTTTTCCTTTTTTGACATCAAACGAAATTAATTTATTACCACTATTAAATTAGCTCACTATCTTTTTTTTTTTTTTATTGATTCATGTTTTGTTAGGAATAATGAATTATTGAACAAAGTTTCAACTTGATCCGAGAACTAGAAAATGGAGGAAAGACGTGTTTAATATTTGAACCAGACATACAAAGCACAGAAAATAAATAGAAGCCTTGTAAAAGTTTGTTTTCTCTTTGTGTAAGAAATTTAAAAAAACAACTATAGTTTCACTTGATAAACAAGCCAGAAAAAAACTTTAAGAAATACTTTTTAAAAATGCTTATATTAAGTGTCATTATATTAATTAGTTTGGATTAGTTATGTAGTTACAATTGTGTAACATTTACACATAATAAATCTGTGCAGTTAGATATACTTCTACCAATTGTTTTTGTTTAGCTTCTAGCTTTGTGAATGTGCTATATCACTTGTCTGGACCAGTTGTGAAAGGGGGGAGGGAAGAAGGGGGTATCTTAACTTTACTTATCTTAAAATGTTTGAACATCAGTAGAAAGTGGATAAGTGAGTTCGACTTTGAATTCTAAAAAAACGTAACAGGTGCAACATAGTGATAAAACACAGTACGTACACGGTATAGGCATCTCTCCGTGTTAGAGTTTCAAACGAGTGACATAGCTCTATTTTTTTTTTTATTTGTTCTCAAGAAGCAAACAGACGAAGTATAGAGATATAGGAGACGAACTTGTGAAAGAGATATAGGAGACGAACTTGTAAAAGAGATATAGGAGACGAACTTGTGAAAGAGATATAGGAGACGAACTTGTAAAAGAGATATAGGAGACGAACTTGTAAAAGAGATATAGGAGACGAACTTGTGAAAGAGATATAGGAGACGAACTTGTGAAAGAGATATAGGAGGACAAACTAGTCGGGTCGTGTGGTATGCATTTCGGACAGTCATCATGACGTGCTGAGTTTGAACCTTGCCCCATTCCGTTCCTTGCGTGCATTAGGTGTCAAGTAAGCAGCTATAAACTTTATTTCTGAAAAAAAAAGTCCACAATTACAAATTTATAGGATTAAGGACATTAGCTAGATCCTTAGTTATAAGAACAACATTAGCTAGATCCTAAAACTTATAACAATAAGGACATTAATTTGGTCCTAAGGTTTTAAGAAAAAAGGACATTAGCTAGGTCCAGTTCGATACTTTCTTCTTTTTAAGATATTTTTTCACTCCGTTACTATCTGAACAAACTAGATTACTTCTGTTGGTAATAAAGTCATCTGTATGGCGCCTGAGACAAAGTTCGTTTAGGGCCAGAGCTAACCCCAGACCTCTTGAAACCCTTCGGACATTGGTCAAGATAAAGTACCAGACTTCACACTCCCTTCTGTCTGAAAATTTCTTGAGAACTTTCTGGATTTGCGTGGATAAATGTTATTTAGGTCACGTTCGCTCCTGGAGTCTCCAGTCCGCGTATCCGGGGGACTTCCTTTTAAATCCCTATACATGTATTCTTACCACCAACATTCAGAGGAACAGGACAGTTATCTACTAAGGCGCTATTTATTTTTAAACAGTCCCCCTCGCCCATACCACGTGAAACGGCAAGGTAGCGTGTTCGAACTGGACAAGTGATCCCTGTTGACCTACCGCGAGTGTCGCGTTGACCTACCGCAAGTGTCGTGTTGACCTACCGCGAGTGCCGTGTTGACCTGTCGTGAATGTCATGTTGACCTACTGTGAGTGTCATGTTGACCTACTGCAAATGTCAAGTTGACCTACCGCGAGTGTTACAGACGATGAATGCGTCCGTTTTCTTGTCACTGAAGTATTCGACGATGGGGAGGGGAGGCAGAGTTATTGGATATGATTTTAGCCTATCCGCGTCCACTTACCGAAATGTCCACTGGGACGCCACTGCGAGGTCAAGAAAGTTTGAATCTCCTGTGTACGGAAGTGTATCCTCCCATCTTATGTCATGTTTCTTTGTGTGATTTTGTTCTTTAATAACATTTCACCTCATTTCTTGATGTTTTAATTATAGTCATGCAAAAGGGTGAGGGGGGTAGGAGGCTAAAGACCCGCTTTCAACCGAGCACAATCGTTATAATAGACCTGCAACGTCGCACCCTGTGGGCAGTGGAGACCATCGTTATAGTAGGGTCTCAACGTCACACCCTGTGGGCGTTGGAGGCCATCGTTATAGTAGGCCTGCAACGTCACACCCTGTGGGCAGTGGAGACCATCGTTATAGTAGGCCTGCAACGTCACACCCTGTGGGCAGTGGAGACCATCGTTATAGTAGGCCTGCAACGTCACACCCTGTGGGCACTGGAGACCATCGTTATAGTAGGCCTGCAACGTCACACCCTGTGGGCACTGGAGAGAATCGTTATAGTAGGCCTGCAACGTCACACCCTGTGGGCAGTGAAGACCAATAGCTCGTTGCCACGTCGAACATAGTTATATTATGTAATATAATACAAACGTGACTTCAAAAAAAGAAGATGATTACGTCCTAAGCGTCATGCATTTAGTCATGCATATTAACCAATAACTTAAATTCTGCCAAGTCATTGGTTTTCCTGGCTAGCTCAGGCAACCCATTCCATGCTCTAATAGCACTAGGGAAGAAGGAGTAGTTGTGCAAATTAGTCCTAGCATATGAGATGAGGAATGTGCTTTTATCTTTGTGTCTTTCTGAGTATTTTATTAGAATTTGTTTTTGTATTTGAAGATTATGGTTCAGGGCTTTATGTATAATTGCTACTTTACTTGTAAGTCTTCTGACCTGAAGGCTTTCAAAGTTAAGTTATTTTACTAAAGTTGTTACTTTAGTCAAATGTGAATATTCGTTTGTTATGAATCTCACTGCTCTATTTTGTGTCTGTTCCAGTTTCTTTATGTTTTCTTGAGTTGAAGGGTCCCAAACGGTGGATGCATATTCTATTATTGGCCTAACCAAGGTTAAATAACATTTTAGTTTTATGTTTTTATTTGATTTATAGAAATGTCTTTTTATAAACCCTAATGCTTTGTTTAATTTTTTCATAATTTCATCTATATGGGTATTCCAAGACAATTTTTTAGGGACAATCATTCTACGGTTGCGATCTTCATAAAACAACATGCGCGACACAAACAGCAAACACAAACACACAAACAAACACAAACACAGAACTGCTAAATGCGACACCTCTAAAAGATGGATTTCAATCTGTCATTTTTTTTAAAGCTCTACATTCCGTCTATCTGTTTCTAGTTTTGAAAGGTTAACGGTATTTCCCCTTAATGCGCTAATTTTTAATTGGGTTCTTTGTGGGAGCATCCAGGCTGAACTTTATAAGCTTTGTGAATGAAATAAATTAGACCTGGTACGCTACTCTGACTCGAAGTGTAAGTTAATCATGCTTTTAAAGTTTCTTTTCCACTTAATTCTTTTTAAGGGTTTAAAATAAAATGCGAGCACCAATTTATTCACTTCCTTTTTCGATTCCCGCTTTCCGGTGAGACAGGATCAGCTCTTCTGGATTGAAGTCGGAAGTATGCTTTCATCGTCTGCGATTTTTTAAAATGGTCACGTGGGTTAGGTCTTGGCATTTATTTTTTTTAAACGAGGCTTTTCGGTCCAGTCCAGCTAGCCAATAAAAATAAATTAATTTTTACAAAGCTTATATCACACACTCTGTCTGTCTGTCTGTCTGGTAAGAAGAGTGTACACGTTATTTCTCCCACACCCGACCTCGAATCAAGTTGAAACTTCGCACAATTATTCATTAACATAGACAAGACGTGAATCAATTTTTAAAAAGTTACCAATTGGACAATTAATCACTGGTAATTCATTATTTTGTTTAATAGCAACAAGGGAAACTAATACTTCAGAATTCACAAGTATGGCTAAATTTGTTGGGTTTATTCTCCTAAAATAATTGATAACGTTATTTCCCCCTCACGCATTCTTCGATCAAGCTGATACTTAATTAATTATTTATTGTACCTAACAAATTATGAATCAATAAACAGATAACAATCTATTGATTATTGGTAATTAATTAATTTGTTTGATATCGAATAGGGGAAATAACTTGTACATTATTGATAGATATATTTTAAGGGCGAAGTTGTTCGCCTTTAGATAAGCTTTGTTTTGTTTTTTTTTATAGATTTTTAAATATTTTTCTTGTTTGTGTGAATTTCGTTTCTGTAGTTTTTTTGTTGTTTTTTTACTATTCCTCCTATTAACTTTCATGGGTAAACAAAAAAGTTGGAGGCTGAGTGGAATCTGGAACCTGCAAACATGGTTTATATCGGGGGAAACAATACCAACAAATTGGCTACAGGGTGAAAACTATGGTTTGATAATTATAATTTTTTTTTTAAAGTATAACCATCTTAAAATTTTGAAGTTTTTTATTATACACGCTTTCTGTGGAAATCCCCGCCCTCGTCTCAAATGTTACTTTGTATTAGTAATGAGTTGAAATTATTAGCAGACGTTCATGTACGTTCAGCGGTCTTTAACGGGTTCTCTAGCGCCCCCCTGGGGGGGGGGGGCGATTTCGTGAAATAAGGGGGCATTGGAAGCAAAAGGGGCGGTTAGCGGGCGCTGGGCATAAAAAGGGGGGACGTCGAGATGCAAGAAGAAACTCTAGGCGCCCTGAAACAAAACAAATAAAACATCTCTTCAAAATAAACGCTGACCAACTATTTATAGACAAATTAGAGTTAGCGTGCTTCTAATTTTAGAACAGAAACAACGTTAGAAATTGAGTTCGGGAATTCCCTTTTATCAATTTATAAATTCTGATTCTGTTGCTGTAATCGGAGGGTATCCTTTAGATCTTGCGCGCGAAACGTTTATGATTTGATAAAAAAAAACTAGGTAATACGCCTTTTAGATTATAGTTTATTTGTATCTACATATGTGAATATATTAATATGTAATTTTTAATTAAAATAACGCGCTTAAGCTAGAGTAACGTAACCTTTATGACCAATAACAACATTGACAAAGTCAATCGTGAGAATTCTCAAGTATGCACATGTCTATGCCTCCACAAGTTTTATGGCTTTGCCCCTAGGTAAAAAGCATTTCATTGTTGTACTTTAAATGACTACATTCCCAAAGGAGGTTATGGAACCAAGTCGGCTCCACGGACCTATAGCAAAATCCAAAATTAATGTAAAAATATTCATCAACAATAAAAAAAAAAAATTCTGCTATTCGTACAATATTTAAAAACAAAATAGCAATGCAGAATATGTTCTAGTGACGGCAGAAAATAGGGTAGCCTTCATCGCCCCCTCAAAAAAAAACAACAACTTATGTCTTATGATGTTGTTTGAAAATTGATTAGAACTAACTTTAAATGTGTTTAAAAAAAAGTATCTTTGACACAAAACATTATGTAACTTGTTGCAAAAAATGAGGTACCATATGTGGTGGACGTTAAAAAGGCTTTATAAGAAATTTAGAATATAATCAAATCCAGATCTATCCACTATTCACCTTGTGAGTTGTGATACACAGGCAACATCTTGTTCAAATTTCAGCCGACAATTTCTTTCCTATTTGAATCTAATTATAAAAAATTTTAATGAAATACAAACCCACGCCGAAAATAAGCGCATCTTTCAACAGTTTTATGAAACAAATGATGAGCAACATGTTAAACTCTTATTGTAAATTAAAGTTCGCTGGATTTCGAAAGGGAGTTTCCCTTCTAACGTTTCGCTATTTGTATTTTTCTTAAAAGGGAGGGGGGGTGGTTGTTGGCGGATTTTTTTTTTAAAGACAAAATACGAAAAGGGGGCCAAAAAAAGTTGAAGACCTTTGATGTACATTTTACTCATCGTCTTAAGTAGAAATTAGCTGGACTGTACTAGAAGAAATAGATTTTGCAAACTTACTGGAAAGGGCCCATTGAAAAAAAAACAAAGAAATAAAAAGAGAGAAATGACAGAGTGCTATCAGCTTTTAAAGGGGGAAATTGATTCGTTTAAAAAGACATTTTTAAGTTACTTGCTTATAAACAAATTTGAATACAATTCTTTTTTTTTTTAAATATCTATAATTCATTTGTATTCTTTTAGTTACTACAATGAATTATTTTTTTTACAATACCTCTATTCAAGGCAGAACTTCATAAACCCTGGAACTAGCCAGGCACATGCACGGACACCTGATCTCAAAAATGGCTCTAACGATTTTCGATTTCCCTAGAAATTTAACAGTTGATGTGTATGAGAAAAGAATTACTAGATCTTAGCCACACTAAGAAATTTCTAGTTTGACCTTTATCATTTTTCAGCCAAAAAAAAAATTAAATTAATTCAAATTTGGCTAAGATATTTCTTCTTCTAGCCAGCTTTATTGCTACTGAGCCGTGAGCTCTTTTGCAGACTGTGCCAAGGAAAAAAAGTGTGCTGTTCTCTTCAGTTGTTCCGCACTGCGTACAGGCTAAGATCTAGCTATAGGTCTAGATCAAACATAGTTTAACAGTTGATATATATCACTGAGATAAGAATTAAACCTAGTTGCTCTTTTGTTGTGTGTATAAAATTCTAGTTTGACTGTTTTCAGTAAAAAAAAAAATTAAATAAATTTAAATTTTGGTTAGAGATTTAAATATAGATCTAGATCCAACATCAGTTTTGAAAGGACTATCGCGTTCTTAAAAGGCCCATCACTTTAGGAAACTTCCAAACGTACGGCTTTATTGATTCAAGCGTTTAATAAATTAATGTGTACTAATATGTTGCGCATCGCCTTCTAGGGCTCTCTCTAAATGCTTATCAATGGAATATTATAAAATGTTTTCGACTTCTACATTCGCTTAACCAGGAGTTCATTTCCGGTGGTAAGGGGTGAGAAGGGGTGAGGTAAAAATATTCCATTCGTTTAAATCTAACATTCATCAATTTTTAAGAGAAATACAATCGATCTATTAGTTACATAGAGGAGGTATTGTCTTTTTTTTTTTAAATAAGTATTTGTCCTGTTTCTGTTATTTGTCCACGTACCTGACAGAATTCTTCATTTTTCACATTTGTACACTCTACCCTGTTATGTTTAAACTTCAATAACATTTTGGTTTGTAATCAGAAAACATTACTTTTGGTATAGAATTATAGGAGAGTGCATGCTCTTTTTATAGAAAACAAATTTAATGAGGTCAAATCAACGAATGTATCGTTAATTAGGAGAGAAAGAGTTAATATTAATATTCTTTACAGTTCTCATTACCGACAACTAGACTATCAACTTGACTTATTTTCTCCCAAGTCGTCTGTATTAGAAATCAATATTCTATCAATCTTGTTGTTTGGTTAATCATAACGTATAATGATCTTTTTCTATTCCTTTTTTTTCCCTTGTGCTAAGAAAAGCAAAGCCCGCCCCTCCCAGCTCGCACGGACAGAGTGACCGGTGGTCAGCCATTTAACTGCCCGATAATTACGTTGACTGAACATGTTCCCAGACGCTTTGACCAGTTGACCACCGGAAGTAACTTAACACTTTGTCGATCCCAAGACTTCCAGGGAGACACTAACTCTTTGTAAGTGATGCTCCATTCTAGACTGTAGTATCAGCAGACGATAGCTCCCTTTTTATCTTTCGTACAGATTTAGATATCAGCAGGCTTCAAGTTGCCATTGACATTTTTTTTTGTTTCATAATTAGATCAATGCGTCTCTCTCTCTCTTTTTTTTCCCGGTGTAGTTTTTTTAATTTGCCAATCAGCCCAACTACTCAACTAAGTTACATAATAATAATAAAATAATAATTTTAGAAAGACAATCCAACTTTTACACGTTCTACCCCACCTCCATTCCCCCGTTTTGCCCAACAAAGAAACCTGGTTAAGCAAATGTATAGATCTACTAGATCTTATAATGTTCCATGGATAGGTCTTTAGATCTAGACTTCAAAGTTGATGCACACAATGTTAATTTATTTAACACATCAAGGAATGCGGAAATGCCCGAAAAAGCAGAGTCCGTTCAAGATCAATATTTTCTCGCTCTCTAGACAAATTTAAATTTTATTTTTTTTTTTTACTTTAAAAAAATTATAACGTACAGAACATAGTTTTCCAAGTGTGGCCAACGAGCTAGTAATTCTTCTCTCATCGATATACAGCAAATGTCAAATCTCTAGGAAAATTGTTAGAGCCGTTTTCGAGATCCGTGTAAAGGTTCCACCCACTCAGGTTCCTCTATGAAGTTCTGACTTGAATAGAGATATTGTAAAATAGAAAGTTAAAAAACCTGGACAACAATACAATCAATTTATGGAGGCTAATCTATAAATAGAAATCGTAGTATACTAACTGAAATACGCTAGAAGCTGAATGCTTTTTGAATTACGCTTAGCGTTGTATGCTTTTTGAAGACATGCATACTCTCCTTGGCACAGGCTTAGCGATGTATAGTTACCGAAGCAGGATTTGCTTAGCTTTAAGCTATGAATAAAGCGTCCTCTTAATCGCATTATATGTCTCTGATGCCTTCTTTTTTTATGCTCTTTTATAGAGTTGTTGCCAGTTTGAACCTGCTGGGTTGATTTCACATTGCAGACGTCAGGAGATGGACCCCATCGATCGACGTAGTCAAATGGGATATTCGTCTCCTGAGGTATGTAAACAAATTTCAACTGTATCGTCTGCCGCGTCTCGTCTGCTTGTGTTTTGTTTGCAATTATCAGATCGAGGCTTCTGTGTGATAGATCAACGAGATTTGTGTCAAGGGAGAGAAGAAAGGCGGGAAAGAAAGAGAGTGCTGTCTTCCTGAAGCAGGTTTAGTCAGGGGACGAAGCGAACCTCATTTCTGAGTGGACAAAGGAAATTTTCAAGCAAAGTTGTTGTTCTATTGTTAGTGTTAGGTATAGGTAAATTTGGCAACTGCTAAGTGTACATCAACTTGATGGTAAATATTTTAGACAATTAGGAATTATCTCTGGTGACGGTAATATTAATTTTACGTGTAAAATGGATAAAATGCTGATAAAGTATTCATAAACAATATGCACAATAAGCAGTGGTGGCCAAGTGGCTTGCGAACTGGGTAGTCCCGGGTTCGAATTTCGGTGAAGACTGGGATTTTTTATTTTCTAATAATTGGTACCTGGCATTATGTGGGGAATGAAGCGGTTGGTCGTTGTGCTGGCCACATGAAACCCTCGTAAACCTTCGGTCATAGATACAGACGACATAAAGATCGCGAGGTCTGAAAGGGGTACTATAGTAATCAGTAGACTCACCAAACGTAGGATTAAGAAATGAATATACATAAAAAAGTAATATATTAATCAGTAGATTCAGCAAACGTAGGATTAAGAGATTAATATACATTAAAACGTAAAGTTCCCCTTTCAGACCTTGTGGTATATAGGGCGGATGATGTAAAGGTCATCTGTTTCTGTGACCTACGTTTAACGAGAGGTGTCATGTGGCCAGCACAACGACCAACCGCCTTTACTTTTCCCTAACTAATGTCACGTACCCATTAGAGCTGGGTGAACTCAGAGGTGCCCTAAAGATCTCGGATTTTTAAACTCCTAGTCTTCGCCAGGATTTGAATCTCAGGACCTCCGGTTCAGAAGCCAAGCGCTTTACCGCTCAGCCACCGTGCCTCCTGAATATACATAGCTCGCTGTAAATGACAGAGGAAACATTCGAGGGTCTTAACTTAAACTCCATGCGTAAGTTCCCTAAAAGCCTAATAACTGGTCCGTTGTAAATCAGTCAGTCAGAGCCGCGGACACGATAATCTAATGTTTACATTTATTGTTTGATTATTTACTACAACTCCTCTATTCAGCTGGCAAATTCATCGGCAATGACTGGATGGAAAAAAAAACTGTACCTGGATCTCGAAAACGGCTCCAACGATTTTCCTAAAAATAAATTTGACAGTCGAGCTGAATAAATCAACAGACTCTCATGAACATTTTGCGCATTGTCTTCAAAGTCTAGATCCATTAGAATAGTATAAAGTCTAGTAAATTTTTTGATTTACATGTACGGGGTTAAAAAATGTCCTTTTTTAAAAAATAATTCAACATTCATAAGTTTTTAAGGGTAAACTAATCCCCTGTAAGGTTAACAAATGACGCACTCTTCCTTTTTTTATGTATTTTGTTTATTATTTATTTTTTTTCTTGTTTCGTTGTCTGGCGATTTTTTCATTTTCTTCACAAAGTTTCCTGCTCTGGAGATAATTGCTATTCCTTACATGGGGTAATCATAGTGTGGAACTCGTACAGTTTGGGGTTACGCTAATAAACATTAATCGGAAAGACAGCTGGTCAGATTAACTTTGGTGCTAGAAGAACTTGAAACCAGTGGCGACACTAGGGTCGGTGTCAAACGGTGCTGTAAGTTCAGGGTGCGGTAAGTTCATGGTGTCACTCCCCCCCCCCCCTCCTACAACAGTCTCCAAACATTTCACAATATTGTTACGAAAATGTAAAATCAGTTCTATTCTATTTTAAATATGTTTGATTATGACATTTTATCCATGGTTATTACATATATGAAAATGTAAGTTAATTAAATAAGAAACAGACTAAACATCAGCTTGGACTTTAAAGACTTTTACACATTACGGAACCTGTATCACCTTATTCTTCTCAAATACTTTAGAATCTAGACCAAAAAATGTTCGTCGCCCCCCTTAGTCATTTATTGGTGAAACTAACGACATTTAACAGTTGCGAGAATGTCTGACCCAAGAAAGACGTTTCACTGGATTAACATTAAGACGTGGATTAATAACTACAAACAAACAAACAAACAAACAAAATAATTTAAAAGGCTTCTCCCCCTCCAAATTTGTCATTTGAAAAATTCTGCAGTAGGATATGCCAATTTTTTTAATTGGCTTGATCGTCGTTATATCATATTCATATTTAGAAGGAGGGCTTGTAGCAGGAGGGCTTTTAACAGGAGGGCTTGTAGCAGGAGGGGTTGTAGCAGGCCTGTTCTGTTCACGTATCATACGTCAAAAGTGCGATGTACGTCAGTCGAGACAAAACTTAGTCTACAAAAAAAACAACGCTTGAATCGATCTTGTAGTTAATAAGAAAGGTTCTAGTTATAAAAAATTCGTTTTTTTTTAAATTTTGACAATAATGCCATTTTTACTTGATTAATAATAAAATTGGCAAAAAATTACAATGCAAATACAACCGACTTTTGTTCTTAAAAGAAAGACAACCTTTGCGCCCCCATTTTGAACACTTAGCTATTTGGACATGTGTAGGCCTACCAAAAATAAAGTTAATTAAAAATATATATATCAAGGTATGTTTGGGGTATCTAGCTAATCACTTATGTATGTCTAAATTGTCTCCTTTTTCCAAAGTACAACTCTTTTCAACGGTGGGTGTCATCCGGTGCGGACCGCACTCCCGCACCTGCATAGTGACGCCACTGCTTGAAACCATTATTGTTTAGGGTATTAATTTAGCTTTGTAATTTTTTTTTTCATACAAATTATTATTGTTAATTAATTATTTTATTTGCAAAGTTTGTATCAGCTCACTTTGACTTTCTGTCTGTCCCTCTAATACGCGGAACACATTCTTTTTTGTTATCCCACTTAGCATTCTCAGATCGAAATAAAAAATGTGCATAATTATCCATTGTTGATGACAGCACATTAATCAATTAAAAAAACGAAACAATTACTTAATGAATTTGTAATTAATTAATTACACATTTAATTAATCCAAACTAATTGACACTATTACACTTCGTATAAGCTTTGTTATTTATTTTAGACAAGTTTTTTTCTATGTTTTTCTTTTTTTCTTTGCTGCACTCTGTACTATGTTTAAAATCAGGTTTAAGGCTCAAACTTCACAGTTTTACAGTCCCGGCAGAGGCGTCGTGAGGGAAGGGCGATGGGGGGGGGGGCGCCCTACATAGAGAGGTGCAAAAAAATATATTATTGTAGATATTTCAGTTCGGTAATACATTCTAAGGTTATTTCTATTGTGTAATTATTAAATATTTTCTAATTGTAAGCCTATATTTCTATGTGATGTTCATGGAAATTGGAGAGAGGGGGAAGTGCCAATAAGGTTTCTTGGCCCAGGCTCACCTAGTGCTCTCTACGCCTCTGAGTCCCGGTGAACTTTTTCTTCCGCACTTTTAAAAGCAAAGTATAAATAAATACAAAATTACATACAGAAAGAAAATCTGCAGCTGGACAGCACATGCACGGCTACGGCTGATGGTAAATAAACTCCCTTTCACTCCAAGTTTTTTTTTTTTTTTTAAAGATCTGTTGGCGGGAAGTTGGCTTGAAAGGGGAGATAAGGAATGTCTGTCGTCTGCTTGATGAATGTTAAAGAGATTTGTTGATTTTTTTGTCGTCTGATGATTGGATACGTCAAGAAATGTAACATATCATGTTTTAACGGTTTCCTATTGTAGACTGGAAATATATTATCACTTCGTCAATTTACAATTTTGACATTTTAGCAGTTTATATACCGGTATATAATATACTAGCTCCCCACAGGCCTTAATTTGAGTATCACTGATATAGTCACTGATGTCAGGTCTTTATATTATTTAATTAATAATTATTACCTAACTCAAAAAATATAGAATCAACATTTTGTAAAATTAATACTACCTCAACATCCCTAATAATGGGCAGCATTTACAGACCACCAAATTCTAGTTTAGAATACATGCAGGAACTATCTAATCAGATTACTACACTTAAAGAGACAAATAAAAATGCAGTTTTTTCGATTATGGGGGATTTTAACCTACCTGATATTAATTGGAAAACACTAACAATAGATAAACACCAAAACCTAAAGGACATAAATGAGCTTTTCATAGAAACTTTACACAACCTAAGTTTAGATCAAATCATTAAAAAGCCAACTAGATTAAACAACACATTAGATCTCTTCTTAACCAACAGACCTGGATTAGTAGTTGATTATGATATTATCCCTGGTCTATCGGACCATGAGATCATAAAAATACACAGTCAGATAAAAGCAGTAGCCAATTCAAAACCCAAAAGAAAAATCTTACTCTGGAATAAATGTAACCTAACACAACTACACCAAGCTGCATTAAACTTTCAACAAACATTCTTATTAGAAAAAGACATAAACCAACCAGTCGATGACCTCTGGAATTTCATTAAAAACCATCTTAAAAGCATTATAGAAAATCATATACCAACTAAATACACATAAAACAAAATAAATAAATGCTGGTTTAATAATAGACTAAAGAAGATTTGTAAACAGAAGGAAAACCTATATAGAAAATTTAAAGAAACTAAGGCAGAAAGAGTTTACAAAAAGTATATAAAATTAAACACTTAACCCAAAAAGTAAGCAGACAGCTGCAGAGTGAATACATAAACAATGTAATATCTAAAGATAACAACAAAAACCTATGGTCATACATTAAGTCTAAGAAAATGGAAACAACAGGCATAGCGCCATTAAAAGATGAACATAACATAATACATAATGATAATGAAACTAAAGCAAACATCCTAAACAAATACTTTGCATCAGCAAATTCAGCATTCTCAGCCCCAGGAGACAAAGACATATTACTGAATTTGAACCAAGTAGACAACATAGAAGATATAGTAGTACAAGAAAATGGAATCCAAAAACTATTAGCCAACACCAAACCAAATAAAGCGTCTGGACCTGATGGTATTCCAGCTAGATTACTCAAAGAACTAAGCAATGAGCTAGCCCTAGTGTTCAGAATACTCTTTCAGGCTTCACTTAACCAGGGCAGAGTACCAAAGGACTGGAAAGAAGCTAATGTCACCCCGTTATTTAAAAAAGGAGAAAAATCTGACCCAGGAAACTACAGACCAGTATCACTTACCAGCATCACATGTAAAATCCTAGAACAGATAATATGTAGCAACATCATAAACCACTTAGACAAACAAAATGTCCTCACACCATACCAACATGGCTTTAGGAAATATAGATCATGTGAAACACAACTAATAGGACTAATTGATGATTTTTCTAAAGGTTTAGAAATAGATAATAGTGAACAAATAGATGCTATCTTACTAGATTTTTCTAAGGCTTTGACAAAGTTCACCACCATACTTTGTTTAACAAAATTAAAATATTTTGGCATTAATGGTCCACTGCATCAGTGGATTAAAGATTTTCTGATAGAGAGAGAACAAACTGTAATAATAAATGGCTCTAAATCAACACCGATAACAGTAAACTCAGGTGTACCTCAAGGAACAGTCTTGGGTCCACTACTATTTTTAATTTACATAAATGATTTACCAAATTGCATTACTTCAGGAACAAAAGTCTGATTATTTGCAGACGATTGCATAATATATAGAACAATAAAAACAACACAAGACACAGATATTTTACAAAGAGAATTAGATGAGTTACAGAAATGGGAATCAAATTGGAGCATGTCTTTCCACCCAGAAAAATGTCAGTTGTTAAGAGTAACAAAAAAACTAAAACAGATTAATTCCACTTATCTTATTCATGGCAAACCAGTAACACAGACTAAAAACGCAAAATACCTAGGTGTTATAATAAATTAAAAACTGTCATGGAATCCACATATTGATGAAACTATTAAAAAAATCCAACAAAGCATTAGGGTTTATTAAAAGAAATTTCTATAAATCAAATAAGAACATAAAACTAAAATGTTATTTAACCTTGGTTAGGCCAATAATAGAATATGCATCTTCCGTTTGTTTTCCTCAAGAAAACATTAAGAAACTGGAACAGACACAAAATAGAGCAGTGAGATTCATAACAAATGAATATTTACATTTGACTAGAGTAACACCTATAGTAAAATCACTAAATTTAGAAAGCCTTAAGGACAGAAGACTCAAAAGTAAAGTAGCAATTATACATAAAACACTGAACCATAATTTTAAAATACAAAAACAAAATTTAATAAAATACTCTGAAAGACACAAAGATAAAAGCACATTTCTCTTTCCATATGCTAGGACTAATTTGTACAAACACTCCTTCTTCCCTAGTGCTATTAGAGCATGGAATGGGTTGCCTGGGCTAGCCAGGAAAACCAGTGACTTGGCAGAATTTAAGTCATTGGTTAATATGCATGACTAAATGCATGACGCGTAGGACGTAATCATCTTCTTTTTTGAAGTAACGTCTGCTTTATATAAGAAGATAAGAAGTTGTCTAGGTATTAGATGTAGAGTTCGATCGGAGATTTTCTTTCTGTGCAAGCCTGGAGCCCTTTCCGTCTTATCTTATTTAAACATGGCTGTATGACCTAGATTCATGAAGTAGTAATACTTTCATAGAATTGGGCAACTTTTTTTTGTTGTTAAAAACAAAAGGTTTATGTAAGGAAAATACCAGTACATTTATAGCCAAATCACTTATTACTGTAAGATTCATTTCCCTTTTCTGTATCAAACAAAACTAATTAATTACCACTAAATATGTCATTGGTTTTTATTTAGATAGATTCGTGTTTTGTTAGGGAGTGTCACGTACACTGTATCTATATTTAGCTAAGTCTATATTTAGCCTGTCGGCAGAATTTTAGTTAGCTCGAGAATTTCCTTCACGCAACAAACGTATGTTTTGGAGTGAATGTGTTTGGTTAGAAATATTAATTATTGTACTTTGAGCTGCATTTATTGGTTGACTTGCAGCGGAGAGATGTTGGTCACGTGATAACGCTCTAGAGCCCGGGGAAGATTCTAGATTGCGGCTGTCTTGTGTGGAACGTGTTAGAGATAGCATGTACGAGAGTCTAGTGTTAGAACTCAATTATATTATTGTGTAGATCATTTATTTTATTTAAGTACATTTAATCATTGTAATTATTTGTGAATAGCTTTTCCAAGTTCTGAATTAAAGTATTTGTTTTAGACGAAGAGAAGTTTCTTCATTGAATATATAATAATATTCTTAGATTGTCTTGTCAACCAGTAACTTCTAGATGATCCTATTATCAACCAGTAACTTCTAGATGATCCTCTTGTCAACCAGTAACTTCTATATGATCCTCTTATCAACTGGCAATTTCTAGATGATCCTCTTATCTACTAGCAACTTCTAGATGATCATCTTATCAACTGACGATTTCTGAATCCTCGGCAAATACGATCATTGATTGTGCTTCAACGTGACATCTTGGCATCAAGTTTGATCGTAACATCTAGAAGTATTGACGATTGTAACATCTAGCACTATTGATGATCGTAACAGGGAGAAAGGTAATTATGCAAAATTTGGACTTGATCCGAGAATGGGTGGAAATTATCTGTTCAAAATGTGTACCAGATAGAGTTGATATTCTTTTCTTCTTCAACTGCTTCTAGCCAGCTTTATTGCTGCTGAGCTGTCAGCTCTTTTGCAGCCTGTGCCAAGGAAAAAGAAGTGTGCTGTTCTCTTCAGTTGTTCAGCACTGCCGTACAGGGTGTTGGTTATGTTGGGCTGTAGTGGAAGTAGGGTCTGCCTAAGGTGGATTAGGAAGGGGTATTCAAAGAGGATATGGTTTACGGTTTTTATAAGGGTGGGCGCAGTGTCTGCAAAGGGGGAGTTGTGTGGAGTTTATTTTGTTCAGATGGTAGTTTAATAGAGTTGATATAAGCTTTGTCAAAAAAAAAAATATGACTGAGGTAAATGACATTAATATAGCCGATCAATCTGTCTGTTTGGTTCACTCACTCTCTCCCTCTCCCTCTCTCATAGTCTCTTTTTTCTTGACGTTCTTATCAATGACATTGACGGAGCAAAGTAACTACTGAACTGATCGGCGCAGTGGTGTCCAGATTAAGCAGTGGGTTTGTCAAGGGTCTCCTGGTGTCTATGTCCTCACCGTGTCCTTTGATGTGTTGACTTATCCCGCTGTTTTAAAATTCAAATTTTTCTTACTATTAGACCCTAAAAGTACAAAGGTCATGGGAACCGCATACAAAAAGTTAAGGCCGCTGTATAGAAATCCTTTTGGTCGACCCTATTTTCCAAGATGAAATTTTACTTTTTGTCAAACTGGGATTTGAACCGAAAGTCGTTCGATAGACACCGCGGTGTCTATTCTGCAGCCACCACTGTGCACGTGGAAGTAGAACTCAACATTGATATCTAGTTAGAAAACAATAGAGGAGTTGATTCTGGCCTCGCTTCCACGCTTCTCGCCAGACACGCGCTCTTTTATTTTGGGAGTCTTTTGTTGTGTATTGGATTGCATTCTGGGTAAACACGCTCTATGTTCACGATCTTTGTACACAAACATGAACAAAATCTCTGTACACAATCTGTATAGACAATCTCTGTACATAATCTGTATAGACAATCTCTGTACATAATATGTATAGACAATCTCTGTACATAATCTGTATACACTATCTTTGTACATAATCTGTATACACTATCTTTGTACATAATCTGTATACACAATCTTTGTGCATAATCTGCATACACTATCTTTCTACATAATCTGTATACACAATCTCTGTACACAATCTGTGTACATAATCTGTATACACTATCTGTGTACATAATCTGTATACACAATCTGTTAACATAATCTGTATACACAATCTCTGTACATAATCTGTATACACAATCTGTGTACATAATCTGTATACACAATGTCTGTACATAATCTGTGTACTCTACCGCTATTTCATGTGTGTACATTATCTGTCGCCCTCCCCCCCCCCCCCATACTTATTTTACATTATATTTCAAGCCGCAACTACGACCATAATTCATTTGTCCACTTCGTGACTACGATGTAAATGGACATAATAAGGTCGTAGCCATTACGACCCTGTTTTCTAAATGGTGATATATGTCTGTTTCCCCTTCCCCGCGCCCAGTCGTTTGACCAGATCTAATACCCTAATGGACATGCGCAGAGACCCAATAGTCCCATCCGGTAGAGCAATTCCATTCTCTTCACATAATAAAGCATTGATATGGATGTCCTTTCATAGGCTCCGTCCGAAGTATTGACCCCTCTGTCCAGATACACGATGACCACACTTCCTTCCTCGTCAATTAAATATTCAACCAGTGGTCTGCGCAAGAATACAAAAAAAAAAAAAAAAAAAAAGGGAAACCTTTCTGAGAGCGACGTGTGCAATTTACAATCTGCATCATGTCTTGTTCCGCTGCGTTTGGATACTTTAGAACTGACGGTGAAAAGAAAAAAAATAGTCCCTCCCTCTCTCTCCCTCTCTCTCTCTCTCTCTCTCTCTCTCTCTCCCTCTCTCTCTCCCTCTCTCTCTCCCTCTCTCTCTCTCTCCCTCTCTCTCTCTCTCCCTCTCTCTCTCTCTCCCTCTCTCTCTCTCTCCCTCTCTCTCTCTCCCTCTCTCTCTCTCCCCCTCTCTCTCTCCCTCTCTCTCTCTCTCCCTCTCTCTCTCCCTCTCTCTCTCTCCCTCTCTCTCTCTCTCCCTCTCTCTCCCTCCCTCTCTCTCTCTCTCTGTATATATATATATATGTAAAACACCTGTGCCAGTTCGAGTATACATCTATTGTAAAAGTGTTCTTTTTAACTTTAACCACTCTTGACACAAACACACACACAAACACACACAGAACTACACACGTCTGCGCTGCGTACACGCAAAATGTAAAAGTTTGTGAGCTTCCAAAAGGGATAATTTTTACGAAACAATTGTCTTTTTCATTCATTTGAAACTAACACCTATGATTATTTCTAACATTGTTTTATATAAAATTATCTAAGTTCCAAGGCGCTGGCATCGAGATTGGAATTTAAAAGAAAAATAATGAGCCCTTAAAGAAGACGTCTTTGTCTTGTTGTGATTTTGCAAAACAAAGTAAGCCACCACTGGGTCTGAGTGGCAAGGAGAATAACTGTCCTCCTTAATCTTGGGAGACAAAGTTAAAAGGCTTTTTTTAATTATTTGTGAACAGAGAGAAAAAAAATATATCGCTAATTAAATATTGATTTGACATCAGTTTTTAACGCATGAAGATTTTATTTATTTTTGATAATCTGTCCATTTGCATCTTTTTACATCCTTTTTTATACAAATAAAGATGAAAATATGCAATTATTTCCAAGAGTTAGGTCTCTTTGATCTATTTTTATATATGCCTTCCCTCAGGGAGCCTATTGATAGCTTCGGCCTTTCTACTCCTTCCGTTCAAACGTATACTTTCTTCCTAAAACTCTGCACTCAATTGTGATAGCATGTCTTCGCTTATTAAACATTTCCATCTATAGCAGAAAGCTATAAATATCTAGCTTTTTTTTAGGGTGTATCCGGTGTACAGAATAAGGCTTAAGTCAATCTATGTTTTTAACTCTTATATTATCTTACTTCTTCCGATTGCAGTTAATTTCTTACCACGATTATATTAGCTCCGTATCTTCCAGAGTTAATACATATATATTTACATATTATATATATATACATAATATTTTTAAAGGTTATTTAAGAGAAAGAACCGCACAATTACTTCCTTTTTGTATATAAAGAAAATGAATCAGTTACCACTAATTAGACTAAAGATAACCTGCACGCATTAAACTACTGTTACATCAGATCTGAACGAAGTGGTCGTCTCCTTTCCTTTAAGACTAAAACAGAAAGATTTAAAAACTACTTCATCCCACTATCGGTCAGAGTGTTACAAGATCAGCTGTCGTCATCGAGAACTACATAGAAGTCCAATTAATAAAGCGCTGGTTATGAGTGTGTATGTGTTTCGTGTGTGAATGTTGTTCGTATTTGTATCTATATTGTTACAGTAGTTACGCTAAGGTAGTCAATTGTAGTCAAATTGAATTTCCATTTGATTGGACCATTAACAATTATCTTATCTTATTTTCTAATTGATTCTAGTGTTGTCTTTGACACTGAATAATTGTGCAGTTTTAAATTTATCCGAGAATGAAAAGTGATGGAAATTATGTGTACAAGATTCCGCCCAGACAGACAGACAGACAGACAGCGAGTTTTGAGGGGAAAAAATATCAACAAGTCCAACGAAACTGACTCTAGTCGACGCTTTATTAACCACTTTGGGCAGAATTTCGGATGGGCTGGGTAGCGCAGTGTCACGTGACCCGCGGGCTGTTGTTTGTGCCTATCTCTGTCTTGAATAAAGGCGCTACGTTATTACGCTAATAAGAACATATATCTATCTATATCTATATCTATATATATATATATTTGGCGAATACTCTGTAACGAGTAATATTGCTAATGTCTGATCCAGTTAAAGAGAGCATCTATCATCATTCAAATATCATCTATCATCTGTGTTCTATTTCTACTTTTCAAATAGGGATTTATTTACATGCTCGTGAATTATGACAATACTATTTCCCCGTCATGGATACAGTTTATTTACGGTGAAGTGAATCTCTCTCATTATCACAAGCACTCAGACAGACACAAATGCAAACACATATGCGAGCATTGCGCGCGACAATTGGAACTAAGCAAGACCAATAAATATATTCTTTATGCAACGTTTCTTATTTGGTCAACAATTGTTTGCATTAAAACCTTGCCAAGCATCAGAAAGAGAGAGAGAGAGAGAACAAAGTAAGTGAGTGAAAGTAATTTCGAGAGAAAGGAAGGGGTAGAAAGAGAGAAATAGAAAGAGAGAGAGTAAAAAAGAGAAAGGGGAAACAAGCAAAATATGTTTAAAAAATACTTAAAAAAAAAAAAAAGCTTATCAAAGGGGAACAACAATGTATTTATAGATCTTAATCAATATCAAACTAAATTAATTAAATAATTGTTTTTTTTTTGTTTTTTTTTTATTGATTCCTATTTTCTCAAGGACAATGAATAATTGTACAATGTTTCAACTCGATCCGAGAATGGAAAGTGGGAGAAATAACGTGTATAAAATTGAACCAAACAGACAGACAGACAGACAGAGTGAGTTGATATAAGATTTGTAAAACAATTGGTGAAGAAAGACAGCTAAAGGAAGGAGGTATTTATAGATAGAAACCAGAAAAGGGAAAGAAAAAAGAAGAAATAGATTGAGAGAGAGAGAGGGTAGAGTCAGAGAGACAGAAAGAGAGAGAGAGATACAGAGCTAGAGAAACAGAGACAGAGAGAGAAACAGAGAGACAAAGCAAAACAACTAGAGAGAGAGAGAAGGAAGAAAATAGAACAAAGAGATCGAGATGGAAAATGACAAAGAGAATGTGTAGATTAATATTTGTCTATATGCACTTTTTTTTTTAATTATCAATATTCAAAAGTTAAAATATTTAAAACCTCTATAACCAGCAAATTTTTAATGGTGTGCCGTTAACGAGAGAGGTATCTGCAGCAACATCGACATTTTTTTTGAAGACAATGTTGAAACATCTCCACTATTGCGATTCTTTTCGACTTTCTTATGTTAGAACGGGTCGAATTTCTTCCGACTGTCGTGCATCTTTGTCCGTCCATCTTCTATAACTCATGAAGAGAATAGTAATTTAGTCGTAGGAATTTTTGTTTACAAGGTACAATAGAGAAATAAAGGACAATAGGTCCTATATACATAAACTGCTGCATATTATGCCATTGCCCACGTGGGAGGTGTGATAGTCAGTGTATGTGTTTTGAGTGGCTGGTAGTGCAGTGTGTGTGTGTGCCTGTGTATGAAATGACCAGTTGACCTTCATTGGACATGGTTGAGTGAACACGATAGAAAGTGTGTGAGGACTGTGTGTAAATTAAGTCTATTTTCATTACAAGGTGCTGGAGTACAGGAGACCCATGGAAGACTAATAAAATCAATGTGTTAATTGAAACTCTGGTTGTCTTAGTGGGTCTATTACAGGAGGGTCATCACCACCCTTACGATTCGCGTTGGGGAACGCTGCATTGAGCTGCGGACAGGATAGCAAGCCTTTCTTACATTCTCACCACGCGCAAGAACATTCGCTAGAGCATAACTGCATAGTGTGCCAGTCCTTACTTGACCTGTTTCGTAACAGAAAGCAACTCAAGGGAGTGAACCCACTGGGTGTAGCCCGTTTCCCTTCAAGATTTTTGCCGCACCATGACACGTGACCAAAACAAACAATAAATATCAATGTCTGTAAGCAACTTGGCTTTGTCTGTTTAGCAGACGAGAGATTCAATCAGGCTTACAGGCGTGACAGGTAAATAAGCAACAGTCTGGCAGGTCTACTCTGTAAAATACAGACAGGTAGGAGCGCGGGTGGGCTAGGAATTCAACATCCAAGATGAAGGAGCACTGTGTCTATCTAGGTAATTAAATAATTATAAAAAAAAAAGACACAGTGTTTCAGGCTTGGGAATCTTCAGCAAGCATATCATTCAATAAACCAGGAGCTCTGGTGTATTCTATAAAATGAAAAAGTCAAATCTTTGAATTTAAGAGAGTATTGCAAAGAGAGTTTCTGTAAACACGAACTCAAATGCGACCCCAAGAATGAGAAATGCAGGTAGAAATTACATTTACGGGCCTTGTGGCGTGTGCTTATTGTTTGATAGATAATACTTTACATAGCCTATAAAATTGTGTGTAAAAAGTTTTACAACTATATGAATACAAATCGCACTCTTTCTTTTTTTTTTTTGTTATTTAAATGCAAAAGTAGTCCGTATAATAAGTAATGTATACCATAGAAAATGTATAAATTACAAATATATTGTTTGACTTTATTTTCGCTTACCATGCGTGCATGTGTTCTACATTTTAGAAATATGTTGTTTTTAACATGTAGTATATAGTTTTAAAAATGGTGAATATCTTTTTAAATGAAAAAAAAAAAGTTTAATATTTAATTTTAAAATGAAACGGAACGGAAGCCGCTGCACCGCAGCCTTGCAAGATCCAAAATATCATGATATCCTATTTCCAACATCTTTTCTATTTTCTGAGATCTGAACGATATAGTTGGACGGACGGACTGACAGACAGACCACACAAAAAAAACTGATAGAGGTTTTTCACTTTCCAGCAAACTACTTTCAAGTTGACATCAGAAGGCAGGTTTCAATTTTTTTTTTAATAAAAAGTTGAATTTTCTGTTTCACTTCCGATTTTACCTGTTGTAAATCTCTTGGGTCACAACATCAACATATTTTGGCACCTCCAAACTTACATGTGGCTACGTAAGTACATTTCCAGGTTGTAATCTTCAGATGATCCCTGTAACCAGACGCTCTAGCCACTAAGCTCTTCAAACTAAATGAAACTGCATTATCACGACATGGGGATACAATTTAGACGTTAATAGCGTCTTACGAGACTTAATCATTGTGTTTGCCTGGCTTGGATGTTGTGTGTTGTCTAAAACACTACTTCACTTATTCTATAGGCGAGTCGGGATACATCCAAGGGACATAACAATGAACTATAACATGCTTGAGAGACTGATGATGACTTGAACTGATGTTTACATATAGATGGAGATGATCGTCTTGTCTATCTATCCGTCGTTTAATTAGCAGTCTATTCAATATACATATTTCTACAAGCCCTATCCACAGAGGCGTAGCTAGGATGGGGTGGAGGGAGGGGGAGAATTTGAAAATCCACCCTGGCCCCAACTTGAGGGGCCAACAAATGAGGTTTTTTTTAATTAAATATTACGCAAAATACAGGGGCCCCTAAAGAGGTCAAGCCCCCCCCCCCCCCGGGCAAATTCCTAAGACTAAGACTGCTTTATTGATCCTTACGGAAATTTGTTGTGATTACAAGGACTCTTTTCTCATATAAAGACAACACAACAGAAAAATACACACAAATACAACAGACAACATAAAGAGTTCATTCAGCGACTACACACAGGTATCTTGGTGCATTTCATGTTCCCTGATCAATGAGTGGCGGTGATAGAGTCTGACCGAGTGAGGTACGAACGAGTTTTTGTACCGCTCTGTTCTTGTTTTGATTGACAGCAGTCGCCCACTTCGCGACGACCTGTCGTAGTTCTGATGGAGCGGTGGCCGTTGTCTTCCAAGATTTTTTCGATTTTTCTTAGGCACTTTTGTTCAAAAAGCTCCTTTAAATGTGGCAATGTTGTAAGTGTAATTTTAGATGCTTTTTTAATGATTTTTTCTAGACGTCGCGACAGTTTAGATGAGGCGTTGCCTTGCCAACAAGTTATTCCGTATGTTAGCAGACTCTGCATAGTCGCGCGGTAAAATGTCTCAAGGATCTTCTTGCTTAGTTTAAAGCTATTGAGTTTGTATAGAAAAAAGAGTCGCTGGGCTGCCTTCTTTGTCAGAGTTCCAAGGTGGTCTTCCCATGAAAGCTTGTTGTTGATGATAACACCTAGCTACGCCACTGCACATCCATCTTCTTCTCCTATCATGTACCCGTATTCTCCAACGTCAATCGTCTGTCTGACTATGTCACTACTTTTACCGTCGCTATAAACAATCTCTGTCTCTCTCTCTCTCTGTCTTTCTCTCTCCAGAGGTGCCCCACGGAAGCTCTTTAAAGACCAGTATATTAAAGTATAAAACTATTTTTGCGAAGTATAGATCTATCATCTTAGAGTTGCATCTAAATCTAGATCTAGACTTCAACAATTTATGTAAAAAATGCTTTTGAAACACAAATCTAAAGGTTAATTTTATTAAATAACGAAAGAATGAGCTATATTTGCTATTTTCGTGTGTTATTGTAAAAAAAACTATCTTTTCAAAGTGTAGTTCTTTAAATTATATATAGATGAAAACTTTGCTCTGCGCATGCGTGACATTTCAATCTTGTCTCACATAAACATGGCTATATGACCTAGATCCTTGAAAAAGGAATACTTTCATAGACTTGGACAATTTTTGTTATTTCGAGGGTCTAAAGCTTGTTTTAGGGCTACTTTACATAAGTTAGCACACAAGGAACATTTATGCAAAGTTTTATCAAGATTGGTCAAACGGTTTTGATTTCTATTTTGACATACATACATACATACATACATACATACATACATACATACATACATACATACATACATACATACATACATACATACATACATAAATACATACAAACAAACAAACATACATACATTACATTACATTACATACATACATTTCATAGAAAACATTACATACATACCTTACATTACATTACATACTGTTTTAACCCTATTCGCGACGCAAAAGTATTAACTGTGTGTGATCAGTTGACATATGTAACATAGGCCAGTAATACAGTTTAGCGTGCCATATTGAAAGGCAAGGGACAGTACTGGCATGAACTTTGCATGTGAATAGCGCCCGTGTTATTACGGTGTTATGGTCATCTGATTATAAGCCTGCACAGGCCAGAGACAGTGTTTAAGAAAGCGGCAGTTCAAGACAGGAGAGCGTTGAGACCGAGACTGTTAGTCAGCCATGAAGTCGGTCCTTTTGCAGTCCTCCAGTGAAACGTACGAGTCCAGGAAGAGACAGTACAGTTTATGAGTTTAGTACAGTGATATACAGTCTAACGTTGTAGTAGTTGATTGTGTTGCCAATTGTGTCATATTGGCTGTTATAGTTGACCCTTCTTAAAGGACCAGATTATTTGGAGCCTTGTTGTCAAGTTCTTGATGTGTTGTGTTGTGTTTAGCAGTGTTTACAGAAGGCCTGATTGGGAGAGAATCCTAACAATACATACATATACTTAGATACATATATACATACATACATACAACATACATACATACAACATACATACATACAACATACATACATACATATATACATACATACATATATACATACATACATACATATATACATACAAACATACATACAAACATACATACATACATACATACAACATACAACATACATACATACATACATACATACATACATACATATATACATACAAACATACATACATACACTTAGATACATACATACATACAACATACATATAAACATACATACATACAAACGCCTTACTCTCAGCTTTATATATATATTTCTAATCACGAGAATGTAGTGACAACAAACATCTTGCTCAAACAGTTCTGAGAGTGCAGAGTTTTAGCGGCCACGCTGCACTAACAGTAACCTCTAGCGGTCGTTCCTCCCCCCTCCCTCCGACACACACACACACACACACACACCAGTCACATATACACCCACTCACGCACATAAAGGCAGGTGAAGTAAGTTTTCAACAGGTAACGAAACTTGCGGTCCATTGATAATTATGAAAAGGGTGAGAGAGAGAGAGAGAGATGATATTTGCAGTGGGGGTGCGGAGGAGGGGGAGAATTTAAAAATTCCCCAGGGCCCCCCCCCACTTGAGTAGTGCCCCCCCTCACTTGAGTAGTGCCCCCCACTTGAGTAGTGCCCCCCACTTGAGTAGTGCCCCCCACTTGAGTAGTGCCCCCCACTTGAGTAGTGCCCCCCACTTGAGTAGTGCCCCCACTTGAGTAGTGCCCCCCACTTGAGTAGTGCCCCCCACACTTGAGTAGTGCCCCCCCCACTTGTGTAGTGCCCCCCACTTGAGTAGTGCCCCCCCACTTGAGTAGTGCCCCCCCCCCACTTGAGTAGTGCTCCCCACTTGAGTAGTGCCCCCCCACTTGAGTAGTGCCCCTCCCACTTGAGTAGTGCCCCCCCCCCCACTTGAGTAGTGCCCCCCCCCACTTGAGTAGTGCCCCCCCCCCCACTTGAGTAGTGCCCCCCAAATGAGATGTTTTTTTTTTTTTTTTTACATTGAATATAAAATATTACACAAAATGCAGGGACCCTCAAAGAAGTCAAGCCCCGCGGGCCCCCAAAGGATGGCAAATTCCTAGCTACGCCCCATGTTACTGGCACTCAATAGTGTTTCAGTAGTGTCCAGAGAGTCTCCCTTCGGGTCATGAAGACAGCAACAGACCAGAAGCGGAACGGTATGCAGTGGACACTATGGAAACAGCTTGACGACCTTTGCAGATGACCTGGCTCTGCTTTCTCACACACAGCAGCAGATGCAGGAAAAGATAAGCATTGTTGCTGACAATTCAGCGAGAGTGGGTCTTACCAGAGGAAAGAGCAAGGTGTTCAAGATAAAGGCATCCAACAATACACCCATAACAGTCCAAGGTGAGGCGCTGGAAAAGGTGGAAAGCTTCACCTATCTCAGCAATATCCTGGACAACCATGGAGGAACAGATGCAGGTGTCAGAACCCGCATAGGTAGCGCCAGAGCAGCCTTTCATTAGCTGAATAACACCTGGGGATCTAAGGAAATTTGCACTACCAGGGGCGGAATGGGTATCAAAATCGGCCCGGGCATTACCATATAACCCAGCCTACAAAAAGAGTACCATATTATATTTGTAAGCCTGATTCTCTTCAAATATATAAAGCATTGGAAACTGGATGTTTGCTTTGATGGGATTACGTAACGTAATTAATTTATAAATTTATGTAGTCTGAAAATTAGTAGAATAGCAAGCTTAACGAGTTTAAAATGAATATTTTATGAACATGCTTTGGAAGCTATTTTCTATCACTAAAAGACCAGAGAAAACAGAACGCTTAGAGGGGCACTTCATTTGTGAAGACTTTACTTCTGCAAACATATATGTGATCATATATGTAAAGTCAATGAATAAGAAAGTTATTCGTCATCCCATTGGTCTTTTCACATCGTTTATAATTGTGACCAAACCAATTTCTTGTAAAGCAAGATGCTTCTCTACCAGTTCTTTACAAATTTCAGTGTGCAGAAGCTTCTTTCATAAGCTATATGAGTGCATGACAATGTAAGCACACATTTCTAAGCCAAGCTGATTCGAAATCATGCCCCTGTCAGTACATTGTGGGCCTACCTCTTAAAAATTCGGTAACAGCTAATGGACAGACAGTTATAGCAAAACAAACACTTTGTTTTGAAATTCTATATCACTAACACCACAATCGTCAACGTTCTGTACATTTCGTTGTTTCCCCCACATTTACATTCATCCAAAGCTGATGTTTTCTGCTAGTCGAACTGCTCTGTTAAACTCATCAATTCGCTAAGTCAATTTTCTAGATCTACAGCAGCATAGGAATCGAATTCGACCAATTTCTGGCTAGTGCCTCAAAAGCCGGCGCTTTGGAGTTAGATCCAGATTTAGTCTTTCAAATACAATATTTTGGAAGCCTAAAGCAGGACCGGCACTAGGCATAGGCAAACTAGGCAGCCGCATGAAGCCTCCAATTGTTGGGGGCCTCGAAGAGGACTCTACACAATTTTTAGAAGAAGAATCGAAACTTGATTTTTACTAGATTTGTAATAAATTGCGTAATTTTAGATATATTTTTTTACGCTGTATTTTTTTTTCTTTTCAATTTAGGGCCACCAAATTCATTTTGCTCAGGGCCCCTAATTACCTAAGGCCGGCACTGGCTTAAGTGTAGTATTTTTTAGATCTATGAGGTTATTAAAAATAAACAAAACAAACTCTAGTTATTTTAACATATCTAGACTAACAATCAGTGGCGTCACTAGGGTGGGTGTCACCCGGTGCGGTCAACTCAGTGTGTCACACACACACACCCCGTTTGTTTGTTTGTTTGTTTAGCCATAATACACATACTTTATAATTAACTACATTATTAGTTTAATTTAATGTAGATATAGATCTAAAATCTAAAAAAAAAAACTTGAATGCCATAGTGGTCTAGTCAAACAATAATAAATTTAAGTGATTGAAAATATTTTATCATGCTTTTAGCGCGACTTTCTTGTTTGTTGCATACTCTGTGCGCTACAGGAGGCGCGGTGGCTGAGCGGTAAAGCGCTTGATTTCCGAACCGGGGTCCCGAGTTTGAATCCTGGTGAAGACTCGGATTAAATTTCAAGATCCTTGAGCGCCTCTGAGTCCACCTAGCTCTAATGGGTACCTGACATTTGTTGGGGAAAAGTAAAGGCGGTTGGTCGTTATGCTCTTATGCTGGCCACCTGACACCCTCGTTAACCGTGGGGCCACAGAAACAGAAGATCTTTACATCATCTGGCCAATAGATCGCAAGATCTGAAAGGGGAACTTTACTTTTACTTTAGTGCACTACAGTCAACCTTTATGTGGACCTCTTAGAGGGAGAGGGGGGGGGGTATCTTTAATGAAGATTTCCGTACTACTTTTTTGTAACTCATTCTCTCGTAATTATTTTTTCACCCTTCGACGGAATTCTTCATTACTACTATTTCTACTATTTCACTCCCCCTGTTATGGTTATGCTTCAATAACTTTGTCGTTTGTTATCAGAAATTGTTTTATTTGGTCTAGACTTAAAGGGGAATGCCTGCTCTTTTTATACAACACAAGATAAAGTTTATAAAATTAAACACTAATGTAATTTGATGAGGTAAAATCAGCAATGGCATCATCAATTAGGAGCGAAGGAGTTAAGTCGCTTTATGTCTCGAGCCTCCATAATGTTTGAGCCACTCAGCTAGTAAAGTGCTTATAATACAATAAAAGTTTCAATAATTTTGAAAAAAATATGTATTTTATCTATAATTTACTGTTTTTTAGTAAACGACCTAATTAACTACACAATGCTTATCTCTATTTAGCTTAGCACATTTTCTATATAACAATGAATGACGATTAATCGATTAAGCAATTGGTTAATTTTTTTATTGATTTCTATGTAGCCTTCAACATGGATTAATTGCCCAAACTTTCAACGTGAGCCGATAATAGGAAGTGAGAGAAATAAAGGGAAAAAATTGTGACAGTTGATATAATCTTGATATAATCTTGATATAAGCTTGATATAAGCTTGATATAATCTTGATATAAGCTTGATATAATCTTGATATAAGCTTGATATAATCTTGATATAAGCTTAATATAAGCTTGATATAAGCTTTGTAAAAAGATAAGGCGTGAGAAAGAGGGAGAGATAGGGGGTTGTGAGAAAGAGAGATGGAGGGTGTTATGGATTTATCTTTACCATTCGGCTGCATTCTATTTCTCAGTGTTGGGTGAACTCATATTGGGGGGGGGGGGGGCTGAGTGGTTACGCGCTTGGCTTCTAAACCTGGGGTTTTGGGTTCGAAACTCTGTGAAGACTGGGGTTTTGAATTTCAGGATTTTTAGGTCGCCCCTGAGTCCACCCAGCTCTATTGGGTAACTGACTTTTAGTTGAGGGGAAAGTAAAGGCGGTTGGTCGCTGTCCTGGTCACATGACACCCTGCTCTTCAACTAATAAGAATAAATGATGTGACAATAAAATGGAGCCTAAAGATCATGAAACACAAAGATGAGGAGAGATGTTTGCAATAGACAAAATAAATTATGATAATGAAGTCCAAATGATAAGTCAAAGTAACCAACTAAATCCAATTACTTTATGATATAAACCATGGGAAGTCGCGGTGGCTGAGCGGTAAAGCGATTGGTTTCCGAACTGGGGGTCCCGGGTTCGAATCCTGGTGAAGACTGGAATTTTCAATTTCGGGATCTTTGGGCGCCTCTGAGTCCACCCAGCTCTAATGGGTACCTGACATTAGTTGGATAAAAGTAAAGGCGGTTGGTCGTTGTGCTGACCACATGACACCCTCGTTAACTGAAGGTCACAGAAGAAGATGACCTTTAACATCATCTGCCCTATAGATCACAAGGTCTGAAAGGGGAACTTTACTATAAACCAGGGAGGTAAGAAGCCTGATTCTATCAGAGGCGTAGTTAACAAAACTTACGACCAGGAGCAAGAAACTTTATTGGCGCCCCCCCCCCCCCCCCCCCCCATTTTCCATAAACATCACATAGATATATAGGCTAATAAAATAAAGTATTTAATAATAATATAATCCAAAAAACCTTAGAATGTATTACATAATTAAATAACTACAATATTTTTTTGCTTCTCTGCTTGTGACGCCCCATAAGTGCGGCGCTTGGGGCATTATCCCCCATCTCATTCTCACTTCAGTGATTGTACGCCTCTGTTCTATAGGGCTTTTACTAACTAAACACACACACACACACATATATATATATGTGTGTGTGTGTGTGTATTTATATATATCGGCTTGTCTTATTAAGCTGGTCAAGCTGAAAATTTTCACAATTAATCCTTTTATCTGACAACCAAAGATTTAATAAAAAATAAATTAACCCTCTATTTAATTAACGTTTGTTAATTAATTATTTTGTTTTTTGTTATCTCGAACTCCGAACAAGGGAAAGAAATAGTACTCCACTGAAGTGGTGGTATAAGCTGAATTAGTCCGCCCTATAGGTCGCCGCTCTAAATTGAAACCAACAATATATAATCTTCTAAAGTCACAAGTACCTTCACTAGCAGAGTCAGTGTGCTAGAGAATGGCAGTGTCAGAGTGCTAGAGAGTGGCATTGACAGACTGTCGGACTGAGGAAGCGTCAGCCACGAGTTCGAATTCAGGCCACGAGTTCGAATTCAGGTCGTTCCCGTCCTTTTTCTTATTTCTGTTTTTTTTTGTTTGTTTGTTTTGTTTTTGTAAATACTATTAGAAATCAATTACGCTGATATATACCCATATATCTCTTTCTTTCTTTATTATCGACTGCACCGATTTATTTATTGTTGGTCTAGATCTATTACGAATTGTAGTACCTGATTGATAGAAACACAAGTTTACAATTACACTAAGTATAAGCTTTATTGTTTTTGTGTTCTCGTTGATATTCCTCTGTACGTGCTTTGTTCCTAAACCGGATTCACAAAATACTTCCTACTTATGGTTTTGGCCTCAATATATATATATATATATATAAACTCCCATAGACTTCTTATTAAAGACATTTTATTGTAGAAATTATCTTATTATATCTTATTAGTGGCATCTTATGATAGGGCGACACAGTGTTTTGGATACCGCTCTGTATTAAGACCTAGATCAATATCTCTAGATGATTCGTATTCGGGGCTGTGTTGCCCATTATGTTATTACATCCCTTTGTTAGCGGAACTGTGGCCATTTTCATTGAGGGTTATTTCCCCCTTGTAGTCAAAGTGAAAGTACAAGAACAACAGGAGCATCGATCGGCAACAGAACAAGCAGAGGATAAGATAACATTTGATTGGGGGGGGTGTCGTGTATGTGTACGTCCACTCCCACTGCTCTACTTTAACACTGTCACTCTACAACACTTTGGCACTGTCACTCTAGAACAGCGGTTCTCAACCTTTTAAGCTCGGCGACCCCTTTTTACAATAGACCACTCTGCCGCGACCCCCCCCCCCCCCCCAATAGACACACAGCTATAGAGGAATAGACAATAACATTCCCAAGGGGGTCGCGACCCACAGGTTGAGAACACCTCCTCTAGAACACTATGGCATTACTTCACTCCCATACTCTGCCACTGCCACTCTAGCACTCAGCCACTGCCACTCTCTAGCACTCTGCTACTGCCACTCTCTAGCACTCTGCTACTGCCACTCTCTAGCAATCTGACACTGCCACTCTCTAGCACTGCCACTGCCACTCTCTAGCACTCTGACAAGGACACTCTCTAGCACTCTGACAATGACACTCTCTAGCACTCTGCCACTGCCACTCTCTAGCACTGACACGGAGTCATATACAGAACGTTATTAGCTTGTGCACTCTGCCACTGCCACTCTCTAGCACTGACACGGAGTCATATACAGAACGTTATTAGCTTGTGAACTCTAGCACTCAGCCACTGCCACTCTCTAGCACTCTGCTACTGCCACTCTCTAGCACTCTGACACTGCCACTCTCTAGCACTCTGACAAGGACACTCTCTAGCACTCTGACAAGGACACTCTCTAGCACTCTAACAATGACACTCTCTAGCACTCTGCCACTGCCACTCTCTAGCACTGACACGGAGTCATATACAGAACGTTATTAGCTTGTGCACTCTGCCACTGCCACTCTCTAGCACTGACACGGAGTCATATACAGAACGTTATTAGCTTGTGAACCCTCGACGCTGGTCTATGGAGGAGGATCCTAGAAATAGCTACATAAAGATATTCAAGGAATCGCATATAAAGGCCGCGTCACAAAGAATGAGCTTAGAACCAGGATTATTACAGTCCATTGGACTCCACGATGACCTCCAGACGTAAACCTTAAACTTTATGGTCATAGCATAAATTAGAAGTGAACTTGACGGAAAGACACAATAAAGGACTGGACAGGCCTGTCATTGAAAAACAAGTTATATCCAATGTCATGCATGCAGAGAGAAATGGTGCCACAAAGGCTCAACAGATTAAGGAAGAACAAATTCCCATCTGACAACGGCTTCGTCGGCGTCCAACGTTGTTAAATATTTAGGTCACGGCTTAGCCCTCCGGTGGTCTCCGTTATTGTTTCGGACTATAAGCTATAAATAACTTTATGTTAATAGAGTAACGGGTAAATTAAATATGAATACTTAAATATTGATTTTGATATTTTAAAAAGTGCCTTAAATTGCAAGGCTCCTCCTTTAACGTTTTAGCTGTCAACTTTTTTTTTTTTTTTTAAATAATTTTTTCACCTACGGATTTATTTGTTACCAAACGGCCCTGAACCAATTTTAGTTTTTCAAAATTCCATTTTAGATTGTGTTTACTGGACAAGCTCCATAAGATAAATGCCTTACACATCAATATTTATTCAGCGTCCTCAACAAGTGCAGAGATTTGTGAATTTAGAGTATTCTAAGCCAGCGAAGCGTGTCTGAGTGAGAGATTACGGCGCAGGACAGAACGAGACGCCATTACGATTGTTTGAAGTGGCCAGGTGAAACAAAGCACCCTTTGTTATGTTATACACTAGAAAGTTGGTTTTAATTCTCTGCAGAGAAGGCTGCATAGACTGGGGGGGAGTACTTTCTTTTGTTTCACCCTATTTGATGGATGATTTTTTTTTATTTTGTTGATTATATTGTTCGGTGCAGTTTTGACGTTATGATTAAGAGGAGGTTCGGACGGGAAAGGACTCAACATCGATATTGGAGATTTTCGTCTATGGCGGATAACAATAAAAAGCTTGCTCTTTGGTGTATCCGGTGTACAGAAAATTGGAAAGCGTTGATCAGCTCTGCATGGCTAAGGTATTCGATAAATATTTGATACTTAATGCAGAGACGGCCTTTTGTGGTGGCGAGTGGGGAAATCGCTATGAAGAGACTTTTTTTTAACAATGTTAGTCCATTGTGAAAATATTCGGGGGACCCTACTAGGACACTCGCCCAGGGTCATGCGCACTCTGATTTTTTTTACTGAAAAAGTACATTTTAGAATCATGAGAGTTGTTTTTTTTTACTAGACGAAGACCTGTTTATTTCATTTTCAGCGAATAATTCTTTCTGGAGATTTCCACGATAAACAATGTCAAGGACGCCAAACGTCCATCCCTGTTGCCAAATTTAAAAAGTAAAGTTCCCCTGCAATCTAAAGGGCACGGTTCTGTAAAGATTATCTGTTTCTGTGGCCCACTGTTGACAGGGTGTCAAGTGGCCAGCAAAACGACATACCCCTTTACACTTCCCCAACTAATGTCAAGTACCCATTAAAGCTTGGTAAACTCAGAGGCGCACTAAAGATTACGAAATAAAAAATACCAGTCTTCGCCAGGATTCGAACCCGGGACACCAGGTTCGGAAGCCAACGCTTTACCAGCCACCGCGCCTCCAAGTTTCTCTTTCAAACCTTGCGATCAATAGGGCAGATGATGTTAAGGTTATCTGTTCGTTTGGCCAACGATCAACGCGCAGAGTGTTATGTGGCCAGCACAACGACCAACCGCCTTTACTTTCCCCAACTAAACTAAAGTCAGGTACCCATTAGAGCTGGGTGGACTCGGGCGCCCTAAATATCGCGAGATTGAAAATCCAAGTCCGAGGACCCCAAGACCGGAGTCAAGCACTTTGACCCCTCAGTCACCACGCCCCTAATAATAATAATAATAATAATAGTAATAATAATTCGTTATTGAATTATGTCCCATTAGGCTATTACATGTTAGAAGTGGTATGTACATTGAAATGTTTTAAATTTAACAATTTTGCTTTGTATTTTGTTTTTTATTAATTTTTGACTCGATCGTATTTTATCACTCTTTCATTATTTTCATAACCGTGAGAGAGGAGCAGGGTGCACCATTATAGTCTTGAACCCAGGCCCACTTGTACCTTGTTACACCACTGTCTCCCTCACATAGTAGGGACAAGTTCCTGCTATTTACTTTCGGACTTTATTTGAAAACGTTGCATGTTTCTAAGGCAACCGAATTTTTTTTCAAGTTGCGTGTTTCAGGTCCGTGACATTGCCAGTATTGCAAACCACTTAATGTAAAAAAAAAAAAAAGGATTTTACAATTGATTTGGTGGGGAGGCGGAGGGGAAAGGTCACCCTAATACTGCCATGGCGAATGCTTCTTGCAGGAAACATAAGCAGAATATATTTCTTCAAAATTTAGCTGTTTCTCCAGCCCGGCTTCATTTCAGGAAATTGAAAGGAAATCACGTCTGTGCTCGCGAGATTTAAAACAAAACAAAAAATTGGATTTGTTGTTGTTTATATCAATGTGAGATCTATTATTAGAAGGAAACGAAACGAAATAGGGCCGTGCGTGGAGACGATTTAAAAAGATCTCTAAGCAAGACCTCAACCTGGATTTCTTAAGCAAGCACGTTTTGGTAAATATTCAATGGTTTACTATAAACATTTTGTATAGGAACACATACAAACACACTCACACACACACACATACACACACACACACACACACACACACACACATATATATATATATATATATATATATGGTCTCATTCAGTTGCCCACACATCAGTTCCCCCATGTGTCCAAAAGACGGCAGTGCCAATATAGATATGTTGAGACTATTTCTTTTAAAAGTAAATGTATGTATGTATGTATGTCCCGCATAGAGATCAAAACCGTTTGGCAAATCTTGAGAAAACTTTAACATACATGTTCCGTAGATAATGGCGAAGACCGTAGTGTATGTTTAATGCCCCACCATAATGAGAATGTCGCGGGTTCAAACCCCAGCTGGATATAGTTATTTATGCTTGACAACAAATGTGGGTTTAGGACAATACGAGCAGTGGGTCGTTGTGTAGGCCACATCACACTCTCGTGACCCTCCGGCCATACAATAGCTTAAACTTTTGGCTTCACGATAGATCAATGTGTGTGTGTGAGATGGACGCTTGAACGTGGGCTGAGAGCGTCAACATCAGGGCATGAGGGCGAATGAGTTCAAGAAGAAAGCGGAAGTGACTGGGAATAGAAGAAAAAAAAGGAGGAGATAATCAAGAAGGGAGACAGCGATTACGGAAGTGACGTTAGATGCTTGTTTAGAACAATGTTTTTTTCTTTTTGTTTTTATTAGACTTCCGAATATGTTTTGTAAATAAAATAATGCATGATATACATACACATGTACACCCAATTTTATTTCAATTTTAAAGGGATAATTTGTTTGTTATTTTCTATAATTCGGCACCTAACCAAATAGAGAATAAAAAAATACACTAAAAATCATTTGTTTCAAAAAAATAGCTTATATAACGTGTAATTGTATTAATTAGTATGGATCAGTCATGTTTTTAAATTTGTAATAGATCTAGTCTAGATTGTGAAATTGTAAATATTTTCACCAACTGTTTGTTGTTCAGCGCTATTTCATGCATTTAGTTTTCTCAATGCGCTAAGAACCTCTCACTTGTCTGGACCAGTTGGCCATGAGGGAAGTGGGAGAAGGTAGGGAGTATCTGAGTTAATGTTACGTGATCGCTTTTGAATGCAATTTATACAGAGAAAAAACGTTGTACGACTTGAATTCAAATTCAACAGATCAAGCCTCCTCAAGCTGATACACTAGCCACTTTGCCAGCGAAGTGCTTATGAAAATATAATGTTTTATAGCTATCTATTGTTAGTTTCAAACTTTAAGCTACGACCTAAAGTATAAAGGGGACTAACTTAACTTTTATCGAAGATTGGGTGTGGGAGATATAACGTGCCCAAACTTTTTACCAAAAACAGAGTGACTTGATATAAGCTTGGTAAAAAGTAAAACTAGACTAATCTGGGGAGTATTTTCGTGTCATAGTTGACCTTGAGATGACTTTCACCAACTTCTGTTTAAACTAACCATTCTGACATTATGCCCCTGGCTAGTGCCATGCACTCTCTTAACGCTAAAACCAGGAAAGAATTTCCCAAGTAACATATAACATTTAGGCCAACATGTGTCATCTGCTGCGGTTTAAAGAAGTGTGTGTGACGTTCACAGCGTCCTCTACAAAAGAGTACCCAAAAAGCTTTAAACAAAGATCACTCTCCACTGAACTTAAAAGTCCCGTAAACGAGTAAAGTAGGCCAGAATAGATCAGAGGCGTAGTGAGGGGATGGTAAGGGGGGAGGCACGACGCCCCGGACGTCAAGGGGGCGCCATACGCAGAAAGGAACCAAATAATATAAATAATTGTAAATATTTTATTTAGGAAATACATTTTAAGGTTATTTGTATTATAAGAAGATAAGAGATGAGAAATGGGTTATATGCGTATCCAAGTGTCAATCAAGTCATGCATTTTAATTTAATCAGTGACTTAAAATCTGCCAAGTTGTTTTTCCTGTCTGATTCAGGCAACCCATTCCATGCTTTATGAGAACTAGGTAAGAAGGAGAACTTAAACAAATTTGTCCCAACATACGGAATTAGAAATTCGCCTTTATCTTTGTGTCATTTTGTTTTTGTAATTGTAAATTATGATCAGACTAGACATGGTTGTTAGCCTCAGTAGACATCGCAACTTGACATGGCTATTTGGAGTAGTGGACATCGCACTTTAACATGGCTATTTGGACAAGTGGACATCGCATCTTAACATCGCTATTTGGACTAGTGAACATCGCATCTTAACATGGCTATTTGGACTTGTAGACATTGCACTTTGACATGGCTATTTGGACTAGTGAACATCGCACTTTAACATGGCTATTTGGACTAGTGGACATTGCACCTTAACATGGCTATTAGGACTAATGGACATCGCACCTTAACATGACAATCACGTTTGTTGAACAGATCTTTTATTTCTAGAGATGGCCTTTAGCCCTAGTTGGCATTCCTTGACATGACTTTTAGGTCTAGTGGACATTACACCTTGTCAAGGCTGCTACGATTAGCGGGCGTAATCCCTTATCATAGCTTTTGGAATTAGGGGACATTAGGGGACATGTCTATCGGAAAGTGTCATGAACTTTATAATTTGCATTGCTTCATGTCATAATGACCCCGTTGCGAAGATGAAAGGAAACCGTGTCAAATATTCTATTCGGCTTCCCCCAAAACTTGATGAGTTCCCTTTTGACTGGGCTTGGAATCCACACGTTCTAGGCTTGTATTGGTATGCTCACAAAGGGACTTATCCAGAGGTTTTGAAAGAGAGCCTTCGACGGCTGCACTTTAATAGATATATAAAACAGATCAACAGTGAAACCCAGCTGTCAGATATAGACATTTGCCGCTTATATAGAGCTGATAGGTAAATAATAAAAAAAAAAGAAGGTACGGGAAATGGAGAAATGGGGGGGGGGGCGGTCCTAATTTCTTGTCTGTGCCATTGAATAACTATGCAAAGTTTCAATTTGATCCGAGAATGGGTGTGGAACAAATAACGAGTGCAAACTTTTTGCCAGACAGACAGACGGACGGACAGAATTAGTTAATATAAACTTCGTAAAAAAATATATTTGTGTATACTTATACAAGAAGAGAGTTCCACCCTATCAATGTTAGAATGTTGTGGTGTATGCGTGTGTGTAGTGCTCCCTTACTAAGTTCAGGGTGTGTAAAAGAATTTTAACCCCACACTGGTAATCTCTTAGCTTTCTTGGTCACTGTCTCTCTCCATCTAGTGCGGTCTAGAGCTATGCCTTCCCAATGGTCGGTAATCGGTAATTTAAATGATTTTTTTTTTTTAAATATATCCTTCCTTTCTTTAGATCAGTTTATTTCCGTTTCTTGTCTTCCTCTATTTTTAACAAAACATGGCGCCAATATTGTTTGGTTCTCTCTAATGTTCTGTCAAACAGATGAGATGTTGGTGATTGATTATTAATAATTGATTGTAGACTATTGTTGTCAGAAGCATATATGGTCAGACTGAGTGTATTGTTTCTTTGTTGGGGGTTTTTGGGGGGTTTGAAAATGTTACTTTCCTATGTTTTTTATATTCCCAGGATATGATTGTGTAGACCAGCGGTTCTCAACCTTTTATGCTCGGCGACCCCTTTTTACAATCCCCCCACTCTAACGCGACCCCCCCAAACCATATACACAAATAGAAGAATAGACTATAACAATCCATATTTTCAATGGTCTTAGGCGACCCCTGGCAAATAGACAATCGACCCTCAAAGGGGTCGCGACCCACAGGTTGAGAACCCCTGGTGTAGACTGACTGTTTGTATTGTGTTGCATGAGAAAGGGGCTTTTACGAGTGACTGGAGTTAGTTGTTCTGTGAAAGTGGAAGAGTGATCGTGTTTTTGCAGTCATTGAGTTTATCTAGACGTCTGTATTAAAGTAATTTCCTGGATAGCTGGAGTTTTGTGGGATTCATTTACTAGTATCGCTAACTAGTGTACATTATTGATCTATAGCAGTGTTTCCCAAAGTGAGGTACGCGTACCCCCAGGAGTACGAGAAGACTTTGGAGGGGGTACGCGTTGAACCTTATTAACTATGCTGACTTTTTTTAAAAAATACCCAACTGTTCTGTTCTGTTAATAAATTAAAGTGTGGTGGGGGGGGGGGGGAGAGGTACTCAGTATTACAAAAATTATAAAAGGGTTACACATAGGTCAAAAGTTTGGGAAACACCGATCTATAGTGTCGAGGCAGGGCCGGCCATAACAATTGCGTGGCCCAATGCAAAACGGATTGAGCGGGGCCCAGTCTGGGTAAGGATAAGGATAATAAGTGAAAATTAAGATTTTGTATTAGAAAATAAATTCGTCTTTGCATTTTATTCATTTCTTTACTACGTACAGAATCACGATCAAATTAACTTTAATTTACGAGACTTGCGTGTAGCAAAGTCAACATTCTGTTTCCTACATAGATAATAATTTCAGGAGATTTCCTGGATTTTCTTTTTTTTTGTTTTAATTCCAGGAGATTCAGTTATAATTGGTTAATTTAATAATTTACACTTAGAATTAGCGCGGGGCTTATGAAAGTGCGGGACCCACTGGGACCGGCCCTGTGTTGAAGTCCATACTATTTGATCATGTGGCCAGCAATCGCGATTCCTGTTGTCAGCTTAGCTGTGTAAAGATACTGACAAGTGCCACTGTCTGTTAAGGTTGTCAAAAAATAAGATTGTTAATGATTGCTAATGATTGTAATTGTTTCATCGTTTGTGATTGTTTGCTAATGGTAACTAATGATTGATTGTTGATGGTTGCTAACGATTGATTGTTGATGGTTGCTAATGATTGATTGTTGAAGGTTGCTAACGATTGATTGTTGATGGTTGCTAATGATTGATTGTTGAAGGCTGCTAACGATTGATTGTTGATGGTTGCTAATGATTGATTGTTGAAGGTTGCTAACGATTGATTGTTGATGGTTGCTAATGATTGATTGTTGATGGTTGCTAACGATTGATTGTTGATGGTTGCTAATGATTGATTGTTGAAGGTTGCTAACGATTGATTGTTGATGGTTGCTAATGATTGATTGTTGAAGGCTGCTAACGATTGATTGTTGATGGTTGCTAATGATTGATTGTTGAAGGCTGCTAACGATTGATTGTTGATGGTTGCTAATGATTGATTGTTGAAGGTTGCTAACGATTGATTGTTGATGGTTGCTAACGATTGATTGTTGATAAATGCTTAAGCTTGATTTTAGATATCGTTTTTGATTGTTAATGATTAATTATTGATGATTGAAGGCTTATGATTGTTGATTGTTGACTGTCATTGGTTCTTTTCTTTTTGTTTTGGATGTACCTTCAAATGAAGATACCTACGTGACTTGAGTCAAGGGGCGGACTGGGAGGGTCAAAATCGGCCCTGGCATTGCCAGAAAAACCCGGCCCATAACTTAATAACAATAATAATCATTTTATTATCCGTGAGGAAATTTGTTTTACGATTGTACATAACTAAAAACTGTGCATAATTAGAGCAAGGAATTTGTATGATAGCACACAAGATATATGTTCATACCCCCGCATCTCTTTCAACATGCCATGCGAAATTTACAAAAGTAGGTTACAGTTTGTTCAAACGAGTTCATCGTATGAGCCAGTTTTAGTCCCAGCCCAAACCTCCCTGCTGGACGGCAGATGGTGGCTGATGATGGCTGATGGTGGCTGAGGGTGGCAGAAGGTGGCAGAGGGTGGCTGATGGTGGAAGAGGGTGGCTGATGGTGGAAGAGGGTGGCTGATGGTGGCTGAAGGTGGCAGAAGGTGGCAGAGGGTGGTGAGGTTGGCTGAAGGTGGCTGAGGGTGACAGAGGGCAGGGCTCGAACTCGGGACATAGAAGCCATTAATTGATTGCTTATGATTGTGAATTAAAATAAATTGCCTGGACCTCACGTTTTTAATTAAGAAATTTTTTTTTCTTTAAAGGGACAGTACTTCGTTCTGTTGTATGGTTATTGCGTCAAAGGGAAATTTTCCCATCATGTCCCCCTCGAGGATACGCTTTTGGCCAAGGAAGTACGAACTATTAATTAGCATCGTCAGGTCCTAATTACTCCTCCATGTACCTCCCCCTCCACCTTACTCTTTCCCAGAGATGCAAAAACAAAGGTCCTTCGGGGGTTCTTTCAAGACGGTTCGCCTTCTCGACGCTCTAAGTAATAAGAGTCTTAGGTGGAGGGTTAACTGTCCTAATTAAAAGAGGATGTCTATGCCCTCAAGGGCGGGGGAGGGGGGAAGAAGGATCGGGGAGGGGAAGAAGAAACTACTGCAAAGTACTGTTAGTATTGTCTTAACCAGACCAGCTCTAAGCAATTAATTTCGTAAACTGAGATGTGGTACTCTGTGTTATTGTTTAATTACTGGACTACGCACATTCACAAAGGAATATCGTTCCTTTAATAATAAGGGGATAAATGTTGCCAAAATGTCCCTAAGGAGCGCAGCGGGGTGTCTTGAGCTCTTCATGGAGTTTCAACGTAGACAAGTCAAAAAAAGGGGGATAATTGTTTAATTTTTTTTGGTTAATCTCTAACAAAGGGGAGCAAACTGAATGGAGTAATTCCAAACCAAGTTGTGACTTGAAGGGGTACTTTCAGATAGAGAACTAGTGAGCCTTTGGATTTATGATCAATTCATCGTGGTCCGAGACCAATGGTGGCATTTACATTGTCTAGAGATTTAAAATTGTGTAGAGATTTAAAATTATGTAGGGATTTATTCTTGACCTCATCAGCCCATCAACTCCTTCAAGTTTGATATGTTATTCTTGACCTCACTAGCCTACCAACTCCATACCAAGCCATACGTTATTCTTGACCTCACTAGCCTACCAACTCCATACCAATGCATACGTTATTCTTGACCTCACTAGCCTACCAACTCCATACCAATGCATATGTTATTCTTGACCTCACTAGCCTACCAACTCCATACCAATGCATATGTTATTCTTGACCTCATCAGCCCATCAACTCCTTCAAGTCTGATATGTTATTCTTGACCTCACCAGCACACCAACTCCTTGGAGTCTGATATGTTATTCTTTCCATCACCAGCCCACCAACTTCTTCAAGACTGATATTTTATTCTTGACCTCACCAGCCCACCAACTCCTTGGAGTCTGATATGTTATTCTTTCCATCACCAGCCCACCAACTTCTTCAAATCTGATATGTTATTCCTGTCATCACCAGCCTACCAACTCCTTCAAGTCTGTTATGTTATTCCTGCCCTCACCAGCCCACCAACTTCTTTGACAGATTGGGGAAATCATACATGTCTAGAAAATATAGGAAAGGGAGACAATTGTTCAACTGTTTACATAACAAAAACAGAACTAAAATTTTGGCTTCTTGAAGGACAAACTTTAATTTCCTATCAAAATCAAAGGTTCTCAACCTGCTGTTGCAGCCTCTTTGCTGGTCGAACGATATTAACAAATAGATTGTTTAAGGCCGTAACCAAAAAAATACAAATTAGAAGTAGAATCTTTTCGATGCAATAAAAAAAATTGATATAGATCTCTCTTATCTGTTGTTAACTGACCCACATAGGTCAAGCCTGTGTCATGATAAAAAGGCTGCAACCCATTGCGAGCACGAGTGGTCACACGTGGCTTAGACAGATCGACAGTATGACGTGATAGTCACTGGTAAACACCAGATATAGGGAAAATATTAGAAACTATAGATTCGTGTACTGTGTTTAGAAATTCGGAAATGTGTACAGACATTGTGTAGAGATCTGCAATTGTGTAGAGATCTTAAATTATGTACAGACATTGTGTAGAGATCTTAAATTATGTACAGACATTGTGTAGAGATCTGCAATTGTGTAGATATCTTTAATTATGGCATTGTGTAGAGATCTGCAATTGTGTACAGACATTGTGAGAGATCTGCAATTGTGTAGAGATGTTAAATTGTGTACAGACACTGAGTAGAGATCTGAAATTGTTTAGAGATGAGATGTTATGTAAGAGAGATCTAAATTATTGGAGACTTTACTGTACGCACTAACCTATGAAAAGAATCATGAATTATTAGTATTGTTATTATTAAATATACTTGTTCTATTCTTTAATTAGCAAACTACCTCATGGCAATCTATCATGCCAACTAGAAAGTCAAGATAAGTTGGGAAGGAATAATTACAGCACCCTTTGATCACAATTACAATCTAGAATAAGCAATAAAAATAGTTCTTCTTGTTAAGTCGTATCAGCCAAATCTATAAAGAAGGAAAAACAACATGCTTAACCGGCATGCATGAAACGTACGATTAAGATACAAAGCGAACTGAGTATGACCAGATTTCAGAAGTGTAGCAACTAGACGAAGATATATTATAAACAAAACTAAACAGATGTTTATGTTTTATAGTTGGTTTAAACTCAATTGCCAGAGCAACGAAAGTGTCCATTATTCATTGTGAGATTAACTACAGGCTGTAGATAAAGACATTGAGTTCTGATCATAGATAATGTTTTTAAGAAATAGGAGTTCATTCCCTTTTATGACGTCAATGCAGCAGAATGGATGTCACGTTTACTATTAATCTTATTCAGGTAATCAAGGAAATTGTATAGATCTACTTTTTTTACGCTTCCTATATCTGGTATTTAGGTTGATGAATTACATTATCGATACCAAACCTTTTGTCGGGGATCTGATATGCAAGAAAAGGTCCGCACACTGTCTTAACCCTTAAAGTACTGAGCTGTTTTACAATGAGTGTATTCTAAATGGAATTACAATTCTAATGTTTGGGGGCTAAACTACCACATGCGCATTAAGGGTTAAAGCTAAAGCTAGTTCAATAACACTTCAGCTGTTGATTATTCAATACTAGTAGAGGATTATGAAGTAGAATTAACTATATTCATTAAATAGAAAAAAATGTTATAGCTCTAAGCATGCTTGCGGCCCCTTATTTCAAGTTTTATAGGAGGGTAGGCATAGAAAAAAAAATAATTACTCTTAAAGTTTTCAACATTTTATATTTATTTTGCTTCACTTTTATACAACATTTACCTTTACCTATCTGTTACGTGTGCATGTTAGTGTAAATGTGGAACGGTGCGAGTGCGTGTTGAAAGGAGAGGAGAACCAAAATGGAGGAATAGAAACGAAATAGTGTTCGAGTGTTGATGGACATTCAATGAGTTCTAAACGAGGACGTGGTTGTATTAGTGTTAATGTACTGTTCAAAGAGTCTCATCGTAGAAAGGAACGTAACAAGTATCCCTTAGTCTGTTGAACCGTTGGTGCACCATGCAAGATTCGTCGACTGTCTTTCTCCATTCATCTCTGTTTTTTGTCCTCCCATCGCTTTCTCTGCCTCTTCTTTTTCCTGGTACTGTTCCTTGAAGGAAGGTCTTTGCGAGCCCCGAAAATCTTGTAATATGGCCATAGATTTTTTAGCTTACAACATTACTTGTGCTAAATGTCATTGCAAAATATTATTTATATCCATTACATCCGACTCTCCAGCCTTATTTTATATTATGGGTAGAAAATTTAAGGAGCCGGACATCACCGATTCCCAAGCCTGATATTGCCCCCCTTTGGCCGTGGGTTAAGCCTCGTTGATCTATAATTCTATATGGTGACGTCAATATGATTGGAGGAGATCTACATCTATGGCGAATAACTCTAAATAGTTATCTTTTTGGTGTATCCGGATTACAGGATACAGATATATTGATAAGCGAAGTAGTTCAATGAATCATAGAATAATTGTACAACAAAGTAGAATCCATTTCTGTCTAAGCTTATTCGCTTGCAGCACAAACTAAATAAATAGTGTTAAATAGTTGGCAACAGTGATTTTTCTCTACGGCGTCCTTGACATTGTTAAGTTTGTTGATTTATTTTTAAATTTCTCCCTTATTTTTTTTTTTATTTTCTTACGATTTTCTGTAAGTTACTTTATATCACCCCCCCACACACACATTTATCTATTTCGCTTTCTCTTCTTTGTCTATGTGGCTGTATTCTATGGCTTAAAGTATTTAAACAAGATCCCCAAAAATATTGAAATGCATAGAGGAGATAACTGTGTTTTTAAACTTACTTACCCTGAACATCCTCCATAGTGTAGTGATGTCATAGATTGACGGGCATCACAGGAAGGATTTTGAGTAGCTCCATTGGAGATTTTCGTAGATGGCAGGAAAAAATTAAAAATAGCAAGCTTTTTGGTGTATCCGGTGTACAAAATAAAAGTGTTGGTAAGATTTGGTTTTTTAAAAGATGTGCACTTTTTTGGTACTGCAGAAATCACATATTCTAAGCTCTTCCGTTTGTAGTGAAAATCATTTCTTCATGAAGGAAGCATTAAAGGGGCGCGGTGGCTGAGTGGTTAAGCGCTTGGCTTCCGAACCTAGGGTCCTGTATTCGAATCTCGGTGAAAACTGGGATTTTGAATTTCGATGGGTGGCTGGCTTAAGCTGGGTAAAGTAAAGGTGGTTGGTCGTTGTGCTAGCCACACGACATCCTTGTTAACTGTTGGCTAAAGACACAGATGACCTTAACATCGTCTGCTCAGTAGATCGCAAGGTCTGAAAGGGGGGAAGCATCATACTTTCACACAATGACTTACAACTTATTTAAAAACAAATGGGCAACTAACTCGCGATAATAAAAGAGATCATCTGCCACGCATTGAGAATGTGTTCAAATTCTAACTCAATTATTTTGTATATAGTTGGCAACAGTGAAATTCAATTTAGCGTCCTTGACATTGATTAGTTTCTCGCGTAAATCTCCACTCCACAAGTGAGTGATGTTGCGCTTTCCTTTTGGCCAAGGAAAATAGATCTGAAGAGCCGCAATTTGTGACCTAAAGAGGGAGCTTTACGTTCCATTGATTGAACTCTCAAACATTTGAGCACGTGTCCTTCGCGCCACTTGGAGACCCGGGAGTTTAAGGGGGCTTCAGAAGAGAGGGCGTCAAATCCTCTTTCCATTGGGTATCTCTAGTCGGGTAATCAATCATTATTGATGAGTTTCAAACCCCTTTCCTCCCCTCCCCCTCTTTTTTTTTGTTAGCTACTTTGTACTGCATGTAATAGACAGCTTCAACGACCAGTCACAAAATGAATTTTATAATGTCCAGTTTTTGGAAGGTCAGATTAAGGGCCGAAATGATCAGGCAATGTTCTGACAAGTTTGGAGTTATGTTTATCTTGGGGGCACATCTATCGATCTATCGATCTCAGATAAGTTCAGTGAGTATAATTACAACATAAATCTTTGGTACAGTGTTTCTTTCGAGGCCTAAATAGGTGTTCCATGAATTACTGGAATAATTCAGGCCTCGAGGAACACTAGGGTTCCGCGGAACACAGGGAAACAGTTGAATATAGTTCAATTAACTTGAAATATCGTAATAGATAAGTAAATTAGACTCTTGGCTTCAAAGTAGATTACTGCCAGCGAATATAAAACTCCCTAATATCATTATGCTTGCTTTGCATGATGTGTGTATAATTGTAAAATACTGTTTATTGATAAAATAAAGAATAAAAAACTTTACCATTATTGACATCGCCGTACCACTGTATCATAATACTGTATAAAAGAAACTGAAATGGAGAAACAAAGAAATATGGGAACCTAGGCTAGGAGATTCAGCGTTTATAGAGGTTATTTTAAATAACAATATACCCCATTGATATATCAACCAAGGGGATAATGACAGCTGACTTCACAGATACCTTCAAGACCCTTAACATTCCTGAGAAGATACTCGTTGCCTGTCAGAGGGCGGTACTGCTGCAGACCCGCCAAATCACCTGAGACGAGCTCCTATTGAAAGATCAGAGCAGGAAGGACTCAATCCTCCCGTATTGCTCTGGCAAGAAACTGGGCCGTTCGGCGTAATGCCTCGTAGCTACCATACAAGTCGAGTGACTGCTCAGACAGGTCCCCCCTTAGCTCGCGGTGCTGGGGACACTCGTACAAGATATGCGACACTGTTTTGACGCTCTCGCTACAGTGACGGCATCGGGAGTCGTAGTTCGGGCGGAACCGGGCAAAGTATGCCTCAATAGGACAATGTTCGCCTACACTGTGCAATGATTGCTTGTTCTGACCTCCTTAACCGCCACCACTGGGTGACGCATATGCTGCCAGACACTACGTGCTCTGTCGGATTCCTCCGAGGGCTTTAACCATTTCTCATAATGCCGTAGCTTGTTAAAAACGTGCTTGGTGCTTCGAGGTGATTGCCTGCTAAAGCTCCCTCTCGTGCAATGGTGTCTGCCGTTTCATTGCCCCTCACGCCGCAATGTGAAGGCGCCTCCTGCATGAAAACGACAGCTCCAATGGCTCGGCGGATGTTTTCTGCGGCGCCGAATGCCTCTTCTATTACGGGCGACCCTCCCCCGCCGCCACCCATAGCTAGGAGACTGAAGCGAGAGTCGGTTACCTGCACAATTGTAGTTTGCGCTAGTTTCGTTCTAATAACCTCGAATGCCCGAGCTATGCTTGTTAGTTAGGCGTCCATGGAGCATACGGCGAAGCCGCATGGACCAGAGAGCCGGTCACTAGAAAATTCCTCAGTGAATCCTGATAAAGGGAGACTACAATGAATTTTGTTTCTCTTTGACGAAAACCGACCCTGGCAGTGTCAGAGGAATGAATACTTGTTCGTTTCTAGCATAATGATAATAATAATAATAATTACTATTATAATAATTATAATAAAATCGTAATGCCAGAGAATGAAAATTAGTTTATTACTCTTAGATATTAAGCGATTTTGGAAGATTGGAAGTTGGTTAAAAATAACAATATACACTGTTGTTATATCAACCGAGAGGATAATGATAACTGATTCTAAAATACCTCGAATGTCCTTAACAGCACTAAGTGGAAGGAATTCACATTATCCGTCAGAGGGCGGTACTGCTCCAGACCTGCCACATCACCATAACATTTCTCAATGACACTGATTGAAGGACCACAGTGAGCTTCGTTTCCTTTTACCAAAACTCATACCTGGCTGTGCCAGAGATCGAATACTAGTTCATTTCTAACAATACTAATAATGTTTATTCTCTCTGAGGAAATCTGTCTTACAATTGCACATTACACATAGCATTACATGTATTTTTAAGCGCAAACAAAATGTATGTTAATGCCACAGTTTCCATTAAATATGCGAAATGTACATCAGAAGGTTAGAATTTTGTTTCACCATTTAAATGCAAGCAAAAACAGAAGAGCTCCTGTGTCTGTTTATGTGAGAGCTGTCTTGTATCTGCTTTGTGATGGTAACATGTTAAAATCCTGACCCAGAAGGTGTTTTTATATATTAAAACACTCTTGTCTGTCTGGTCAAAATCTTGTACCTTTTATTTCTCCCACTTCGTATTCTCAGGTCAAGTTGAGACTTTACATAATTATTCACTATCGATAACAGCACGTGAATAAGGCATAAAACCAACCAATTAGTCAAACAATTAGTGGCAATTTATCAATTTTGTTTTATATAGAAAAGGGGGGATACATTTTGCAGTAATACGATATATTGCAGTGATTGTGCTACGTCCCCATTGGTAAACTTTGTGTGTGTTTTTTTTTAAGTATTCTTTTTTATGCTTACAATCTTTTTTAGCTTTCGGAAGAATATTTTTTCTCAAATAGAGGCCCAAGTGTGGTTCACAAATCTTATCTTATATAATACAGACGTTACTTCAAAAAAGAAGATGATTACGTCCTGCGCGTCATACATTCAGTCATGCATATTGACCAATGACTGAATTCTGCCTAAGTCACTGGTTTTCCTGCCTAGCTCAGGCAACCCATTCCATGCTCTAATAGCACTAGGAAAGAAGGAGCATTTGTATAAATTTGTCCTAGCATAGGGAACGACCAATATGCCTGTATCTTTGTATCTTTCTGAGTATTTTATTAGATTTTGTTTTTGTATTTGAATATTATGGTTCAGTGTTTTATGTATAATTGCTTCTTTACTTTTGAGTCTTCTATCCTAAAGACTTTCTAAATTTAGTGATTTTACTAAAGGTGTTACTCTAGTGAAATGTGAATATTCGTTTGTTATGAATCTCAGTGCTGTATTCTTTGTCTGTTCCAGTTTCTTAATTAGGATGCATATTCCATTATTGGCCTAACCAAGGTTAAAAATCATTTAAATGTTATTAAATTTTATTATCTTATTTGATTTAAAGAAATTTCTTTTAATAAGTCCTAATGCTTTGTTTGATTTTTTTATAGTTTCATCAATATGTGGATTACATGACAGTCTTTAGGTATTTTGCGTTTTTAGTCTGTGTTACTGGTTTGCCATGAATAAGAGAAGTGGAATTGATTTGTTTTAGGTTGTTGTTGTTTTTTGTGTTACTCTAAACAACTGACATTTTTCTGGGTGGAAAGACATGCTCCAATTTGATTCCCATTTCTGTAATTCATTTAATACTCTTTGTTAAATTTCTGTACCTTGTGTTGTTTCTATTATTCTATATATTATGCAATCGTCTGCAAATAATCAGACTTTTCTTCCTGAACTAAGGCGATTTGGTAAATCATTTATGTTTACTGGCAGTGTATGAACCAAAACTCTTTTGCTGAAAACAGTCTTTTTGCGCTTTGCATTCTACTTATTAGTAATAATTAGTTTATGTGGAAACAAAGAATCCGACAGATCATCGGAACATTTGATATACACAATCGCAGCGTAGCAGGGGCGGCCTTGAGGGGTGGTGATAGGGGGAAACCGGCAAGGCCCCGCTCCTGAGGGAACCCCGCGACAGCAGAAATCATTGCTATCTAGTTTGTTGATTTCTCGTGCAAAATGTTTCTGAATCATTAGTTACCTTGATTAAAGGCAACCAAATCAATATTGGATGACTGGAGAAAAAATCTTATAAGTAAAACTGTACATGCACAACAATTACTATACAGTATGTAATGTAGTCAAACGATTAACAGTACAGTACCTACGTACTACGTAGGGTACTGTGGGTTACGTGAGTACTATGTTTCGTAACAATAATTAGGCCTTGCTTTAGAGGCGGATGAGCCCTTAGGCTTGGTGTGGCACGGTATATATAGTTTACGCTTACAGCTTACGGGGCCAGCGTATGACTCTTGCCTGGGGGCACGCGTACTGCTAAATGTGAGCGTAGCGATTGGTAACGTCAAGCTAGTCCAGTGTTTCTCAAACATTTTTCTTTCACGGAACACTTCACGCATTCTAAGCGTTTAGCGGAACACTTTGATTATTTATCAAGGGAGATTAATTCACGTATTAGAAATCTAGTTAATTATTCCAGTGCTTTGTAAAAAACACCTATTCAGGCCTCGAGGAACACTAGGGTTCCCCCACACCGTTTTAGGAAACACTGAGCTAGTCTATAGATCTGTCACTTTTTATTGTGTTCTCTTAACCGGCAATATATGGCTCCTTCTGTCTCGTAAGACAATCGATGCGCCCAGATGAGTCCCTGGCTTTTGTTACGTCTTGAGACGGGGCAGAATCTGGAGTGGCTGATCAAGCCAATTCTGGATCGGCAGAGTTTGCCACAGTTTGAGCATTTATATTCATCTGTCCTAGGGCTCACTGACAGGGCAGCTTTCTTTTTCTTTCTCTTGACCGATGCAGCTTCATTTCTTTTGCATTCAGCAAAGTTCGTACCAGCACGTACACTCTGTCTCCATGCTGTCCGGTCTTGGGCTATGTATACCCACATACTTTGGTCGATGCCCATGGGTCTCATGTCTCGCTTGCAGACATCTCTGTAAGTTAGTCTTGGGCGGCCCTTCGGTCTAGCTCCCTCTGCTAGCTCAGCGTACAGGATGTCTTTAGGGATTCTTCCATCTGGCATGCGAGTGACATGACCGAGCCAGCGTAGTCTTCTCTGTTGAAGGAGAGCATAGATGCTGTGTATGCTGGCCCGTGTCAAAACTTCCTGGTTGGTGACACGATCCATCCAGGAGATGCACAGTATGCGTCGCAGGCAGCGTAGGTGGAAGCCATTTAATCTGTGCTCTTGACGCATGTAAATTTCCCAGCTCTCACTGCCATAGAGAAGTGTGCTCAGAATGCAGGCATTGTAGACAAGGATTTTTGTTGCCGTGGTCAATTTGGTATTTTCCCACACACGCTTAGATAGTTTTGCCATTGCTGCAGAAGCCTTCCCTATTCTTTTGGTCAACTCAGTGTCTAAGTTTAAGTTGCTGGCTATTGTTGCTCCCAAGTATGTGAATTCCTGCACCACCGTAAGTGTGTGATTTCCAATGTGTATCACTGGTATTTCTGCCACATCTTGTGCCATGATTTCAGTCTTGGAGAGGCTAATTGTGAGACCAAACTCTTGACAAGCAGCTGCCAGTGCATTCACAAGCCTCTGTAATCCTTCTTGTGAATGAGATATTAGTGCGGCATCGTCTGCGAACAGCAGTTCTCTAATCAAGATACGCCGTCTCTTCGTTTTGACTTTAAGGCGTGCCAGATTAAATAGCATCGGATCTACTGTGGATATATATTCCATCTTCCAGGGATTTGAATGCGCTGGTGAGTACAACTGAAAAGAAGATGCCGAATAGTGTTGGAGCCAGAACACATCCTTGTTTTACTCCGCTCTTGATGGAGAATGGCCTAGAGGCGGAGCTGTCAAACTGTACGATGCCCTGCATGTTTTCATGAAAAGCTGACACTAGTTTCCGTAGCTTGTTTGGACAGCCGATTCTCTCTAATAGGGCAAACAAGCCGAATCTGCTGACAAGGTCAAACGCCTTGGTCAAGTCAATAAGAGCTATAAAAAGGGGCTTCCTTTGTTCTCTGCTTTTCTCCTGTAGCTGTCGGAGGGAGAAGATCATATCTGTTGTGGATCTACCGGCCCTAAAGCCACACTGCGATTCTGGGTAAACTCGTTCTGCCAAGATCTGTAGTCGCTTCAGTACTACTCTGGCATAAGCCTTCCCAACTATGCTAAGAAGTGAAATGCCTCTATAGCTGTTACAATCCCTGCGGTCACCCTTATTTTTGTAAATCGTTACTATGTTTGCCACCTTCAATTCTTGGGGCACTATTCCTTGCTCCCAGCATAGACTTAGCAGTTCATGGAGTGGCTTGATTAGGCCATGCTTTCCAGCCTGAATGACTTCAGCAGGAATACCATCTCCTCCGGGTGCTTTCCCGTGTGCAAGCATGTCAGTGGCTGTGCTCAGTTTCTTTATAGAAGGTGTTTCATCTAATTCGCTCAAAACTGAAAGTGGTGGGAAGTTAGACAAAGCAGTTGTCGAGATGGCATTTTCAATCTGGTAAAGTTCTGCATAGTGTTCTACCCATCGTTCCATTAGCAGTGCACGATCAGTGATGATTAAGCCATCTTTTGACTTAAGTGGGGCACACTTGCTGGTGTGAGGTCCAAAGGCTTTTTTCATGCCCTCGTATAGTCCTCTGATGTTACCACAGTCGGCACAAGATTGGATGTTTTCACATAGGTCCTGCCAGTATTTGTTTGCGCACTGTCTTGCTATTCTTTGGGCATCATTTCGAGTAGATCTGAGAGCTTGTAAGTTGCTAGGGGTGGGCTCCTTCTTGTAGTTTAGCATGGCTACTCTCTTGCTTTTAGTGGCAGTTTCCATTTCTTGCAGACTTGCTTCAAACCAGTCTTCATTTTTCTTTGTTTTGTTACCAAAGACCAGTGATGGGATGTTTGGTACATAGTATCACGTATGAGCGTCCAGGTTTTTTCTATCTCAGTCACTGAGAAGTTTTTGAAAGCTTCCTCTAATTTCTTTGTGAATTCGATGCTAAGATCAGCATTGTTAGTGTTTGCAGTATTCAGGCGTGCTTTTCTTTTTCCCTGTGATGAGTGGATCTTAGTAGGCAGCAGTCTTGTCAGGCAGGACACTAAAGTGTGATCAGTATCACAGTCTGCCCTTTGAAAGCTACGTGTGAGCAGTATGTGGTACCCTAACCCTAACCGGCAAATAGACCTAATAAATCGCAATTCATTGGCCAGGAAGTAATAAGAAACAATTGCCAGCCAATAAAAGTTTTGAGTTGACAAATTAACCAGGTTGGGAGAATCGATTGGCCAGGATTTTTTTCTTTTCCACTTTACAGCCTAATTGATGTAATACTATAAAATTTATAATTATTGCAAACCAAATATGTGTGGCGCTGTTGTTTTTTTTTCAGAAACTTAATTTGTTTTGGGTCTTTTTTTTTTGTTATCCGCGCCATTGCTTATTTTATTTGGCCACAGATGTGTTTCAATTTTGGAATATGATTTTCAAACAATTTCCTTGATGATTTTATGGCTAAAAGCAGCGTTTATCAGACCGTTGGACACGAAGGCGAGATTGGGAAAAAAATACGTTATATTACATTGTAATTATAATTCCATATTTGAGTATTAATCTAGTTAAAACCTTACTATTTTAAATATTTTTAAAAAATTAAATTGACGTCGTCTTATCTTTAAAAAGGAGGACATTGTGGCCTACGTTGACGTCTTGAACAATACGTCAATACGTCTTCGCCTATGCGTCCAATCCTCTTTAGTCAGAACGGTCAAATTTCTCCCAGAAGGCGCGGTGGCTGAGTGGTAAGGCGCTTGGCTTCCGAACCGGGGGTCCCGGGCTAGAATCCTGGTGAAAACTGGGATTTTTAATGTAGGGATCCTTCGGCGCCTCTGAGTAAACCCAGCTCTAATGGGTACCAAACATTAGTTGGGGAAAGTAAAGGCGGTTGGTCGTTGTGCTGGCCACATGACACCCTCGTTAACCGTAGGCCACAGAAACAGATGACCTTCACATCATCCCCCCTATAGACCACAAGGTCTGAAAAGGGAACTTTACTTTATATTAAGATCACAAACAATTTATACCTATGAAAATTATGCTCTATTGACACAAGGGTAATTACTATTTGCTTTGACATGTCACCTCAGGCCAAATGGGGAAATTCCCAAAGACATTCTTTATTCTGAGCTTTCAGAAGAGAAACCCAAGGAGCTAGAGGCCTAGTGAGCATGAATGGTGCCCGATGCACAGCACTTTATTAGCACCCCCTTCCTTTCAATATCATCATTTCTCATCATCAATAGCATCATTTTTCGTAAACAAAACAGGCCCGCTGCAAAACAATGATGAAACTCATTACAGACGTAGAAACTGTTCTGCATTGAATGTCTATCACGTTCAGTATTGAGAAGACATGAATCAATCATAAAAAAAATTAAACAATACGTTAATTAATTGTTGGTGACTAATTTTTTTTTATTTAGCAATAAGCGGAATAAATGCTACATAATGAGAGACGTGGATATATATATTTATATGGACTTAGTCCCCTTATTACGTTTTTTTCTCCCAATTCCCAATCTTGGATCAAATTGAAATTTTGTATAATTATAAATAGTCTATAACAATACACGAATCAATCCAAAAAATCAACCAATTAGTAAATCATTTAATACTTATTAATTAGTTTTGTTTTTAAATAGCTGAAACCCCATAATTTTCAGATATCAGTTCCTTCCCTTAGTTAAGCTTATTTTTAAAAGCATTCTTTTTTTTTCTGTTGCTTGTTTGTTGTTGTTGGGGGGGGGGGGGGTCTTTTTTTTTTGTGGTTTTTTTTTTTTTTTTTTGGACTATGAGAAATAATTTGTTGTAGACGCCAGGAGAATGAATTTCTGAATTTCAAAAAGCAGGGAAATCCTTGGCACCGGAGATCCACCAATCTATAAACTTAAATCGCTTCACCACACTCACCGCGCCTCCCCCCCCCCCCCCCCCCCCCCCACCAAATGGATTAGGGTGGGAACGTTAAAAAGGGTGTGGGTGCGTCACTCTTAAAATTTTGAGAATCACTGGCTTAAAAGCATGTGCCGTTTTCCAGAAAGAGGCTATTTTGCTAAGTATTTAATCCAGTTTTTCTATATAACAGGGTTTTTTTTTTGTTGTTTTTTTTTAGTTTTTTAAAGGGACGAATCTGAGTCATTATCATGACAAAATTTCTTTACATTCATTTCTAGAAAAAAACGAAAAAAAAACATATGCGTTATTTGAAAAAAAAAGTTTAGCAACTTGGAAGCTAAATGTTTAACATATTGGTAGCTAATTTTCTAGCATAGTAGAAGCAAAATGCTCGATATTAGTATTTCTTGAGGGTTTGCTACAGTCACGTGACTTTGTTTGGGTAGAGGAGGGACGGAGACAGTGGGAGAGAGGTAGTGGCTGTGAAAGATAGGGAGGGAGAGAGAGAGAGGGGGGGAGAGAGAGAGAAAGAGAGAGGGAGACAGAATATGAGTGAATGAGTGACATAGAGAAAGGAAGAGCATAAAGCTTTAGAATGACCTAGAACTAGAAATAATTGACAGAGTTACTGAGGAAGTATGCGTAGGATAATTTGATTGGCTTCCAAATCGGGGGTCCCGGGTTCGAATCATGAGATTTGTTATTTTGGGATCTTCAGGGCTCCTCTAAGTCCGCCCAGCTCTAATGGGTACCTGACACTAGTTGGGGAAATTACTATTTGCTTGGTTGGTTGTTGTGCTTGCCACATGACACCCTCGTTAACCGTGAGCCACAGAAACAGATGACCTTTACATCATGCTGGGTGGACTCAGAGGCGCCCGAAGATCCCGAAATAAGAAATCCCAGTCTTCACCAGGATTCGAACCCCGGTCCCCGGTTCGTAAGACCAAGCGCTTTACCGCTCAGCCACCGCGCCTCCAAAATAGATATTAAGGCCTAAAAAATCTATCCTAACTCTGTGTAGGACGTACCGTTGCTGTGTTTGGTTTTATCCTTGCACAGTTGAAGCCAAACTTTTGATTCATTGTGCACCCGGTGCAGGGTAAGGAAAGGAAGCCATGTCTCTTTTATGTTCTGTAGGCCTGTCATATACACCAGGTCGGGGAAGTCACTTGACTTGTATGGAAATAGACACGCATTCCGCATAACCGCGGGGCTTCTGTCCAGGGCTTTCTCTGGCTCTCTTAAGTCAAGAGTTTGATGATGGTGTTAACAGAAAGAGAGAATGTGAGAGAAACAAAAGAGTGAACGAGATAGAGAGAAAGAATGTACGAAAAAGAGAGAGAGTAGGAGAAAGATAATGAGATAAAAAAAAGGAGAATGGTGAACAATGAAAGAGTATAAAAGAGAAAGAGAGAAAGGTACTATAAATAGTGTCTTAAATTATCAACTTGATCGGAGAATGCGTGAAGGAGAAATAGCGTTAACAATTATTTAATGGGACTAAACCCAACAAATTTAGCCACATTTGTGAATTCTGAGGGATTAGTTTCCCTGTTGGCATCAAACAAAATAATTAATTACCAATAATTAATTGACTAATTGGTTACTCTTTTTTTTTAGTGATTCCTGTCTTGTCAAGGCAATGAATAATTGTACGAAATTTCAACTTGATCCGAGAATGGATGCGGGGGAAATAACGTGTGCATACTTTTTACCAGACAGACAGACAGACAAATTGACAAAGTGAATTGGTATAAGCTTTGTGAAAAGAGAAAGAGAGCGAAAGAAAGCAAGACCAGAGAGAGAGAGAGAGAGAAGTGATAAAATGACAGAGAAAGAAAGGGATTATAATCAAAAGAGAGAGAGAGAGAGAGAGAGAATGAACTTCTCTAGATTGTTCAACTATTCAAACATCGTCGTTCATTTGTTTGTATTTTTGTACTTGCAGATTGTAATCTGAACTGAATGGCAGGAACCAGAAATTGTTCGTGGACTTCAGAGAGCTCGATAACAATTTGTTTGGAAGAAAAACCGGAAACCAATCAAAACCTAAGATGTATCTCTACACACATAGTGTTAGTATCGTGGACGTCTAGCTGTCTAGATGATCTCAAAGCAATGTAAAATAGCATCAATTATAAAAAATAAAAAATAAAAACTGAACTTTAATATAAACGAAAAAAATTGATTCTACGATAATTACGTGATTGGGGGAGATTTGCAGCTAATCATGATATTCCAGTTAATTGATTCCTTAAAGTTTAGGAATCCTCTGCTGGGAAAGATAATTGACTTCAATGCAATACGCCAAGGCAAGTTAACGGAATGATTGCAGCCATCTTAGATGTAACAAGCCCTGAAAAACAATCCCCGTTGCCTGGCAACTCACTGCTACGGTAGCCTCAGACAAGCGGACGTTAAGATACTATGTATCTAGGGAGTTCCGGCGGCATCAACGACACGGGGGATGACCAAAACTGCTCGCTGCCTGATTCGCGCGAGGAGGATGTGCTGTGCTGCTGGGGGACCATCGTGGCTTACTGCGTGCAGCCAGTCGTGTGCGTCTTTGGCATTGTGGGTAATCTCCTCAACTTGACTATACTAACCAGGTAAATTGACTTTTGTGCTATAAAGTGTCATTTTCTTTTTTAGGGATTTGTCAAAAGTTTAGTAACACGTATTTACAAAACAAAACCGGTGTAAGAGTTTATGAAAACACCAAAAGCGAAGTGCTGGACTTATATCTAAATCTAATGTATACAAACTATAAATACATGTGTGATGCAAAAAAGTGTGATCGCTTCTTTTTCTGTGATAAACTGGGCTGTAGCTGATCTATTGAATTATTTTCTTTATATTATTCGGCAGCCTAACCCTTCATAAAGATACTACTAGGGGGCCATGTCTGGATGCAAGATCTGGATGCGAAGCCTGGAAAGTATGTATGGATGAAAGGTCTGGATGCCATGACTGGAGGTTATGTCTCAATGCAAGTTCTGGATGCCAGGCCTGGTTCTTCTGTCTGGGTGCAAGGTATAAATGCAAGGTTTGGATGCCAGGCCTTAATGTTATGTCGCGATGCCAGTTCTGGATGCAAGGTCATGATGCCAGTCCTGGGTGTTAATTCTGGATGCAAGGTCAGGATGCCAATCCTGGGTGTTATTTCTTGATGCAAGGTCAGGATACCAGGCCTGGGTGTTATTTCTGTATGCAAGGTCAGGATACCAGTCCTGGGTATTATTTCGTGATGCAAGGTCAGGATACCAGGTCTGTGTGTTATTTCTTGATGCCAGGTCAGGATACCAGTCATGTGTGTTATTTCTGAATGCAAAGTCTGGATGCCAGGCCTGGATGTTATTTCTTGATGCATGGCCAGGATACCAGTCCTGGGTGTTATTTCTGGATGAAAAGTCTGGATGCCTGGAGTGGATGTTTTGTCTTGATGCAAGGTCAGGATACCAGGCCTGGGTGTTTTTTCTGGATGCAAAATTTGGACACCAGTCCTGGATATAATTTCTTGATGCAAAGTCTGGATGCCAGAAGTGGATGTTTTGTCTGGATCTTGGACCTGGGTGAAAGGCCTGGATGCAAGGACTGGATGGTAGCGTGATAGACTCTTTGCTATGTATGGATACTTGATATGGATACTTGATCTGGACGCTGTTAAAACGAAAAGAATCCTAAAAGCAGATTAGTGAATTTGAAAAAGAAAAATAAATGTCAGGGTCGCTGCTATGAATAGAGAAACCAGGATACGACAAAAACTAAATTGACAACACCATTGTTTTTCATTCAGTGACATGGCGCATGTGCGGAACTGACAAATCAGATTATAAGACCAAATAATGTCCATCTGTTCTAATCAAACCAAAATAAATCTGCGTTCGACGTGCCTAAACTTTGCATATTTTATGAACAGCACACATCAGCGCTCATTTCATAAAGTGCCCCATTTCCCAAGAAGGGACGCGACGTGGCCCGACTCTTTGTTCATGGCCATGAACAAGTGATTCAACTTATTATTCTGCCGAGTACTCTCCCATGAGAAACGCTTTCTGTGCTACTTCTAGTCAATGTTTGCTGGGGGGGGGGGCGCGTTTGGGAGGTGAATTGTATGCGGTCCGCTGATCAAGGCTACAAAATCGAGTTAGATCAGCTATTTAAAAAAAAAAATCTGGCCTTCGAGGTGAACATCAGTAGGGCGAACGAATTGAAAAGCAATAATTAGACTACAAAGGCATTTATTTTACGATTGCTGTGAAAGCATAAGCGATGAGCTCTAGTAGAAGTAAAGGGGAAGCAACTTTTACTGTTAAACACTAACATAGTTGACCCTTGGGACATCCCGAAGAAAAAAACGTTTCGTATATTAATATTAACGTTTTTATCTTTTCATTTCATCATATAGGTTTTTTAATTCTAATTTCTAATGTTACATTGTCAATGACAGTAAAAATGACTTTTTGGCAGAGGTGTAGCTTAAACAAGGAATAAGGGGAATGGGCGAGCGGGAGGCGCCTCACGCAGCCTATGTTTGTTTTGATGTTCATGGGAAATCAGAGAGGGGGCGCCGAAAGAAGACAGAAGACTCAAAAGTAAAGTAGCAATTATACATAAAACACTGAACCAGAATCTTCAAATGCGAAATTTAATCAAATACTCTGAAAGACACAAAGATAAAGGCACATTCCTCATCTCATATTCTAGGATAAATTTGTACAAATGCTCCTTCTTCCCTAGTGTTAGCAGAATTTAAGTCATTGGTTAATATGCATGACTAAATGCATGACGCGTAGGACGTAATCATCTTCTTTTTTGAAGTAACGTCTGTATTATATAAGATAAGATAGGAACAAGACTCATATACGTTGCAATATAACTTATCGACCTTCTTTTACAAATTGTAAAAAAGGTTACAAAAAAAAAAAGCATAGATTCCCGTTTTAGAAATAATATTCCTTCTGCTTTCCAAGTTGTAACCATTCCTATTTCATTGATACGGACTTTTTTCATCCCACCGCTAATCAAATTAATTTTTTTTCACTCAAAAAACAGTTCAATGTGAATAGGAAACACGACAGGGCGTAAGAGCTGGATAGGTTAGCGTATTTGTCTAAAAAATTAGAATTGCGGAATAATACCACATGTCCAAATGTGTTTATTTAGGGGGTAGGGGTGCTAATAAAGTGCCGTGCACCTGGCGCATTGCTCGCTAGGCCTCCAACCCCTTGGGTCTGACTCTCTTCTCAAGCTCAGAATAAAGAATGTCTTTGGAAATTTCAACCCATCTTGCCTGGGGGGTGACATGTCAGAGCAAACAGTAATTATGTTTGTGTCAATAGAGCATAATTCTCATAGGTATGGATTCTTTGTGATCGTAATAAACTTTTTTTATAGACAGACGCACGAACGCACAAACACATGCATGCATAAACACACTGTCACACACACACTACATCGGTCAACATGACCCAAGAGAGTGGTGGCTGCGTAGTCAAGCGCTTGGCTTCCAAACCGAGGAGTTTCGGGTTCGAATCTCGATGATTACTCTGATCCCAATTTTCGGGATTTTTAGTCCGCCAAACTCTAATGGGTACCTGACATTAATAATTGCAAATATGTATATAATTTATTGAAACTTCTGATTCTTTTCACTTATGATGAAGAGGTTAAAGAAACGTCACAAAATGTCATTCTTAAAAGTTTCAAGTAAACGAAGATTATTATTCATGGCAATATTTCGAAACATTCAGTCAAAGAAACAAACTCAAGCCAGTATTTATTGAATGCTTAGAAAAACTGCGTTGAAAGTATTGGGTTGGCTAACAACAAGAGCCCGTGCTTTGAATGGGAAAAAAAAATATTTTTTTTAATTAAAGAACAATATCTCAACCATAAACTCTAAAATGGAATGTTTGCACAAAGCTGCATTGAATATCAAACATATTAATGACCTATTAATCTCGTATCTCACGCTTAATATAGCAAGGATTGCCAGTCACAGGCAGTTCCGAGAATGTACATGATGATTAGGAAACAAAGCATTTCGAATTTCGGTACCACAGTAATATCAGCTGGCCTACCATGGGCTAGGTATTGAGAATAATATGGAATCTCAAGGAAGAAATTGTTAGGTTTTATAAAGGACATTGACTTTTTTGTTACTAATATTTCTAATAAAGCTTAGAAGACAGACTTCATGTTTTTCATCGAAATACGAAATGTATGTGCATATTAAATCTTTTCAAACAAAGTTTTCCCCATAGACATACATAAATATAGACTGGAAAAAGGAAATAACTTCATGTAACTTGAAAACATGAATATCTATTGTTGTCGGATTTCCGAATTCTGAAAAGTTGCATGATCTTCAGTCTTAGAGATTAAACAAAACTACACTGCTGTATAATAAAGTACACAAACATAGACTTATAAATACTTCTAGACTGGAAACCGGAAAGAAATTCTTATCCGCGACTGCTATCGTGAACATTTTGTAGAAAGTTGGATCAAGGCGTTGTTTTGTAAAGTAGTTAAAAGAAGTTAAGTTGTTGTTTTTTTCAAACCTAACCTATGTAACATATAATTTTATTATTTAGATCAAGATCTAGTAATTGATTATCAAAATCACAAAAAATAAATCACAATTTAGTGTTGCATTCAGTCTTTTGATAAAGAAGATTATGTATCTAGAAATTGCAAAATAATAATTATGAGACGAGAGTACTCTTGATTTTTATGTTCATTTACTACATCTAGATCTAAAAATTAAATTATATACTTATATGCGATCGTCCATTCGGGAATTATTTTTTTTTAATGCGGCCCTCGACAGAAAAGGGTTGCCCACCCTTGCTCTAAACGAAAAAAAAACAACGCCTCTCCTTCGAAATGTCATAAAAGTTCAACAAGTTGTCAAATGTGATTATTGTGATTAATTATACACACGCAGTAAAGCTGGACAAAACTATCAAGTCATGTGATCAATTTTTTTTTTCTTCTCACGTGGTGTCATATCCCATCCCTAATGAGATTACAATTATACTAATTGGCAGGCGCGTTTCAAATAACCGACAAAGTGCATGGCCAGCAACTCTCTTGGCCATTTTCCAATGTAACTAATTTCTTGCTTCAGTCGTAACTTGTACATACAGAAATTTTAAAAATATATATAATAAATTATGGTTTTTTTTCTTCTTCTCCGTTGTCATTGTTATGTTGGAGTGTTCAGGTGACTAGACCAATACATGAGATGAACTGCGCAGTGGTTTCCAGATCAGGGAGCTCTCCATATAGTTTTCTTTCTATTGGGCTGTTTTAGGGCCAGTGTCTTGTACGGGTCTCTTGGTAAAGAGAGCAGTTTTGGAGGACGTGGTCGGCATTCTCTGGTGATACTCCCCCTGGGCAGATTTCACTGGTTCCAATTTTGAGCTTCCGGTACATATGTTGTCGCATTCTGTTGTGCCCAGTCCTGAGTCGAAAGATTAGACGTTGATCTTGTCGGGATAGCTTATAATGGGTACCATCTTTCTTGTGATTCGGATGAGAGCTTGTCCATTTCTCATTTATTTTATTCACTATTAGTTTCTTCATTTCTTCTGGACAGAGTGCAATGTTTAATTGTGTGTTTGTTCTCCCAACTTGGCGAGTGTGTCAGCCTTCTCATTTCCTTCTAGTTGTATATGTGCTGGTATCCATTGAATAACAGTTGTTGTTGGTTTTTTTGCTGTTGTTGTTGAGCTTTCTGAGTGATGTCCTGAGTCGTTTTATATAGGTGAAATCAGAGTTTTCCAAGCAATTAGGTTTAAAATCTCAAGATCTATCTCGTTCATGCTATTTGGGATTGATTTTGTTTTTTATTTAGACCGCTTCTTAAAGAAAGTGGAAATGACGTCAGGCCTATTAATAATAAGTCGACTTACGGAACAAGAAAAATTTTGCTTTAATAATTCGGAATTCGTAATTTAAAAAAAAAAAAGAATGCTTTACATATAGACTGCAACCTATTGGGAAATACTGAAAAGAAAAGAAAGGTTTGGTAGAGCTTGCAGCCTTTCGCGAATGGCGGTCACCAGGTTTGCGAATCTATCGAAAGCCATTCTTAGTGAGTGGTATTTCACCTTTAGACTCTTCGTTTGCGACATCTAGGATTTAAAATCATAAGCATCTATAAATTACATACAAAATACAGGTGGACAATTAAATGCATATTTACCTAACATTTTTATACGCTAAAAGTTAACATTTCCCTTTCAGATCTTGCTATGTATGGGACAGATGATGTAAAGGTCATCTGTTTCCTTGGGCCACGGTTAACGAGTATGTCATGTGGCCAGTACAACGACCAACCGCCTTTACTTCTCCCAAAGTATTGTCTATAACCCATTAGCGATGAAGCGCCCTAAAAATCCCGAAATTAAATATACCGGTCTTCACTAAGCATCGAACCCGGGATCCTCCGGTTCGAAACCCTCGGAAACCGCGCCTTCAACATTTTCATACAGTCAATCATATATTTTTTTCTTTTCCAGGCGTAAACTGCAAAAATCCTTCAGAACGCTGGAACACTCTGCAAACCTCTGTTTGATCTCACTGGCTGTGTCTGACCTCATGTTCTGCATCTTCGTTTTCCTTACGGCCTTTTTACCGGTGAACTTTCTGGAGAGAGACAGCTTCTTTTATTACTACGCGAGATATTCCTACGCCGTCATCAACGTCTTCATTATGGAGAGCACCATGCTGACCGTGGCCATGTCGCTGGAGAGGTACATGGCCATCTGTCACCCGCTCAGACAGGACCTCTACCTCACAACCCGACGTATCAAGTACATCATCGTCTACACCTACGTCTTCTCCGTCCTCTTCAATCTCCCGGTCTGGTGGCGGTTCGAGCCTGTCACCGTCTGCGCCGCCAACGCCAGCATCGTCATTCCGGAAGACGGCAACCTCAGCTGCCCGTGCGTGGCGGCGGATTTTCGCCCGTTCAACTCAACACATTCCTCGGGTTTTTCGTCAGCTTTTTCCTCTTCGCCGCCCTTGTCTGCGTCGATAGGGGTACCGCAGCCTTCTCGGTATCTCTACAGGCACCGGAGGGTGCCCCTCTACGGCAGCCATGTTGCAGAAGTTTCGTACCGGATAGCCTGGGCGGTAGTGGGCAACTACGTGCCGCTCCTGCTCCTTGTCTACTTCAACTTCTGCTTGTGCCGAAAGATCTACCGTTCCTATACTCGCCGGAAGCACCTGGGGAGGATGGACCAGCCCCGGAGCTCCTCCCACATCTTGACGGTCACCCTGGTGGCGATCGTGGTCCTCTTTTTCATCTTGGTGGCGCCCACGGAGACCATCATTCATGTGATGGAGATGTCCAACAGCGAAGAGTCGTCGTCATCGGAGGCCATCCTGAACCTCATGCAGACGATCAACTTTTCTGTCAACTTCATCCTGTACTGCATCATCAGTCCCTACTTCCGGAAAACCTTGAAGTACATGGTCCTCTGTGGGTGCTATAACATATATCAGGTTTCTCGGAATTGGAAAAAAGAATTTGAAACATCACTTATGTGAATGCTCTGTTAATAAATTTAAATACTCACATATTTCTTGTTGGATTATTAGGACATGTGATATTTTACCCCCCACGTCATGGAATACTTTAATTTTATTATCACGTGACTTTTTAAAAATATTTTGAGCATTTCTACATATTTCTATTTCGATATCCAATTTGTATTTTATTATTGTTATAATTATTATTTTGATATTGCTGGTTTTCGACGTCATTTTTAATACTGCTATATTAACAGACTAGTTCCAAATCAAGAAACCGATTTGGGGAAAAAAAAATCTGAAAACTTTTATTTTATTTGGCTTGAAATGCATTTGGCAAATCTGGACACTTATTGATCTAAAATTTTCTTTGATGTATTCCTTCAATCTCGTTTTGAACACGATATAAAACCTAAAAATAGACAGGTCTGCACTAAAGTGGAATGGATTATCTCCCTTGGTTCAACGGAGTAATGAGTTTCAAAGAATTCACAGTGTGTGTATGATATGACTATTGGTAGCAGACGGGTTGTGCTGAAGGATGAGTGTGTGTGTCTGTGTGTGTGTGTAAGAAAGTAAATGAAAGTTTTCTTTTTCGGTATGTCACGGAATTAATAGAACTTTGATTGGGTAGCTCTAATGCTCTTTTATTTTAATTTCAAATAAGCTTGCAGTTCCACGATAGCATGCATATAAGGCAGTGTTTCACAAACTGTGTTCCGCGGAACCCTAAAGTGTTCCGCGAGGCCTGAATAGGCGATCCACGAACTACTGGAATAATTAACGAGTAGGCCACCACGTGAATTAATCACTCTGAAAAGAAAAAAAAGTGTTCCACTAAATACTCAGAATGTACGCAGTGTTCCATTGAGGAAAAAAGTTTGGTAACCACTGCTCTAACACTGACAGTAACGACCAGATTAAGGTACCCCTTTCAGACTTTTTCAGTCCGTAAAACATTAAACATTTAACTCTTTCTCTCCATAATTATTTACCACATTCTGGTGGAATCAACGCTGGTATCGTCAGTTAGGAGAGAAAGAGTTAAATCTTGGTTCGCAAAGCTCATTGGTTGATATGTCCAACGGTAAACGAGGGGTGGTCAATTCGTCAACTTAGTTTTTGTTCTGTTGAATGGCAACTATCGGCCTTATTGATCGTTAATTTTTATTTTTTTTTAAAAAAAGCTCATATCAACAAGGGGAGGAAAGCAATCCTTAGCAATTTAAAATAATTGTCCTTTTCTTTTTCCTGCTAGAGCTCTCTAGAATTAGAAAGATGTAAAAGAAAGCGTTGACATGTGATACGTAATATAAAGCAAGATTTTTAAAAAAATGTTGGATGTATTTTTAAATTATCATTAGAGATTTTTTCCTTTCTAAAAGTACCCAACTCGTTTTATAATCAATAATATTGTGAATCAATTTTTTAAAATTTTGACAACGTCATGACCCGATGACACTATAGAATTCAAAATCAAAAATGTATATTACAACACTGCTGCTCTTCCTTATGTGGCGTGGGAACTATATACATTTACGACGCCCGTTCCATCGGCCCCAAAATGTAGTGCCCAATGGAAATGTGGCTCTATGGTTCTATAAAGTAACGTGGGCTAAAGTTTAGAGAGGGGGCCGGATTGCATCACTTCACGATCCGGATATGGCCCGCGGACCGTAGGCTGCCATCACTTTATTAAGTTATAGCGCCCAGGATAAAGACGCAATAAATAAGAGAAAGCCTTTAGATTGGCAATACCGGCTAATGAGCTTTAGGTAATACCGTGAACGCAAAACGTGTGTAAGCCATGTGTGTCTGTGTGTGTGTGTGGGGGGGGGGGGGCTCATGTTTATGTGTGAGTGTGCGCGTGTGTGTATGTAATGACTATCGATAAAATTACAGCGTCCAACTCGACCACAAACATCGAAGAGGCCTACATCCATCAACTCCTCAAGCTCAGAACCATAAGTCAAAATCTGCTCTCGCTGTGTCCTCTATGACGTCATCCAACGTTACGTCACTGCGTTCAGAAAAAAAGTGTTCGCATCTCGCTGCACCCTTCAATCAAATAAATTGTACTTTAAAGGGGTAAGGGGGAGGTGCAACTTTGGTGTGAAGTCCATACAGTACTTCATTTAAAAAACAGAAAACAACTCACATTTCAGAACATGTGGTAGGAGTCTAGAATTCGCTCATTTCATATTGAATGTTTTGATCTTTTGTTTCCAATGGACAACATACCCATTGTATATCGTGTTTATCATATATATATATATATATATATATATCTATATAGTATTATTAAATGTCTTATTGTTAAGGAAAACAATATTTGTTTCTTTATTTTAGTTTTCTTTTACATGTTTCCGATGTTCTCTCAGAATTGAAGATTTTAAAATTGTTAACCTCAATAGTCGGATTGTCGGTTAAAAATTTTTAGGAGTCATTTTAGTTTAAAAAACGAAAAGTCACAAGGGCCAACTGAAATTCTTTTAACTAAATTTCAACAAAGTTCAAATTTTAGAATGTCTACATCATCTTATAAAGTTCAAATTTTAGAATGTCTACAGCATCTTATAAAGTTCAAATTTTAGAATGTCTACATCATCTTATAAAGGACAGACGTTCTTTAAAGACGAGAAGATCATTACGTCCCACGTTAGCGTTAATCTAGTCGTGCCTGTTAATTAGATCTAGATTCTAGAGGCTTAAAACTCTTCTAAGACATTGGTTTTCCTGACTGGTTCGACTAATAAGCAGATCCGAGTAGACCAGACCGAAAGGACGCATAGTGGGAGCTCTGCCGTGCGGAACAGATAGTCCTGGCCCAGTTCCGAGTCGGGCACTGTCCAATAGGCGCGTACTTTGGACGGTGAAGGAGAATTACGACACACGGTGCCGCCACTGTGTCGAGGACGACAAGACAATAGAGCACATTCTTTATGAATGCCGAGCTCTGCATGGGGGACGATCGGAACAAGGAATCGAGAGAGAGAGAGAGAGTAGTGGTCCATGTGTGGCAAGAGGTCTGTCCTTGTACGGGGATAAGGTAACCTTACAACTCACTGCTCGCTTCCTTTTCCGTAATCTAAGGGAGTCATTCTCAGCATGGTTCGCTGCTAATGGGGTTTCTGATTCGCTACGAAATTCGCCTATGACCGAATCTATAAGCAGCTTGCAGCTATTTTAAAATAACGTCTCTAATTCATTAGAGACGTCTACATTTTAGATTTTGATTTTATTATTAGAGCTTTTATATAGCGCTACTTTCATGCTTATGATATGCTCAGAGCGCTTTTGGTCCAATCTCATTTGTGGACCAGTGGGGGAGGGGGTATCTAGGAGTTGGTTTTCCGTGCTGCCTTTAGGCGCTCAGTAAACACAACTCTGCCCGAGTCGGGTGTCGAACCTCGAGTCCCCTTCATAGGTAGCCAAGCCAAGCCAATTTCAAGCGCACTTAGCCTCTCGACCAAGATCTAAGTCTAGTAGGCCTACAAAGGCTGAGAAAAAAAAATAGCCATAGCATTATTTGGGGGGGTTGTCTAAATTCGATTGTCTTATTACACTATTTCCAATTATTTATCGATCTAGATCAGGCTTTCTTTTAATCACCTTTTATAAATGTCTGGACATTGTTTGCTTTTATAGACGTTTCGATATTACCGCCATCTTGTCTTATTCTATGTTCAATAGATGCGCAAATTAGATCTAGATCTAGAAGCAATGTCGTAAATCTTTTGAACGCAACAAAATGTAAACATAACAAAAAATTCAATACTTCTAACATATATATATATATATATATATATATATATATATCAACGCTAGTAGATCTAGTAATAATATCATACATGTTAAGCCTAGGAATAAATATTTTTTCATTTGAAATAATGTTCTATAAAAAAAAGCTATCTCTGTAACTAAAAATTCTGAAGTAGTGGCCCAACCAACTAGACCTAGATCAAGATAGGAAAAAATGAGTCGGTATATTTTTGACATTTAAATAATAATAATGAATGTAAACTCGAAATAAATATTTCCTATTCTTTATTCATATTTTATTTGTCCATTTTAAAAAATAAAATAATCTTTCTTTATTTAAAAAAAAAGTTATATCTTTGGAAGAAAAAAAAGTAAACATAGATTTAGTTCGAATCGGCTTTGTTTACAAAAGCGCACCATCCGCTCGTCTGCGCCTTTGAGTGCGCGATAATTATCCAATAGTCTTCGAGGACACTAAATTCTGCGTGACTTATACAAGTCTTTGCGAGTTTAGATTTACCGAAAAAATAAACATTCAATATAAATTATTACGCCATCTTAGGGAAGTGTTTGATTACTAATTGCCTTAAGTGCATCAGAATGACAAACTAGTTGTTACTACCATGTTTCACGCGTCTGCAGGCAAATTAAATCTTGAGTTTATTTAATGGCGCGAACATAATCTCTAAGATGTGATTTGTTGTTGTTGTTTTTTTTCTCTATCGCAGCAGTACCGGAGTAAAAAGTCTCTGACGTCACGAGTGCTCTGCCGTTACCTGGGTGTTTATGACAAATCTACATCAAAGGGGGCGACTCTTTGCTTACATCCGAGTTTTTTGCCACCCGAAATAAAATAAAATAATAGAATCTACGAATTCAACGTAACACTGGCTAGTATGCAAAAGCTACCTGTGAATTGCAGTAAGTAGATTTACCATCAATACTAGCTGTTTTTGATAAGAAAGAGAAACAAAAAACAGCACCAAACTTTTCGCTAAAAGTCTGCTGTACGTAGACACGTCTGAAATCATTTCCTCTCAAAACCGGACGTGGTAAATTATTTTTGGGTGTATTTTTGTTTAGCAGTTTGTAGCTCTAGCACCCTTTATAAGGAGAAAAGAAATGGTCGATCTGTTGTGAGAATGTGGCACCACCTAAGATGGAATGTTTCCAAACATGTGTTGACCAAGGAAATAAATGCTTCTTCTCAAAGGAGAAATTAACATGCATTGACTGTGGAAAGTTTCGAAAGGGCTACAGTGTCCCTATCAGCCGATGCATATCTTGCCAACAAACCCACGGTTGTAAATGCCCGGAAGCTAGGTGTCAGTGTGAAGAAGAGAGCTGCTTGGAGTGGTTCTTATCTCTCTTCGGCTTAGGTCAAAAAAAGTGCACCAAAGACAATTGTACATCAACAGCTTCCAAGGGCGAGGAACGCACAGCGCAAGCCAGCGAGACTGAGCCACTAGAGATCTCGGTCTGTCGCTCTAAAGAAGGCTTCGCAGTTACACTACAACGCATCGGATCTAAGCACCAGCACGAGAAGTCGTCCAAAACTACAATCCCTTATGAGCAGAGCCGTGACGCGGACAAAAGATTCAAGCTAGAGGACAATTACGCGGAGCAGAGAAATACCGTAGTATCCACAGCGGGGACTGCTGCGGGAGACGACGACAAGAAGAGGCAAGTCGAAGAAAAAGGTCACAAGAAGGCGAAAGACAAATCCCCCAAGTGGACTTCCAGCAACTCCAGCACCGAGTCTCGAGGAAGAAGCCGCCGAAAGAGAAGGAGTCGATCCAGGAGCAAGTCAGGGAGTCTCAAAGAAAAAGAGGGAACACGCGGCGCTAGAGGCTCTAGTGTCTCAAGTAGCGGTTCAAGGGCAGGAAAAGGGAAAAGCAGATCTTGCTCTTCTAGTATATGCTCTTGCAGTCCTATTTTCAAGCCATACAGACATAAGTATTCATTTCTCAAGTGCTCTTCCTACACTCTACTCACAGCCCCAGTTAATGCCTGCACGTCTCAATCGCACGCCGACGCTTCTCTTGGACAGAAGTATTCACGCGCCCCATCAAAACCTTGCCCATCGTCAGTGCCCGGTAAAACTTTGAAGCCTTGCGACCTTTCACCCTCACAGTTGACCTGTTGCAAGGAAGTTGACAAAAAGAGCAGCTGCTCCTCAGTTCAAAGTGCAAAAATGTCGTGCAACAACGGTGCCAAGAAGTGTTGCTCCAGGGGCGGAGAGAAGCCCACCATGTACCCCATCTACAACCCACCCTGTCCCTATTTTTGTAAACTTCCATGCCGCTCCCAGAGCTTCCATAGCACCATGGTCAGCGGCCCGTCTCCCCGGGCTGTGTGCATCCCAAGCCGAATAAGCACTTGCCCAAGCGATTCGCCCTGTGGGCGGCCTCGCTGCCGAGTGCCCAAACTAAGTGGCAATAGAAAGTCAAGAAGCTGCCCCAGGTCCTGTCCTTGCCCCATTAAGTCGTCGTGCTGTAGCCCGCCCCCTTGTATGAGAACATGTTGCCCTAAGGCGTGCAGCTGTGTCAAATGTGCATTAAACTCGTGCTGCCAGTGTGTCTCCGGATGCAAGGCTATCCCCTGCCCACCCACATGTACCAAGCCTTGCTGCATGCCCTGCATTAGAAAGTTTCAAGTCACTCCTTATTGTATAAGACCCAGGCCATCAGAACGATTGTACTCCACAATACCTAAGTGCATAAAAGGGAGTGCTTGTCCCTGCCCTCCTGGGAGCTGCTTATGTGTCCAGCCCTCCAGGTCACCAAAGAAAAGCTGCTGCTCTCTATTAGGCACCACCAAACCTCTTTGCTGCCAGGGATTCACGACCAGTTATATCAAATCGAAGCAAGGCGACGCCGTCTGTCAACAGCTTTTAAGCAGGTATGGTTTCTCCAGCACGCCGGCGCGATGCTGCCCGCCAATCTGTACGGGAATGACATTCTGTCCCAACCCGTGCAACACCAACCTCTGCAAAAAGATGAGCAAGCCAAGCTGCATGTGCAACTTACAGTTAGGCCCGGAGATCAAGTCTTGCTGCGCTGCTAGATCAGGGGGATGTAAATCTTGTCGGCCATGCACAAAACAAAGTGGCTATCCTTCGGCCTGTGAGAAAGTAGAGAATTGTACCAATTCAAGGAAGCCCACTTCCCCTGGCTGTAAACGAGCTCAGATCATTGTTTTCAACAACGAACCGTGTGACAAACCCCCGCGTAAGGAATTTTTCCTCGCCCCGCACTGCCTGCGTAAGACGGGGCCTAGAAGCCCTGTCAGGGAGTTCATGGACAAGATGTGTGTGCACAAAAAGAAGCCCAAAGAGTTAAGTGAGGAGGAAGCCGGAGAATTGGGTGTCGTTCAGAAACAGGAGAAAGAGTCGCAGCCTGAAGCGTTGCCTTCCGAGAAACCTGACCAGAAAGAGAATGAGGTTAAAGAAGAGGGCGAGGCGACACTGGATTCAACTGCTGAAGAAAAGGAGAAAGTCGACGAAAAAGGAGGCGGAGAATTGGAGGCTAAAAGCTCTTCTAAAAAGAAAGATGGGAAAAAGTCCAAATCATCCAAAAAGACTTCGGCATCCGACGAAAACGCCAGCGCAATAAATAAAGAAGAGAGTGCCGAAGATATCTCAGAGAATGACATCTTGCTGTTTGTGAGTGCCCTGTCTCCTACACTATCCATCGTGGATGCTTTGGACGAGACTCATCTGAAGATGTGCAGGAACAACAACCACGGATGTGAGCAGTGCGTCCCGCGACACTCCCTTTTCTCACAGGGAAAATACTATCCCGGCTTCAGGTTAGAGAAATCTTCCTATGACACTTATGGTGCAGGCCTCCCTTCCAACTTGTCTTCTTTCCAGAAAAGCAGAGAGCTGAGACCAAGCTTCGACATATACAGGCTCGGCACCTATTCCGGGCCAAGTTTTGGCTTCACAACCAGCTGCTTCAACAGACCAAATGATAAACGGTCCAGTTTTGACGAAAAGATTTTCTGCACGTCCAGACTCTCTAAAAACTGGAATGTCAACGCTATCAACACGACGAAATTTCGTACAAACTCGTACAACTCTCCGAAGTCGAGCAACCCTGTGGTGTTTCGCAATTTCCCAAAAGCCATCATTTACAGCAAACTCGAGGGGGAAATCCAGAGAAAGATCCAGCAAATCAAAATCAGCAGCTTCAACTGCAAGAGTAACTGGCGGAAACAGCAGCTTGAAATGCCTAGCGTAGTTCCCCAGCAGGCCGAAGCTGTCGTCACTATGACTGAAGATGTTGAGCCAATACAAGGCCATGATCCAACTACAGAGGAGTTTATCAACACGAGCTGGAGAGTGATAAAACAGAGACAAAGTCTACGAAATAGTATTCGGCCAAGCATGCGCCAAAGTGCTCGCTTGAGCGTGCACCCAAACATTCGATCAAGTATGCAACAAAATGTCAAAAACGAAGCTCCGATTTCACCAGAAGAAGCAGTCGAAGAGCTGGCCAGGGAGTCTCCGAAAGAAGAGGCCGCTAAAGCACCTGTCGAGATAGAGAAAAAAGACAGCTGTAGCAGCTTCAGGTGCAACATCTGCAGTGACAACAACGACAAGGATGCCAAACAATCTAACTGCAATCACGACATCGCATCCGTCGGCTACTCCAGTTGCGCCTCCTTAGCTTCAGAGAATGATGTTATTCGTAATGATTTTTTGATTCAAGAAAAATCTACTGCCCCCGTCACTCTAACGGCGGGCAATACACAAGATAAGGTAACTCCTATTCGAATGCACAACGAACGAGAATCCTCCGTTGATGGCAACCCGTACGAGCTAGTAAACATGGCACCCAAGGCTGACTCGAGGGCAAAAAATACATTATTTGAAAACGAAAGTGGAAATGCAAGCATGAAAACACACCCCTTATTAGATGTCAGCGCCATGGCGCCGGAAGTGGGCGACGAGAAGATAGAGAGTTTGTTTAGCCGTTTTAACGCCACCCTACAAACCCTGATTCAGACGAAACACTGCGCGAATGGCGAACCAGATCACGTGATCTCTGATTTGACGAAACAACAATCCGGAAATTGTGGAAATGAGATTGTGACAGATTATCAAAGTAAGGCCGCATCCAGTCGGATTTCGGCGCCACATTGCAGCATGGCGAGCAGTCTGAGCTCTGTGGCAACGGTGACGTCATCTACCACTCTAAGTATTGCCTCTGTTTCCAACATCGAGTCGGTGCATGTCGCAGATCCTCACAGATTCAGCGTCGTTCAAAAAATGTCATCCCTTCTCAAGAATAACAGGTCAAAATATGGTGTCGACGGTGGCGTGTCCCCGGCCAGAGGCTGCGACACCCCTGTGCGATATCTCGTCCGAAACGCCTTCATCCCAAAGGATCGCTCTGGCGTATTCCACGCTGGTGAGGTGCGCCGTTGCTCTCCAAGCGCCCACATTGAGACGGAGTCTCTCCACAGCGATTACGCCGTAGAAATTGCCACCTCCCTAGCATCGGACATGTGCGAGAGCAGATGCCGGAGGGACCTCGTCTCCGGAAGCAGCGTCGATCCTGGCAACGAGTCCCAGAACCACCCTTCCTCTAGGTTCCACCAGATGTGCGCTGCGCCCGCAGAGGACGACCAGCTTCTCAGCGCCTCCTGTGCACACATAACTGAGTTATTGGAGACAAACTCTTCACCCGGAAGTATCTTCTCCTCTGCTGAGCCCGATAATTCGAAAGCGCCATCTACGGATGTTTCCATAACTCAGAACTTGTTTCTTATCATGATACGACTTTTCGCTTCACCGGCATAAGCGTTGAGCAGCCAAACCCACTATCAAAAGGATACAGACCAAACATAGTGTATTGCTAGCAATTATTTTTAAAGTATTGAACTGATGTAAACTTTTTTCCCATGAGTCACTTGATGGACCTGATAACAAACTGAATTTTATTTTTTTTTAATGAAGATTTTAAATAATCTTAAAACAAATTAAAATGAACTGTGGACGTAATCTTATTATATATGAAGACGTTAGCCAGGTAGCCAGGTTTCATCTTATTTATAAAAAACTTATTTAGGATTCTATCTGCTTGTAACATTAAAAATGAATGAGCCTGGTCATGGTTTTAGCAATCTACTTCGAAGGTGGTCAGTGCCTGTTCCCCCTTCATTCCATCTGCTACTTGCGAGATTTATAAAAACTAGGAAGTTTGGTATTAACGAAAAAAAAAGGTGTAACATAATGTTAAGTTGCCTTTGTTGTTTGTAGTTAGCATACGGTATTTGTGTTACATTGTTGCCCGTTTTAGTTCCTAGTTGATCCACTGCACCGGACTCAGAAATGTTATGAATATCTTAGGGCAAGTTTTAATTTGAATTGATTCTAAAATTACACACATTTTAACAATTAATTTGAAACAAACACAAATATATTGTCAAATAGCAAGTGTGGCGAAATGGTATTTGATTGTGATAACACATGTCAGTAGGCCAGAAAATAAAATGTAGGCTATATTCTTTAATAAATTATATAAATGTTTAACAGTGTATGAGTGTATGTAGTTTATGATTTACGAGGGTGTTATTTGGACAACACAATGTCTGACTTTGCTTTCCTTCAACTCGGGGTAGTAAAAGTTATGATTACCAGAAGTATGACGAATGTATAGAATGAGCATCGTGGCGGCGCTACACCCTGCAGTAGAGTGGGCACAAACGTACAACTTTAGGGGGGAGGAGGGGGAAATACTTCAGTTTATTATGACGGGACAACTATTGGTCCTTTTTTTTTTATGGGAGAGGGGGATTTGAGGGGTATGGCCCTATTAACCTGCTGTAGTTGCATTGACTAGAGTTTTAAAACGCTTTGTTTTTTTTCGGTGCCAGTCTCTGATGAAAACAAAAATGCAGGTGAAAGGTCAGCCATTACTCACTGTTTTTCAGCTAAGGCACGACGATCATTTAAACGTTCAAAGGTTATAGCTGACGTCTCTCAGCGTAACTCTTTTTTTTTTATTTTCCATTACTTACTTGTGGCAATATTTCCCCCCCCCCCCCCCATGTAGTCGGTTGTGGGAGAAAGGGGGGTATTTGCAGTACTCACCAAGTGTCGTGTAAAAAACTAATCAGAGCAAAATGTAAGCCACGACCGAACCTACAGCTGGGGGGGGGGGTGATATCGGAAATCGTTAACTAATTAGTCTACCGTCATTGTGTGTGTGGGGGGGGGGTAGATTCAGTACTGGTTCAATATCGCCCCCAAGAAGCAGACGAAATGAAAAGGATCAGAGGAGGGGGTCAACATTCTGACGAGAATGGGGCGGGGGTTAGGTAGGGCTACAAATGTTTTCCAAATTGATTTTACAATTAACGATAATGTAGTGGCGAAAGTTGGGGGGGGGGGGGGCGGGCTGAAATTCTTTCTCGTAAGATTAACGTAGGCTTATAGTCAGTCACACTTAAACCTACACGAGATTTTTTTTTTGGACTCGCACTAAGCACCAACAGCCATGAAATGGTTGAAAGCACACAAGACTTTCTGTCACCAAAACATAGATAGCTGACCAACCGAGCAGATCAGAAACAGCACAATGCCAACAACTCTAGACCCAAATACACAGGTTCAACAAACTATTCAATAAGCCATTGACCTCAACTAGATATTAATTTTGCTATACATCTAGCCATTTGTCTTGCTATTCAACCAGCCATGCAATCTGCAATTCAACAAGCTTTTAACTTATCCTTTAAAGCCATTAACCTGCTGTTCGTCTAGTTATTCAACTATTACAAAAACAAAAGTAAAGTACCATTTTCAGACCTTGCTATCTATAGGTCAGATGACTTTAAGGAGATATGTTTTAAGTCCCGTGGCTATCGACTTTTGGTATTAAGTGAAACATAAAGAAAAAAAAACTAATTTTTTTTTTGGGGGGGGGGGGGGGAGGAGACAATGAAAAGAAACAAGTGATTTAATATATAAATAAAACAAAAATAGTGCTTCTTATAAATTAGGTTATATATATTTATATAAATATAAACCCAAACTTTTAGACCATTCAGAAAACATAAATAGAAATCAATAATTTTAGAATTATTTTACAAGAAAAATATTTGAAGATTGAACTAATGAAAAAAAACAAGATTACATGAAATACAACAAAATCTTAATTTATTTTTTAAAGCTAATGTAATGTCCTGTAGCCACATTGTAAGCAGCATGAGTAGTGAACAAACTAATGACCTTAAAAAGAGTAAGAAATAAAAATAAATGTACACGTTTTCATGACATATTAGAATCTAAGTTATAGACATATAGGTCAGTGCTAGGTTTCATTCTATAGTTGTAACAAACTAGTCCGATTCACTAACAATACCAAGATTAAGTATGAAGTTCATCCATCCAATCATTTTATCTTCCAGACACACTATGATGGACACTGAGGTGCCATTAATATAATGTGCAACTGAGTTTTACAAATTTGCTCTGAGCCAGTCTGCTACAAAGTTGAGGACATGCATTAGCTTGACAAAGTGCTACCCCAGCCCCCCCCTAAGGCGATACACATGTACACAGAACAGACACACAGAACACAGCCATATCACGAACACATAATACTCACTGACACACACATACAAGTCTATGCCAATTGTTAACTGCCCTGTTATGCATGATTCCTTTGAAAGTCCAACCCAGGCTTAAAACAATAATAGCACTAATGTCCCCCTGCTGTGAACAGAACAAATCTTTCACTACAATCAATGATTCAGACTAATATTTTCTTTGATGCTGTAGTGAAGTTAAAGCTTTGCCGTGACTTGTTCACACCAGTGGCTCTTTTATATTGTAAACATTATAAACACAAAGGTCATTGTGCTGGCCACATGACACCCTCATTAACTGTTAGCCATAGAAACAGATGACCTTTACATCATCAGCCCCATAGACCCACAAGGTCTGAAAGAGGGAACTTTACTTTTTACTTTTAAATAAACATAAAAATGGCCTTTTATTTTTCCTCATAGCCAAATTATTATTATAATTGTATACAACCAACGTTAATAAGCCCCTTCTGCCCAAATTTACTGGTTTTGGCACCAGTTGCCAGCCTTGCCCCCTTCTGTTAGTGATAACAGTTTTGCCAGACTCAATATCTGTGCCATGCCTGAAGACCAGGTGTGGGACAGCTTGTCAGAGGCTATTTAAGACGCATGTAAATGGAGGCATTTTATAAGTAATAGTGCACTTAAAACCATGACCACTTCCGGGGTTAACAACCTTGAGGAATGGAATGACATAATCCAGTATAGGTAAATAGACCATTGCACTGAGAACTCAGAAGGGTAAACTCAAAAGCACCCAGACACCTCAAAGTCTTCAATGTTAAAAGCAGATCAAGACCCTGAATGTAAATGACTCCTGCAATTAGATCACTAAAGTTAATAGTAAAAGCACTGGGTCTTTAAAAAAAATCGATTTTAAACAGCATTTAAAAGAAAGAAAAAAGTACAATGATTAGGAATAAACACAATCAAGATGTACAGTTAATACTACATGTTCATTTATAATTCAGATCTTAGCACACATGGGTCCTATATTATTCAATGGCGTTGGGGTCCTATATTATTCCATTGCACTGGGGTCCTATATTATTCCATTTCAAGGCAAAAAAACTGGGTCTCATTTAGTTCAAGGTTGTCTTTGGTAATATTGTTAAAGCTTATAAAGGGGAAATCATCAAAATAATTTTTTTAACTTTTCTTACTGCCCTTTCCTAAGGCTTACAAGTTTTTATTGAGGAAAGGGGGAAGACAACAAATTAACATTGAAATAACTGAAATGCAGATGTACAATCTCAAGCTCAAGATCACTTCTTGATTTAAAAAAAAAAAGTCAATTAACTTGAGCAATCATTGTCTTAATGACCAGACATTGTGGTTAGCAGTAATCAAATGAAGACATCTTTCTTTGCATTAGCAAACAGGCACAAAATTACAAACACACGTAATCCTTACCATTATGTATTCGTCATATCCGTAAGGCAATGTATTTCCCATTATTGCACAGTTCTGCCCCTTAGGGTCAAATACATATAAAATATTCCACAATGCACAACAAAAAAATAAAGCAAACACCAAGAACAGAAACAATATACATAAATATTCCATTGTATGAAAGATAAATTAGTAGAGCCAATGCAATGAAAGGAAATGATATAGATTTATAAATACTCCATCATACAAAAAGATACATGAATCAGTGGTTCCCAAACTTTATGTCTTATAGACCCCCTGCTTAGCTAGTATTGCATTTTTGCTAGTTCATCAACTTCAAATGTTTGGAAGGGGGGGGGGGGGGGGAGTGTAAAGGATGAACTGGATGCTATAAAAAAAAAAAAATAATTTTCAAACTGAAGCTTTTATTGAATGAAGTAGTTGAGAGTTTTGTCCAGCGGGTTCTTTTATTGTTATTATTGTTAGAAGGGTTCAATCGTGCTGACACCTGTTTCCACTAGATATGAAGATGAAAAAGTGATTAGAAACTTTATGGTGATACTCCATAATATTGAATATAATATTGAATAAGTATCAAGTATAATCTTTTTAAAGCCAGAACAGCTGACATCACAGAGAGTAAAACCCAAAGATGTTTTTTTGTCACATTTTGACTTAAGCAATCTCCACCCCTCGAACATTAAGCAGAGCTATGATATAAACATGAGCTTCACCGTAAATCTGAATTTGACATCAAGCTAAACTTTAACAGAACTTTGACATTTTATCTAAATATTGACACATTAAATTTTGTAAACTTTCAGGCAGTATTTCTGACACACAAATGCAAAAAAAAGGTGTAAAAATAATTCAACTGGTTGTAACCAGCCAGTTCAGGAATGTTCTTCATGGGAAAAAAAATCACAATATTTAAAGTAGCAGTTTTTTGAATAGCAAGTATCACAACCAGTATTCTCTGTATTCTGTTATTTGATTCAAACAAAGCTCAGGCTGAACGAATAGTTGCGAATTTTCATTAACCTTTTTCTTCATAAATAAACTTTTTTTTCCCTCCCCCAGTTTGAAGTCATCTCTCCCTCATGTAGTCAAATGTTAAAGAACCTGATTGATGTGGGCCATTATGCTGCATTAATGATAGAACCTTCTTTTAACCATCTCACATATACTTCTATTCAAATAGATTTGGTCTTAAAATTGTACATACAACAAACCACTGGACTAAGAAAAATTACCTACAATTTTCAATTTTATTTTGGTACAGGGGGTCCTCGGGTTTACGAAGCAGAACTGTTCCTATGTCGCACCGTAAACTGATTTTCAGTGCAAGTTAAAACATATGTACTTACTGTATGTAAATACTGTAAGCATGCATAGAGGAAATATAAAATACATTTAGTAATAAAATGAAAAAGTAAAAAAAAAAAAAAGGAGAACAGGCTTATTGGGAGCAGGAAACTCCTGAAGATGGTGGGGCAGGTAACTCTAGAGAGTCAGCTATGGTAAAGGTTACAATAACTCTTGCAAGCCTCTCTATCTTTAAGAAATACTGCTGCAGTTTGTGTTTATGACCTTTACCACGCAAAACCACTTAAGTCGAAACAAGGTTTTGTATAGTATATGGGAAATGTGTCATAATCATGAAACATCGTAACCCAGGATTTGCCTGACCCCGAGGACCTCCTATATACTGTATAACCAAACAAGATGGTTGGTACTTTAAAAAATATGAATTTACTACAATCACAGTAATAAAACAAAAAACATGTTAAAAATTTAATACAAATGCAACAAAATTTGCATAAAAATTGGTCTAGATCATGGAAGACATGAAAGTGGACACCATTTGAAGATAGTAACAAAACATAACATTATTAGAGTATTAAATAGTTTACAAACTACCTGAAGAGTTTTACCACATACATCTAAACTGAATAACAACACCTCAACTCATATTCTCTTTGAAATAATAAAGTGTGCAGTTTCAGTAAAGTTGGCCAACACCTCTTAACTGGAAAGTTGGCCAACACCTCTTAACTGGAAAGTTGGCCAACACCTCTTGACTGGAAAGTTGGCCAAGATATTGTAACATAAAAGTTGGCAAAAGACTGCTCTGAGATTGACACCACTTAAAGACCAAAGAAAACAGTGTCAGAAGTTTCTACAAGACATCAGCTACATCTGTAGCAGATGAGCTGCTTTAGTATCCATCACTTGACTTTGCTAAACCACAATGTCTAATATTAGCAAGCACAAATGTTTCTCCAACAGTGACAAAGATGTGCACTGGTAGTTAAAGAAGTGTTTATTAGCAGTGAAAGAAATGTGCACTGGCAGTGAAAGAAATGTGCACTGGCAGTGAAAGAACAGTGCATTGGTACTGAATTAACTACCTCTTCTAATTTCTTTTACAATATATTTTGTTCTGAATGTTTCAGGTGTTCCTTCAGAACTGAAATCTATTATATCTTAGGCCAAACCTCCTGTAGGTCGATGGGTTTTAGGGTTTGAACCCGGACCATCAAGGTGACGGTCCAGAGCGCATACCATACAACCAGGCAGCCATCCTTACACTGCCTTAAAAACTGTTAATATCACTAACAAAGACCTCATCACTAGTGGCCAGCTCATGCTCTTCCTAGAATAAGTCAAGACCATAACCTATATAGAAACTTGTATTATTGTCTAAACCAACCCTAACTTCTGCTCTAAGATGAAATTGCAAGCCATTAGAGATTGACCGTACACCAGAACAGTAATAACAAACAAGACCAAAAAAAAATGCTTTACAAATGTCTGACAACAACTGCCAGATCCATCTCACCTCAGAATAAAAGCACATCATTCAGCATACAGTGACTAGATTAGCCCTGTAACTCACATCTTCCTTTCAATATTTTCACACATCTGGAATGGTCTTTTTTAAGGGCCTTTCGAGTGTTAAATTTTGCACACCAAAATTAGTAACAGAATTATTAACGAGTTATGATGTTGATATTCCACAATGAATACAACCTCAGAGTCAAATGCCCACCAGTAGTTGGTATTAAGTCATGGAATTAAATCACCAGAGAATGCCGACCACGTCCTCCAAAACTGCTCTCTCTACCAAGAGGCCTGTATAAGACATTGGCCCCAAATCACCCCAATAGAAAGAAAACTATATGGAGAGCTCCCTGATTCGGAAACCACTGCGCAGTTCATCTCATGTATTGGTCTAGTCATCTGAACACTTCAACATAACAATGAGAACGAAAAAGAAGAAGTTTGGCGAGACTATTCCACAATGAATACAACCTCAGAGTCAAATACCCACCAGTAGTTGGTATTAAGTCATGGAATTAAATAAATTTAAAATCTCTAATCGAAAATTTTTTTTTCTTCTTTGGTGCCAGAAACAAATTCTGTTCCTCGTCACTAGTGACCAGCTCCTCGTCTTCCTCAAGCCTGGCTGCGCTGGTCTTGGTCATGTCCTTGAGCTGTACTTCCTCAACCTCAACTCCGCCCCTCCCTTTCCTCTTGTTTCTGTTACTCCTTTGTTGAGCGCGATTGTCTCCTCTTTCTGTTTTCTGTGTTGCCGCCTTGTAATTCTGTCGTAGTCTCACCAGAAAGTAGGTCAGCAGAGCATTGAGCAGAAGACTCACCGAAGCTATCACAGCTAAACATAAAACACTTGTCACACACAGGCTGGGGAAACAGAATGTTACAAGAATATAGTTAACCAAAACACTACACTGCCTAACATCATCCACATATTTTGTGGCATAACTAGGGTCAGTGTCACCAGGTTTCATTCACACTCCCCACAAACATAATGACGCCACTGTATATATGTAACAATTTGGCAAGAGCCAAAGCTTTGAGCTTTGTTTAAAGTGAAAATTGTAATTATAATGGTATCATCTTCTAGAAATCAGAATGGCCAAAAATAGATCAGGATGGGAAATCTCGTATCCAGTAATCTAGAAAATAAAAGACTCAACAAAACTGTAAATGGTAAGAGAATGAAAGATTCTGGATTCATAGGTCAGTTTGGCTTAATACATTAGTTGTAGAAAAGTAAAGGCAGTTGGATGGTTGTGCTGGCCACATGACAACCTCGCTAACCGTGGGGCCACAGAAACAGATGACCTTTACATCATCTGCCCCATAGATCACAAGGTCTCAAAGGGGAACTACTTTTTATTTTATTTTTAGCTCAACAGATCAACTTTGACTGTTAGTCCAAATGTAGATCAAAACTTTTTTCTAGAGCACATCTTGAGTAACTGACCAAGGTTGATACTTTGTTATGATAAGAAGCTTTAATATCACGAAAAAAATTATTGTACAATAGTGTGACTCAAACAATTCAATAAAGTAAATGAGTTAAATAATGCTAAATATACTGCCAAGTACATGCATTAGCAAACAAAAAATGAAGGTTAAATATTGCAAAGCAGAAGACGCAGAAGTTTCTATTTCATAATTTAATCCTCAAAGGAATGAGAAATCTTGCATGTGTCAGTGATGAAGAACTAGGGCCTGCGGGCTATCACAGTTCATGATGAAGCTGTAAAAGTACGGCTGAATAAGGTTTATAATTTTTTTTTTCAGTGTTGCAGTATGACACATATGCCAGAATATCATAACACCCACTAGGCAACAGAAATTTTAGCAAATCATTGGTTTAAGTCATTGATAACTTTTTACTTTCTTTTCTGATGTTTTACCATTATTAAATTTCAGTAACTTTTTTTTGTTTGTTATCAGAGAATGTTATATTTGGTATCAAATTATAGGGGAATGCATTCTTTTTTTTATTTTTTTTATACAACACAAATAAAAGTTTATAAATCCAAAAATCAATTTAGTTGAATGGGGTCAAATCATTGTTGGCAAGGTCAATTAGGAGAAAGAGTTAAATACTGGGTCAAAAGTACTTGTGGTCAAGGTAAGTAGTAAGTAAAACAAGTGGGGAAGTTGAAAAGTTTCAAGTACCTGTACTGATACTGTTTGTCTGGGACCAGGCCTAAGCTTTGTATTCTCTGCTGAGCTAGACAGTACACAGCTGGAATGAAAATATTAACAGAAATGACTGACCTTCGAAACAAAAAATGATTGGCTAGCACACTTCAACAGCATAACAAAGTGAGCAGATGGCGTAAAGGCACATAGATCTAAGGTGCAAACCCAACTAACCTTTGCTGTAATGCTGATTGCCAGACGATGTGGTGTTGCAGCTCCCAGTGATGTGATCACAGTAGCAGCGATGTTCACAGGAACACAAGTGGATACAGTCCTGGCCGTAGTAACCCAGTAAACAAGCTGCAAAGAAAAGACGAGCTCAATTTGAATAAAGCATCATTTCTGTTATTAAGATTTTTATCAGCTTTTATGGTTTATATTAAAACTTTCTCTCAGCAACACAGAAGAAAAATTCTTAGTACCCTTGGGCAGTAGAACCTGAAACTATGATTTATGTGATTAAAACCCCGTTTGTTTGTCAACATTATAACAACTATTTAATCAACTTTATGACTACAGTATTGTTAATTCCAGAAGATGAATCCTATTTTGATTTTATTTTAATAACTTTAAAAAAAAATGTTTTGGCTTTGCTAAAATGGAAATCCAGTGACCATGTCAAGCCCTGTGGTAAGCACTTCAGATTGTTGTAATGTTTAAGCCCTGACTGACAATATCTCTTACCAGGGCTTTTTTTTGTGACGGGTACGCACCGGTACGGCGTACTGGCACCTTTTTGAAAAAATTATTACTTTTCTTGTATTTTAATGTATATTATTAATTTTAGTAGTTAAAAGGCAATCAACTACTGAGTACCGGCACATAGTTTTTTACAAAAAAAAAGCACTGTCTCTTACCATCCAACAGGAGATTAGGACATATGATAATAGTTGTAATTTCTGAAGAAATATCTACTTATAAAACAAACCAAAAGCAAACATGAAAAATAAATAATTTATTCAACATGAGGAAAAATTATAAACCTGATGTTACAATCATCTTAAGTGATTACCAGTACAAGATTGTTTTAAATGTCGTTAAAAATAATATCAAGGTCAATTTTTTAAAAGCATGTATTGTTATAACACACCTTCCTGGCAATTCTTCCCAGTATAACCTGGCAGACATAGACAATCCCCAGTTATAGGGCTGCAGCTAGCGCCATTCTCACACAGGCAAGGCAGAGAACATTTGTCACCATACCATCCATCCTGGCAAGTCAAAGAGCAGTTTATACCAAGCCAACCAGGATCACACTGGCAACCATCTGGAGAGAACAGAATCAAATTAATTTAACAGGAAACTTTAAATTTACAAAAATAGAAATTGCACTTTGCAAACAGTTCAAACATTTTAAGCCAAATAAAGCTAGAAGATCTAATCACAATCCAGCTGAATTACACATAGTATTGGTAATGAATTATAACATATATATATATATTTAGTCTTTACTGAATTTTTACCTTTTCATTACTTTGTTCACTTTACGTAAGTAAAATGTTAGAACAAATAATGTATTTTTTTTTAAATTAACCCATACAAAATGGCTTTAGGACTTTTAGATAGGATTGATAGATCATTTTTCAAAATGTTTAGATAACACTCTGCCAATAGATATAGATATCTTATTATTCTTCCCTCGGCCAATAGCTATAGATATCTTTTTAAACTTTTCTAAAGCATTTGATCCAGTTCACCGCCTTAGCATACCTAAAAAATGAAATACTTAGCCCTTCTACTTCTGGGCAACTTCATCCACAGATTTAGTATTGCCTACTAGGTTGAGAACTAACAATGCATAACTTGTTCTAAATCTTGTTCTTATTGTTACTGGCAGTGTTGTTGATATAGTGTCTTGCTATCTTGAGTTGATTACTGTTTACGCAAGTTCCTGATAAACTATATAGTTACTTCAATAAATAACTTGATAATTTCAAGCAAAGTAGGGAACTGTCCAATGTTGGTATATTCCACGAATCATGAATCACTAATAAAAACATTGTCTTCACTACTCAAACTTTTCAGGGCAAAAGTTATTACTCCTCTCAAACTTTTCAGGGCAAAAGTTATTACTCCAGTCACTAAACTATCTCCACGTAATGTCTTTCAACTACTTTTACATCACTAAAGATATTCCCAATAGCTATTAACTTCTACGCACAAAAATTGGATGAATAATGAGCTGGTTTTTTTGTTCTGAATTAATTTCCAAATTTTATAGTATAAAGTTGGAAATATATTATTATAGCTTATATATAGTGCTACTTTCATGCTTATAGCATGCTCAGGGCGCTTTGGTCCAATCTCAGATATCTCGGTATCTAGGAGTTGGTTTTCTGTGCTGCCTTTAGGCGCTCAGTAAACGCAACTCTGCCCAAGTCGGGTGTAGAACCTCGAGCCCCCTTCTAGGTCGCCAAGACAAGCCAAGTTCAAGCGCACTAAGCCTCTCCCACCATGAGATGCATGAAATTACTCTTGCACATAAAGACCCTATATTACATAAAATATTAAAATCTATTTTGAATTTTTTTTTTAATAGCTGAATAAAAGAACATTAATATTTGTGGCTAAGTCTTTCAATATCGTTGTTCTAATCAAAGAAAATGTAAAACAAATCAAACATTTACTTATCGTGTCCATTTATTTTTAACCTGTTTATTTTTAATTCATTATTTTGTTTTTTATGTTGATTTGTTATTATTAGTTTTTACAGCTATTGAAAAACTAGTAATTATTGTTTGTGATATGTTAATGCCATAACGGCATGTCTAGTAATTTTGTTTAGTGCCATGGTGTCAGGCCTGAATCTTAAAGAAACTTTAAAAACTGTAGAATGCACTACACATAATGTTTGTCTAGTCATGTGATAGGAGCTTTGGACTGCCAATCCTGACGATCCTGAGTTCAAACCTTGCCCCCTGCCATACCTTGCAGTTCTGCAGGAGGTTTAGAATAAAGAATCCAAAAGTTATAAAACAAAAGATTCTACGTACCTTCTGTACACTGTCCATGAGAGCTACAGGAATTTGGGCAGGTGAGGGTCTCACAACCTGGGCCTGACCAGTGGCCCTGGCAGAGACATGTGCCAATGTCGCAAGAGCCATGGCCTGAGCAGTCCTTCACAGCACAAGCTGGCAGGTGTGCACAAATAATGGTGGACACCTTCCTCTCACAGTTGTAGCTGCTGTTTACACTAGACAGAGAGGAACAAAACTAGTTACTAATGGCACATTCTTGTGCATCTAGAAACTTGGAAGTCAAAGATGACAGGACAGGATTTAAGTAAACATTACAATTCAGCTGCAAACATGATTTTAACATACATAAAGTTAAATTAATTTATGTCCCAATCACATCTGTACCATAATAGATCTATTTTGGTCTATATTTTTTAGTTGAAGCTTTTTTTTTTTAAAGGGACATCACTCATTTAAAATAATTAGCAGAAGTTAGTTGAAAAAGAATTAGTCCATTTTGAGACAGAAGTCATAAACTTAAAGAATCTAGAAGTTATTTGTTATGTAGTAGTAAGATATTTTGTATGATACTGCATAGGTCATTGATTGGTGCTTGTTTAAGGAATATATTTATTTATATATACATATATAATCATCATAATAAGTTATATTCAGGAAAGTGAATTGGACATTTCAATGTATTATGTTTTTTAATTGAATAATAAAACTATTGGATGTAGATTAATGATAATTTTGAATAATAATAATTATAATAATTAAACAACAAGATATTGAAAAAAAAAACAGGCAAAAGTGATATTTGCCCTGACACAATTTACATAAATAAGATTTGTATAAATCAAGATAGTTCCAACAAGCAGGACTAAGAGATATGACAACATTATTATGGATGAGACTGGTAAATATCAAAGGACAGCAGAAGAGAAGAGATAGTAATAAAATACAAATGTTGATTTGTGTAATCTAATTTGATTGTGATACCTGGTTGCTGAATGCTAAGACTGAAAGACAATGTCATCTTTGAGAGTTTAAAATGATATATAGGACAGCGTGTATGTAATTTTAAAAATATATATATAAATGTTTCCAGTCCATAATTTAAGAAAACAATCAGGAGGATGTCCTCAATTCTGTGAAGTGGCAGGAGGATGCTGGGATTGTCTGGACAAAAAGTGACACATGATTACTAGGCCAGATTGCTAGACTAGTTAAAACTAGCTTTCAAAAAGCATATTAACCCTACCAGAATCTAATCACTAACCCTAACTGTCCCCTAAACCTGAGTTCCTGAGAGTGACCTCCCATCTTCTCTATCAATCTCTAGATCAACATTTTTTGTGACAATCAAGCTCAGTGTCTGATATTTCAACTGATAATGTTATTCTTAATAAAAATCTGACTCCTAAGTCTTAAATCAACCAAAGCATTAATTAAATTTTGGAGTGTCAAACACTTAGACCTACTGTTAACATGCTTGACTCCTAATCAATTCAAATTTTGAGACATTTTTATGTCAAACCACAAATCCTTTCAAATACATGGGGCAGATATTTTGCCATGGCTAAACCCATGACATTTAATTATGATTTGGTTTTGTTTTATAAATTAGGCAACTACAGAGAAATAGGACAAGAAGTCTAGTGGCCGTTTGGGAATTACCAAAAAGTCGATTCAGCAGCCATATTTTGTACAGCGCATTAAAAAAAAGCTTTAAGTTCCACTAGAAGTACACAAAAGAGAAGTGAGAAAAAAAAAAATACTACATAAGATATCAGAATGCTATCTGACTAAAAGACAATAATGATGACCAATATGTCAGAAAATAAGGGCTGAAAAATCGTAGCCAAAAGAATGGACCCAATCTTTAATCACTGCCCAAGCGAGGAAACATGAGAAATTCCCAAAACTATAAGGCCACAAGTCTGGTCAGTCATCAAAGCAAGGCTATGCTAAGACTAATGCTCAACAGAGGAAACCCAGAAGAGGTCCTTTCCGAAAAGCAGGCATGCTTCAGAGCAGGTAGAAGCACTATTGAATAAATATTTCATTTCAGGCTGTTAAATGAAACATGCCTTAAACACCAGAAGAAACTGGTAAACAACTTCATAGACTCCCAAATAAAAAAAGCATTTGACCAGGTTCAGCATGATAACATGTGGCAATGCAAATAGAGCAGTACTACTGAAATACCAAATTGAACAACCAAATTGAAGAAGTTTTAGAACATCTATATCTATGGTCAAGGATGCATTCTCTCCCCTGCTTTTTTCAACATAGTTTTAGAGCATTTCATGTTTAAAACTGTAGAAAGATTTAGTCCTAGCTTGATCCTAAACAGGGGCCCTAACCCTAACCCTATTTCTAATCTCAGGTTTGTAGATAATATATGCCTAATTGGAGAAAATGCAAAACAGATACAAAACTTACTTACAAGCGGAAAAAAACTTAAGTACTGGTTTGTGGAAGAGATAGCATGAGATGTAGTTTACAAATGAATGGCCAAACATTAGAAAAAGTTAAAATACCTAGGGTTCTTCTTCTTCTAGCCAGCTTTATTGCTGCTGACTGTGCCAAGGAAAAAAAGTGTGCTGTTTTCTTCAGTTGTTCAGCACTGCCGTACAGGGTATTAATTATGTTGGGCTGTAGTGGAAGTAGGGTCTGCCTAAGGTGGATTAGGGAGGGGCATTCAAAGAAGATATGGTTTACTGTTTCAAAGGAGTGGGCACAGTGTCTGCAAAGGGGGAGTTGTGTGGAGTTTATTTTGTTCAGGTGGTAATTTAATAGTGGTGTGTGTCCTGTTCTTAGTTGGAAGATTGTAGATTGTTCTTTGCGGGGGAGGAAGTTAATATTGTCTAGTTTGTTAGGCGTAGTCTTTTCTTTGTACATGGCTCTGCCTGTGTTTCCTGATGCCCATTGGTTGAGCCACTCCTCTTTGTGATTGTTGACTAACATTGACCTTAGGGTGAGGTAGTTAACAGGTCTATCTGGTTGTTCCATAGATGAACCTGCCTTTGATAGCTTATCTGCCTTTTCATTTCCCATGATGCCAATGTGTCCAGGAATCCACTGTAGTGTGATATTGATATTTAATTTTGATATAATCTGATGGATTATCACAATGAGTGTTGTCAACTCTCTTGGGCTGTTTGAGGTGCTGCTGTTAAGTGCTTGCAGAGTAGATTGGGAGTCTGTAAAGACAACAATATCTGATGGTGGTTGCACTCCTTCATATAATTTGATTTCCACTGTCTGTAGTGCTATGGTGATTGCCTCAATTTTGGCTTGGAAGTTTGAGCAGTAATTGCCACATGGTGCGCTTATCTCAAAGTGTTTATTTTTAGGGAAGACCAGGAAGGCACCAAGACCAGCATTGATGATGGCTTTGAAAGCCGATCCGTCTGTATAAATATGGGTAGCTGTTTTTTGATAGCTTTCGATTGTTTCAAGCGTGCCTACTTTGAGCTCCACTGGATTTGATTCTTTTGTTAAGGTGTTATTTAGTAAATGTAAATACCTAGGGTCAAACATAACAAAAGATGGAGCATCAATAAAAAGAGATAAAAACCCTGTCTAAGCTTGACATTCGCTGCCTGTGGAAAACTTAGGAAAATATGGAACAGTAAGATGAATAACATTTTAAATGCCATTTTATTCAAAACTTTTGACAGTAAATGCTACAAAAAAATGCTGGGTATCAGATACCAGGAAAAGAAAACACATGAATTAGTACTTTAACAAGTCAACACTCCGGCTGCCAAAAAAGGAAGAACTCAATACTGTGAGGAGACAAAAGCTGAGCTGGTTTGGTCATATCGTAAGACATGACTCACTACCAAAAGTCATTTTCCAAGGTACAGTGGAGGGAGCACCAAGAAAGGGTCATCCAAAGAAAAGCTGGCTGGACATTCTAAAAGACTGGACCGGCTTCTCTCTTGATATTCTGCACAGAACAGCCGCTGACCAGGAAGAGTGGGGGGACTTTGTTGCACACCTACGACGAAAGTGAAGTGACAGACGATGAAGATGATCACAATGAATTGAGACACTAAACCCAATCTTACAAAACTTACCAAAGGTCAGATGGAAAATTGACCAAGGTTCCATTAATGACAGTTGTCGCTGAGCCACCCCCATCTAGGTTGATAGCATTGTAAAGACCAAGGTTAATCAACAATTCAGCAAAGTCATACAAGTTGATCCTGAGGAAAAGAAAAGATCCAATCATTGAAATATAAAAATAAATTACTAGAAAATTATACAAAAAAAATGTTTAGTATTTAGAAACTTTGCTGTTACAAAACTTGATAAAAATACAACATAATTTGAAAACTCAACCACACACTTAACTTTCCCACAGGATGAAATATTTCTCATACTGCCATTTTCACACTTGCCTATGAATTCTTCATTATCTCCACAATTTCAAGAAAAAAAAACGATCTTGTTTTTAGCAAATGACTTTACTCTCTTCTTTGTTACCTAGCCTAAAAATGGTTGCTATTGCAATCTGATAGTACTAACTTGTCAGACATATTTTGATGTATTAAGCTATTCAAACTATAATATAAACATTTTTTTTTTTACATTTTTTGTGATGTAACAAAAATTATTTAAAAACAGACATTAGGACTAACCCATATAAATCTGTTTTGCCGTCAATTTGTATCATATGTATTTTGCCCTCCCTGTCATGGCCAACAGCTGTCCGAGCCGAAGTAACAGAAGCAAATCTCTGCAAGGTACCTATAAAATAAAATGAAGCACTTATTATTTGCTGTTATTTTTTATAGAATAACTATAAAATGGAATAAAATCAAACAATCCAGTAAGGATAGACAATGCTTCAACCAACCAGTTTCTTCAGTTTCCGAACACTCCAGCTTCAAGCTTTCCTCCAGGTAGTTGACCCCATCCCTGACCAACCAGAGGACACCTCCGACCAACTGAGTAAACTCTTGCACTAAAAGGTCCAGTTCTGACACATAGCTGAAATAATTGAGTCTGTTATCACTACATTTATACGGGCAGGAAACAGTTACAATGCTAAAAGAAAACTAAATCAAAACAAAGAATACATTTCTAACCACCTCTTGTAAAGTGAGTCTAAGGAAAATAATCCAGTGGGGAAATAAATGTGCCATATTGAGTCACATTAATTTATTAAGTAATTCTTTATGATATATGGCTCATTCTGTCTTGGAAGACAATGGATGTGTCCAGTTAAGTCACTGGTTTTAGTTTCTTCTTGAAACGAGGCATAATCTGGTGTGGCTAATCAAGCCTATTCTGGAGCGCAAATTTGCCATAGTTCGTATATGTGTATGCGTCAACCCGTAACTGTTGCCTCCATGTTGTTTTAGCCACTTTGCAGCAGCACCAGAGTTTCTTATCTGGGGTGTATGTAAATTATCTTCAAATCTGACGCCGCATCCGAAACATGTAAAATATTTTACAAACAGAATGTCTGAAATGTATAAACTAAGATCTAATATAAAAAGATCGCACACAAATTTTATTTGTAAACATTAGCCTCAGAATAGTGTAAAAGTAATCCAAAATTTTATATTCAATTCAAATGGAATATGTGGCTGAGAGTCATAAACCGCTAGGCAACCTATGAAGTGGGCTTAATCTCAGTAGTATTTCCTGAGCGCCAAAAGACGGCATTACAAGCTTTCTCACCTCCACCCACTTGCACACAAGAGATTGTTTCAAAGCACACTGAACATGCCAAAACATCAAATATGCGCAATTCAAAAAAGCAATTTAAAAAAATAATCGTAAAATAAAAAATGACAGTAAAAAGTGTGGAGACAGAACAACAAAAGTAGGAGACCTTACCCTGTGAAGATGTAACCATTTTTAGTCAAACCAAAGTGTACATTTTGAATGCCTCCAGAGTCTTGGACAAGAAAACCATCACTTACAATGTTACCTGCAGCAATAAAAAAAAAAAAATAGTACCACACTAACTGCCATCACTAAATTCAAGAATTTAATTTGAACATTTAGAGTACAATCCTTAATTTTTAATTTTCAAATTCTTTTCAACAATAACAAAGGACAGATGGACATCCTTTAACCAGACGACAGATGGAGGGGAGACGATTACAATAGGGAAACGACGTGAATGTTTAGCATAAACAGCTTGGCTACCTATCAAGGAGGCTCTACTTCAAATCCCAACTCGAGCTGAGTTGTGTTTGCTGAGTGCCTAAAGGAAAAACAGAAACCTTCTAGCAAGACCCCTTTACGTGTCCGAAAAAAGAGATTGAACCATAGCGCTTGAGCATACACTGGCATGAAAGATTCACTATACCAACACAATTCAGAAATATTGTGATACCGATGTTTATTCACGGAACATCACAAATAAATAAAACAACGTCTGCCCTCTGCACAGCTCTAGCTCTAGACTTGGGCGAAACTTCATTATCTTCTGATGTAAACATCCTTCCTAGTCTAATCTCTAACAGCGTGCACCTACTGCACTAGCTTGGAGGGGGGTGTGCATGGCAGGGTTATAACAATATTAATAAGAAGAAGAAGAAGATTGATGAAAAAGTCAAATGGAATAGAGAGATTTATAGTAAAAAGCTGAAAGTCACTTAACTTTCTCTGGCATCTAAAAGAACTCTTCAAAAAAAATATTTCATTTCAACATGTTATTAATATCAATATTATTGGGATATCATTGTCTTTTTTTTTTTTTAATAACAAGCTTCTTTCTAATTTTTTTTTTATTTCAGAATTTTTAGTTGTTTTTATTTTAGGTAACAAACACACAACACTCAGGTTACACTATACAACACTTGAGCTTTACAATGAAATGTCTATAAGCAAGGGAATGTAATTATCTGCAACTTTTACCTAAGCACTGCCCTGTCTTTGTATTGAAGAAGCCTGCATTTGCAGCAGCTATACAGTGCTTCTGGGCGCTGGAATCCACCACGGTGTACCTGTCTCCACTGTCATTCCTGCAGGTTCCATGCTGTCCAGGCTCCAGTACTGACCAAGTGGTCAGTGGATTGTTGACCTGCTGATGGTGAATGTGTACCTGCTGTTTGCTCCAGCTGTACTGACCAAACTAAAATGAAAAAATAAATACTATTGAAACTCACAACAGAGTCAATCGCAGAAACAGTCAAGACTGTGCTATAAATGATTGTGTTAAGTTTGCATTTCAAAACAAAAAAAAAAGAAAATACCCATCTTATTATACTTAGTGATGTATGGGGCAGATGATGTAAAGGTCATCTGTTTCTATGGCTACAAGGCTGTCATGTGGTGAGCGTGTTTCCCCAGCTAATGTCAGGTACACATTAGAGTGGGTGGACTCAGAGATGCCCTAAAAATCAAGAAATTCAAAATCTGTCTTAAACCAAGATTCAAACTGAGACCCTTCAGTTCAGAAGCTGAGTGCTTTACCACTCAACCACCATGACTCCAGTTAAGTTTGTATGGTGATCTCACTTATTTCTGTGGGGTTTTAGAAACTATTAGGATAATATCTCCTAAGTTAACTATTTATTACATACAGAGTATTATGAAAATATAAGGTTAACATAACAAATAAACATAAATATTTGGCTTAAAACAAGTTGCTAAGTCTCCTCATATGGTAATGATATTTAAATATAAGAAATATTATATGATCATTTATTTTCTATCAAAGTTTGATAAACTTGTTACAAAAAAAAAAACAAAGGCTACCTCTTTAACCATGTGATGGGCCTCTACCAATGGTAAAACAATGGATGAATCTGAATATGCTTGGTACTTGCTTTGATAATTTGTCACATTCTTGTAGATGACAGACTGGCAGCTGTTGGCATCTCTTTGCCTCCTGTGTACAAAGCTGGGTCTGGCTTGAAAGTATTCTGATACAAGTAAGTCCAATTCATCTTCAACAACATCATTTTGGTCTTTTAAGTCCCTAAAGAGAAAAATGTTTATAAATATAAAACTTATAGAAAGCTGCTGTCAAGTTATTTGAAATTAACAAAAGTAAATTTTATTTTTGAGATCTAATGGTTGTTGAGGAGCTGAAAATCAGGCTGTGGTCATGACAGTTCCCTTTTCTCTTTTATTTCAGGGACCTAAGCTAAATAGGAATTCTTAATATCCACAAATACTAATTAAGGCTTCCATCTTGATTTCAGCAGCCAACCCATTTACCACTTCCCCACTAAATCTCTAACAATCTACAATAATCTGACATTTTATAAAAACAATAATTGTATTACTGTCACAAAGAATACTCAAAATCATGACCCAATAAGTGTTTTGGAAGCATTCATCTTTCATGAACCACTTTAATGCTTTTCCTTTTCACATCATAAAGACCTAATTCTCTAGTTTGATATTAATTAAAAGTTCCCCTTTCAGACCTTGCAAACTATAGGGCAGATTATGTAAAGGTCATCTGTTTCTGTGGCCCAAGGTTAACGAACGAGGGTGTCGTGGCCAGCACAATGACCAACTGCCTTTACTTTTCCCCAACTAATGTCAGGTACCCATTAGAGCTGGGTGGACTCAGAGGCGCCCTAAAGATCCTGAAATTAAAACTCCTAGTCTTCACCAAGATTTGGCTCAGAGGCCAAGCACTTTACCACTCAGCCACTATCCCTCACTAAATTAATTAAGCTGTTTAATAACATTGTTTTTATAAGGAACATCTCACACTTACCCTCTTACTGAAACCAGGTCTATGAATATCAAAAGTTTCAGAACAAAGATGACGTAGTTACAAATCCATTTAGGAAGAAACATCTAAGTCGAAGTGCTTGTGCAATGGTTTCACAAAAGCAAGGAGTATTTTCCTATGCATCAGTTTTAGACAGCTGCCTGTTGCCTGAAACGTCAGCATCTTATGTTCATTTTGTGTGTATATCTTTTTGTTGGTTTTATTTTCAAAGAAATGTTGGTAAAAGGAAGAATCTACAATGAATTAATTTTACAAACAAAAAGGATGTGAATCTTAATAGATCTACAAACATCAGTAAAAAAAAAAAAGGTTTATTGTCTTATTATCTTAAATGCAACTGTCGCAACCTAATTGATATACCTAATTTATATATCTATATATATATCTTAAGTTTTTTTTTGCCAATCTTCTTTTGTTGCAAGCATTTTATGGCTTAATTATATGACTGCAATATTTAGAAATGACCAAGATTTTTTTGTTGTTTTCAATAACCGATTTGCTTATTTCTTGTCAATGAGGCCTTGCATTCATATATTCTATACAGGTACTTCTGTACACCAAAATCAAAAGTAATCTTATCTTCTTATCTTATACATATCACAGACATTACTTCAAAAAAGAACATAAGTACGCCCTATACATTTCATGTGTCGAGCTAGTCATGCAATGTTAATCAATGATTTCGACTCTTCTAAGTTGTTGGTTTTCCTGGCTGATTCAGGCAACCTATTTGATTATCTAACAGCACTAGAGAAGAAAGGAGCACTTGCACGATTTGTTCTAGCGTATGGAATAAGAAATGAGCCTCTATACTTGTGTCAGAGTATTTCATTAGGTTTTGTTTTTCTATAAATGTAAATTGTGGTTTTTGTTTTATGCATTATAGCTACTTTACTTTTTAATTCCTCTGTCCTGAAGTGTCTCTAAGTTTAGTGATTTTACTGATGGGTGGGACTCTAATCAAATTTGAATATTCGTTTGTTATAAATCTCACAGCTCTATTTTGTGTCTGTTCTAGTTCACTTCTACATTCTCAAGTAAAGTATTTTATCCCCTTCAGCACACATAGTTATCTGTGAACTTATCAAAGTGTAAGACCTTAAGTACATGTGAATAAATATGAAATTTTAGCAGTTATTAATATAATTGCAGATCAATCCATCAATACCATAGTATTGCTTGTTCTTATAAAATCTAAAACATTATTACAGACACTTCTTCATAAAAGAAAATAATCATGTATTATCACTTGTAAGTGGGTTAGGGTTATTTATAGTGTATTTTTATGTGTTAATCTAGTCATGTATGTCAATTAGAGACTTGAAGGCTATTTATGAAATATTATTCTCTATCACTGAACAAAAAAGTTGCCATTTGGATACAATCTTCCCTGAACTAGAATAGATCTATCCAATCTATCTATAGAGGAGAGTATCTAGCCATAGAATTATCTAGATGTAGATTAATAGATCTAGATCTATCTAGTATAATCTAGATCTAGAACTACAGAACCAAAATCAATCTAGATCTACTATGATCTAGTAAATCTAGATCTCGTAATATCTAGATCTAGAAATAGTAGTTGGGTTAACTTCTTAGATCTTTAGATCTAGACATCTAATTATATAGTCTAGTAAATCATGATAATCTGTTAATCATCTGACGATCTGTCTAGTAATATCTAAATATCTATCATAATCTATATATGGTTTTGGGGGGTGGGGGGGGTAATCCCGGATTCGGAAGAATGTTTCGTTCTAGATCTAAGTCTAGATTCTAGTTTCAGATCAAGAATATGGATCTTATCTAGATCTATTTCTAGAATAGTTACAGTAACAGTTGACATCTTACTAAAATCTAGATCATCTAGCTTTGTTATTAAATAAAGGTACGGCCAAATGTTACCAACATCAAAGTTTGACACTTTTGTTTTCATACACAAATGATCGTTCCCTCTACGGTACAAACCAAATAAAGGCTCTATTAAAATATTACAAACCGGGGCATTTATACTTATATACTATTTTACATTAGTGGGTTTCAAATGGAAATGACAGATAAAACATTCAAGAGCAAATTGGGCTGAACTGAAACAAAGGGATGTAATGTCTTTTAAATTATAGTACTTTTTACATTCCCTTTTTGACATGTCTGTTTAATAAAAATATTATCTACATGTTTTTATTATTTTAATTAAATCAATAATATATACATATTTAACAATAAAGTAACGATATAAAACCTTATTTAAAAAAGAACAAAGAAAACGTTAAACTACATGAATAAATATTGCACCGTTTTTAATATTTACATATTTTAAAACTACCTACGATACCCCTATAAGTTGTTATTAGCCAAACATTTTGGACAGTTGTGAAACACCTCTGGGATAACAAATACCGGTGTGTATCACAAATCTTACACAATAATCTTATATACATATGTCACATTCATGGGCGCCATCAGGATTTGTTGCATAGGGGGGGGGGGGTGCAAGTAGCCACCTATGGCTCAAGGTCGTAGCTTCAACTTTTATATTACAGAGAATATTAAAGAAAATAATTGGTGCCCCCTCGCCCCCCCCTTACCTATGTGAGATTAAGTTCACTGTAAATACTTGTTTCATGAAATAAAAAAAAATAAATAACTAACGTGAAAAAAACATTTACTGTTTCTCTGTGCGGCCCGTGCATCCCAACAGTCGATCAAACATAAAATGCAAACGCTGCCAAAACCGTCAATAAATTTACTACTGAATTGCTTCTCGTCGCGATGGACAAGCCGGCGATGAACGTTTAGTTGGCAGTTCTGATATTGTTCTGTACGTTGCAATTTTTGAATCGTTTTAGGACAGGGGTTCTCAATCTGTGGGTCGCGACCCCCTTGGGGGTCGATTGACCATTTGTCAGGGGTCGCCTAAGACCATCGAAAAAATGGATTGTTTTTGTCTACTCTTCTATTGCTGTATGTGTGTGTGGGAGGGAGGGTGGTCGCAACAGAGCGGGGGATTGTAAAAGGGGTCGCCGAGCATAAAAGGTTGAGAGCCGCTGTTTTAGGATAAAGACAAAATAGGTTGAACTGAGCATTGTCATAGCTTGAAAAGCGAGACGTTAACGAAGAAACTAACGAATCAAGACAAGGAATGTAAAGTTTTGTTCTGTATTAAATCCCAAAATGCAAACATGTGGTTTTTGCTCGGTGTATCTGTCTCGGCAGCACCAACTCATTACCAAGTTTGTCTGCCAGCAGTGTCACCTTATTCGAGATCCCATTCCTGAAGTGTTCCTCAGCATGGTCAAGTTGGTTTTTGATTATGCCATTAGTATGACTGCTGACGTGTGATGAGCCGCCACTTATACTAAGATGGACATCACGGAAACTGGTTCAAGAACGTGTGAATAATTGACGACAATTAAAAGACAGATCAGAAACACACGAGAAGCAGGCACTGATTACACTTATGCAGATTGTCTGGTTTCACTTACAATCGTTATTTTATAACAGTCAAAGATCTTCTCAAAGTTGTGACTTAAAGCGCGAATTAATTTCTGTTTCCATGTCCATCATGTCAAAAGAGGTAAATTTAGCACCAACGCTCTCGCTTGTGACTGCTACGGAAGAAATAGACAATCCTCAACAGCATTACGTATATCTGAAACGTCATTCAGGTCAATGCTAACAAGTTTAAGTCTGTGGCACGCGCAACGGACAAGGTCTCTCTTAACAACAGGGACAAAACCTATGAGTTCTTCTCGAATACAATTGCCATCAACAAATGCAACCTCAGACACATCTATTCAGTGCCAGAGATATCTGCATTTTCATAACCAAAATACCAAGAAAACGCAGTTAATTCATATTATTGCCAGAGCTCCGTCGATACAAATCAACGTTTTGACTCGGGTGGCATGGGAAGAACTTTCTTATATCTCTCCTATCGTAAACTGGTGGACGTGTTTAACCTGCTATTTTATTAAGCGCTAACAATAACCGCAACTCCGCAAGACGTAAATACATGTACCAAGAGGACTGCACTCTTCAATCTTATTCAAAGAAACTTTCCCATATATCAAATCGAAAGATATCTGGCAAGGATTTGTCCTCCAAGACACAAAAAAAAAAAAAACTTTTATCATATTCTAGGCCTTTATAAGGGTAACTATAATAGCGTGCAAGTGAAAACAAATTCTCACGACTAACATGCTATAGAATATTGTATTGCAAGCCCTATAATAAAGCGCACATGGTCGGACATGAACTACAGATTAGCCTATTCTAGTTTATTACAATAATAGCTTATCCTTATTAACTTTATTTTCAGTGGAAGCACTACTTGTTAAGTTGCTTCCTTGCAGAAGTTAATTGATTTGAAAGTGGAAAAAACTCGCTAAAAGTTGATTACTCAGAATTCAGAGAGGTGCACGTACATGGTCAGCCATCAATTCCTGATAAGCCTAGGCTAGTCTACTACAACTGTACTTCAGTCACCAGTGGAAGCACTACTTGTTCAGTTGTTAATTATTTTTGATTGATCTGATGGTGCAAAAAATGGCTAGAATTTGGTTGCCCAGAATCCAGGGGAGTGCAAGTGCACCCCCTTGCACCCCTCTGCGGACGCCCATGCAATCACACTATATAATCACAGACGTTAGTTCCAAAAAGAAAAAAAGACAATTACGTCATTCACACTTTAAGTGTCAATCTAATCATCATGCTAATCAATGACATAAACTCTGCTAAGTCGTTGGTTTTCCTGGCTGATTCGGGCAACCCATTCCATTCTTCAATGGCACAATGGAAGAAGGAGCACTTATACGAATTTGATCTAGCGTATGGGATAAGAAAGGTGCCCCTATTTTTGTGTCTTTCTGAGTATTTCATTGTGTTTTATTTATAAAGGACACAATTGAAAACACCGACTGTGGGAGATGCGTGGACAGAGAAATATAGAAGTGCAGATCTTTGAGAATAAGTAGAGACAGAAAAAATCATAGATTGGTCACACCCTTTAAAAAGATACAAACAATTGAGCTAGAGTGGAACCACCCAGGGCACAAGACGTAGAGGTAGACCAACAAGAGTTTATTATAATCATCTTCTTTTTTTTTTAAAGCAACGTCTGTATTTTATAAGATAAGAAGAATATGGCGACAAAGAATACTAGATGAAGCCAAGAGGACAGTAAAGAGTTGGGAAGCCATTTAAAAAAAACTATCAAAAGACCGTGGAGAGTGGCGTGTTTTTACTGAGGCCCTATGTTCCACGAGGAACGTGTTTTTTACTGAGCCCCTGTGTTCCATGAGGAACGTGTTTTTATTTAGGCCCTATGTTCCACGAGGAACGTGTTTTTACTGAGGTCTATGTTCCACGAGGAACGTGTTTTTACTGAGGCCCTATGTTCCACGAGGAGCGTGTTTTTATTTAGGCCCTATGTTCCACGAGGAACGTGTTTTTACTAAGGCCCAATGTTCCACGAGGAGCGTGTTTTTACTAAGGCCCAATGTTCCATGAGGAACATGTTTTTACTGATGCCCAATGTTCCACGAGAAACGTGTTTTTTACTGAGGGACAATGTTCCACGAGGAACGTGTTTTTATTTAGGCCCTATGTTCCACGAGGAACGTGTTTTTACTAAGGCCCAATGTTCCACGAGGAACGTGTTTTTACTAAGGCCCAATGTTCCACGAGGATCGTGTTTTTTACTAAGGCCCAATGTTCCACGAGGAACGTGTTTTTACTAAGGCCCAATGTTCCACGAGGATCGTGTTTTTTACTAAGGCCCAATGTTCCACGAGGAACGTGTTTTTACTTAGGCCCTATGTTCCACGAGAAACGCAAAGGAAAGATGATGAGGATGGTAACTTTAATGGCAACAATCTTTCTAGTTTACCGCTTTACAAAGCACACTCCTATACACGTGTGTAAAGTTACTTGCACAATAGAAGATTTAGTCGTGATGATTTATGCTAGATTTAATTTATATTGCTCAAGTCAAGAAATAGAAGGAAAAAAAACGACAATTTAGTTCATTTCAACATGGCCTCCTTCAGGATGCCTTGAGAGCTGAATACGTTGTTTTTTTTCGAGTCGTGGTGGAGGTGATGGAAGTAATCTGAACCTCGTTTAAAGCCTACACAAAATAGATCTCGTGAACAATTCTATAATAACGTGTATGGTACTATTATGGCAGTCCATTAAAGTAAGCATTATTTGGGTTTCGAACTCTAGCTCTCTGGTAGCCAAGTGGTTTATCTGTCTCTTGGCCACAGAGGAAGGTGAAGCGACATGTCTCACTCTGTGTCAATTTCTTCCCCGTGGTCAAAGGGTCATAAATTGGTGCAAGCTCGACCCTGTTCTTAATATAATACCAAGAGAAGCCGGTCCATTCTTTTACATTCTCCAGCCAGCTTATCTTTGGGCGACCCTTTCTCCCTCCATAGTATTTCCAAGGATAGCTTTTTTGGAAGGGAGTAGTGTCTTACAATAAGACCGAAAGAGATTAACCTTCGACTCATCAAAGTATTTTTTTTTTTAGTTTTTATCTAGCGCTACTTTCGTGCTTATAGCATGCTCAGAGCGCTATCGTCCAATCTCATTTGTGGAGTATCTGGGAGAAGGTTATCCGTGCTACCTCTAGGCAGGCTCGGATCGGGTGTCGAACCTCGAGTCCCCTTCAGAGGTAACCAAGCCAAGCTAAGTTCAAGAGTACTTAGCCTCCTGACCACGCTTTCCATAGCCTCAAGACCCCGCAGTTCCTACTTTTAGCCAAGCAGAGTGTTGACTAATAAATTAATAAAAGTACAAACCCATTTGTCTTCTTTTCCTGATACCCAGAATTTTTCTGTAGCATTCACAGTATTTCTGTAGCTTGAATTCTTCTATCAGCCATACCGAGAGACCACTAGCGAAGAATACAGATTTAATATTGTTTGGAAGCTGATGTTACTCTAATGATAGAGAGTTTTAAATAGCTGTGGCTGTAGAGGTACTATGTAAAGTGCTCACCAGACACTACACACATGAATGAATGCCTAGATTACACATCCACCCGATTACACACATACTCAAGTACACAGATGTGAGGCTGAGTTAAACCAACCGATGATTTTATTGGGGGGTGGGGCGCTCTAGTTCGAATCACATAAGCTGTGTTTGTTCAGATCGTCAAGGATGCGAAGAAATCATCTCTCTGGTCCCCCTCCCCCCCTGTCCACAAAAGAGTCTCTGGACCAGATTGCACTGAACAAGAGCAAGGATTGTGCGATATACATAGTAATGGCAATAATACCTACAACAGACTAAAGCTGACAAAGAGACTATTGTAGTGTTTAAAGAGAAATACCATGAACCAATTCTGAGTGATTTCACTTTGCTTTACAGTAAACATTTAAATTTTTGCATCTTGATAAATGACGCTGACATTGTACTATACAAGTGTAAGCATCACCACAAATAGTATGTATATTTCCAATAGGACCACTGTGATGTATCTTCACAAACTAGGTAAGTGTGTCCACATCATGCACAATTCAAGTGCTCAGCAAAGTGTCACAAAAGAGATTCAAGACACCGATAGCAAAGACAAACAGACACAAACACTCTTTTGTTCCCCTGGCAATCAAATCATTAAATAAGAGCAATCTGGTATAAATTTTGTCACATGTAAATTATGAGTGAGTCTGGTGTGAATGTACACTTTGGTTTCTTATAGTTATAATGTTTTTATTTGGTGTAATGCACAAATTGTAAGACAAATTTCCATACGGACAATAAAGATTATTATTATTATTGTTATTATTAATAGTTATAAAGTAGAAAGGGGAATAACTCAAAATACATGTCAATAAAGCGCAAGCAGAAGAGTTTGTTAAATTTATTTATTCAAAATAAAAAATTGTGGTAATTAACAATAACAGAACATGAAGCAAACAATAAAAAATAGGTCATTTTTTTCATACATTCATAGTCACAATGGTAAGTATATACATGAGCTGTACTGCATAACTGTAAGTCATGGAACAGATGCGGCAGCATTGTTACAGCATTTGCCAAGTCCATACCGAATGTCATTTTACCAGCATGCCCATTCACGGAGATGGCTTTCTTTGGGGATAAACATTGGTCAGAAACAAACGCATCTTTTTAAAATGAAAGATTTCCAATCAAGCAGTTAAAACCAAATACAATTGTGACCAACGCTGTGGGTCAAGTTGTCACAGGAATAGGTCTGCTATAGGTCACAGGATCGATTCACGATGAAGGGAAGATCTGGTTTAGTTCCTGGGCTAGACGTTTTTCTATGAGTACTGACAAATTGGGGTCAAAGGGCACACTGCAGCTGACAAACACCTGGCACTTGTATTTCTTGGCTAGACAAATAAAATAAAAATAAACTAATCATTCGTTAAGTTTTTAATCCATATTAAAATTTACAAATGTTACGTTTGTTGTTATTGTTGTTTATTCCAGGGAAGTAATCAATCTTATACTCAAATATAGCTCAAGGGGTTTAATTTTGTTTTTAATTTAACACATTATTGAAGTTTTCTCCTTTTAAGACCCACATTTAAGAATTAAGGAAATTTCGCTAGTTTTTTTTTTTATTCAGGTCATCTGTTAACAAGCGTATTGTGTGACCAGCACAACGACTAACCACTTTCACTGCTCACACTATTTGTCCAGTACTTATTTAAAGCTGGGAAAATCAAATCTCAGTAGACACCAGAAACGTGATCTCGTGTTCTTCACTTCGACAGTTGTGCTCCCCAGCTACTTCTCCACAATGTTCCATTTAAATGAATGACACATTAATGCATTTTTTTTCCCAGAGTGCAGTAGTCCAAGAGTACATCGTTGGTTTCATTATGTATGGTGCAGGGCCGTGGAAAGCTGGGGGTTTGCTTTACACAAGTAGTCGTAAGTGGGGCGACCAAAAGCGATCAACCGCAATAATAAACCCAACAGATCTAATTTAACAAAAGCATAACATTATCCAGATGTGGTGACTGTATGTCTCGCGTAGTTTTATTCGGTGTCTTTCATCTTACGGTCATACCCCAACTAAGTACGGCTGCCTGTCTGTAGTATTCGCTTCGAACTGTCGCCTCGATAGCCCCAAGTTTGGACAATGACGAAGAAAGAAGTTGTTTTTTTTTAATTACCCTTGAAGACCTTTCGATCTATAGAGAATATGATGAAAAGGCCATCTGTTTCTGTGGCCCACTGATAACGAGGGTGTCATGTGGCCAGCACAACAAACAACCGCCTTTACTTTTACCTAGGTAATGTTAGGTACCGTACACATTAGAGTTAGGTAGTCTTTGAGGAGCCCCTAAATATTCTAAAATTTAAAATCACAGTCTTCACCAGGATTCGAACCCGGGACCCCCAGGTTCGGAGGCCAAGGCTTTATCACACAGCACGTCCTGGGCCAGGACGAAGTAAGCTTAATTTCGGAAGACACAAGGTCCAAACTTGTAAAACTAAGTCTCATACATCCAAAACTGTTTATTCACTACCTAGACACACATACAAACACAAACAAGCAGATAAAGAGTCTCAACTAATTGTGGCGGGAAACGGTCTGTTAGAGCAGACGACTAGGCCAATAGGGTAGCAAAACAAGACACTGACCTAAGAACTAAGTCATTGCACTGGTTGGGGAATGAAAGAGAGCCAACAACCCTGTCACGATCAAGGGCCCTTATATGGTGAATACCAGAACGGCCCCCTTTGATACACTGAAGGAATATGGAGAAGTTTCCCCTGTGTAATCGGCCTTCTAGTCCCTAGAGTCTCGGGATTCGAGCCACTGGAAATCTATCTATTTACATCTACCTGGGGAAGGGAGCTTTCGTTGGCAAAGAGTTTCAAGAGTCAATTACAATTACAATTTAGATGTTTTGATTTAATTGTGTCCAGTCCAATGAACAGATTCGTTACTGCCCATCAAATTTCACCACGCCAATTTCTCATTTGACAACTTCAGTAAACCTTTTAAAATGTGTCTCACCGATTTAACACCAATTTATAAAAACAATCACGCCACACCGCCAACCCTCATTGCTTGACATAAAAACACAAAATATCGACACTGACCTAGTTTTTGTGCCAAAGATTCAGAAATCTGCTCCAATTTAGCTCCAAACAAAGTCGACACAGCAGGGATCTGCCCCTGAGAGAGAAAAACAACACAGAAAAAACTTAGTTCCACTAATGGTTATATTGTAGTCCTCTAAATCTAAACGTACATCAAACAGCAGGGATCTGCCCCTGAGGGAAAAAAAACACAGAAAAAACTTAGTTCCACTAATATTGTAGTCCACTAAATCTAAACGTACCCCAAACAGCAGAAGACAAGAACGACGTCACTTAACAACACTGCGGGCAGACGAACTTCATTTTTAGGCATCACGTGACCATAAAGCCAGATTAGAGAAATTTAGTATAAGTACAAGGGTGAATATTAAATCATATATATATATATATATATATGTCTAATGGCTATGTGAAGCGTCTAGTGTGGTACCTTGACATGTTGCCACCGCTGGCTAGCATCTGTGAAAGGGGAGCAATTTTGTAAGTCTCTCTTGCCAGTACATAGCCTCTCCACAGCAAGTCCTATGCAGTACCTCCTCGTGGTGGCAGATGGAAACTGAGGCTGCGAAGCCTCAGGCTAAACTGCAAGGGTCTCGGAGGAGGTTTGACCCCAAGATGTGAGGCAGGCATGGCCCGTCGGCGTGCGGACACCCCCTGTTGCCCACAAACCAAACCCCTAGCTATAGGTCAATAGCCGCACTGCCTTGTGTGTGTGACCCTGTAAGGTCTAAGGCTAAGGGAGTAGACCCTAACAGAAAATCCGGTCATGGAGCCCCGTAGGCGGGGGGACAGTAGTAAGACTACTGCTCTCTGGCAAACTCCTGCAGCCACCTGTCCCCAAATTGTGATGGCTCGCCATCCCTTTGGACCCGGTCAGTATGGAAGAGAGGCGTGTGCTGACGTGTGGGCAGCCCAGCACTCGCAAATTTACCGCCCAGGCTTTCCCCCAGCTATGGAGAGGTCACTCCATCTCTAACAGTAATGTCTTTGGAAAAACACGGAGAGTGGTAGTTACCGGTGATAAGTTCCTAGCTGATTGGCGTAAGCTGGAACGCCAGGGACCACTCTTGAAGGTAGGAGGGGCTTTTTAGCCTCACTGGATAGCTACTGCCTGCCTTAAGCCGAGCAGCCCTCGGACAATAAAGTGCTATCCCGCCACAGCTTGCCGCACCACTGGGTGCTTGATGCTAAGACAAAATAAAAAAGCAAGCTGCTCACCCGCACCTGCAAATACAATCAAAAGAAAACCCTCAACATTAATGCGTTTAGCAAGCTGGAACATACGGACAATGTGTCCTGGCTTCAATACTGACACTGAACTCGTCACCGACATGCGTCAAACAGCTATCATCGACAGAGAACTCTGCAGACTAAACATTGATGTGGCCTGCCTGCAAGAAACCAGACTGGCAGACAGCGGATCTCTTACAGAAAGCAACTATACATTCTACTGGCAAGGAAAACCAGAACAAAGCCCTAGAATACATGGCGTCGGCTTCGCAATAAGAAACAGTCTCGTCCCCTGCATCGCGATGTTTCCCATTGGCAATGAAAGAGTAGCACACATGAAATTTGCATCACCGCAAGGCAAAGTTAATATAATCTGTGCTTACTCACCAACCCTGGCTGCACCGGAAGAGGACAAAGACAGATTCTTTCAAGCTCTAGAGGACGTAATTAAAAGTATTCCAAAATCCGAGCACCTCTATATAAATGGAGACTTTAATGCTCGTGTTGGTGATGGCAATGATGCATGGCCACAATGCTTGGGACCTCATAATGTTGGCAAAATCAATGACAATGGCCAAAGGCTACTCGAGTTCTGTAGCTCTCATGAACTGTGTGTACAAATACATTCTTCTCTTGCAAGGAACGCCATAAAGTCTCTTGGCAGCACCCACGCTCAAAAAGGTGGCACCAGCTTGACCTCTGCATCACCCGAAGGATGGATCTGAAAAGTGTCATCCACACCCGTTCATACCATAGTGCGGACTGCAACTCAGACCATTCACTAGTGCTAAGCAAAATCAAACTACTTCTCAAGAAGGCTTATACTTCCACTCAACCCAGAACTAGGCGAATTAACGTCAACCATGTAGGTGACCCAGAGAAGTGTGCACTCTTTGGCGAGCTCCTGAACAGTTCAATCCCCTCGTTAAGTGATGAAGAAGACATCTCTATCAGATGGGAGAAATTAAGAGATGTAATTTACATTTCGGCAATCACCGCCTTTGGGCCTCAAAAACACAAAAATGTAGACTGGTTTGAGGCGAATCTAGCACATATGGAACCTTGCATCGAGAAAAAGCGATCTGCACACCTCGCTCACAAGACAAAGCCAAGTCCTTTCTTTGGAGGCCTTCAAAAGGGCTAATAAAGAGGCGAAACAAATGGCTAGAAAATGTGCTAACAACTTTTGGAGGGATACCTGCAACAGAATCCAAGACAGTCTCCACTCAGGAAATAGCAAAGCTCTATTTCATGGCATTAAAGCGGCCCTGGGTCCAACAGTGTCTAAGCCTGCCCCCCTTCTATCCAAATCAGGAGAAAAAATTACAGATCAAACCAAGCAGCTAGAACGTTGGACAGAACACTAGCTCGAAGTCTATGCCACACAGAATGCAGTAGACGATGTCGCCCTGGCTTCTCTACCAGATCTTCCAGTACTGGAATGCCTAGACGATCTTCCGAGCCTCAGTGACCTTAAAAAAGCAATTAACTGCATAAAAAATAGAAAATCTCCTGGGAGTGATGGTATCCCAGTGGAAGTAGTGAAAGTCAACGAATCACTCCTGCTCCTTGAACTCTATATTCTCCTCTGCCGCTGCTGGGAAACAGGGCATGTCCCACAGGACATGCGTGACGCAACTATAGTCACAATATACAAGAACAAAGGGGATCGGAGTGACTGCAACAATTACAGGGGTATCTCTCTCCTCAGTATAGTGGGCAAGATATTTGCTAGAGTGGCACTATCCAGGCTGCAAGTGATAGCTTCTAGAGTCTACCCAGAGTTTCAGTGTGGATTCAGGAGTGCTAGATCCACTATAGACATGATATCTTCTCTACGACTACTTCAGGAGAAATTCAGAGAGAGAGACAGACCCCTTTACATCGTTTTTGTTGATCTGATTAAAGCTTTTGACATGGTCAGCAGAAGTGGCCATTTCAAACTCCTGAGGAAAATAGGTTGCCCTCCCAAACTACTGCAGTTCATTGAGTGTTTTCACGAGGAAACTAAATGCACTGTCAAATTCAATGGAGCCCAATCAGCACCTTTTGAGGTTTGCAGTGATGTCAAGCAGGGATGTGTGCTCGCACCTACTCTGTTTGGCATATTCTTCTCCTGTCTACTGCATTATGCGTACAACGACATAAACGAGGGTGTGTTTCTCCATACAAGATCCTCTGGAAAACTATTTAATGTATCAAGGCTGCGGGCAAAAACCAAGGTTAGGAAGCTACTTGTCAGGGAACTCCTGTATGCTGATGATACAGCTATTGTGGCTGATTCTGATATTCAACTACAGTGCCTGGTTGACAAATTATCTGCTGCTTACCAGAAGTTCGGCTTAAACATCAGTCAAAGCAAGACTAAGATACTTGTCCAAAACACAAACACTGCACCTCAAGTAAGCATTAATGGCCAACCACTAGAAATTGTTGATCTCTTTTGTTACCTTGGCTCCATCATATCCAACAACACTCTACTGGATAAAGACATAAACAACAGGATAGCCAAGGCAATGGCCACCATGTCACGGCTGCAGAAAAGAGTCTGGGACAACATATTGCTGACTAGCAGTACTAAAGCCCTAGTCTACCGGACCTGTGTGTTGAGCACCTTGCTGTACGGAAGTGAAACATGGTCAACCTACTCATGGCAAGAAAAAAAGCTGAATGTTTTTCACCTCCGATGCCTAAGGCGGATCTTTAAAATAAGGTGGCAAGATAAGATAACCAACGAGGAAGTGCTACAAAGAGCAGGGTGCCAGGACATCCGCTCTGTTATCAGCAGCAGACGCCTTGGCTGGCTTGGCCACGTTCGTAGAATGCCAGTAGGTCGACTTCCACAGGACATCCTGTATGGCGATCTAATAGAAGGCAGGAGAGCCGCTGGTCGCCCACTTTTACGTTATACGGATGTATGCAAACGCGACATGAAGCTCTTCAAAATCGACACTGGCAACTGGGAAGAGGTGGCACTGGACAGATCCTCGTGGAGAGAGAGCATAAAGGAAGGGTCAAAGATTGCATGTGTCATACACAACAGAAGCAGAAAGAAGGGTGAACATGCAACGGCGTCTGGTGATTATATATGCCCATATATATATATATATATATATATATATATATATATATATATATATATATATATATATATATACTTGTCAAGGTCCAGATCTTATAAAGAACCAATTTCTCAAAGAAGAAGTTGCAGGCAGTAGCGTAACAAGATAGCCGTGGAACTGGGTTCAGTAATATGATACCAGGAGGCCCTACGGTAGCTTGAGTATAACAAAATCTTTTTATCTTTGAGTGTAATTATATTTCAAAAAAATGGAATTAAAATGTACTTACTTTTACAAGTAATTATGCCATTAAACTTAAATCTATAAGGACTTCTAACAAATATTACATATTAGATACTTTAGAATTCTTAAGCAAATTTTTCTTTGTTCCCTATCTCCTCCCCCAATGTTGATTTTTTTTTTTTACAGGCGGAGCCAATGGAGTGACAACCGTGGCGCAAATGTAATTCTTTGAGAAATAACTTGTACGATTATTAAAGCGGAGAACATCCGACATATTTTAACCATATCTGTGAATAATGAAGGATTAATTTCCTTTGTTGGTATCGGTATCAAACAAAATAACTAATGACCAGTAATTAATTGAATAATTCACGTATAATCAGCGACAATCTACGTCAATGAATAATTATGCTAAGTTTCAACTTGATCCAAAAATGGGCGTGGGTGAAATAACGTTTTAATACATTTTACCAGACAGACAGAGTTGATACAAGTTTTGTAAAGAAATGGGGCGGTTACTTCATGAAAAAATTTGCCGACTTGTGTCCCCTTGAAGTGGCTCACAGCACATGGGGGCGGGACCTTTCAGTCCGCTTACACCAACAGTAGGCGCAGATTGAGTCACTGGCTACAATCGATATGAGTAATGCACGGCACGAGGCCACGATGTCAATGGTGGTGGTGAGACATAGTTTGAGAACACCTTACAAGGAAACTAAAAAAAGCACACGTATGAGCCAAACTTCAAACACAAGGTGTAAAATGTGAACAGTATGCCACGTTCCCCATTCAGACCTTTCGATCTTAAAGGATAGATGATGTTAAGATCATCTGTTTCTTCGACAAACGGTTAACGAGCAGGGTGTCATGTGGTCAGCACAACTAAAGTCAGGCACACATTAGAGTTGAATGGGCTCATGGGGCGTCTTAAAAGTCTCGAAATTCAAAATCCCAGTCTTCACTGCGATTCTAATCCAGAACCCCGGGTTCCGAATCCAAGCTCTTCATCCACTCAGCTACCGCCCCCCCCCCACCCCCGCCCCGATATAAGAAGTATCCTGCCAGACAGAGTTAACTCTTTCTCTCCGTAATTAATTTTCCACGTTTTGAAAGAAATTCTTCATTTTGCTCATGACTATTTCACTCCCCATGTTATGATTGGGCTTCAATAACTTTGCTGTTTGTTATCAGAAAATGTTGTATTTGGTATAGAATTAAGGGAAATGCATGCTCTTTTTATTTAGTTCAAAGTCAAGTTTAAAAAATAAAACATTAATTTAACTAAATGAGGTCAAAATCGCCGATGGTATCGTCGATTAGGAGAGAAAGAGTTAAACAAGCTTAATGAAAATAGTAGTGGGCTTAAAAAAAAGTGTCTTAAGAACAAGACAGAGTCACATGGGATAGAAGGAGAGACTCGTAAGTTGTGTCTCACTAAATAGACCTTTAAGAGAACACGTTCGATGTCAGTGGGGGAAAGTTATCACAGGCATCCGACACACTGGTACAAGGCAGTGGCATAGCTAGGGTGAGGGGAGGGGGGAGAATTTGAAAATCTCCCCGGGCCCTATTTAGAGAGGGGCCCCCATATGAGTTTTTTTTTCACATTAAAAATTAATATTAAGCAAAATGCAGGGGCCCCCAATGAGGTCAAGCCCCCCGGCCCCCAAACGATGGAAAATTCTTAAATTCTTAGGTATGCCCCTGGTACAAGGCTATGATGCCACCATTGTAAGAGATGATAAACAGCCATGTCTTCTGACGTCTTCAACCATCATGACAGGAGAGAGATTCGAAAATCACAGAATTAAAATTTAAAAAAAGCTTATATAAGGGAATCAACTCCATATTTACAGCTATCTTAATATTAGTTCTCAAAGTATTTCTCAATACAATATAAGATTTGTTTCCCTTTTTCGATACCGGTATCAAACGAAAATAATTCATTACCACTAATTAATTAATTAATTGTGTTTATTTTATTGATTCGTGTTTTCTTAGGGGCAATAAATAAAACTGTGCAAAGTTTCAACTTAATCCGAGAATGGGAAGTGAGAGAACTAACTTGTACAAAATGTGTGTCAGATACATATGGAGTGAGTTGATATTAGCTTTGTAATAAAAGACTAATGCCACTGTTCGTTTTTAACCAACTACTTTGTCAGTTCAAGAAATGTAGTGTTACATGTGACATGTATCAGCTTAGACAGACGAATTATCTTTTATTTCAGTCCAATGTGTAACAGCTAGTAAGCCCCTTTATCTGGACGTTTAATTTTTAAAAAGCAATTTGACTTTGATACAGAAATACGACGAGAAGTTTAGCATAAATCACTCTGCTCCCTTAATTAAAAACAAATACTTTCAATAACTGTTTTGTTTGTTTTAAGTATAGTCTACAGTAAAAGTCTACACACACAAAATATAATTTTAATGAAAAATATATTATTATGATGAGGCTTTCCTATCACCCCACCAAAGCGTGTGCCCCTTGCTGCGAGGCCCCCAGCCCACCATTTATTTGTTAAGAAGCGCCTTCGAAGAACAATATCAACCACACCCCTCCCCCAGACCAAGCGTAGCCAGAAGTGAAATGAAATGATATGCAATGAAAGCATTACTTATATCTACTAATTATCATAAGTAGGCCCACAGGCTACTGTAAACATGTATTTTTAGCTTCCATTTTTAAAAGTATCATGTGGAGAATATAACAAAAAAATATTTTTTTAAAGATTGCATATGATCGGTATCTAAATATAAATCTGTTTCAAGTCTGCGCATATACACACAGAATAAAAGTCGAAACGTGAGACTGTACATATGTAAATATATTTTCTGTAGAATATTTAATAAAATTTAGACCTAGACTTCTGCGAGACTGTTTTTGAAAGTTCTACGGTATTTAGTCATTCATGACCTACTTACATAAGTTGCCGGCATCGCCACAGCCATATTTGATAACATAGGCTTCGAGCCTACCCAAACAAAGAAACTCTGCTCGAGTCTAATAATTTTAAAATGTATAGACTTGTCAAGTATATTTTCAGAAAAGTCTGTTATGCATATTGAAGGTGTCATGTCCATTTCGTAACAGAGAAAAAAGGCCCACTTCTTGAATAGAGATATTTGATCGTGTAGTGCGCGAGGATGCCGGTCAGAGCATCCATTGGTTCTTAAAAATAACCATGACATGATTGAGGCTTCATAAATCAATACGCTAAATAAGATAAGATTAAGACGCATTTAAATTATTTAACATAACGTATTAAAACAAATTTAAAGTAATGGAATATTTGTAATACTCGAAATCATTCATCAACGCTTACAAATTCGTTATTCTTTAGCTTTATGCACTACTTTTTATCATGATGTGGCGGATGAATATTAAATCTCCCCATTGATGGTATAAAAAAAACTTACTCCGGCGTCTCGTTAATTTCGCTCGAGCTCCCTTGTAGTGTTAACATTTTATAAAATATTAAAACAAAATGCGTGAAATTGTCCATCTCCAAGCCGGTCAGTGTGGTAATCAAATCGGTGCCAAGGTATGATTTCTGTTGTGGTGTATTAGCAATATATTTTGTGTTAATTTACTTATTTATTGAACATTCTAAATAGTCGAAACCTTGTCGAGGGTTTTGAGATTGCGTGTGCATCTCCTCATCTCGCGCCATTTATCTCTTCTCTGCTATCATCACGGCTTTCATGTATGATATGTAATGAATCTTAAGTCTGTCTTTGCCATGCTAATGCTAAGCCTAGGTTATCTAGATTAGATTTTAAGCTAGTCTAGATTTTGTTAATGTTGCACATCTGTATTATAATTGTAAAATATTTGAATAACTAGAACTAATATAAATTAGTTCAATAAAGTCTAAAAGTACTTTGGCCTAATTATTTTAAAAGTTCTGGCGCATTGGCCCCCTCCCTTTTTTTTTTCATATCCCCGATCCCTTTTTGCAGACACTCCTTTTTTACCTCCTAAATGTCCAGACCAAAAATTTGAATTGGGCGGCTATATGGGCTTTCATTGTTCATTGATCAGACATTCCCTCCAACCCTTCTTTGTATTCCATGTTATATTTTTTCTCTCTATTTTGGTAAGCCCGGTAACGGATTTAGATTCTATATCAGTGATCATCTATGACTTAGAATAGAAAAGTACAAGTCTAAGTGACTCTTAAGAGTAAGACAGTGATGATTCCTAGGTCGAAAACTAGATTAAAATTAAATAGGTGGCAAAATGCCAACATTACTTGTGACTAACTTGTGTGTAATGTGATAAATCCAGTTTATCTAGATTCATGATAGGTCCATTAGCACAGTAGTCTAAATATATTACTTGCCATTTGAACTAGAGAGTGATCAGGTAGGCTAGATCTAGTTTTGGACCAGTTCATTATTGGATTAGATGTTTCATTAATATTGTCTTATGGGATGGTTACATTAACATTTTATGGGAACATCTTGAACCATAGCATATTTCAGGACATATTTGTATGGCATTCTTATGAAGTTTTTTTTTTTTTTTTTTCCTTTAGTTCTGGGAAGTCATCTCAGATGAACATGGCATTGATCCAACTGGCACATACCATGGTGACTCTGACCTTCAATTAGAACGTATCAATGTATACTACAATGAAGCATCAGGTGAGGCTTTTACTTGTTCAAAAAGGTCTTTATGTAGCTTTAACTTTAAATTCCATCAGTAAGATCTAGTAATTTGCATATATTTTTTATGAGTTGATTTGATTTTTTTTTTTTAACATCTATCGCTTGTGTTGCAGGTGGCAAATATGTCCCACGTGCCGTATTGGTTGATTTGGAACCCGGTACAATGGACAGTGTCAGATCTGGGCCTTTTGGTCAGATTTTCAGACCAGATAACTTTGTATTTGGACAGTCAGGTGCTGGCAACAACTGGGCTAAAGGTCACTACACAGAGGGAGCTGAGCTCGTAGATTCAGTTATGGATGTAGTTAGGAAAGAGGCTGAAAACTGCGACTGCTTACAGGTAAAAAAAAAATAAATTTTTTATTGGTTAGAATATGGGAGTATTGAATTATTTAGCCTCAATTATTTGACGAGTAAATAAATAGGGTTATTAATATTTACTTTTCAATTAATTTTTTAAGTGTAATTTTTAAAACGATGCAATATTTTTTCAGGGCTTCCAACTCACACATTCACTTGGTGGCGGCACTGGATCTGGTATGGGCACATTGTTGATCAGTAAAATGAGAGAGGAATACCCAGACAGAATCATGAACACATTTTCAGTCGTCCCATCACCAAAGGTGATTATTTGTGCATATATTTATGTAGTTATCTTTTGCAATACTTTTTCATTCCAGGTATTGCTGTACAGCTAAATGTTTTTGAGAGTAATGCTTGAATTGGGAAGTGAAGTGTCCACTTTATCTTTAGTGACCCCACTTTTTTTTCTTAGAGGGTCTCAAGTATAAATCCATAACTCTTTCTCTCCTAATCGACGATACTATAGTTGATTTGGCATCATAAAATCAAGTTTTGGCTTATAAACACTAATCTGTGTTTTATAAAAAAGAGCATGCTTCCTCTGTTAATTCTGTACCAAAGAAAAAATATTTTGTAACAAGATATTGAAGTTTAAACAAAGTGATCTACAATTGAGTAAAATGAACAATTCTGTCGGTCAGGAAAAATAATTAAGGGAGAAAGAGTTAAGAACTGGGTTTTTTAACTTAACATTTTTAGGACATCCATGAATCCTTGATGTGTTTAGAAGTCACTGGTCACCAGAGTGTGGACATGACCTTTTTTTTTTTACTATTATTATCTTGGGGCTTAGCTTAAGTTAAAAGTATGATTCAAAGTGTTAACATCAAGTAGAATATAAAATCTTATTAGGCTTCTCTGGTTTATTTAGCTCTGATAGTTTTGTGTTTTAATTATATCTTACAAGTTTATTTATGCCTTTATTTGTGAACATTAAAGATTTACTGTAAGCCCTTTCTTTATTTAGGTATCAGACACTGTAGTAGAACCATACAACGCAACACTCTCAGTCCATCAGTTAGTAGAAAACACAGATGAAACATATTGCATTGACAATGAAGCCTTGTATGACATTTGCTTTAGGACCCTTAAACTGACCACACCAACCTATGGTGACTTGAACCATCTAGTCAGCGCCACCATGTCTGGTGTGACCACATGCCTCAGGTTCCCTGGCCAGTTGAACGCTGACTTGAGAAAACTGGCAGTCAACATGGTGCCCTTCCCCCGTCTCCACTTCTTCATGCCAGGGTTTGCTCCCCTTACATCCAGGGGCTCACAGCAGTACCGCGCCCTTACTGTCCCAGAGTTGACACAGCAGATGTTTGATGCCAAGAACATGATGGCAGCCTGCGACCCACGTCACGGCCGCTACCTCACAGTTGCAGCCATCTTCAGAGGCCGCATGTCCATGAAGGAAGTTGACGAACAGATGCTCAATGTCCAGAACAAGAACTCCTCCTACTTTGTCGAATGGATCCCCAACAATGTTAAGACAGCTGTCTGCGACATTCCACCACGTGGTCTCAAGATGTCTGCCACTTTCATCGGCAACAGCACAGCCATCCAGGAGCTCTTCAAACGCATCTCCGAGCAGTTCACGGCTATGTTCCGTCGTAAGGCTTTCCTCCATTGGTACACTGGGGAGGGCATGGACGAGATGGAGTTCACTGAAGCAGAGTCCAACATGAATGACCTCGTTTCTGAGTACCAACAATACCAGGATGCTACCGCTGAGGATGAAGGCGAGTTTGATGAAGAGGAGGCTGAAGGTGAAGGTCAGGAATTTGCTTAAATGGGTCAGTTGCAATCTACCGAACATCATTTTAGGACACTTGTCTTGGACCATTGGAACTTTGTGTCCAGCCAATTAGCGACTTAAGTTAAATACAACTAACAATTTTTTTTTTCACTTTTGTCACTGACCAATCATTAAAGAATGGTCATCAATAAAAAAAAAAATTGGCTTTTGTTTTCTGTTGTTACTGTTATTCAATTATTCTCTTCAATCTTTTTTGCTTGTTGACAGACTGGAGATGCTGGTTATGTGCTGGTATTACCTGTTTTTCTGGTAGTGGTATACTAAAAGTTTTCTCTAATTTTATATGTTGGATCCACACACAGTTTTATAGACCCTAAACTAATATTTTGAAATTACACAACAGCATTAAGGAATGATTCTTCAAAGGTACACCTAAGCTGATGTAGGCTACACTTCATTCTTAATGTAGAATCTTCAAGCTCATCCCACTATCTGTCCTACTTAATTCATGGTTACATCAGAAGTGATGACCAAATATAAAATGAATGGCTTCCTAAACTTTTGGTTCTGGTTCGATTCCTGATGAAACTGATTACTTGCGGAATATTTATGGCAAGCTGTAAAGGGGAAACCTGGGCAATAGTTGTAAAGACGGTTGGCCACAGAAACAGGACCTTTATTTATATCATCTGTCCTGTAATTCTTACATGATTTTAAGATGGACTTGAGAATTACTTGGTTGAAAATTAGTCTACGCTATAGTTACAAGTCCTCGGTAGTGTACTATTATGTTGACGTGACCTATGACAGCTACTCTTTGTCTACCAGGGCTTTGTACGCAACTTAGCAGACGTTGGTTATTGAAACAACCTGTCTCTCAGGTCGTTCAATTGGCCGGACTGACTTCACCTATGAGTCATCTCGCTAGTTAAGGTCTTTTGTGGGACTGAAGAGCTGTTTGAATTAGAATGGATTACCAGTGGATTGTAATCTCGTCTTTACACAACGGGGTCGGATTCAGGACTGTGGCTGCAGTGTCTCACCCTCAAAGGGGGGGGGGGAGGCGGCCTCCACAACTTAATATATTTACATGTCGGTATCTATAGATAAAAGCAGTCTACAGATAAAGGATAATTACCCCCGGTATATTAAATGGACCATTACACTACCGGTATCATTAATATAGCGTTTTCGGAAGAGGTTCCCCCTTGCTTTAGTTAAATTACACGGTATTATGACCTTATTGGCGGCGCAAAAGGGTTAACTATAGGCTCGGCTGACACACACGTGAATCACTCAGGTCAGCGGGGCCATGGACAAGGGACAGTACTACGATTACACGCAAATATGACCAATGTTATGGTCATGTGATCGAAAGCCTGCGTGTTCGAGTGAGACAGTGTGTAGGAAAGCGGCAGGTCGAGACCGGGACTGTTAGTCTGGCTATGGAGTCGGTCCTGGTTGAGTCCTCAGGTGTTGATGTACGAGTCTAGAAAAAGAGACAGTAGAGTTTTGTACGGTGATGTACAGAGTAACATTTTAGTTGTTGTGTTTGATGCCAATTGTCTAGTATTGGCTGTTATCTACTTATTCACTCATTATTAAAGTACCCAATATTGTGGAGCTCTTGTTGTCAAGTTGTTGATGTATTGTGTTGTGTTTACAGAAGGCCTGAGTAGGAGAGAGAATCGTAACAGTATTATCACAGTAGCACGATTGTTTATAAAGTCAAATGGGAAATTATTTATTATCAGTCTAGTTAATAATAATAATCTATATTATCCATAGGGAAATTTGTCTTACAATTTGTGCATTACACACAAAAAACAACTATAGAAAACCACACTAGACTCGCTTAACTTGCACCTCAACCAATGGCTACATTTGGCATAAGATTGCTTCCTTGCTGTAGCTTATACAGGCTTCACTATTTAAAATTGTTCACTGACGCCTTTTAAACATACATTCCGTTGACTTTGTCGAGCCCTCGTTAGCGTGTCAATTAGTATACAAGGCTCTCGACTAAGCCTCACATTACACGGCGTTACTCAATCAGGAAATGGTATGCGCCGTTTACGAAGTTTTAATTTGAATGAGTACTACATTTATATAGATCTTGTTGAGTCTTTAAACGCTGTACTATTAGAATACATGGCACTGGTGGAATGCATGTATTTGTATTAAAAATAAGTCTTTTACGAATCCACACAGAGGTAGTTAGATGTGTATTTTGTTGATTATTTTTCTATTAAATCTATAAAAGTAAAGTCCCCCTTTCAGACCTTGCGATCCATAGGGAAGATGATGTAAAGGTCATCTGTTTCCGTGGCCACCACGCCACGGTTAATGAGGGTGTCATTTGGCCAGCATAAGGACCAACCACCTTTACTTTTTCCCAATTAACCTCAAGTAACGTACCGGTACTCTTTAGAGCTGGATGGACTCCGATATAATGAAATATATAAATACCATAAATCAGGTGTCGTAGCCAGTCCAATGTTCTGGGATGACCAACTAAAGATGGCCTACAAGATAAACACATCCTCTCTCTGACTCATAACTTTTATCAGCCGTTCACCTAAATGTATAACCTAATGATCTTACCCGTGGTTACACCAGCCTATAGCCTATACGAACACACCCTCCTCCTCCGCTCAGCTCTCCCGTGGTTCAAGTGATGCCTCGTTTGTCTGATTGAATTATTGAGTGCAGTGATGTCAATCGTTACAAACCCGAGTCTAACTGCGGAAGCTAGAACTTTTAAAAAAACGCAACGAAGTTCTGTTAACGGTGAGACCAGCGAAGCAAGTAAGTGTAATCAACTCTTGGTGTAATCAACTCTTTGTCAATCACTTCCCCCCCCCCTCTCTCTCTCTCTTTCCCCAGGGTTACTTGAACTGAAATCCTATTGTCTTTTAGAAGCTAACAAGGACTGGGTCTTGGACAGATACTGGAAGGCAGAGCAAAGGTGCCCTTTGTTTTGTTTTGCGTGTTTGGATGTTCCTTCAGAATTGACGATTATTACAACCTAGACTCAGGGGCGCCCTAAATATCCCGAAATTAAAAATCCCAGTCTTCGCTAGGGTTTGAACCCAGAACTCACAGGTTCGGAAGCCATGAGCTTTACCACTCAGCCACTGCGCCTCCTAAGAGAACATACCCTATCAAAAAATCTGGTTTTGGAGTCCCCGTAAGGGGGGGGGGTACACCTAACCCCAAACCTCCCTCGGGTCAGCGCGTCAGGGTTTGAACATCGAAACGACGGTCCAGAGCGCATACCACACGACCAGGAAGCCATCCTTCGGCAGTTAGATGTGCTGTCTATTCCATCGGGGAGATGAGCTAGCATTGCCTAGCAAGCAACATATTTTGGTGAGGAAAAAATCTGAAATGGATTCATTTCAATCCTTTGGCATGTAAGGCGCTCTTTTTCCTTGACAAATACGCTGACTAGAAGAAGTGTGGGAAGAAAGGGTATCCAAGACGAAGCCAATAGGAAGCGAGATCTAGAATTCTAGATCTGTGTCCGTTCATACTCTCATAAGAGCAACATGAGCTTGGCTCAGCACAGTGGCGTAGCTAGGAATTTGCCATAATTTGGGTCCCCCGGGGTGGGGGGCTTGACGTATTTGGGAGGCCCCTGCATTTTGCATAATATTCAATATTTAATGTAATAAAAATAAACACTCATTTGGGGACCCCTCAAGTGGGGGGACAGATAGGATTTTCTAATTACCCACTCCATCCTTCCATCCTAGCTACGCCTCTGGCTCAGCATAGTATAACGAAATTAAAGGACTACGGTTATAAAAACTGGCTTTCGTTGTGGTAAATGTCTTCACGTCTTATACAGATGGGGATGACCTGGGAGGAAAAAAAAGGGGTGGGTGTGTAGGAAAGTCGTCACTCGATACTAACAAGCCTCACTTTTTGTTCCTGGTGAAGTGTCGTTACTCATTTCCTTCTCGGCATGTTTGCACACGTGTAGCATTGGAGATTTTCAAACACGGTTAACGAGGGTGTCATGTGGCCAGCACAACGAACAACCGCCTTTATTTTTTTTCCCCTTAATGTCAGATACCCATTGGAGCTTGGTGGACTCAGTGGCGCCCTAAATTTCCCGAAATAAAAAATCCCCAGTCTTTGACAGGATTTGAACTCGGGACCCTCAGGTTCGGAAGCCAAGCGCTTTAACCACTCAGCCACTGCGCCTCCTAAGAGAGCGAACCCTATCGAAAAATCTGGTTTTGGAGGCCCGTAGAGGGGGAGGGGGGATACACCTGAACCCGAATCGCGTTTGTTCCATCCCATTTGATCCGGTCAGCATAGAAGAGAGGCCAGTGTTGATGTGCAGGCACCACAGCACTTGCAATTTACCGCCCAGCATTTCTCTCAGCAATAGAGAGGTCAATTCATGGGCGTAGCCAGGATTTTTTTCCGGGTAGGGGGAATTGTTTTCTTTCTTTTTGTTTCACATAAACGTTTATAGTTTTTAAAATTATTTCATGCATTCCGAGCCCAGTCACAGGTAGGAAAACAGATCATGTGTGAAGTGTTGATACAATATTTCTGTTCAAGTCAGAATTTCACGGAGGAACCTAAACGCTGATCTCAAAAACGGCTCTAACGATTTTTCTAGAAATTTAACAGTTGATATATCTCGCCGAGAAAAAAATTACTAGCTCGTTGGCCACACGGAGAAAACTTTGCATTAACACTAGTTTGAAAGTTATCATTTTTCTAGTAAAAAATGAAATACATTTAAACTTGGCTAGGGATCTAGATCTAGGTCTATATCCAACATCGGTTTTGAAAGAATTTTCGCGTTTTTGAAATGATTATCGCTTTCGGCAATTTCCGAATGTAAGGCATTATTGATTCAAGAGTTTAATTAGTTAATGTTCAGCAAAATTTTGCGCATCGTCTTCTTAAAAACAACAACTATTGTTTTTCTCCCCACAAAAATATTTTTTAACACAGCGAAATGTGCAAAAATTATATTCTTTTAAAGGTAACATAAAAGGAACGCAAAGGATGTATCTAGAACATTTAGCGCCAAAACAACCACGACAACAAAACGACCAACGCTCCTAAAAAAAAACGGCGTCGTCATACGACCTGCTTCGCCCCTGAATGAAGTTTGGACTAGGACTTCATAGTTTTCATTTGTAAAGGAACATCTGAACCATTCAAAACATCCAGCAACTCCACAATTTAAAGCACTTTTAAAGTACACAATTCAAATTGTGTCTTGGGATACGAGCCCTCAGTATTGGGGATCTAACAAATTACGCCTGGATCCCTCACAGACAGAACCAAAGCTCGAGCAGGCAGATGGAAGGGAGATGCCATGGATCTGGAGTTCCAAGACTCTTCGGCTCAACTTTTTTGGACTAGTGACAAAGGTCAAGAGTCTATCATCATCGTCTTTCCTTTGAGTTCCTCGTGGAACATAGGGCTTCAGTAAAAACACGCCACTCTCCACGGTCTCATGCTAGTTTTTTAAATGGCCTCCCAGCTCTTTCCTGTCTTCTCGGCTCCATCTAGTTCCCTGCGTCGCCATGTTCTTTTTGGTCTTCCTCTTGTGCCCTGGGGGTTTCACACTAAGGCCTGCCTAGCTCTGTTGTTGGTATCTTTTCTAAGGGTGTGACCAATCCATCTCCACTTCCGCTCTAAGACCTGCACCTCTAACGACCGGTTAAATTTCAGACCAAACAGCACTCAAAGCTGATCTCATGACCACAATAGTTCTAAAAGTGATAACTGGACCAGGGGAGGACTGGGCGTATAATCCGGCTTAAAATTGTATACCATGGGTTGGGCATCCAATTATAGGCCAACTTGTCCTCAAAAGCATGTTAGATTTGATAATGTATCGATAACTGTACACATGCATACAGTGGATCATTATAAGAAATATATGTTGCCTTATGTTGCTTTTTAATCTCTAAGTGTGAAGACCTTAAAAGGATGAAGCCTACAAGCAGCAATATCTACGTATATAGGCTAGTGCATTACGTTGCAAAAATGTGTCAAGATTAAATAAATAATACACTGTCGAGTCTGTAAAAGAACGAATCTAAAAGAGTCACGTTTATAAAAGAAAGTTATAAACAATTTTCTGTAGGATCCTAGGTATCACATTCAAATACCACATCACAAAACAAGAGATTGGATCCAAGATAACCTGCTAACTATAGTAAAAAAAAAAACAAACGCAAGCTTAAAATCTATGGCCATATTACAAGATATTCAGGGCTCGCAAAGACCTTCCTTCAGGGAACAGTACCAGGAAAAAGAAGAGGCACACAGAGAAAGCGATGGGAGGACAACATAAAAGAATGAACGGGCCTGCCATTGAAAGAGGTTCTATCTAAGGCAAAAGACAGAGAGGAATGGAGAAAGACGGTCGACGAGTCTTATATGGCGCCCCAACGGTCCAATAGACTAAGGGATAGGTAAAGGTGAAAAGGTATAAACAATTTTATATGTGTCATTGTTACTCTTTCGGTGGCACTACCGACCCACCGGGCATTTACCCGAATGCCCATATATCCAGTCCGCCCATGTACTGGACATGTATCCCAATGACCACCCAATGTTTTATAAACACTGTGAACAAAGTAAACTAGGTCATATTGGGGTCAACCCTCCTGATAGCTTTATTCTAAGGTCATTTGAAACATCACGTGGTTTGTGCTTTTGCTAATTGCTGCACATTTTTAGGATTCCATCTTGTAACGCTTTCTTCTCGCTGGCCTGTTCAAATCGTGGTTCATTACGTTTGCTGTTTTATCCACTTGGACGTCGTCTGATTAAATATTTACTTGACACAGACTAGAAAGCGGTGAAATTCGAACTCTCTAGTTTGCATAGTGATGTCATAGTTAGCAGATGACGCAGACGCGAGCTTGTATCTACTCCTCGAGTCAAATGGAAGTTAAAAAAGGGGGCGGACCATTTTGTTGGATAGTTAATCTCACAAGATTTTTTTTTTAAACTCTCGACGCCGCCTCGTATCATTCGACCACTAGACGAACGCGCAGAGGTCAAGGGTCAACTCGGCCAGACGAGAGTGAGTCACATTGCAAGGATTCGATAATATAAACAAACGGGGGAAAAAAATAACAATATTAAACAAACAAAAGGGATATCTACTACACAGAAGGCTACACACCACCAGACAACACATCCCACTTCAGAGGTTCCGTGTATTGTGAGCTGTGTAGAGCTATTTTTTATTTTATTTCGTTTCTTGCCCATGTTATATTAAAAACCCTTCTTCACGTGTTTAGTTTTTTGGCTGACCTATCAAGGCTTACAGGCGTTGCAAAGGTCAGAGGGTAACATAATTTAAATACTTCTACTTCCAAATAGAATTTCTGGAAGGCTATAAGGATTAAAACACACACAAAAATGAGAGAGATTGTACATGTCCAGGTTGGTCAGTGTGGGAACCAAATCGGGTCTAAGGTGAGTTTACATTAACATATATTTGTTTTCAAATCTGATGTGTCGTTGTCATCACCGACGGATACATATTGATTATAATCCTTATTGGGACACGGGTTCTGTAATGTGCTAAGATTCAGCTATTGTATCGGAAGTAAGCAACATATACACGTGCTATACAAAGATGTGTGAAACTTACTGGGAGGTGGGGGGACTGTTACATATTTGCTGGACTACTCACGATTAATCCCCGAAACTCCAGTCATAGATTTCAGTGAGCCTGCGTATTAACCATGTGAATTGTTTCGTACGACGACATGAATTGAACTATTTAATTGCCTCACTGCAAGTAAGCTAGGCGGCTTTCGACTATCGCACTTCATATTACTCCAATTCGGCTTGATCTTTTTATGATAGTTTTAAATGTTTTGGAGGCGCGGTGGCTGAGCGGTAAAGCGCTCGACTACTGAACCGGGGTTCGAATCCTGGTGAAGACTGGGATTTTTAATTTCAGGATCTTCGGGCGCCTCTGAGCCCACCCAGCTCTGATGGGAACCTGACGTAAGTTGGTGAAAAGTAAAGGTTGGTCGTTTTGCTGGCTACATGACACCCTAGTTAATCGTAGGCCACAGAAACAGATGGCCTTTACATCATCTGCCCTATAGACCACAAGGTCTGAAAGGGGAACTTTACTTTACTTTTTTTTACATGTTTTAAATGTTCCTTCAGTGTTCAACCCCCCCCCCCTTTTTTTATTATTATTATTGTTATGAACGGTAGTTGACCGCAGTCGGCGTATTATACTTTAACTTGTAAAGCTTGAAATAACTTGAATAAATTCTTTATTGAACACTTCTAAATAGAACTTTTATTATTGAGATAAAATGAAACCAATGTAGTAGACTAGTAATAATACAAAATGGTATTTTAAACAAAGTCTTAATTCACTACAATAACACTTCTTTTCAGTCTGGAGTCGTCTGTCCTACCTAAGTCAGATGACGACAATTCCGCTTATCTTGCAGCACTCACAACCAATAGCTAACCTCTTACCACCGTCACCATAGAAACACACTCGCACATTCCATAAAGTTTATCCTCTGGTATAGGCCTATTTACACAAATATTTTCAGACCTTGAACATTTCTGAAGAAAAAAAATTTGAAATGTTGCTATCAATTTTTTTGCAAGTCGTAGTATGTCTTGAATCTATTTCATCCAGGGGCGTAGCTAGGAATTGTTCATCGTTTGGGGGCCCGGGGGGCTTGACCTCTTTTGGGGCCACTGCATTTTGCGTAATACTTATTTTTTTATGCAATAAAACGCTCGTTTGGAGCCCCTTCAAGCGGGGCGTAAATTCTCCCCCATCCTCCCCCCCCCCCCACCATAGCTACGCCACTGATTTCATCCCTGGACTTCCAGAGGTTCTCCCTTTCTCAGTGTAAGAGCGTTTTTTTTTTCCCTTCATGTTCCTTCAAAAAAATGTCTGTCTGGTAAAACATTGAACATGTTTTTTCTACCTTTTTCCATTCTCTGATCAAGTGGATGATGGTGAACTTACATGCATTTGTCCTAGCATATGAGATAACAAAAAGTGACCCTATTTTTGTGTTTCAGTATTTTAGTAGGTTTATAGTTTTTTTTTTTTTTGCATTGTCTTGTATTTTGAATACAGTTTCGTAATTTTCTTCCCTTTAACGAACTTTGAAGAGTTCACACGAAAATGTCTTCCTTTGTGTAAGATATTCTTCGATGGTAAAATGGTAATTGTGTAGAATAGATGGACTCACTGTGTAGAGAGCATATTCCTTATTTCTTAGCGTATTTTATACTGGTCAGTGTGACCTTACTAGGCGAGGATCAAAATAGCTGTCATTGTCCGTACGGATCTTTTTACATTAATACATTTAAATTATGCTCTTCTAGTTAAAAGATAAAAAAAAAACTCCCCTTCCAGACCTTGCGATCTATGGGACAGATGATGTTAAGGTCATCTGTTTCTGTTGCCAACGGTTAACTAGCAGGGTGCCATGTGGCAAACACAACGACCAACCGCCTTTACTTTCCCCAACTAAAGCCAGGTAGCCATGAGAGTTGGGTGGACTCAGGGGAGCCCTAAAAATCCCAAAATTCAAAATACCAGTCTACACCAAGATTCGAACCCGAGCCGAACGCCCACTCAGCCACCGCGCCCCCTGTAGTTATAAGTAAGTAGGTCTAGTTTCGATCATTGGAGGGGGCATATTAATATGAATCGATGTATACTACACTTCATGTTTAGTAGGCTACTTTATTTTTAGTAGTCCAATAGTTTTTAAATTCCGGAAAAAGAAAAAAAAAAAGGCTGATGAAAACTAATTTTATAATAGTTTTTATGTTTATCATATGGTCCATATTTTAACTTCAGAGACATTTTTCTCAATGACACAGTGACAATTCTTTCTGAAAGTGACCAAAAATAATTAATTCATTAATTTATAATAAAAAGGCGATTTTAAAAAATCATGGAAGACAACTGCCACCCGGTCCATCAGAACTACGTCAGGTCGTCGCGAAATGGGCGACTGCTGTCAATCAAAACAAGAACGGAGCGGTACAAAAAACTCGTTCGTACCTCACTCGGAGGACTTTATGTTGTCTGTTGTATTTATGTGTATTTTTCTGTTGTGTTGTTTTTATATGAGAAAAGAGTCCTTGTAATCACAACAAATTTCCGTAAGGATCAATAAAGCAGTCTTAGATCTTAGATCTTACTTCAAACCATTCAAAATCATTCGACTAATTTGACTTGCATACAAGCATAAGTGTCTTTTTGAAATATATCCTCCGAATCCCAGCCAGTTCCACATTTACCACTCAGTGGCCTCCTACAGTCTCGAAGTGACTGTGGATCATCTCATAGGAATGAAAGCCTGGGCACTAGCCGTGGTCGGAACGATGTCGCCCTTACAGTAGTTCAACCCTCTCCACGTAGCTAATGTATCCAAAGGAACGGCACAGTTTGGGGTCAGCGGCATCTGACAGAGGCAGGGCGACTCTGCAAAGAACCTTCCTTGTCCATGCTGTGCGATGAGACTTGCAAGAATCTGACGTGTCTAGCGCCGTGTGCTGCAAACTGCTTAAAGGGTCGCCGGCTCCTGATTTTTCCTCAGGGGTTTACTCCCGAAGCCGTTCCCATGATTGGGTATAGTGCCAAGCAGTAGAGGTTCGAATCCAGAATTTGCCTACAGGCAACATGAGCAATCTCAAATAGTGTTAAGTACGGAACTGATCACACTCGACTTTCTTATGTTTATTCTCTCTCTCTCTCTCTCTCTCTCTCTTCATATGTAAAAGGGAGGAAAAAGTTGGTTAAACGTTGACAATTTTGGAAAGTGTTCATTTGACCCCCCAATCCTAATAATTGCAGTTGCCTCTAGGAGAGGGCGATATAGTTTCTGGAGAAAGAAAAAAAAAAGCGTGTCTGTGTGTGAGGGAGGGGGGGGGGTTCTAAAAATCTCCCACACACTAAAAGAAAATTCGGCCAATAGATTTTATTTTTGCAGTCTACGTCTGTGTGCACGCCTACACCATGGAACGTTGGGAAGTTGCCTTCCCCAGAGGCTAGGGCCAGGACTTAAAAATAGGGATATTCAAAACGTATGGAACCAAAACAAAAACACAAAGAAACAAAACAAACTGGTAGACTCTAAATAAAAGGTTATTGGCCACGTGGGGCACAAATGTCAATGTAGACATGTCATTTCTCATAAACGCGACCCCCCCCCCCCCCCCCCGCCACCAATGTTTTTTGTTTAATTTAACAGTGCTAGGCGATTGCTGGCTAGTAGCTTCCGATTTGTCCAGTGTGTGTGTAGGCTAGCCTAATGACATTTCACGCATCCACAGGCTGACTGATACTGCACACTGAAGGATTTGCGTGCGTGTGTTTTTGCGTTTACTTAGAATGCACTGACCTAAATATCCGGCACAGCGTTTCTGCATCCATTTTCTTGACAACATTTAGTACTATAAACACACACCACTTGAGTACAACCAACAGTAGTGGACATGGGCGTAGTACGACAAGTAGAGCCTGTGGAGACTCAATCAGTAATGCAGAAGTAATTAATGAAACCACAGTAGAACCGTTTACAGAATCCAATAAAATACTCGGAAAAGTTATAATGTTTTTTTTTTCAATATTTTCCCATATGTTTCGACAATCTTATCTTTTAAATTACAGACGTTACTTCAAACAAGATGATTACGTCCTACGCATTTCATGTGTCAGTCTAGTCATGCATGTTAATCAATGACTTAAACTCTGCCAGGTGTTTTGGTTTTCCTGGCTGATTCAGGCAACCCATTCTCTAATGGCACTATAGAAGAAGGAGCACTTTCACGAGATTGTTCTAGCGTAAATTTGTAACAATTTGTTACTAGCGACAAACTCATACAAGAGCCAATTCTTTCGATCAAAAGGGTAAAATACAAATAAAAGCACTTTTCTTAATCTATAATAAGACGTGTCTTCGAGTCCGAAGATTAGTGAGGAATGCAGTATATCCTGTGGCTGCGCAGCCCCAGCTGTGACCTACATATTTTGACACAATCAGGGCAAGCATAACCATTGTCCGCAGGTGGTCTATTTAGATTTTCTTTTCGCCGACTGCGTCTTGTCTTCGGCAGCGGATTTTCTTTTGGTCTCAAATGTGTCTCGAACGTGGCAATGATCGCCCGAACCAGTCATTCGTATGCTTTTGGTATTTGGTTCATAATGGTCCAATTTCAGGACTAAATTTGGTATCAAATTAATAAGTTCCACGTGTAAGGAATCATCAGAATATTTCGCTCAGCAGTTTCGATTCCGATCAATTAGGGGCATCGTAATAACTAGCAAATTAAATTCCAGTCGAAATTTTTTTTTCTTCTTCAGATTGGTTATTATCACTTTGTGAACAGCGTGCTATTTTCTTGATTTTTTTTCTCGGGGTGAAATGCGCCATTTGTAATTGTGCAATGCGCAACTTTTGGCGCATGCGTCGTAGGTTGGGCCACCGCTGACATAGACAGTGACATAGACAGTCCGTTGTAACAGGGCGACATCCATTCACTCTGATCTCGCCGTGCTGACATCTAGACAGTCCGTTGTAACAGGGTCTGATCGCGCGGCCATTACCGGTCAAGCTACTAGCTTGCACCGTACCATGAATAATCCCCTCCCTGCCAGACCCACCCTCCTGTTGTTGGATACCGCTATATAGACACACTAAGCCTGGTCGCTGGCTTTTGTATCTGCGAGCGAAAGTAAAGGTAGTGACGGGGGGGGGGGGGGGGGGAAGGTGGTCGTCTGTATCCCAGCGGTAGCCTCTCTAAATAATGCTGGCGTAGCGGTTTCAGGGAAGTGTGCTTGATGGGGGGTGTTGGGTTCATACCAGGACTGGACATATACCCCCGCCCCCCTTGCGTTGTTGCCCAGTGGCGTGGTGGGAATGTGCGAGAAGCTAGTGTGCTGTGTTATGTCTGTGCACTAGTAAGAAAGAAAAAAAAAAAGTTCTTGTTACGATGTTACTAACAATGGTAACGGCCGTTTTCATAGCACTGTGCGAAGTTTAAAATAAGTTTATCTGGGTTTATTTCAAGAACTTTTTTTTAAGAGTCTGAGTTTAAGGTAGGAATATCAGAGCCCACAGTAGTGTCCACAAAATGTACATTTTTTGAAAATATTATTTTGCCAGACAAATGCTTTGTTGCTTGCACTCTTAACCTCTTAGTCAATGTCCTAAGTTCGAGTCTTGTTTGAAAAATGTTTGTGCGGAGTGAGCAGTTAAAGTAAAGTTCCCCTTTCAGACCTTGTGGTCTATAGGGCAGATGATATAAAGGTCATCTGTTTCTGTGGCATACGGTTAACGAGGGTGTCATGTGGCCAGCGAAACGACCAACCGCGTAGGCAGAGAGTTTTTGTTTTTTTTAAATCGTAACTTTGATATCTTTCAGGGGGGAAAGATGACAATTGTGCAACTCAATTGTGGCTTCTTTAGTGGGTTAAGATTTGGTGTTTTTTTTTTTTGTTTTTGTAAGTATATAACTTTGTATTTTATTTATTTAACGAATGGTCTCTGTTAAATGGTGCAGCGTTGTGTAGGGCGATATGACACAATTAAAAGGATGATGTCAAAAGCGAATCGTCATTGTTAATGTTGATTTTTATAGTTTGAATCGTACAGTTTTGGAAGAACACCAGCTGTTGGACTATGGGGCGAAGGGCTTCATTGAACCCGCCGGACCTATGACTATTAGATGTGCCCAAGGGTCCTGAAAGAGAAAAAAAGCACTGAAAAAAAAAATCCTGAAAAAAAAGTTCAAAGTCTGAAAGTTAAATCATGTCGTTAAACAGATGAATTTTTAAGGGTCACACGTCACTGATTTGACACTAATAATTATTTTTTTTAAAGCAGTACCGTTTGATTGTCGTCTGAGCTGAGCCGAAGGCTCATCGAGCTCAAAGTTTGAATAAAAAAACTGTTAGGTCGTCCAGCCTGAACAGTAAAAAAAAAAAAACAACCTGTGTGAACACACAGTTCTGTTTGAGAGCGACCCGAGTCAATGCCTATGTAAAGCATTGCTGTTTCCAATGCCTTTGGCCCCCAACTCATGGCCGAAGGCCGAGGACACCGGGAGCCTCCGTCATTTTCCTTCACTATACCAGTCTAACCGTGGTTAGCCATTTATGTAACGGTCCTTTGAGGAACGGCGCATGGATGTGTGACAGTTTTGTGGGGACTTTTTTACAACCCCGCCCGTGCAAGGGGTTGACTCTCGTCTACCCGTGGGCATCCCCACGGGGGTTATGTTTTGCCATTCGTTTCGCCTAGCTACCCCCTCAAGTAGCCGTTTCCACCCAGGTGCCACAATGAGGCAGAACAGCTCACCTGGGTAAAGCAGTACCTGCATTCAGTGGCGTAGCAACCACGATGCGAAGCGGCTCTTTGCGCCCGGGCCCACGACCACTAGAGGCCCAAACGGGGTTATGTAAGGGAAAGTGTTGACTATGAGAGTTTAAATGCATCACATTAAAGCGTTACTTTAATTAAATCATGTTCTTTGTTCTTAAATTCTTTTTCTGGTGTCCGAGCAAAATAACAATGTAATCAATTCAAGGAAGGTAACTCTAAAATTGTCAGTACAGCGTTTCATTTAAATCTAACGTGTTAGATTTTTTTTTATTTAATAATAATAATAACAATAATAATAGCAATTTGTAAGCCTACTTATTATGAGTGTTAAATGATGTTTAGTATTTGTTTTTGTTTTGTTCCACGTGTTCTTTTATTCTTTTTATTATAACACATATCGACTAGTTGAAATACTTTAACTATTTGTATGAGTAAGCAGTAGATGTAAGATCTTTGTGCATCTGTTCTTAGGTTATTTCTTAATTAAATTCTCGTTAGAATGGCTAAATCAAATCTTTACAGAAATGGACATTTCATATTCTATCATTGTGAATAACCAGTAATTTATTGAATATTTTGTGTTAAATTGATTCACTTTATTTCACGTACATTATTGATGCAAAAGTAAAAAAAAGCAACATTTAAAAACTATTTCTTTCAATTATTTGAAGTAACAAACATTTGTGCAACCAGGCGTGAGATCAAAATCTACTTTCTACTTAGTAGGTTGAACATTAATATCTTGACAAAGGTTCTTTAACTCTTTCTCTCCTAATTGACGATGCCAACGTTGATTTGACCCCATTAAACTAAATTGATTTTTGGATTTACAAACTTTTGTTGTATAAAAAGAGCATGCTTTCCCCTGCATACATTTCCAAACTATAACATTTTCTGAACAACAAACTAAAAAGTTATTGAAGTTTAATCAGAACAGGTTAGAGCAAAATGAATAATTCTATCAGAACGATGAAAATAATTACGGAGAGAAAGAGTTAAAAACCATCGTCTGCTAACTAAACGATGCTGTTAGTTTTGTAAATGAATATATTGTGCATTGTTTTTAGCGACAGTAAAAGTAGAGACTGCAGTGAGACAGACGAATGACGTTGCTGAATACGGGTACATGATAGAAGAGGAATATGGCTAGGGCTGGTAGAAAGATTGATATTGACTAGACTGCAAATTAAATAGATAGACATGACGATCCTCCCCATCTGTAATTAAACATGAGTTGAAATCTTCATATGTTTTATCAATTATGTTACAGTTAGCTGTTGTGTCCCTGGGATGTTTTCGGACTCGCATTAGAATAAGTGTAGGCGCGGTGGCTGAGCGGTAGAGCGATTGGCTTCCGAACCGGGGGTCTCGGGTTTGAATCCTGGTGAAGACTGGGATTTTAAATATTAGGGATCCTTGGGCGCCCCTGAGTCCACCCAGCTCCAATGTGTACCTGACATTAGTTGGGGAAAAGTAAAAGCGGTTTGTCTTTGTACTGGCCACATGACACCCTCGATAACCGTAGTCCAAAGAAACAGATGACCTTAACATCATCTGCCCTATAGACCACAAGGTCTGAAAGGGGAACCTTAGTTTATTAGAATAAATGAAGAAGCATTAGACAACACACACAATCCAAGACAGGACAGATCCAAAGCTTGTGAAAATTGTTCTCCTTTACCCCCGTGAGGGACAGGTGTACCTTGTGTACTGTCTGGCGTAGAAGTTTGTTCTCATTGACATGCACACACTCATTAGATACAGTAGAGCCCAGTTTGGGTTCAGTCACACTATAAGAGGGGGCCCAATTTCTCATTCCTGAACCCGGGCCCACGGGTACCCTGCTACACCACTGCCTGCATTAGAATATCTTTCATAACAGGCCTGCTCATTCTTTGATGTTCTCTTCCCATCGCTTTCTCTGTCTACCCCTTCTTTTTCCTGGTACTGTTCCTTGCAAAAAGGTCTTTGTGAGCCCCGATGACTTCGTGATATGACAGCAGGACATCGTAGGGCCCAGTAGCCACTGTGATCCTCTTTCAAATTTCTCATTTTTCGATCTCTTCTCTGTCTGTGATAATTAGAATTTGCTCCATCTCAATTCCATGTCTAGGATCCTTCTCTCTCTAATACTACAGTTAGCGCTAAAGATTATAGTTGTTTTTGTCTTATTTAGAGCAAATCCAAACATTAAATTCTATCACCAAGGTATTTTTAATGTAAACTAAAAGCGGTATATCTACTCTGCAAGATATCTAGATCCATTATGCAAGATTATAAATAGATCTAATTTTCTTTTCTAATATGACCATAAGATGCCGAACTGGTTATAGCCCTTGTTTAGAGTTCTCCTTTACAAAAGCATGACACGGTTGACAAACACACCATGTAGGTAGATCTACATAACTTGTACAAATATCTTGCACACGAGATGGGAATGAAGACGAGGCTGTGTAAGCCTTCTCGCCATTACCGATAACTCTGATATCTCATGAATCATCAGGATCAATCCCTGTTCTGATGATAAAACAGACAACAACTAGCGTTGTGAATACATTTATATACAGGCCAGTGACACGGATCCATTTCCCAGTAGTATCTGCTGTCGGGGCTATGTACATAGATCTAGATTGATCTTTGTAAAGAGGAATAAAGAGGGGGGGGTAGTTGAACATTGATGCGAGGATGTTTTAAAACCGTGGCGTGATTCATTCATACTATAGCCGTCTGCTACGAGAGATGTGTAACGTGTTGTTTGATTTTCCCCTTGACATGTTTTGTTTGTGATCCGTGAATGTTATCCATCTACTGGCTCACTAGTTGGCACTTTGTCTCTGTGCATATTATGGCGTACAGGATATGGATATATATAGATCAGACTAGATCTAGAGTTGATATCTAACAGTTTAATGAGTCTTAAATTACCAAAAGTGATAGCAGCTAAGAGCTACACACACACACACACACACTCTCACAAACGGCTGCGGGGTTATATTGCAACTAAAAGATTAAATATAATAAAATCACTATTATTATTATTATTATTATCTTTGTTACTAAATTAATTTCATATTAAATAATGACCAAAACAACAACACGAATTTCTTCAAAAGCGAAGATTAAGGTAAAGTGCAATTTTTAATGTGACTACTCAGACCCATCTGTGACCTACATACATTATCTCACCAAAGCAGACAAAGTCATTGTCTGCTGGGAATCTATGTTTTTACTTTCGCTGTCTGCGCCTGTATGCGTTGCTAGCTTTCCTATGGGCTAATGATCCTAAACGTTATCCCCAAAAGAAGCCACAATTAAGTTGCACAAAAAAATGAAAGATGTCAAAAACCTCTCTGCCTCCATCCTCAATAAGTTCTGTGAAGAGGTGAGTTGCTTTCTTAAACATCCTCTGTCGCTACAATTCCTCTTTGGCGTCCTTCCACTTACCACATTTGGGGGCAAGGTGGCTGAGTGGTAAAGTGCTTGGCTTCCGAATATGGGTCCCGGGTTCGACTTCTGGTAAAGACTGGGAGTTATAATTTCGGGATCATTGCGGCGCTTCGAGTCATCATAGCTTTAATGGGTACCTGACATTAGTTGGGGAAAAGTAAAGGCGGTTGGTCGTTGTGCTGGCCACATGACGCCCTCTTAAACCGTTGTCCTCAGAAACAGGTGGCCTTTACATCATCTACCCTATAGATAGCAAGGTCTGAATGGGGAATTGTTTATTTACTTACATACCTCTTTTGAAAAACAATTTAGAATAAGGGTGGAGAGGAGATTGGAAAGAAAATCTGTGTGCCATCACAGATGAATGTTGTACTGCACCTACAATTTTCTTGAGATAATAGTCTTCTAGCATGTTTTCCATAAAACCAGATCCATGTTTGTATTCAATTTCGATCAATTTCGTTTTATCTTATGACCTAGTGGGCGGACGAAACCATGAGGCGAAAGTCAATGTTTAACTTTTCGCATGGAACATAATCACACACTTAGACCGTTATACTTAAGCAGTATTTATCTTATGACAGGTCCAAATTTGAAATAAAATACTTCAAATTGTTCCTTTTATTTTAAACATACTTATTCGCAGACGATAGTTCCATAATTTTACCACGTGAATTGTGTGAGCGCATAGCCTATCCAGCAGCAATTAGGCACGTGACTAAGTCTAGAAATTCATGCGCACAAAGCAACAAACATAGCTCCTACCTTTTTTCCCCTGCCAAGAGGAGATGCTCCTATATTTAGCTTGACGGGCTTTCCCCATCCTCACCAAAGTCTTAACGTGATACTTTCTATTTTGGGCCACTGACGTAATTTATAAAACTAGCCAAAAAAATCAGCCAGCTATTGAATACGCATGGCATGTGTATAGCATGTACTTTATGACGCATTCTGAGATGCATTCGTTTTAAATGTTATCAACTGATAATAGTGATATATTTTTAGAAGATATTGATCTTTGTATTCAGTGAATATTCACCCCTCCCCAGACTCCACCCAATCACCTGCAAAATTCAAATTTTTGTAAATACTTTCCGGCATGTGTTCTATAGAGATAGCATTCAAAGGCGTCTCGATACGAGACTTTACCGCACGCCAAGGCAGTTCAAAGGAGTCTTGATACGAGACTTTATCACACGGCCAGCCAGTTCAAAGGCGTCTTGATACGAGACTTTATCACACGGCAAGGCAGTTTAAAGGCGTCTTGATACGAGACTTTATCACACGGCCAGGCAGTTCAAAGGCGTCTTGATACGAGACTATATCACACGGCCAGGCAGTTCAAAGGCGTCTTGATACGAGACTTTATCACACGGCCAGGCAGTTCAAAGGCGTCTTGATACGAGACTTTATCCCACGGCCAGGCAGTTCAAAGGAGTCTTGATGTGAGACTTTATAACACGGCCAGGCAGTTCAAAGGCGTCTTGATACGAGACTTTATCACACAGCCAGACAGTTCAAAGGCGTCTTGATACGAGACTTTATCACACGGCCAGGCAGTTCATTTTAACACTCACAAAGTCAGAAGCCGGTACAACTGCAGGCCTGCTATTAGAGAATCTCTTATTAGACACTGATAAGACGACTGCGAATGATAATTATTCTTTAAAAGAATCTTAACCCTATTTAGAACACGAACCTGCTAGGAAAACCCCAATGACTTAGAAGAGTTTGAGCCACCGATTACCATGCAAGATTAGATCAACAAATTGATACAAGCAGGACGTAATTACCTTCTGTTAAAACGTTTGTAATTTATAATATAAGATACATGTCAGAGAATGACTGTTTACTCACGTTTCAATATAACGAAAAGGGTTACTTAACTGATTGTGACAAACATTCTTCAACTCGTTCTCATTGATTAAAGTCGGAGATGTGGGCTAACAGTCTACAGGCAAGGACGATTGGACTCATCAGGGCAGGGTTTGCTATGTGAGAGATGAGAATCGATCTATCTAGGTCGACACGGCCCAGTTTCCAAATTGATTTAGCCAACATCTGGCCGTGTTAAAAATGTGATTTAAAAAACAAAATAGATAGCCTCGCCCACTACAGTGACTCAGCTGAGACAAGAGTCAAATCTAAAGAAAACAATAGACTGATTAGCTCTTGTATCATATATTGTTATTTCTTTCTTGCAATGTAATACTTGACGATTTAAAAAAAACAATAACCAAAACTAAACAAAACAAAAAACAACTAATTAATACAATTTTTAAAAAAGTGTGTCTGAGTGGCATGCACCGCTTGGTTACTTATCCAGGAGTCTGGAGTTCGAATTCCAATGGAGACTGAATTTTTCAATTAAGACTCGACTCAAGCTGAGTTGTGTTTGTTGAGCGCCCTAAAGGCAGCACGGAAAACCAACTCCTAGATACCCGCTTCCCGACATGCCCCCATAGGAAATTAGACCACAGCGCTCTGACACACTATGCCATAAAAGACTCGCTATAATAAATCTTTTTTTTTTGTTATAAATAACATTAAATACCACAACACTTAGTTCCTTTATTTTCTAGGATTGGCAGAAACAACCACAGAGTCGTTTAAGCTTTGTGTTTATGGGTCATGACCCTGGATATCATCACCAAATTTAAATGCATGAGATGTGGTCGCTTCTAGAACTTGATTGGACATTACAGTACAAAGTACTACAGTACAAAGTACTACAGTACAAAGTACTACAGTACAAAGTACTACAGTACAAAGTACTACAGTACAAAGTACTACAGTACAAAGTAATAAAGTACAAACATTAGCCCCCACAGTGTGCTTCGTATGTCGGACTGCGCCTCCAATCTCTTGAAGTCCACTCTAGAAGAAAAGAGCTTGAGGAACATGCGACTTCCAAGAATCGTGTGCTTTAAAGCCTTGTACGATTAAAGATAAGACTTTCCACATGCCTACATTCGAGCACTCAAAGAACGAGTGTTTATTCCTATATGGAAAGCTTCTGTGTAGTTTTTGAAAGTTTCTACGCGACACGTCTGGTCTCTACTAGCACGTTTAAGTTGATTGCTAAGAGCCCTCGTTGGATGTCTCGACATGTCTAGGGCATGAAGACGACATATCTCTTACAAAAAGTAGATCGTCTGCCAGATCGTCTGCTATTCAATGCATGAAATTAAAAATAGATTTTTATTATGTATTCGAGATTTTTTTTTTTCACCAATTAAGAATATTGGATCGGACTGTGCTGCGTGTCTCTCACGATGGGATCATCTTATGGAAATGAGATGAATGCCTGGGCATTAGCTGTGGTCGGAACGATGCCGCCCAAACATCAGTCTACCCCCCTCCCCTTTCCACGCAGCTGATGTATCCAAAGGAACGTCTGAAATATATAAGATAACAAATCATTAAGTGCGGAAGTTGATATAATCTGACTCCGAAGACGTTTATGAATTAACAAGGTGGTCACGTGATACTATGCGACAAAAGGCTAGTTTAAACAAGATGTTTCAGATTAAAACTATTTTAAGCGACATGTTCAGGAAAGAAAGTTTCCTGTTTTTTTTCCCCCTGACTTTGATTTTGCTACAAGATTTCAATCCTATGATGTAGACTTGAAGCTGCAAGGAAAAGGGGAAAAAATAGGGGAGGGGGTGGCGTAACAAGTGTAGTGAATGATTTCAGACAAGAAACGCTGCCGCTGGTCAATATTTGACATGTACACATTCATTACTAAATCTGGGATGTCAATTGTTATTATTGGCAAGCGCTTAAAGAACCGTGTTTACGGTTTAAGATTTTCTGATTTGTCTTTGTAGCATAATTCCTTGTAAGCTTTATAGAAATGACGAATTGACTTGTTTTAAATAAAACGAAAACCCTAACATGATTTTAATATCGAATGATAAGTTATATGATAAGAAAGATTTGTATAGAACGAATCTTATTATGGCCTCCTTCAGTCGCGTTGCGACTATGGATCATCTTATGGAAATGGGATGAATGCCTGGACATTAGCTGTGGTCGGACCGATGTCGTCCACACAACAGTTCCCCCCTCTCCACTCAGCTGATGTGTCCAAAGGAACGACAAGTGTCGATACAGTTTTGGGGTCAGCGGTGATGCAGGCTGTGCCAGGGTGTGCACTGGGTGCTGCAAACTGCCTTAGGGTCGTCAGCTCCTTGATTTTTCCTCAGGGTTGACTCCCGAAGCCTTTCTTATGATTGGATATAGCTGCAAGCCAACAGAGGTTTGAATTCAGAGTTTTCCTTCTTCTTGGTAGGTAGCTAGCTATGGAAAACGAGCCCCTCCTGACCGAAGCGTACTGGTTTAGGCCCCAGTTACTCGCCTTCGCCCCTTCTCCTGTTAGTGAAAACAGTCACGCCGGACGTGAAGAACGTGAAGAATGGCAAGCAGAGAACAGACTTATCTTGCTTAACAAACCTGAGGATAAACCAACCTTTTTCTCAAGAGCCTGGCTAACATCAACCACTCCAGATCTAGCCTTTGCAACTGACAACTTATCCAAAAAGTGCACCAGAGAAGTTGGAGACCAGCTAGCCACCAGTGACCACAGACCCATATTGATCAGTATGGATACCTCCTTTAAAATATAAGAAAACTCCACCATCCCCAGATGGAACTACAAAAAAGCCAACTGGCACCTATTCTCAAAGCTCACAGACCTGTACACAACTTCAATAAACTGCAAATCAAATCAGGTTAATAAGTCATACTCAGATTTTTCCAAAGCAATCCTCCTAGCAGCTAAGGAATCAATTCTTAGAGGAGCAAGAAAAGATCATATCCCCAACTGGTCTGATCACCTTCAACAACCCCACAATGCCATTATTGAAGCCAGAAACACAGTAGAAAATAACCCTTGTATAGAAAATAACATAAATCTAAAAGCAGCTAACGCAGTTTTCAGGAAAAATTACCTTTCCGCCATGAGGAAAAGTTGGCATGAAAAAACAGAACGGCTAAAAGTAGATAGAGACGGCCACAAACTCTGGCGTATAGCCAAATGTCTCAACCAGGAAGAAAACAGAACAACTCCTCTGGTAATAGAAAAGGACAACAAACCCCTGAAAGGCCAAGAAGCAGCTAATGAATTCATTAAGTTTTTCCAAAGCGTAGGACAAATACTAATCAGTGAAAGAAGAAATAAAGATGTAAACTCAGAAATCCAGGATAGAATTAAAGAAAACTATCCAGCTTACTCCTTGGGAATGACCACTAATCTTAAAATGAAGGAACTTGATGAATCCCTAAAAGTCCTCAAACCAAAACAAGCCCTGGGCCCAGACAAAATATCTAATGACATGCTTCTTCATTTGGGTCTTCAATCCAAAAGAAAACTGCTACAAATATTCAATGCTAGCTAGAAATCTGGCAGAATTCCAAACATCTGGAAAAAAGCCATTATGATCCCTATACTAAAGCACGGCAAACCAAGAAACAAGCTGGATAGCTACCGCCCCATCAGCCTCACTAGCTGTTCCTGCAAACTGATGGAAAGAGTGATAAATAGAAGGCTGACATGGATCCTTGAGTCATATAACCTACTCACTGAAGCCCAGGCTGGCTTTAGAAAAGGCAGATCAACAGAAGATCAAATCGCCTTTATCACACAAGAAATAGAAGATGGCATTCAAGAAAAGAAACCAACAACAATTGTGTGGGTTGACTTAGAAAAAGCATTTGACAAAGTCTGGGAACAAGGTCTCTTGCTCAAACTAATCCAGCATCACATATCCCACAGAATGTACAACTGGATAAAGGAATAATAGAAAAGCCTTAGTTTGCATGCAAGGACAAAGAAGCCACACAGTGGGTATAAAAAATGGCGTCCCCCAAGGAGGAGTCCTATCCCCCAAGGAGGAGTCCTATCCCCAACACTTTTCCTAATATTCCTAAACGATCTAAATCAAAACCTACCAAGAAAAGTTAAAAGCAGCATGTATGCAGATGACCTTGCCTTAATTAGCACAGAAGAATATGTAGGAACATCGAAATTTCGATTACAAGATGCTCTCGATATGCTCAATAATTGGTCCAAAGACTGGGACATGTCCATCAACACAAAAAGACCACATATACCATATTCTCTCTGTCAACAAAACAACAAACAATAAAATTAACATTAGATAAGGAAGCTTTAGAAAAAAATGACAGCCCTACATACCTTGGAGTCACCTTTGACCCGAGACTAACATGGAAAAGCCAAATAGATAAAACACAGAGTAAAGGCATCCAGAGACTATCCCTCTTGATAAAAATAGCTGGCACAGATTGGGGAGCAAATCACAACATCCTGAAAAAGACCTATACCAGTTACGTGAGACCTGTACTAGAATATGGTGCCACAGCATGGGGCTCAGCATCCCAAACCAACCTAAGAAAAATAGACAAGGTTCAAAATATTGGTCTAAGGATAATGATAATGACAGGAGCAATCAAAACAACACCCTTAAGAGCTATGGAGGAAACCGCTGCCCTGATCTCTCTGGATGAAAGAAGAGAAATAAAAATCCTTTCCCAATTCACTAAATTGGAAACCATGGAGAGGCACCCTCTCAGAACAAAAATCCACAAAACTGGCACCAAAAAACGTCTCGAAAGGACCAATTTCATACAGGAATCTCTAAACCTAAAAAAGAAACACTAACTTGAAAAAATTACTCTGGAATCCTCGATACACTATAACGAATCTCCACACTGGGACGAAAGCCCTCTTCCTACTATAAGGGACCATATTGAAAGCATAAAAAGAAAATCTGATTACAGACCAACAGAGCTCAAGGAAATAGTGAACGTTTTTCTACATACCAATTATCCTAGAAATCAGTGGATCAGAGTTTACACGGATGGCTCAACCCATAAAGCCACCACAAATGGAAGAGAATGGAATACTTATCGAATGGCCAGATGGAGGAAAACTAGAAAAATCCATTGCAACTGGAGAGCTCTCTGACAGTCACAGAGCAGAAAGGGAAGCACTAGCACTAGCACTAGCTACTACCATCCTAGCAAATCATCCAAGTTTCCCCCCACTAACCGATGCAAAAACAACCCTCCAAAGCCTGCAAAACTCTGATTCCTCATATATTAAAAACCTCAAAACAGCACTTACTAAGCTCAACAACAACAGCAAAAAAACTGTAATTCAATGGATACCAGCTCATATAGAACTAGAAGGAAATGAAAAGGCTGACACACTCGCCAAGAGTGGGAGAACTAACACACTAATAAACTCTGCACTCTATCCAGAAGAATTGAAGAAATTAATTGTAAATAAAATAAAAGATAAATGGACGAGCTCTCATCCAAATCACAAGAAAGATGACGCTTACTATAAGCTATCCCGACAAGACCAACGTCTAATCTTTCGACTCAGGACCGGACACAACAGAATGCGACAACACATGTACCGGAAGCTCAAAATTGGAACCAGTGAAATCTGCCCATGTGGAGAATCACCAGAGAATGCAGACCACGTCCTCCAAAACTGCTCTCTATACCAAGAGGCCCGTATAAGACATTGGCCCCAAATCACTCCACTAGAAAGGAAACTATATGGAGAGCTCCCTGATCTGGAAACCACTGCGCAGTTCATCTCATGTATTGGTCTAGTCATCTGAACACTCCAACATAACAATGAGAACGAAGAAGAAGAACGCCGGACTTAATATCTGAGCCACACGTACGGGACAGGAATTAGACTGCTATATCAGAGGCTATTTGAGATGCATGCCATTGAAAGCATTTTATTTGTAGGCGAGTGCTTACATCCATTACCACTTCCGGCAATGACAACTTTGCGGAACCAACCTTCATTTAGTCTAGTATCAACACTCTTTAATGTGACCTGTGATGCGCAACCTACTGACGGCGGGTCATTTCCAGCCCGTGACGCATTGCAATGCGGTCCTTAGAGTCTTCTGTTCATATTGCACAATGAAGCCACAGATTTTCTATGATTTACATCGAACGGTGAGGTTACAACCATGGCGCGTAGGTGTTCGATCACTGCGCCCGGGACTATAACCATTAAAAGCCTTCGCTCAACCTCGAGTTTTTAAGGCAAGGGCACCATTATATTTGTGAAACCGACCCCACTGGTACCACCGTACGCCACAGCCATCGACGACACTGCAAAAATCTTATCTGGTTTGTCGCGACATTTTTAGTATGTTTCGCATGCGCAATGTAAATCTTTGAATTATGCCGTCGTCTGCTAATTTTGTTTCACACCGTTACCAAATAAAGTACATCTTCGATCGCTTTTTATGTAGACTCCGTAAAAAGAAAAAAAAAAAAGGATACTTTAGTGAGGATGGACAGATTTATTTTTAGAAACACTCTTCCGTGTTATTTGGCCTGACATGATGTCAATCTAGGGATCAAGAGTCTCGCTGTTTGGCGAAAAGTTAGCACATTCTTCCGGTGTCCTTTTCACAAAGGTATCTCAGAATAAATATCCGCACTTTTACTTCTGCATCAAATGAAATTTTAACACCAGGAACGTGTTTTGGGCATGGATTTTTTGATGACTAAAAGGGTGACGATAATGAAATGGAGTCACTATGTAGCACCAGTAATACTTTATAGCTAAAAGGTTGAGGAGCCAACGTTTTGAACACAAAACTAATGCGCGGGCAGTACGGGGATCATTGGTGTTTTTTGTTTTTTTTGCAAAGCTTATATCAATTTACTCTTGTCTGTTTGTCTGGTAAAAAGTTTTTACACGTTTTTTTTCTCCCACACCCAATCTCGGGTCAAGCTGACATTTTGCACGATTATTTCTTTTACCTGACAACACAGGAATAAATAAAAAATTTTTTACCAATTAGTTAATTAACTATATGTAATTAATTATTTTGTTTGGTATATTAAACTAGGGAAATAAATCGTACTTGACAGATGTGGTGGTATTTTTTTTTAAAGTTGAATTAGTCCCCTTGAGGACGCTTGAGCCCTGAGTGAATTTTATTTTTTTCATGCAACGATCATGTGAACATTCACCAATATATCCCCTTTCTTCCCTCCCCCTTTCACAACTGGTCCAGACAAGTGGTAGGATCACAGCGCATTGAAAAAGCTAAATGCTAAACAAACAAAAAAATTAAATTAAATTATTTCTAATCGCACAGATTTATTATGTCTAGGTGAATGAGACATAGTATGACATGACTTATCAAAACGAATTGATACAATGATATTTAATGTAAGCTTAAACAATGTTTTTCTTGTTTAATTTACGTGTTTCAAAGCCACTTCAGAATGGATAATTGTTGCATCTTAGACCTGGACGTGCAGTGGCTGAGTAGTAAAGCGCTTAGCTTCAGAACAGGGATTCCCGGGTTCGAATCCTGGGATTTTTAAATTTTGGGATCTTTAGGGCGCCTCTGCGTCTATCCAACTCTAATGGATACCGGACATTAGTAAAAGTCGATTGGTCGTTGTTCTGGCCACATGACACCCTCGTTAATTATGGGCCACAGAAACAGATGACTTTTATATCATCCGCCCTATAGACGCAAGTTCTGAAAGGGGAACTTTACTTTTTACACCCTAGGCCTAACCTTCCGCAAGACGGCGGGGGATGGCGGCGGGCAGGCTTTAAACACAGGACCATTGATACGACTGTTCAGAGCGCTTACCTCACGACCAGGAAACTATCGAAGTTGTGCATGTTATGCTGTACATTTAGTTTTTAGCCCCGAGAAATATCAAAATTTATCGTATTGAGTTTTGTTGGTTTCAATAATGATAGTAAGATCTCGAAGACCCCAAGAAAACTCCTCTGCTTGACCTTATGACCTAACCGGGTAAAAGAGTCCATTCAGTAGGCCTAAGATTTCATCATCTTAACATTGCGTTCCTCGTGGAACATAGGGCCTCAGTAAAAACACGCCACTCTCCACGGTCTCTTGCTAGTTTTTTTTAATGGCTTCCCAGCACTTTCCTGTCCTCTCGGTTTCATCTAGTTCACTGCGCGCCATGTTCTTTTTGGTCTTCCTCTGCGTCTTGTGCCCTGGGGGTTCCACTCTAAGGCCTGCCTAGCTATGTTGTTAGTATCTTTTCTAAGGGTGTGTCCAACCCATCTCCACTTCCTAAGATTCCACTAAGATTTCTTATGCAAGAAATAACATTGAACAGTTTCTGTGATTAAAGGCCCGGGTTGGCCAGATGACTGACCATGGGCTATCTTCATTTTAACACACTGTTTAATGTCTGAAAAAGACCAAAAAAAAAAAAAAACAAACTCCCCAATGTTTTCGTTTCAATCGTCCAGTGCAACGGTCAGCATATGGCAACAATTTTCAACCAGGTAAAAGGTGTTTGGGAAATTAAAAAATCTGGCATAGTTATGGTGTGCTTACAACATTTGCTGATGTGTATTTACGAGCGCCTCGAGTGTGCCTGTGTCAGAACGTTAGTCCAGTGGTGCCCAGCAATTTTGTACAAAGTATCAACTCGCTCTGTCTGTCTAGTAAAAAAGTCTGTGTATTTTTTTTTCAGCTTTTTCCCATTCTGGGATTAAGTTAAAACTTTTCACAATTATTTATTGAACCTGACAAGACATGAATCAATACAAAAAAAACAACAACAATTAGTTAATTAATTGTTGATGTTTAATTATTTTGTTGGGTATCGAAATAATTAATGATAATAATAATAATTTTAATAATCCTTATTTTTCGTAAGGGGACTAAATGCTACTTAATGAGATGTGGATATATATATATGAATTTAATCCCCTTATTACATTTTTGAAACGTTTTCTTTTCTTCCGCTACCATTCTCGGGTCAAGTTAAAAACTTTGCATAATTATTCATAGTCGATGACAAAACACGAATCAATCCAAAAAGGGTTACAGGGATATTTACAGTCATTTTTGGAGAAAGAGCGAACGAGAAAATTGCCTCACAGTGGTCCCCATTTATCTAATAGCTTAGGATCTTATTGACATTAATTTACACCAGTGATGCTCATCTTTATTCTGCCGGCAGGCCATTTTAATTTCTGACACTCGTGTCGCGGGCCACAACAAGTTTTATATATATATATAAAGGAAATAAAGAGAATGAACCATTTCTTTTAATTAGAAACCTGTGAATATAGTACTTACATTAATTCACGAGTTCCATAAAGCTGTTATATGTTTCTTTAAAAAAAAAAGCCAATCTTTCTTTAAAAAACAAATCTGTTGGCTTATTATCAGTATCAATTCATTAATTGAAAGGTTTTTTTTCTAACTTTTTTTTTTTGTGGAGAAGAATTTCTTATACTTTGTGCCGACGTTTCGGCGAGCCGGATAAAATCACCTCGCCGGCCGGATGTGCCCCGCGAGCCGTATTTTGGGCATCACTGAATTTACACAAACCCATGAGTACCTTCCTATGCCACTGATATTCTTAATTAAAACGCGTCTTCTTGTTCTCCTTTTGCGACAACAACAATGACTTATAACAAAATGTTATATTCAAGGAAAACAATAAGTTACAACTTTGAGAATCACTGGAGCCAACATCCCACATTAAAATACAAATTGACATCACGTGACTCAAACAGCTTAGAAAAAAAAAAAAAAAGAACTTGGGCAGCTAACTTTTCACTTCATTCAGACAACTAAAACAGCTGCCAACTCTACTCTTTCGTTTTCACCTTACGAGTCAGGTTTAGGTGTAGCGAGAAATTTGGCCTATTTACAGGGGTCAAGGGCAGAGCTCCACGTTGGCAATGTTAAGATGACTCAGTTGGCCCAAGCCTCGCTGGGAAGGGTTGTCACGGACTAATCGACTGACTTCATCCTTTAGTTTAATCAGTCTTTTTTTTTCTCCCCTTTCTGGCCAGCATTACTAGTTGTATTGACAAGATAATCATCCCTTTGTTAATGATATTCTAACATACTTCGCGTGGGAGAACATTATTAAAATAAATTTGTTTGGTATTTGGAACTAGATATTTCCCTATAGTTCTGTTTTTAATTTAGTTATAAAAAAGTGAATATATTTCTACAATTTGGATCTGGATATTATACTTAAAAGAGTTGTCTGCTCCTTTAATTATTGCCCACTGATTTTATATATCAATAATAAATATAATATTAATATATGTGTTAATATAAGCAAGTCGTTAAGTAATCCATCAGCATCTAACACTGACACACCATCGGATAACGAATAATAGGACCCTTCCACTCATGACAACATTAAGAAACTGGAACAGACACAAAATAGAGCAGTGAGTCTCATAACAAACGAATATTCACATTTGATCAAAGTAACACCTTTAGTAAAAATCATTAAATTGAGACCCTTCATGATAGAAGACTTAAGTAAAGTAGCAATTATACATAAAACACTGAATAATAATCTTCAAAAACATAAAACATAACCTAATAAAATACACAGAAAGACAAAAAGATAAAGGCACATTCCTCGTTCCATATGCTAGAACTAATTTGTACAAATGCTCCTTCTTCCCTAGTATTATTAGAGCATTGAATGAGTCAGCCAGGAAAACCAATGACTAGGCGAAGTTTAAGTCATTGATTAACATGCATGACTAGATTGACTTAGGAATACACGTAGGACGTAATCATTTTTTTTAAAGTAACGTCTGTATTTTATAAGATAAGATTAATACACTCCCTTACACTTCTCACCAAAGAAGGTTTTCGAATCAATCAACTGCCTACTCTACTGGGATAGACCTATAGTTACAGACAATTTAAGTAGACTTCAAGAGACCAGATTGACTGTTTACTGACCCAAAAAAATAATAATTAAAAATCCGCAATAAATATTAATCATTAACTTATCAGGCCCACTATCCCATAAAATAAAATACTGAAAGAGAAAAAAAACACAATATGAAAACATAATAATAATAGCAACATTCCATATTGTGATAACAGTATCGATGATAGACATATAGATATAGTGTGTGTATACTGTCTGACCTTAGTTTCCTTTTTTTTTTTTTTTTTAAAAAAAGGGGGTGGGGTGGCATTTATGACATGAACTTATTAGTTTTTTATAGCATAGTTTGTTAGAGCGCATCAGTCGTTACATTTCAATGAGACATGTCCGAGGAAAAATTAGGACATGGTGACCCTTGGGCAGCTAGCGACACACAGGACTACGACCTGACAGAACCGGCGATGTCTTATCCCTAACTGTAAAGGATATTCGGTGCCATTTGATACCTGCGTGGAGCGTCTCGATACCTGTCAGCTGCACAGCGGTAAACTATAGTAAATCCGGTCCTGGACCTGATCCTGGCTGATAGCAAGAAAAATGTAAAAAGTACTTTTAAACAACAACACAATAAAACGTAATAAGGGAAAGAACTGTACATTTATAACCATACATATCAAAACTGTAAGATTTATTTTCCTTTAATCAATATTAATTAATTACAACTAGACCCTAATTATTTAATTACTGGTTAATTTTTTACAAATTTATTCATGTTTTCTTAGAGACAATGAATAATTTATGCGAAGGTTCAACTTGATCCGACAATGGGAATTGGGAGTAATAACGTGTAGGTCTACAAACATTGTACCAGACAGAGTTGATATAAGCTTTGTACAATGTTATATCGAGATCTACATAACTTGTAAAGCTGTAGGCCAACTTGCTAAGCGACGATGCACATCTAGGGCTAGTTCACATACTGTGTAAGCTCAATAGTCTTGTCTGCCCCAAAATTATGCGAGTTATCTCAATAGCCTTTGGTCAGCGACCTCGAGTACCGTCGTGCAAACCCACTGGAGATGAGATCCTAACCCAGGTCATTTTACGGCATTCGGTGCCTTGGATATCGATCTGGAGAAGACGCGAGATACAGGAGATGCGTTAATAGATGTTCGCTTGTTGGGTTTTGTGTGTCACGCCAGAGAGAGAGAGAGAGAGAGAGAGAGAATGGAAGATAAAGGGAAAGAGGATGCATGATGCTTCATAAATTGTAAAAAGCTGAAAAAAAAAAATGTAGCGCTTTTGTGAGGTGGGTTGGGAGGTGGGGAATTACCTCCCCAGATAATGAGGAAAAAAATAGATATGAAGTGTGTGTGTGTGTGTCATACCCTTTCTTTATGACTCATAATATTAGTTAATGCCGTGTGGAGTACTTCTAGGCCGTTACTAGCTGTACGATAGGAAAGACTCTTTAGAACTCTAAAGTCCTGTGTTAATCAGTAAACAACTGTTAATATCATGACAATCGAGTAATTAACTCTTTCTCTCCGTAATTATTTTCCTCGTTTCGATAGTATTATTCATTTTGCTTATTTGTATTTCACTCCCCTGTTATGATTAAAATTCAATCACGTTTTTTGTTTGTTATCAGAAAATGTTATAGTTGGTATTACATTGTAGGAGGAAGCGTGCTCTTTTTACACAACACAAATTAAAGTTTATAAATCCAAAATCTGTTTAGTTTTATGTGGGTCAAATCAACGTTAGCATCGTCTATCAGAAGAGAAAGAGTTAACAAACACAATGTTAGACTATAACGAACTACAGTTTATTAGCAGAGCTCTGCCAGTTAGGACGAAACCAAAACTGGCACAAAAGGGAAACTACTCCAACAAATAAAAAAAAGTCACTAACCATAGCCGTAAATAAATATTTATATATGTCTCTGTTACTAAGTGACTAACATAACAACACCAACAATCACACTTAATGGTACTTTTTAGTGTTTTTTTTTTACATCATTTTTTAAATAACGAGATAGAGAAATATATTAAAGGCTAAAAAAGAATATGCATCCTCTGTTTGGGACCCCTCAGCTCAAGAAAACATAAAGTAACTGGAGCAGACACAAAATAGAGCAGAGAGATTCATAACAAACGAATATTCATATTTGACTAGAGTAACACCTTTAGTAAAATCACTAAATTTAGAAAGCCTTCAGGACAGAATACTCAAAGGTAAAGTAGCAATTATACATAAAACACCGAACCATAATCTTCAAATAAAAAAAACAAAATCTAATAAAAATACCTAGAAAGACAAAAAGATAAATGCACATTCCTTGTTCCATAAGCTTGGACAAATTCTTACAAATGCTCCTTTTTCCCTAGTGCTATCAGAGCATGGAATGGGTTGCCTGGGCCAACCAGAAAAACAAATGACTTGGAAAAATTTGAGTCATTTGTTAACATGCATGACTAGATGCGTAGGACGTAATCATCTTCTTTTTTAAAGTAGCGTCTGTATTTTATAAGATAAGATAAGCTCACAATAAACGGCAAAATATAAGCCCCCCCAACACACACACATACATAGTTTACATAATAATGTATTCGTAATTGTTTCGCTGCAGTCGTTTCCAAAAATACAAGATTACGTATTTTATAATTATAGTAGCCCGCAGAGAAGACCTAGAAATACAAACCATTGTTTAGCGAGACTATTTTAGTCGCTTATTTATGATGCTATTTCAATCGACAGTTAAGGATTCTGTGACTTGTTTTTTGACTTGACAAATGGACGAGCTCTCATCCAAATCACAAGAAAGATGACGCTTACTATAAGCGACAAGACCAACGTGTAATCTTTCGACTCAAGACCGGGCACAACAGAATGCGACAACACATGCACCGGAAGCTCAAAATTGGAACCAGTGAAATCTGCCCATGTGGAGTATCACCAGAGAATGCCGACCACATCCTCCAAAACTGCTCTCTTTACCAAGAGGCCCGTATAAGACACTGGCCCCAAATCACCCCAATAAAAAGAAAACTATATGGAGAGCTCCCTGATTTGGTAACCACTGCGCAGTTCATCTCATGTATTGGTCTAGTCATCTGAACACTCCAACATAACAATGAGAACGCAGAAGTAGAAGAAGTTTTGCGAGACTATTTTAATCGCTTATTTATGATGCTATTTCAATCGATAGTGGCTGTTAAGGATTCTGGGACTTGTTTTTCTCCCATAGGAACACGTATGGTTTTCAGTCTTAAGAATATAAATTAAAAAATTCCCATATAGATTCCTCAGGCCGTACATAAGACAAAAAGCTATCAGTTGTATGGGAGTGGAACAATTCTATTTTGGTTGATGACTTCCTGTGTAATCCTAAATTATATGTCCATAGACATAAATAAATATAGACTGGCCGAAGGAAGTAACTTCGTGTAACTTGAAAACATGTATATCTATTGTATTCGTATTTCCGAATTATGAAAAATTGCATGATCTTCATTCTTAGAGATTAAACAAAACACTAGTGAAAATATTGTAATACTTATATAGGTTATGGCTGAAATAGATATGAATACTTAACTTTCATACTGCTCATAAATGCTGTATAATAAAGTACACAAAATTGCAAGTTATAAATTTTCGATTTATAAAACTCTTTAATCGGCCAGTCTATAATTATTTATGTCCATAAATATGTCTTACATCGCTTCTAAGTGTTCTAGAACTTAGTTGAAAATAGATGAAATCTTTTAGGAAAAGGATCAGAGTGATCTCTCGCTTTTTGGTCACGTGGCTTGAATCAAAATCTGAAAAGATCATCTTAACGTATAGTCTTTTTGATCAATAGTAGCCCTATAAACATGCCCATTACGGCCCAGTATCAGTTTTAATTAGGGTTATCCCCCTTTGCCCTAATTGCAGCCCTAAATAGCACAAATGGCGCCCTAATGGGCGCGGGTACCGTTTGCACATTGGCGTCATTAGGTTCCTATTAGGGACCAATACGGGCAACCCTAATCGTGCCAATATCGGCCCAGAATGGGTAAACCCACTTCCGGATTCATTGGGAATTTCCAGAATCGCGCCATAATCAAGCCCATACTAGCTCAATGGTTTAGTAACTGAGATTTTCATTGGGGTTCAATTAGGGATAACCCTTATTGTGCCATTATCGGTCCGATGCTAGCCCTAATGGTTTAGTAACTGAAATATTTATTTGGGTTCAATTAGGGATAACCCTTATTGTGCCGTTATCGGTCCAATGCTGGCCCCAATAGTTTAGTAACTGAAATATTTATTAGGGCTCAATTAGGGATAACCCTTATTGTGCCATTATCGGTCTGATGCTGGCCCTAATTGTTTAGTAACTAAAATATTTATTAGGGCTCAATTAGGTATTATCGTGCAAATACTGTCTCCGATGGTTCAGTCATTAATTTTTTTTATGGCTTAATTAGGAATAATCTTTAATGTTTTTCAATACTGCATTTTAAAACAAATTCATTAGTGATTTTTTGTTTATAATGCCCTTTTTGTTCAGATGCAGCTCAATGGCGTAGTATGAGATTTTTAACCTTTTACATAGGTCTACTTTCACACTAGATTTAGATCTAGCAATAGAATTATTTGACATGATTGTTTGGAAATTATAATGAATAATTGAATCAGTGCATGATTTCTATATACATCTAGCTATAATGTCAACATATTTATAAAGTAATGGACATGTTAAATTACATTTTTGGGCTTGAACACTAGCAAACAATACAATTTGGTAATGTACTATATAAGACTTGCATGCTCTGATCATTCATTCTTAAATCAAATTTACACAATTAACTTTTTAAAATTTTTTATTCATGGAATAATTAACCAACACAAAAAACAAATATAACAGCACAAACAAGATATCAAGACAGCATTTTCATTCAATTCTTAGCATTCTTTACAAGCTGACTTCAACACTGGTGGCAATAATTCATATTTTGACTTCCATTCATCAGCTGGAACAAACAAACAAACAAAAAAATATTATAGTCATGTAACAAAACTACCTTCAAGCTGTATTAATAATAAAAAAAATCTAACAATTAAACATAAGCCTGCTTATAGAGTTTAGATCTAAGCCAATCTTCCGAAGCCTTTTTCGTGATTGGATGTATCAGCAATTGCTTTAGAGTTTTGGATTCAGAGTAATCCTCCTCATACCAATAACTTATACATAAGGCAACTGATGGTTCTCATATCTGGCCACCGATATGAATAAATTTTTATCATATAAAATAAGTTTATCGCCATCTATACCTCACTGTGTTGGACAGTTGGGGCACCACACAAGATATGTTGACGGTCTTTCTCCATTCCTCGTTGTCTTTTGCCTTGGATAGAATCTCTTTCAATAGCATGTCCGTTATTTTATATTGTCTTACCATCCCTTTTCTACTTTTCCTGGTACTGTTCCCCGAAGGAAGGTTTTTTGCGCGCCCTGAGAACTTTGTGGTATGGCCAAAGAGTTAAAAGTTTGCGTTTTTTTGACAGTAGTTAGCAGGTCATCGTGGAGTCTCAACTAATCCTGTCTTTGTTTGTGATACGGTGTATGTGATACCTATAATCTTAATCCCGATAAAGTTCCCCTTTTCGATCTTGCGATCTATAGGGCAAAATAATGTTAATGTCATCAGCTTCTGTGGCCCACGGTTAACGAGGGTGTCATGTGGCCAGCACAACGACTAACCGCCTTTACTTTCCCCCAACTAATGTCGGGTACCCATTAGAGCTCACAATACTACAACGTGAAAAGATCTCAGTCGGTAGAAATAAACGCTCACACTTAAGTATTCTTCTACATATTGCTAAGTTGAAAGTAGATTGCTCGCTGCTGAAAGTGCAGTTAGGGTAAAAGTGTAGGTACAATAGGTGATTCACCCACCTTTTTTTTATTTTTTAAACCAGCCAAACGAAAAAAAAAAACAAAAAACAACAACACACACACACAATGGTACTTTGAAATATGTATTTTCCATCGCCCCCCTCCCTTTTTTTTTCTCACAGACGAACGTGAAATGTTGCATGAGAAAAAGTAAAAGAAATGAGGGGGGGGGGGGGTCACGCTGAAAGAAAATACAATTTCTGTATGCTCAAACAGATCACAGAAATGGTTACAGACAAAACGAATAAATATAACATCAGGGCTAGAGTGGAGTTCAGGTAAACGTCGAGTTTTAAGCGGGGCTCGCCAAAAGAGTGGGCAAACAATTACAGTTTCGCACTTTTTGTCTTTAAAATACATAGAAATATTTTTTTTAAAAACTTTATATCATTGTCTTGCCCCCAATTTTCACAAAGCTTTTATTAACTCTCTCCGTCTGTCTGGGATGAGTCTTTTACACGTTTAGTCTCCCACTTCCCATGTGCGGATCAAGTTGAAACTTTGCACAAATAGGCCTATTCATTGTCGATGACAACATATGCCTTGACTTAAAAAACAACAACAAACAACTAGCTAATTAATTGGCAGCAATTTATTAATTTTGTTTTATACAGAAAAGGGAAAAAATCTTTCAGTATTGAGAGATACGGTAGTAATAGTGCAGTTCTTTTCCTTATATAACTTTAAAAAAACAACTCTTTTACATTTAGATTGTTTATATATAAGATCTCGGCATATGGGCTACTGATAGACTTTTTTTTCTTTTTTGTTGGTCTTTACAAGGAGTCATCGGTGGACAGTCTGGCTACGTCATAACTTGTTAACAAAGGCCCACATCCATTCCTTTATCACGGTGAGGCTCAACCTAAGAAATGACCAGGATCTAGATCTAGTACTTAACATTAATTCATGAGATATTTGAAGTTTTTTTTTTACGCGTACAAAAATGGCTCCATTTCTCATAAATCCACCAATCTCTATGCGCAGTTATACAATATTTTATTCGCGACTCAAAACAAGAATGTTACCATATTTGTTTCATAAGGCCATTTAATATTTTTTTTAAACAGCCACACTTCCATTATAAAACAGATTGTTGGCTTATTATCATGTTCTACAAAAAAAAATAAAAAAAAAAAAAAACAAGGCTACAAAAGACAGTTTGTGTGGAAACTCAAACTCAAAATCGGCACCCGAAGTGGTCCACCCAGGCAGGCTTCAATATTTTCAGAAAGAACATCCAAATGAAATTATATCAAAGACAAATGAGAGATAAGAATGGAGAAAGAAGGTTAACAGATCTTGCGTAGTGCCCCAACGGTCCCGCAGATCAAAGGATAGGTGAAAGTGAAGTAAAGTTAGATATGAATCTTGCCTAACTAGTTCCCCTTGTTGTCTATAGGGCAGATGATGTAAAGTTCATCTGTTTTGTGGCCTACGGTTAACGAGGGTGTCATGTAGCCAGCACAACGACCAACCGCCTTTACTTTTCCCCAACTAATGTCAGGTACCCATTAGAGCTGAGTGGACTCAGAGGCGCCCAAAGTTAAAAATCCCAGTCTTCACCAGGATTGGAACCCGAGACCCCCGGTTGGGAAGCCAAGCGCTTTACCGCTCAGCCACCTCGACTCACCTGGCCTAACTGATGTCTTCTAATTGATCTAATTGTTTTGAAAAGACTCAATCTCTTTTTCGAATCCTCAAAAAAAAAACAAAAAAAAAAACCCCAGCAATTAAAAAAAGTTTAGGAAAATGAAATTTACAAGATTACTATTCGTTTTTAATTAGGTCTAACTTATAATGCATACTAATTAGCTTTTTTTCTTTAAAAAACTGCTTGCATAACTGATTTAAAAAATTAGATTTTTCGCTTTCATAATAAAAAAAAGTAGCCGTTGCATCAGAACTTTGAATGGTCTAAAATATTGTGATGTCGGATTTTCAATATCTCTTCTAGTTTACGAGATCTAAACGGGACTGACGGAGAGACGGACAGACATTTCGCAGTAAACTAATAGCCTCTTTTCCCCTTTCGGGGGCCGCTAAAAAAGAGTAAAGATCCTTTTACTGTTTCTGGTAGATTTTACATTCAGAGTCCCATTTCATAAACACACAACTGTTCAAAGTGAAGGCCCTAACGTAGGTAAAGATCCTTTTTTCAACTTTTTTTTTTATGGGCAATTTTTCTACCCCTTGTACTGATATTTAGGCGAGTCGGATGAAACCACGTCGCGGGCCGGATCTGGTCCGCGGGCCGTATTTTGAACATCACGGTTTTTGCCTACGGTGTAGCTTTAAACGGCTTCTTATTACTGATAGCTTAAAAGAGCGCGCGGTGGCTGAGTGATAAAGCGCTTGGCTTTCGAACTGAGGTCTCAGGTTCGAATCCTGGTGAAGACTTCTGGGATTTTTAACTTCGGGATATTTGGGCGCCTCTGAGTCCACCCAGTTCTAATGGGTACCTGACATTAGTTGGGGAAAAGTTAAGGCGATTGGTCGTTGTACTGGCCACCCGACACCCTCGTTAACCGTCGGCCCCAATATACATCATCTGCCCTATAGAAAGAGGAACTAATAACTTAAAAAGGGAGGGGGGGGGGGGTCTTTGTTTACAAACAGTTATTGACGTTTCAGATGTAAAAAACAAAATCCCAAATCGTAGTACAATGCTCCAATGAGACATTGGTTTTCAAGATTTACTACGCAAATGTTACCTTTCTCCCTACTCATGCGACCTCTCTTCTTCGACACTCCCGCTTACTCACTGTAAACCAGATGCTTGCAATTTCCTTTCAAATTGTAACCGCTGGTATTGCCGCGCAAGTACAGTGTTTCTAGGTCAGTGTTTCCCAAATTTTGTCCTTAATGGTTCACTTCGTAAATTCTGAATGTTTAGTGGCACATATTTCGCTTTTTTTTTTTTTTAAATCAATTCTGTCTGTCTAGTAAAAAAAACTTGTACACGTTATTTCTCCCACACCCATTCTCGGATCAACTTGAAACTTTGCCAATTATTCATTAGCATAGACAAAAATCGATTTAAAAACAACAGTTAGGCGATGAATTACTGGTAATTCATTATTTTGTTTGATACCAACAAGGGAAATCGATCCTTTAGTATACGGCAAAAAATGTAGGGTTTCGTCCCCTTATATAATTGACCACGTTATTTCTCCCTCAACCATCAAGTTGAAAGTTAAAACACTTATTTATTGTACATAACAAACTTGAATCAATTTAAAAATTGACCAATTAGTCAATTAATTATTGCTAATTAATTATTTTGTTTGATATCGAACATGGAAAATAACGTCTACATTAGTAAGAAATGTAGTTGAAAGTGCGGAGTTTTTCCTCTTAGATTGGCTATGTTTTTTTTTAAAAAGGATTTTTGCTTCTTAGAAAATTAATTTACGGGGTGACCTACTAATTGTAATTGTTTCAGTATTTCGTGGAACACCCCCCCCCCCCCCCCCCCCAGGTTCCGCGGAACACAGATTGGGAAACACTGATCTATGTCAGTGTTTCTCACATATTTAACCTATGTGTACCCCTTTTATAATTTGTGTAATGCTGAGTACCCCTCGCCCCCCCCCCCCCAACCACACTTGAATTTATTAATAGAATATAACAGTTGGGTATTTAAAAAAATCAGCATAGTTATTGAGGTGCAACGCGTACCCCTTCCAAAGTCTTCCCGTACCCTTGGGAGTACGCGTACCCCACTTTGGGAATCACTGGTCTATGTGATTGTAGTGCGTACGTGAAGGCTAAATGTATAGTAGCCGACACACTTGCAAACGCCCGGTCTCGCAATGTAGAATAGAAATTAATTAAAGAAAAATAAAAAAGGTATGCCTATATTATTCAAAGTTCACATCTCCATTAAGATATTCATAAACTTGTCAAAAGAATGAAAGGAATGTAGTATACAGTCAAATATATAGATATTATAATGCTTAAAAACAAAAGTCGAAACTGTTTTACAATGTCTTGCATCTGTTAAGATGGCGGCGCCCATACATGAAGAATTTGGATATTAGTAACAATTAGTTTAGGTGACTTATGACTATATATATTCTAGATACGCAGAATCAGATTTCTATTATATTTTAAGAGTATGCTCAATAATCTAGATTTAGTAAACTTTTGCGTCAAATTTGCTTCTGAACTTCAGAATTCTCCAAAGATGACGATAGGTCATAGATGATAGGACGACGACGATAAATCCATGTAATGATGTACTCAACTGAGTGAGTCAGACAACTGTCTTACTACTACTCTACACGCCACTACGGACTACGGTGACTGTCTTTATACTACTCTTACTGATACTCAGTGATACTAGTAGTTACTAGTTAAATTTAAATAGTAGCTAAAATCTAAGTTACTACTCAGAGACTACTCAGTCTACTGATACTCCATATGATTCTGATTCTCATAATTTGCATTCTGATTCTCTAGATTAGATAGTTAGTTAAGTTAGATAATAGATATCATATTATTAAATTTAAATAAATTACATTTTTAAATCAGGACTAATTATAATTCTAGAGTCGAGTTGAGAGTGCAGATCTTGTATGCTGTGTAGGAAACAATTCACTTGTTTGTTGTGTTGATGTTGATGATGTCATTCAATTATTCAATACTGTCATTGATTGATGATGATTCTAAACTTTAAATATTTCTTGATAAATCTAGTCAATATAGATCTCCCTAGTAATGGACCTCATTCACCAATCGTAAACAAACAACATTTAGCCACGTGATTTATTATATTGATAAAACAATGAAAAAAACGTATCATGTGACAGCCTTTATGGATTACGTAATTTCAAATTTGCATAGAAGAGATAGAGAACCATGTGGCTAAATGCTGTTTGTTTACGATTGGTGAATGAGGTCCATTATATACTATATTAGTTCTGCCTCTGTCTACTATACTTACTTTACTACTACTCAGTAAAGTCAGTACTGTTAACTGTTAGATAATAGAATCTAGATGGTTAGAGCTAGATTTAGTTCAAAATCATGGTTTAAATACTTAAAATAGTTTTTAAAAAGTCAAAGTTAGGTTAGAACTGTGACACTACTATTCAGTCTACTTATAAAATTTATATAAATACTATCTACTAAGACTAATCACTAGTCACCTAACCTAACAAGTTCTACAAGGGTGTCATGTGGCCAGCATAACCACCAACCACCTTTATTTTTTCCCCTAATAATGTCAGGTACCCATTAGAATTCATTAGATCTGGATGGACTTAGATGTGCCTTCTATAAAGAGATCCCCCAAAAAAGTCCCAGAATTCAAATCCGGGACCCCTGGTTCAGAAGTTAAGTGCTTTACCACTCAGCCACAGCACCTCTGTTTTTTATTACTGTTTCAACAATTTTAGTAACAGTATAGTGAACTATAGGACTAGATATTTGCTGTAAAAAAATGTTGTATGAACCTAAAAACTTTATCTTATTAAATTTTTTCAGTTTTGGGAATGTATATCTGACGAACATGGGATTGACCCTTCTGGTAACTATCATGGAGATGATCCTCTTCAGTTGGAACGAATCAATGTGTATTATACAGAAGCCTCAGGTACTGGCATCTCTTTAACTGTAACATGTTCTCATTTTACAAAGACAAAGCATTAACAAGGCCATATTCATGTCTTTTCTTTATTGACATTCTGTGACATGAAATTCGTCATGAAATTTAAATAATTTACTTCATGGTTTTGTGGAGGAGCTTTTGACTTGAGCTAATGTAAAACTGGTGGCTTCGTGAAGTAAAGTACTCATCTAAAACCAATGATATCTGTCTCATAGTAGTTCCACAGTTATCAATGCAGTAAAATAAGTTCAACTAGATTACAGTTCAATTACATTCCATGGGCCTAGACATGTACAAGTTATCAATTTTGTATATCTACATGTTTGGAGGAGTTGATTGAATTAGTTTGAGAAATTAAGTATTTAAATGGCTACTTATTTTAATTGAGAAACATTTAGTAAAAAAAGTGACAATTTTCCTAAGAGGCTTTATCCATTAACTGTGAATTTGGTTTAAAATTTTTTTTTTATTATTATTAGAACTTAGAATAAGAGCAGTCTCCTTCCACTAATTAAGTTCATAATTAAAAATAATGTGGAGAATTCATGCCAGTATTCTGTACATTAAGGTTTTCAGGAAGAGAAAATTTAATGTATTTTATGTAGGCCTAAACACAGATCGATATTTTCATTCTTGTGCTAATTCAAGTAGATGTAAATCTAATTAGAAATGACTAATTTGATTGAGAGAAAAAAAGCTTCTTATTGTTAAAAACAACTCTATTTTTAAAGACTTTTTTTTTTACTCAACTTCCAATTCTATTAATATTATACAATCATATAAATAGTATGTACACTAATTGACCAGTAACATATTTTAAAGGCACATTCCTTGTTCCATATGCCAAGACAAAGTTGTGCAAATGCTCCTTCTTCCTTAGTGATATTAGAGCATGGAATGGATTGCCTGAGTCAGCCAGGAAAACCAATGACTTTGCAAAGTTAAGTCATTGGTTAACGTAAAGTAAAAAAAAGTGAAGTTTCCTTTTCAGATCTTGCGATCTCTAGGGCTAATGATGTTGAGGTCATCTGTTTCTTTGGCAAACCATTAACAAGCAGGGGTTATGTGGCCAGCACAATGACCAACCGCCTTTACTTTACCCAACTAAAGTCAGGTACCCATTAGAGTTGGGTGGAATTTTTTACCCATTCGACCACAGCGCCCTCATTGGTTAACATGCTCGACTAGATTGACCTAGGGACACGTGCGTAGGATGTAATCATCTTCTTTTTTGAAGTAATGTCTGTTTATTATAAGAAAATATAAGATATTAAAAATAAATGTTTGCAGTGTGGACTAAATTCTGATAAACAAACAAATGGCCAATAAGGTTTAGATGGACCAAAGCAGTTTTTTAATACTGCTCAACACATTTCAAGAATTTGAGATAAGCATGGGATGAATTGTACAACTTCACTAGATTACGACCAAGCTACAAATCAAGTTAAGTTTTTAGAGGGAAGCTGACACAATGTGCTCTTAGTGATGCAAGGATGGTTGCTGCTGATTGGCCAGCTTGTTAAGGGTCCTGGGAAGACAATATTTTTGTCTTAAGTTGAACTTTGAACTAAGATTGAGTTCTCATATGCTGCATTACCTGATTTAGTATCTAATTTAAAAACCTTTGTTAGGCTATGCTAGTTTACGATAAGGAATTTGGCACATACATATTAAGATTCATTTTGTTTTAAGTATTTCGGGTCAGGTTTTATATAGTGACAATAATGCCATAATAAAAACAAAAACTAGGATTGGTTATAAAATAAACAGTTCATATGCTAATGTCTTTGGAGACAGTCTCATTTTCCAAATCAAGATGTTTTGAACTTGGTTATTTGGTTAGACCACATAGATGGATTCCTTTCATTACTGGATTAAATTTTAAATTGTCAACACTCTTGATTGTCTCATTTCATTGTGGCGTTTTACTTGTGTCATTTGGTTAGCTGGAATTAGTTGCTACCTCCACCAGAACACAGTCAACACTCCGCTCAAGACACAGTAAAGAGTTGCTCAACACCTTTATTAATTTGTGATGGAAGCTAGAAAATGGAATGACTTATATTAAATAAATTAAATTTAGTGAATCAATTAAATACTATTTATTCATTTACATACATGTAAGACTAAATTTTAATGATATTAGTGAAACTTGATCTTTGACAGGTGGGAAATACGTCCCGCGTTCCATCCTCATTGATTTGGAGCCAGGCACAATGGACGCTGTCAGGTCTGGGCCCTTTGGCCAGCTCTTCCGGCCTGACAATTATGTGTTTGGCCAGACTGGAGCCGGGAACAACTGGGCTAAAGGTCATTACACAGAGGGTGCTGAACTTGTCGATGCCGTCCTAGATGTCATTCGAAAGGAAGCAGAAAACTGTGATCGCTTACAGGTAGAGAGTGCAGTCCCCTAAGTCTTAGAAAAATTAAGGGAAAAATAAGTTTCCATTTTGCCAGATTAAAGTCCAGCCAGTAGTTGAATTTTTAGTAATATCCAATACCTCCATCTATGACTTGTTTATAGTAATTCCATTAGCTATTAGAGCTGGGTGGTCATAAAAAATAGTGAAAATCTAATCTTTGAACCTCAAACTCCTGTTTCAGTTTCTTAAAAAAAAACAAAACAATTCAACATGAGTCTTTTTTTGTAAAATAAATATTTCATTCATTTTTATCAGTCTGTTACCATGGATATTTGGATTGTACATCATTATGCATATATGTACTTGCAGAGGTGGCATAGGTTCAAAGGTCACTCTATAAATATAAATCCTTCCTTCACTTGAATGTTTAGGCTTAAACCACTGAATTTAATGAATATGTCATCATACATATAATACTTGAGCATTAGAATACATTTTTTCATTATTAGATTACATATTCATTTTATTATCTTTCACTGCCCTTGCTAGTAGTTGTATACTTTCTGTCTCACCAAAGGGTTTTCAAATGGCTCACTCGCTGGGAGGTGGCACTGGCTCAGGTCTTGGTACACTGCTCATCAGCAAAATGAGGGAAGAGTACCCAGACAGGATATCATCATCTTTCTCTGTGGTTCCTTCACCCAAAGTAAGTTTGTTCACCATGTAATTCTTCTCGGCATTGTTAAATGGTGTACTAGTTTGGGAGCATTAGGACCTTGAGGTCATTACTGGATGATGTTTTTGTTTGCTTGGAGATCACGCAGCCAGTGTCAAAACTGACACTGTAGAGTTTTGATGTCACTAGCAAATAGAATGGCCCTGATTTTATTCCCACCCCTGTCAGACTTTATCTCACAGATTGTGGTCACAAACACTTGATATTACAGTTCTGGCCATAAATGCTTGATAACACAGCTCTGGCCATAAAGGCTTGGTACTACAGTTCTGGGCACAAAGGCATAACAGCAATGCTATGAAAGAACAAGAAGAGTACAAGCTGTACATTATGTCATTATGTGAATAAAGCTCAGCCAACAATACTAATATAGTATAGTATACCTTTATATGTATTATATGTATGTTTTACCTTTTACAGGGCATGTGTGCTAGATCTAACTAATATCATGAATCAGAAGAGTTATTGAAATGTCAATCAATTTTGGAGCATGTGAGGGGGTTGGTAAGAGGGGACAAACAGGGCTCTAGTCCAAAGTTTTCTTTAACTGCATCTGGATATACTTATATGAAGGTTTTTGGTAGGTCTGGAGCATATTCTACTTAGAAAAGTACCAAAAAAGAAAAAAAGCAAATAACAACTACTTATCTTATTCATTGTTACTGTTACAAGTTATTCTGACTAAAAATTCAAAACATCTAGGTGTTATAACAAATGAAAGTTATCATGAAATCCCCAGGTTGATGAAATTTATAATAAAATAATCAAACAACGCATCAGTATTTATTAAAAGCTATTACTTTACCTTAGACTAATGCTAGAATTTTTATCCTTAGTTTGGGAATCCTCAATTAAAAAACAACATAAAATGACTACACTATTGAACTAGAAAAACACCATTAGTAAAATTTGGAAGATTTAAAAAGTAAAGTAGCAATAATAGACACAACACTAAGCCATAATTTTCAAATAGCCTACATAATATAAAAACCCAGCAAAGAACTCGGAAAGATGCAAAGATAAAGTCATATTCCTTATTCTGTATTCTAGGACAAATTTATATAAGAACTCTTTCTTTTAAGTACCTTAAGAGCTTGGAAAGGATGGTCTGAATCAGTTAGTAAAACCAACGAATTTGAAGTTTATCTCTTACTTAGGTTTGCACTAGGTTAACACAAGAATAGGCTTAGGAAGTGATAATCAGTAAACAAAAATAAGGAATTGTTTTGTTTTTTTTAAAAATGTTTTGCATGTTTTAGATGTTCCTTCAGAGTTAAAGAAAATCTACATCCTAGCCCAAACCTCACTCAGGAAGACAGGTGGTGGCAGTGGACAGAGTATGAACCTGGGGCCCTTAAGAAGACTGAACGACAGTCCAGCATGCATACTGCTTGACCAGGAAGCCATCTTCAAAGTAGTGGTCTAAAGCAGTAGCTTCTGTCTTAAAACCACTAGCTCTACAGTTAAATCATTAATCCTTTGTTTCCAGTTCCTTTGCCTATATCTATATGAAGTTAATTTAAAGCACAGTTAAGCCTTTACCTATTAAAACTTAAGTTATCGGATTAGGAAATTGTAACACATAGTTTGCTAGTTTCAAATCAAATCCAAAATAAAATAATCCTATAGGGACTATTTTCACTTTTTAATAATTTGTGTTGAACTCCTGACAAAGAGACTCAACTCTAAACAAAACACATCTTTTTTTTTTAATTAAAAAAAAAAAAAGAATAATACGTCTAGAAAAGAAGTTTTTAAAAAAATTAAGATTTAAAACATACTACAAAAATACTGTTTCTCAGGTAGGACTTATATGCTGTAGTATAACCACTTTTATAAAAGAAAATATTTTTTAAAAAAAGCACTAAACGTTCAGTTTTCACTAAAAAAAAAAAAAGTCGCTACGTTTCTCATTTTAAATTAGACATAAAGAGTTGTTCTTATGTAAAGTTCAAAGTAAACTGCTGGTAACTTGTTATTGCATCATATCCCATTAGTAGCAGCCTACCATAAACACTGCATTCTTATGCAGTAGTAGCTATTGGGTTAGAAGGGAAGGCTAGTCATTTCAGATCCCACAGGAAACCTTTTTTCTCTTTAAAAAAAAATTGTGAACCTCATATTGTTTTCCTTTGGATAATAATTTCTGAATTAATGGTCACTCCAATGTGTGCTTCTAACTCTACAAATTTAGCCTTATTTGATAACCAGCCTGGTATGTGAATCTTTGATCATAAGTAGCAGTTGGCAAATTTGTTGTAGTTGGCACCATCCTTCCTCTCCCCATTTTGTTTTGGTTCTTATTGTTCAGTTGGAATGCAGAGCGGTGCGAATGTATTGTTGAATGAAAATGTCAGAGAAGAAAAAAAGGGGCAGAAAATGTTTGACTTCAAATTGTATCTTTTCACTAATTACAAATGTTCCTTCAAAAGAGAAGATAATTGCGTCCTATGTGTATTCATGTGTTAATTTAGTCGTTCATGTTAATTAGAGACTTAAACTCTTCTGTCATTGGTTTTTCTGGCTGATTCAGGCAACCTGTTCCATGCTCCAATAGCACTAGGGAAGTAAGGTGCACTTCTAAGAACTATTTATGGAATAAAAAATTTGCCATTGTGTCTTTCTGAGTATTTTATTAGGTTACGTTTTTGTATTTGAAAGTTATGGTTTGATCTTTTGATGTATTAATTATGTTTCTTTACTTTTTAGTCTGCTGAAGTGTCTTTAAGTTTAGTGATTTTGCTAATGGTATTATTCTATTCAATTGTGAATATTTGTATGCTATATTGTTTAGCTCTAGTTTGTATATATTCTAGTTTCTTTGTTTGCTTGAGTTGAGGAGTCTTAAATAGAAGACACATATGCTAACATGGGTCTACCCAAGGTTAAATAGCATTAAACTTTGATGTTCTTGTCTGAATTGTAAACATTTCTTTGAATAAACCCCAATTTTTTTGTTTGATTTATTGATAATCTTACCAATATGGGTATTCCGTTTTTTTCAGTTATTAATACTAGTTTGATTTTTTTTTTTTTAAGAATTAGAAGTTCAAGCTAGCTATTGTTATTGAACTAATCACTAGAAATAGAATTAGTTTGGTGATCAAGAGTCCTGTGTTGTCATTTTATTTACCTGTTATTTTACCTCTTCTTCCCTTCTACTTGTTTTAATATTATTAAGTTTTTTAAAATGTGTGAGAACCTATTTTTAAATATAGGAGGTGGGGTGGATTAGTAGTTAAGTGCTTGGCTTCTGAACTTGGGGTTCAGAGTTTGAATCCTGGTGAAGATTGGGATTTTTGAATTTCGGGATTTTTAGGGCACCCCTGAGTCCACCCAACTTAACCTGGCTTAGTTGGGAGAAAGTAAAGGCAGTTGGTTATTGTGCTGGCCACATGACCATTGGTCAAAGAAACAGATGACCTAAACATCATCTGCCCTATAGATCGCCAAGGTCTGAAAGGGAAATTTTATCTTTACTTTTAGATGTACATTATATTATATTAGTAAACAGTTTATTTTTTATTTGCCGATTCATGTTTATTGTATTATTTGTTCAATTATATATAGATGAATGAATAGTTTTTATCTCATTATTTGTCAGGTTTCTGATACAGTTGTTGAACCGTACAATGCCACCCTGTCTGTACACCAGCTAATTGAAAACACTGACCAAACATACTGCATTGACAATGAGGCTCTGTATGACATATGCTTCAGGACCCTTAAACTGACCAACCCAACATATGGTGACCTGAACCACCTGGTGTCTATTACAATGTCTGGAGTGACCACTTCCCTTCGTTTCCCTGGACAGCTGAATGCAGACTTGCGCAAACTTGCGGTCAACATGGTCCCATTTCCCCGCCTTCACTTTTTCATGCCAGGGTTTGCTCCCCTGACCTCCCGGGGAAGCTCGCAGTACCGCGCCCTGACTGTGCCGGAACTGACTCAGCAGATGTTTGACGCTAACAACATGATGGCCGCTTGCAACCCCAAGCAGGGCCGATACCTCACCGTGGCCGCAATGTTCCGCGGCAAAATATCAATGAAAGAAGTTGACGAACAGATGCTATACGTTCAGAATAAGAACTCTGTCTATTTTGTGGAGTGGATTCCCAACAATATCAAGACTGCTGTGTGTGACATACCGCCCAGGGGACTGAAGATGTCGTCAACATTTATTGGAAACAACACAGCCATTCAAGAGCTCTTTAAGCGCATCTCTGAACAGTTCACAGGTTTGAACCCAGACAATTAAATTTTATCCTTTTCTGCATGTAAATAATGTTGACCAATCAAACTAGAGTGCAAAATATTGCATTAGAATATATATTTTAATTATTAGGAAATTAAATTAGCCTGTGTGTAATTAATATAATTAGCCTTTTATAAAAATATTGGAATCCGCCAGTGTATTGTCTGATAATGACTTGTTATTATGATTAGCATATGAGATATATTCAATTTAATTAATATGATAAATATAGGTCTGAAATTGGTATAAATTAAAAAAAAAATGAAAGTAGAGTGGAATAAAATGTTGTCAAGATATGACTTTTGAAATCACTTTTTATGTGGTGTGATCTGAGACTTAGCAAACTTTATTGGCGCCCCCTATTTTTTTTCCATAGAAATATAGACTTGTATAATTAATAATCTACTACAAAAACCCTTAGATTGGATTAGCTAACTCAAATATTTACAATCATTTTACTTCTACAATATACTCAACTGTTTTACTTGCAAAAAAGATACTTTGTGGTGTTTCGGAATTTTTAAAATCGATTTTTGTTCTAAAATTTAACCTTGAATCTGTAGCAAAAATGTATTACAACCAATATTAACCTGCAGAAAGTCTATGATTATACAAAATCTTCCTCTACAATGGATGTAAAAAAGAATGTAAAACATCAATGTTTTTTGGGGCGCCTGGGACATCACTACGCCTGTGGGTTTTGGTGGCTGAGTGGTAATTGAAAACTTGGGTAAAATCTCAGTAAAGACAGGAAATTTGAACATCTGGATTTTACGATGCCATAGTCCACCCAACTCTTAATGGATACCTGATAGGTTGGGTAAAGTAAAGTTGGTCAGTTGACATTCTCATCAACCCAAGGCCATAGAAACAGATAACCCTTACATTATCTCCCCAATAGATTGCATGGTCTGAAAGAGGAAATTGAATTTATATCCCTTGTTATAAAATTACTAATCTGACTGAAGCAAATATTTTTTAAATGAAAATTTTAGTATACAATTTAAAATTTGAACAAAAAGAGCTTGCTGATTTTCAAATTGACATTAATTCCGTCAATCTTTTTATCTTTTGCAGCCATGTTTCGTCGAAAGGCGTTCCTCCATTGGTACACTGGTGAGGGCATGGATGAAATGGAGTTTACTGAGGCCGAGTCCAACATGAACGACCTTGTTTCTGAGTACCAACAGTATCAGGAGGCTACTGCGGATGAGAAATTCCCTGATGAGGACGCTGATGAGATAGATGCAGACTCGTAAATTTTCTCCTTATGAAATAACTCTTGTTGCCAAAACAAATAAAGGGTTTTATAATGATGCATTATAGTATAATTTCATAATGATTTCAAATAAATGTTGCTTGTTGGTACTGCATGTGTGCCTGCCAACTATTATTGCTAACTCAGTATTACGCCCATGTTGATCATTATTGATTAGTGATATTTTCTCTGGATTTAGTGTTTAATGTTCCATGCATTTTAGAAGTACCGGTTTTCCTGAATGTTAATGAACATTTTTTTCTGAGTGTGTGGTGTTGGAGCTTTAAAAAAAATCGAATAATTTACTTGAAATAGAAATCTTTAAAAGTTTATACTTTATGCACATGATTCTTTGAGATTCTTTGTTAGCATGTGGAAGTAATGAAAGAGCTATGTTATTGTCAACTTAAATTTAACTATGCATTTTTTTTCTATGTTGCTTGAACATTTGTTGCTTTTTGATGCTCAAATCTGTATGTGACTTAAAAACATGAACATTTTATTTTTTGCAAACTTTAATCCAACATTAAAAGCAAAAGAACCATTAAGTGTTTGCAATTTGTTCTTTTCTACTTTTAAGTGTGTTCCTGTCATGTTGGTAATTTTGTTGCTAATATCTCAATTCTCCTCTAATATATGTTAGTAAATTCTCTTAACCAGGAAAACCAATCACTTGGCAGAATTTACCGCAAGTCATTGGTTAACCTGCATGACTAGATTGACCTAGGAACGTGTAGGTCGTAATCATCTTTTTTGAAGTAACGTCTGTATTTTATAAGACAAAATAAGCATGGAGAAGACAATAATCTTGACCAATCAATCTGATTATCCATTTTGTTCTTATTACCAGTTTAGTACTCTCTAATCAGTTGAGTGGACTCTTCATTTTTGCACCCCTTCCATAGCACCTAGATTTCAAACACTGAAACTACTACTAAAGCAGAGGCGTAGTGGCTGGGGGGGGGGGGCATGATGCCCTGGGCGCTACCCTAAGGGGGCGCCACACGCAGAGGCACCAAAAAAAAGTAAATTATTGTAGATATTTTTGTTAGGTAGTAAGTTCTAAGTTAATTTGTATTATATTATTATCAAATAATTACCTTTTATTTATAAGACTAAACTTCTGTGTGATGTTCATGGAGATTGAGGGGGTAGGGGGTGCCAATAAAGTTTCTTGCTCTGGGCGCTTGTTTTGCTCACTATGCCTTTGTACTGATGATCTCTTTTCAACACTGATTGTATCATCTCCAAACAAAAAAAGGTTCCACCGCTATTTGTGTTAAATTGACAGCAAACCCTTTTGTTATTAACTGTAAATATGCAAACTGCCTTTTCCCACATACAAATACACTTTATACAAAGTTTGTAAGTCATATACAGTAATACTACTGTACAGTTATCAAACAACTGTTTTGTCTTCAACATTTAGACCTAAACCTTCAGCTTTTGTCAAATAAATGTAGAGCTCAAAAAGAATAAATAAATGTGTATAGTTTACTATGAGCAACATTTAGCAAAGGTTTTATCAATTTTCGCACTATTGTACCTGTCAACCAACCCCAGGGGGCCACCTTAGAGTTTCTAACAAGTTAAACAAAGTGACAATCTCACAGACTTAAGTAAAACTAGACTGAAATAGGCACTACAACACTATACCTATTTGGCTCCATTCGTGGCTTATAAAGATCCACCAAGTAGCTCTCAAAATATGCAAGTTTTTTTTTTATAGTAAATTACATTTGGTAATTTCTAACATCATTTTTTTGGCAAAAAATCTGCTTTTGAATAATTGGCAACTTTTAAAACTGAACACTGACATCTGAGAAATAATGCCATTAGTGATTGTGATAATTCTAAGATGTTTGAATCCATTCAAGTGAGGAGTTAAATGTTTTCTTTAGAAGGAACTCTGCAATCTATCAATTTGTGTTGGCTGTAAAAAAAAGTAATGATAGATAATGTTGAAAGAATTCACAATAAAATGTGATTATACCGGTAGTCTGAAGCCAAGCTGGGGGGGGGGGGGGGGAGATACGTACAAAGATTTGATGGCGAATAGACTGCTTGTGGGTCTCGTAGGTCTTGGTCGGTTTGGAAATGCTTCCCCGCCCCCATTTTAGTCCCCAAACTCATTTTCCCGGGGCCAACTATCCCTCTCCCCATCAAATGGCCTGCATAGATGTAAAAGAAATAATCTAGATCAAGAGTTTAGATCTAGGTATCCTGTTTTTCGTAGAAAAACTTAAAAGCGGTTAAAACCAGTATGGTCTTTCTGTAGTGCTGAACTGTACAACAAATAGCTGGTCGTTTTTTTAACGCGACACCGTAAACGTCAAATAAACCCGGCAGCACACGTTGTTGTTGTTATTGCTGGACTAAAATAAGGATTACGTCGTTCAATAACCAACCAGCCTTTCAATTGTTCATGGTAAACAACGACACCAGATCTAGAGATCTGTTGTCTAGCACTGTAAACATATTGCTCAACACAATAAATGTTGCATTTGATTAGATATCTACATTCTTGTCTTTTTTTTTTTTGTCACACCAAGTTACATTTTTATATGATTATATATATTAAGTTTACCTCTGAATCAAGTGAATCTGATCATTTACAGATTTACACCTCTCTTGCATCACCAGACAAATGACCAATCTTACTGATAGCAGGCGTTGCACAGCTATTTCAATTTGTGTTTTTTGGGGTTTATTGGGCTTTGAATAGGATATATATAGTATAGACATAGTGATAGAGCAAATATAGAGAGAGATCTAGAGTCTATAGGTCTATCTGTGGGGAACTAAGACTGAGAACAGGAAATAAAAGTATTATTAATCATTATAAATTAATAATAAATAGATCTAGTCTAGTTAGAATAGACTTAAAATTAATACTAGAAGTAATAGTGAATCTAGTCATTCTCAGAACCAGACTCAACTCATGAGATACTCAGATAGTCATTTAATCTATCTATTCTACTACTACTGTACTGAGTGTACTACTAGTAGTACTAGGTAATCTGTAAATCTACAATATGATCAATATTAGGACAAAAAACAAGAAATACTAAAATACTTAGTGACAACTTAGTCATAGATCTACTACTGGCTAGTACTGGGACTGAGAATTAGAAGCTAATAGGAGGTAATGACTGATTGACTATGTGAAGTATTTGAAGTCTATGTGTGTCTATGATGATACTGACTATCGGTTGACTAACCCCTTATAGAAATGCTGGCATGTATCAAAACTTACTATCTATATTCTAGATCGAGGTCTATTCTATAATCTAGATACTATATATATAATAATGTACTTAATCTAGATTCATATCCCAGAACATACACATAGAAAATCATACTAATTATATACTTTCTAGTTTCCAGATATTTAGATCTAGAGATCAAATTAATTTCTTTTTTTTTTTTACAGATGCATATATGCACAATGTATTTAGTCAAGTAGATTAAAAGGCACAACTTTGACAATATTGAACATATTTTATTGTAAAAAATCTTGTACCATTTTACAAATTTATACTTATTTTTAGTAAAAAATCTTCTACTGGTACGGTCTTTATGGACATAAAAACTTGGATTATAATATTCCTACCGGTATCTTTAATCTGTGCATGCTTTGAACATTATATATTATTGTTCTTAACAGTAATAGAATGATAATTTCAATCATATATGATGTATTATATACAGAATATATATATTACAGTAACATCTTATTAGTTAAATCACTAAATTTAGAAACCTTCAAGATAGAAGACTTAAAAGTAAAGTACATATTTTACAAAAAACATTTTATTAAACCATAATCTTCAAATACAAAAAACAAAACCTAATAAAATACTCTGAAAGACACAAAGATAAAGGCACATTCCTTGTTCCATATGCTAGGACAAATTTGTACAAATGCTCCTTCTTTCCTAGTGCTATCAGAGCATGGAATGGGTTGCCTGAGTCAGCTAGGAAAACCAATGACTTGGCAGAATTTAAGTCATTGATTAACATGCATAAAACTAGATTGACCTAGGAACACATACATAGGATTCTTTTTTGAAGTAACATCTGTATTTTCAAAAGATAAGATTTATAATTTTAAGATATTTTTTTTTCTAAGCAAACTTTTAACTATGGATATGCAAAGGATGTGGGCAGGGCTCAAACCAGGGACCATACTGACCATAGAGATTACAGTCCAGAGTACATACCACATGACAAGGCAGCCATCTTAAATACTAAAATAATTATTTTTAAAAAAATCATGTATTTCTCAGACATTTTTATACCAGCCTTAATTACACCATCATTTTGTGTTTTGTTTTTAGACCAGGAATTATTGAAATTGAAAATCCTAAGTTCACATCAAAATGATGAATGCAAATGAGGTGCGAGACAGCTTCATTGATTTCTTCAAAGAGAAGGAGCACAAGTATGTCCACTCATCGTCCACCATACCACTGGACGACCCCACGTTACTTTTTGCTAACGCTGGGATGAACCAGGTAACTGAGATACAGGATAGTTTTACGTTCATTGCAGCTAGAGAGTCTTATTGAAATGTACTTGTTAAATTAGTCAGTAAACTACACTTGAGTAAAAAAAAATAATTTATAAAAATATTTTTTCTTACTACTATTATGTGGGATGTGTGGCTGAGAGGCCAAATTCATTTGGCAGAGTTGTGTTTGCTGAGCGGATTGATGATGTAGAAGCAGATCTGCAACAGCTTAAGGTTAGGGCGTGGAGACGAAAGGCCCAGGAAAGATCTGAATGGAAGGATGTGTTCAAGCAGGCCAGAGCCCTCCATGGGCTGTAGCGCCACTGGGATGGTGTTTGCTGAGCACCTAAAGGCAGCAGGGAAACCTGCTAGATACCCCTTTCTCCCACTGGTCCACAAAAGTGATTGGACCATAGTGCACTGAGCATGCTATTTAAGCATGATAGATGCGTTATATAAAAGCAATTAAAATAAAATACTAAAATTGTAAATTAAAGCTCCAGTGAGTTAAAGTACTTCCAGATTAGAATCTGGTTTGGTCTTCTGATAGCTTTTGGGTATCCTAAAAATTAATTTGCAGAGTTACTAGTCATGACTCCAAAGCTAGATTAGGTTTCTCACCTGATGTGATAGTGAAAAATATCAAGTATATATTTCAATCACGAGCATAAGAAGGTATTGTTTGATCAAAAGTCTATTGAAATTGTAAACTAAGGATTGCTCTAAAGTTCTTGCCGCAATCCTGAGGCAAACATGAAACAATAGATTGGAACTCTACCATACAACTAGCATGTAAAAAAAATAATTAAAAGTTTCTCGTTCAGACCTTGCAATCTTTGGGGCAGAAGATGTAAAGCGATTAATGAGGGTGGCTAGCAGCCAACACAGGGACCAAACGCCTGAAATTAAAAATCTTAGTCTTCACCATGATTTGAACCCGGGACCCCTCACTTTAGAAGCCAAGCAATTTACCACTCAGCCACTGCACCTCCACTAGAATATAGTTGGTTTTAAATCATGTCATTGAAGTCTTTTGATAATTCTTTGTTTTCAAATCTTTTCAAAACTTGCCATTTTTTTATTTTTACAGTTTAAACCCATTTTCCTGGGCATTGCTGACCCCAACAGCGACATGGGTAAATATGTCAGAGTAGTCAACACCCAGAAATGTGTCCGTGCTGGTGGAAAGCACAACGATTTAGATGATGTGGGCAAAGATGTCTACCATCACACTTTCTTTGAAATGTTGGGCAACTGGTCGTTCGGAGACTATTACAAAGTAATACCATAATCATTTCTTTTTGGAAAACATCTCTTCTGATGTACATGTTTTCACTTACACTAAAACCTGACCACCTCTTTCCATAGAAAGAAGTCTGCACTTGGGCCTATGAGTATTTAGTGGATAGGCTACAGTTGGACAAGTCAAGACTGTATGTGACCTACTTTGGTGGCAACCCATCTGCAGGCCTTGAACCTGATAATGAAGCTAGGGACATCTGGACTCGCCTCGGGTAAATTCTACGTTAAATATTGCTGATAGGGTTGAAAACTTATAAACTATAGGAAAACATACATGTTTAAAAACTTTGAGGAACCATAAAATATTTATGTATAAAAAGTCTATTCAAAGTATTAAATCTTAAAAATTGGTCTACTGACATCCTTTATTCTTTTTATTTGTTCCACCATTTGATTTTTTTTTAGAAACTATATTAATTATTTCCTACAAAATTAAAATTTCTACATTCTTTACTTTTTGGAATGTACAAATCAACAAAAACATTTGATTCTTTATGTTGTCAGAGTTGACCCAGAAAAGATTTTGCCGTTTGGCATGAAAGATAATTTCTGGGAGATGGGTGAGACTGGACCCTGCGGACCTTGCTCAGAAATTCATTTTGATCGAATTGGCGGGCGTAATGCCAAAGACAAAGTCAACATGGACGACCCTGATGTGCTGGAGATCTGGAATCTTGTGTTTATCCAGTACAACAGGTGATGCCCCTGATAGGTTTTTTAAGTTTTTCATATTGTATAATGTAAGAAATCTCTAGAGACTTGAGAGTTAAATTTTCTTAAATGTTTTTCTAAACCTGTCATTCTAGAGAGACTGACGGCTCATTAAAGTTACTGCCTCGCAAACATATTGACTGTGGTATGGGTTTTGAGAGAATGGTGTCTGTAGTACAGAACAAGAGATCTAACTATGACACTGATTTGTTCCAGCCAATTTTCCGAGCCATTGAGCAGGTAAATAATTAGAGCTAATGCATGGAAAGCTAAATAGAAATATTCAAGTAAATATAGTTATTGTCGAGACTTTAAGAGTGCATAGGCACGTTGGGACAAGGGCACCTGTTTCATAAGTGTTTTGAGAGCAGCATGACTACCAACCTCCATTGCTTTCCAAGTTAACGCAAGATATTTGGATAAGTTATGACCAGCAAATATAACACTTGAGTTATGACCAGCATATTACACAATTAAGTTATGACCAGCATATTACACAATTTAGTTATGGCTAGCATATTACACTATTAAGTTATGACCAGCATATTACTAATACTTATCCATTAAGCAGTTTGAGTGGTACAGGAAAATTAAAACTTTTCTTGCTGACTGTCTGGTAGATTGGTATAGACTGCTAACTAGGTAATACTGATGCAGATCAATAAGTAGCACTCTTTTAGAATTTCATTTGTATCATTTTAGGCAACAGGAGCCAGGCCCTACCAAGGACGTGTAGGAGCAGAGGACACTGACGGCATTGACATGGCCTACAGGGTGCTAGCTGACCATGCCAGAACATTGACCATCACATTAGCTGATGGCGGCAGACCAGACAACAGTGGCAGAGGGTATGTCAGTGGTGCTGACTTTTAAAAAATATACACTTAGTATTAGTTTACCACTACAAAGGATTGTATAAAATAATATTACTTTTATTATTTTTCCTCTGCTTAGACTGTACCATCGAAATATTAGTGCATTCAACTAGTTTGAGTCATTGATGTGTATTTGATTAGTGAAGAATTTTTTTTTAAATGCCAAAATAAAATAGTTTTAACTTAATCATCTTTCCTTCCTTGACTATCAACACACACACATATACACAAGTCAATATAGCATCCCCAGTGGAGAGTAAGACAATGTTAAATCCTATACTTTCATTTCTCTTGCAGCTATGTCCTGAGAAGAATCTTGAGACGTGCTGTGAGGTATGCAACAGAGAAACTGAACGCCAAGCCTGGCATGTTCTCATCGTTAGTAGATACTATTGTTCAGTTACTGGTGAGTAGATGAATTAAATAGATTTAACTCAAAGACAGTTTATTTTAGGTTACATGAAGTTGAACTTCTTTGTACTTGGTTATTATTAACAACAGCCAGACTAGAGCTTCCTGGAAACACCTAAAGTATGATATAACAATTTTAAGTTTGAAACACCTCAAGTATGATATAACAATTTTAAGTTTGAAACACCTCAAGTATGATATAACAATTTTAAGTTTGAAACACCTCAAGTATGATATAACAATAGTTTTAGAGTGTGATAAACTACCAATAAACTGAGGCTTAATCAGAAGCATCAAAAAGGGCAACTGCATTTGAAGCATCTTTATGGTGTGGTTTTGGAAAAAAATTGAACAAAATATTTCTTGATGGCTTATTTTGGCCCTAGCAGAGCTTACAGAATAGGGTTTTAAAGATTTGCATTCACAATTGACTTGAATTTTCACTCCCTGTTCAGTTAACAAAAGCAAAAATAACAAACAAAAGCAATTAAAGTGGAAAAAACAAAACACAAATAATAATTAAATTTATGTATATAAAGAAGACAGAACAAATATTGTTGTATTAATTAAGCAAACCAAGCCTATACAGTAGGAACAGTAAGCTGTTGAGTAGAAATCTATTTCATTTTGACAATCCTTAATTTAATCCATTTTGGCTCCTCTCTCTCAAGCCCATTAGTCTTGTCAAGTCTCAATCTTTCTTTCTGAACTTCCCTCTTTATCTAAACTCTTGCCAACCTTTCCTAAAACTGAAATGTTATGTATGTAAGACTAGATGGTAAACAGCTTTTCAAAGTCAACACTGGAGTAGTTCATTAGTGTACTAAATTAACTGCATACATGTTTCTCTCTAGGGGGATGCTTTCCCAGAAGTGAAAAAAGATCCAGAAACTGTAAGTTTACTTCTCAAGACACTTATACCCTTTTCTAATACATATTTTTTTTTTAAATTGATAAATGATGTCGCAAGTGGTGGGTGAAAATAATGCATAGTTTTAAACGAACCTTTAAGCTGTAACTACCATTACTCTCTAGCTGGATGTAAAAAAAAAAAAAGAATTAAAGTTTCTTGCAAGCTAAGGAAAATCATGAGAAATAATTAGGCATATTGCCCTTGTATAAGAATTGGCTTATGTGATCACATGATCTATTTTCACTGTATGAAGGTGAAAGAAATCATCAATGAAGAGGAGGCTCAGTTCCTGAAGACATTGTCACGAGGACACAGATTGTTGGAGCGAAGCATCAAGAAGACGGGAGACACAAAAACATTGCCAGGTAGAGCGCCAGTAATATTTTCAATTGGATCCTTAAGCTTTTTTCTGTGCGCTTCAGGCTGAAGACATAAAGTCAAGAGTCTGTAACATTTCTTTGCTTCTTATCCAAACAGGGGATATAGCATGGAGGCTTTATGATACTTATGGATTCCCAGTGGATCTCACTTTGTTGATGGTGGAAGAAAAGGGAATGAATATAGACATGCCAGCTTTTGAAGAAGCTAAAGCCCATTCCCTTGTAAGTACTCACAATAGTTCAATTTGAAACTTGTATTATATTTTAGTTATTCATTTATCATCTTCAAACACCTTGCCATTATACTGTCTCTGTTAAACCGTAACATGATAATTCTAGTTTTCAGTTTAACTACTTGTGTACTGATTCTACAATTTAAAAATCTGCATTTATGTTCTGTAATTGTACAAACAATGAGAGATTATGCTAAGTCAGTCTTTAGAAATTCTTATGGTCCATTTTTTGTTGCCCTTGTTGCATGTTTGGGCCAGGAGGTAATTATCATCCTAAACATTTTTGAAAAAGAAAAGATTTCATCTATTTGTATCCAGACTGTTCAGATATTCTTTTAACTAGCTATTTTTCCTGACACATTAGTAGTTTGATGAATGGTCGTTCAACTCTGCAGCTGATGTCCCAAAGCACAAGTGGCGTGAAAGAAGACCTTATTTCCTTAGATGTACATTCCCTGACAGAGCTGAAAGACAAAGGTGTACCACCCACAGATGATCTCAGAAAGTATGCTTACGATGCTGATGAGAAAGGAAATTACAGTAAATACTTTTTAAAAAAATTTTTCATCATCACGTTAGACTAATGCAATAAGTTAAGTTAATGGTTTAATAAGTTTCTTTAGTTCAAGTCTTGGTGAAGGCTGGGCATTTTCAGAACGTCTTTAAAATAATCTAACTCCAGTGTCTTTGCTTACATACTGTTCTGTTTTACATTTTTTTTTGTTTTATTTATTTTTGTTTACTTTTTGCTTTTCAGAATTTGAACCCACAACAGCCAAGATCATTGGTTTAAGGTACAACAAACAGTTTGTTGAAACAGTCACCTCTGGCCAGGAATGTGGCATCTTACTAGATCAGACCAGTTTTTACTCTGAGCAGGGTGGACAAATTTACGATGAAGGTTTCATCGTTAAGGATGGTGGTGAGGTGTGTTAAAACATTTGTATGCTTTACCCAGTTTATAATCAGCTTGTTGACATTTGGTTTACAGGCCTAACTGTTAGTATGGTGCCAAGTCTGTATTGTTAAACTTGTACAGTGGCTAGTAGATTCTGGTGAGTTTAGCCTAACCAGTTTACAATGGTTTACATCTGGCTTACATTGTTAGCTGCTAGTTTAACAGCTGGATGTTTGTGTTTATGTTTCTTAATTGTACACTTTATTTAGTTTTACCCATTGAGAACATTATGAAGATCTGATTTGTGAAATTGTGACCCTATAATATTTACATAAGATTTTTACTAATTATTAAATTTTTAATACCTTTACTATTTTAACTGTGAATAGACCTTGTTTTTAATGATTTAACTGTATGGAATTTAGCTCTTGTAAAGGAGAGTAAACCTTGAAGGATTACGGGCAAGACATGGCCAAAATTGTGCCGATGTGCCCAAAACTCAACTAATAATACAGATTATTGAGTTTTGCCTTTCTTATGAAGCTGCTGAGATAAATATTTCCAAATTCATTTACATTTACAATTAGATGAAATTAGGGTGTGAATACTTTACTAAACATTCCTTGCAAAGTGTGATTTAGATATTAAACGAATGTTGTTTATTATATGTAATAAATACAATTATAAATTAATAGATTTGGCCCATTGTTTACAATTACCAGTGAACACTTTTTAAAACCTGGTTGTTCAAAAGTTTTATATAGTGAAGAGGATGTTATTTTCCTGAACTCAACATTGGATCAAACTCTTAACATTCTCTGTTGAGCTAACATCTGCATTGTGCCAACAATAACATGCACAGGATCTCATCTCAGCGGTAGATGTTTAAACTGTTCTGTCCTGCATATTTCAGGATGATGAATTCAGAGTTAAGAATGTGCAGTTGCGTGGCGGCTATGTGCTACACATTGGCTCAGTGGAAGGTGTCTTCAAAGTAGGAGACACAGTACGCCTTTTGATTGATGAGGTTAGTCTTCAATATGGGGACTTTTTAAATGTGGTTTTTTTTTTTTTTTTTTGATAATATTTTAACTATTCTACTTAAAGTTGTTGAAAGTAATATATGTAAATCATATTACGTTTTACATTCATTTTGACCATTTATTGCTTGATAGTAAAAGTAAAGCACCCTTTTCATGCATTGCAATCTGTAAGCCAAATGGTATAAAGATCATCTGTTACTTTGGCCAACGATTAACAAGGATGTCATGTAGCCATCAGTTAAGTCAGTACCCATTAGAGCTGTGAATCCTGAAATAAGAAGTCCCAGCCTTCACTGAGATTCAAACTCAAGACTCCTTGGTTTGGAAGCCAAGTGCTTTACCACTCAGCCATTATGCCCCACTTTATTGGTTGCTTAGAGCTACATTTTTGGTGCGAAGTTTGTATTGTTAAGCTTGTAGGTCCAGTAAGAAGTACATTCTGTTGAGTTTAGCTTTACTTAGTTTACAAGTGTTAACAGTTTGAGATTGTGAACTATTGTCGGAATAATGTAAAATAAGTTATTGAAAAAATATACTTCGCAATAATTTCCTTCTCATCAGAATATCATGTCCGCAATATGCAAGGTACCCCTTTCAGACCTTTTGATCTCCAGGGCAGATAATGTAAATCTCATCTGTTTCTGTGGGCGATGGTTAAGGAAGGTGTCATGTGACCAGCACAAGGGCCACTACTTTTACTTCCATGACATATGTCAAGTACCCAATGGAGAAACGCTCTAAAAACCCAGAAGTTCAAAATCTCAATCTACTGTGGGATTTGACCTCTAGACCCCTTGGTTCGGTGACCAAGTACAAATACTTTAACACCAAGCCCGACAATAGACATGGTAAATAGAATTGTGTCAAACCACCAGGTTGTGTATATTATTGCCTTATGTTATGTGTTCACAGCCTCGTAGGTGTGCTATTATGAAGAACCACACTGCTACTCACGTACTCAACTTTGCGTTGAGGGATGTCCTGAAAGAGACTGATCAGAAGGGCTCGTTGGTTGCACCAGACAGGCTGAGATTTGATTTTTCTGCTAAAGTAAGTCTTCTTTAGACTATCTGGACTATAAGCATTAATTTATTTGTAAAAATTATTGTATGCCTTTGAATGTTTTTAGTTTAGTTTATAGTTTGCTGGCTAAAAGAAATAAGGTTATTGTTTTTTTTACATTTTATTTTTAATATCAACTTGTATTCCCAAACAGCCAAGCAAGAAGCAAGGAGAAATCCCTATCATAAACTTAGCTTTCATGGCTGATTAGATGTTCTTGTATCTTATATATTCTTTAACTTCTATATTCCTTGAATCTTTGAATTCTTCAAATCTATCCAATCCAGTGCTATTTTCATGTGTTCTATTCCAAAATTTCAAACAGACAGACTTACTACTAATGAGTTACAGACTTACTAATGAGTTATTTCTTTCAGGGTGCCATGACTGTACAAGAAGTGAAAACAGCAGAAGAAATTGTCAAGAACATAGTCGCAAAGAATGAAGTGGTCTATGCCAGGGAGACTCCACTTGCTGTTGCTAAAACCATTCAAGGTCTGCGTGCAGTCTTTGATGAGGTTAGAACTCTGAAGAATATCTTTCTTTATATTTTCTGTCTTCATATCTTTATATCTAGTTTAGTTTTGGAATTTAATTTTTTTTTTTTCTAGAGCATCTGTTTGAAAATGTTTACAAAGACTAAGGCTTTAGTAAACATAAACATGTTTAAAAAAAATTAACTTTTAAATATGGAGGATAATTTAAAACTGAACGTTTAATTTAATTAAAAAATTGTCAAATAAGGGATGTGTTACACTGCTAACTACTGATATTACTGGCACTCTTAAAAAAGTTGTATTTGATTAACCCCAGAAAAACTTTTCAAAACAAAAAACGTCTTGAAATATTTCTACATATAAATGTAACAGTTTAAGGCTTTATTTTATAATTTGTTAGAATGAAATACAAAACAAGATTTTCATTAATACAAGGTAATAGTTGCAATCATTTGAATGTCGCTTTGCTAGGTTCTACAAACTTAAGATACTACCCCAAATTAACTTGTTATAGACCTTTTATAACATTTTGCATTTGTTCTTCAGGTTTATCCAGACCCAGTCAGAGTTGTCTCCATCGGTATCCCTGTAGAGGACTTGGAGTCTGATCCCAACGGCCCTGGCGGAAACATTACAACTGTCGAGTTTTGTGGGGGCACGTAAGTTTCACTTCAGATTATTATATCTTTTGGTCTGCTAATTTTGAGATAACATTTTTAGGTCTGCTAATTTCATTTATGGCCTTTGGCATTTTACGTCTCAAGGGATGATCTTTTCCCTTTGCGTCTTCTCATGTGAATGAAGAGGCCAATCCTTGATACACAGCTGCAGTCACTGGTTTGGCATCTAAAATCACCAGGCGCTGTTGCTGCACTTTCACTCTCTCACCCTCTTTCTACGTCTGGTGTGTATTTCACCTGCAGTCCAGGACCCTTTCTTCATGCTTACTCTCCATGTGGATCTATCCAGTGCCTCATTTTCTCAAGTGTTAGTGTCGATTTTGAATAACTTCATGTCACGTTTGCATACATCAGTATACCTTAAAGGTGAGCAAAAGAGCTCACAGATCAGCAGCTAAAAGCTGGCTAGAAGAAGAAGAAAAGTGGGCAACCTGTGGCTCTTCTGCCTTCTATTAGATCACCATACAGAATGTCTTGTGGAAGTCGACTTTGTGGCATTCACATGACCAAGCCAGCCAAGGCATCTACTGGATGGATGTCCTGGCTCTCTGCTCTTCATAGCACTTCCTCATTGGTTATTTTATCTTGCCACCTTATTTTTAAAATCTGCTTTAAGCTTCAGAGGTGGAAGATCTTCAGCTTGTTTTTTCTGCTAATTTCATACAGACAAGTAATTCACATTGAATTCTAACATGTATCATTTATCACCAACTTTATCTTCAGACATTTAAAGAAGGCAGGGCATATAGGAGACTTTGTGATTGTAACAGAAGAAGCCATATCAAAAGGTGTCAGAAGAATTATAGCAGTCACTGGATCTGAAGCACACAAAGTAAGGACTTTCTCTCTGTATATACTGTCCTAGAAATTGTTTGTTCTTTCAGCAACTTACACCATCTAATTTTATTATTAAAACTACGGTACCAGCTTTTATATAGATCTTGGTGAGCCAGCTGATACCTCATTCAAACATCAACAACTAGACACACTCACAAATCAAGCTTTTTAATATTAGTCCAACCAGTTAGCATGTCAACACTGGTCTACTTCAACAGGTTACTCAATTTAGATATTATAGTCTGTTAATAATTCCAGGGGCAAGTTACTACGTCCACACTAGACAAGTTCAGTTACCCTGCAACAGTAAACACAACCATATCACTCGGTCTCAGCATGTGACGTTTTGGTGTGAGAAGTTGTGTCTTGAATTAATCAAAACCATATCTTGTATTTACCCCCCCCCCCCTTTTTTTATTTTTTTTTTTTACTTTACTCTACTAGATTCTATATATAGTATACATTGTCACCTGCCCCCAACCCACTCCATCTCAAAATGTTTCTTTAAAGGTCTTGACTATTTCATGAATACATATTGTGAAGTAAGGTAGGTCAAGCTACATCACATTACTTCCTGAGTCCACAAAATTGACATGCTTCCACCCCCCCCCCCCTCTTCCTAAATTATAGGCGGCGAGTTCTCTTTATTATTAAGCTGTAGATACTATAAATTAAATAAACCATTTTTTTGTGTGAATAAAAAATGCATTGTTATGCTATTAGCATTGTTGTCTTTTTGTGGATAATATTACCCCTCCCCCCTCCCATCTTTTCAAACACACATCCTAATGTTAGTGACATAACTGTAATCACACAACAAACTTCTCAAATCTAATGGACAAAAATGACTCTTGTTCTGTACAGAAAATATCTTTGAACACAAACACACATACAAACCATAGATTGTGTATCCTTCTTTTTTAAATACAAAATAAAATGAACACATAAAACGCATATAAAATGTTTACAACAAAATGTCCTTTGCCCAAATGACCACTACCCCAAATTGTTCTGCTTCCAGTATGTACTTTAATAATATCCCAACTTTTTGGATGTTAAAAATACCCAGATATTTATTTTAGAATCCTGTCACTGAAATATGTTTGAAAACTATGTTAGAGAAGTATGCCACTGAACTATATTTTGTTGCAGGCTGTACATAAACAAGAGCTGTTTGAAAAAAATGTGAAAGAACTGACGTTGAAGATTGAGAATAATAGCAAGACACAAGAGTTTACAGACAGGGAGTTGAATAAAGAAATTATCACTTTAGATGAGGTGATTTGACCTAATAATAGCCTGTATAATCAGAATTGGTAATAGGGGTGTGGTTTAGTGATAGAAACATATGGCTTTTAATCTCTAGAGCTAGCACTAAAGTAGTGACATGGCAGCAAGGAGGCTGTAATTAAAAGATTATGAATCATGTGTAGGCAAGTTTCACTTTTCAATTTCCATTCCCTGAAACTTGTTAAAAAACAAAATTGTAGAAAAAAATAAATTTTGGCTACATACTTCGCAAAGGACTGTCTCTATGCTGCATAATGAAAAAATAATTTGATAGCCAGGTTTAGTGAAATTATGCAAAATTTGAGGATTAGTTTGTATGGCTCATCTCTTTCTATGGCCAACACTTCATGAAGTTGTCAAGGGGCCAGCGTGATAACCAACCCCTTTTACATTCACTAACTAATGTCTGACGGGGTCAATACAACATTAAAATTCTAGATTGAGATTCTTTGGTTTGCAAGCTGAGTGCTCTACAGCGTAACCAACAAACACATCCTCAGTGAATGTGTGAAACTATATCTGCTGTCGCAGAGTTGTGTGTGTCAAAAGTTATGTGGGGAACTCTGCTTAACATGTTCTTAAAACTCCACCACTTAATGTCTGTTTATTATATATCTCCAGGAAATAGCCCAGTCTAGTATCTCCTACTGGAAGAGAGATGCTTTGAGAGGTGAACTTAAAGTACTGAAGAAAAAGATGGATGATATTGACAAGGCAAGAAAAGCTGGAGTTATAAATGAGGTAACACTTTGATTTATATTCTTTGGATGTTGACTAGTACATTTTAAAATAATTGACAAAAACCATCAAAAGTAATATGTTTGAAGTTTAAGATATGGCATAAGTCTATGTATATTTAATCAAATGATATTTTTCAAACATTGTAATAAAAGTTATTTAGTACTGTTATATCCTATTACAATGTGGCGAAATATTTAATTGAAACTCTTGATATATTTGCTCAAGTTTGTGGTGTAATGAAAAAAAATACTTTTTTGTGTTTTGTTTTTCTTTAGTTCTAGCATTACAAATGACACCTAATATAATGGCTGTTATTTTGTATAGGTTGTGGAAGAAACTAAAAAATTGATAGAAGGAAATCCCAATCAGCCATTTATTGTACATGAGTTTAAGGCTGGTTCTAATGCCAAGGTTGGTTTTATTTAAGAGAAATTTGCATCTTTCAGAACTTTAACAAAAGTTTGCTCTTTATATGACTTTTGTATTTTTAGACTTTGTTTAACAGACATTTATGTATATTGTGTGTCAAAGGAAACATCATTTCTTAGAATGATAAATAAATGTTGGATACTGATATTTATGTTATGTTTGTCAAAGGAAACATAGTTTCTTACAGTGATAGATAAATGTTGTAGATATTGACCCATATCTTTTTCCACAGGCTTTGGATGCAGCCATGAAACAGTACAAAGCCTCCAGTCCACTGACCTCAGCGATGTTCTTCACAGTTGACGAAGAGGCAGATAAAATCTTGTGCATGAGTTGTGTGCCTAAGGTGAGTTAACATGAACAAGACTGAGTCTGGTCATTGAAAGTCAAAATTGTTACCAGAATCCAATTAGCAGTTTTATTTCACTGCTAAACTTATGCTTGAGTTTAAAACTGATACTAAGTATAACTCAGTGTAAGTTGATTTCTAGACATCTTATGCTCTATAACTGATGGGTATGAGAGAAAGAGAAAGTTAAGTTTCAAATTGAATAAAAAAAACTTTATGCTAAAAGTCTACTGAAACTTAGTTATAAACATTGTCTCAATACTGTTTTAGTTGCCCTTTTAGGACAATACACAATAAGCATTTATTATCTTCCAGGACTTTGGAAGTAGTAAATAGGGACAAATACTAAGAAAAATCACCTGGATTTGGTTTCCTTCTAAAATCTGTTAAAAAAAAAATTCTTCAGTAATTCTAAAGCATTTTATTTTCAAAATTGAGGGAATACTTGTCGAGATATTCTAGGCTGTAATTTGATTTTAAACTCAGACTATTTACAACATTTAAAAACTAAACAAATCAACTTCCTAACTGATCCATGTTCAAAATTATATAAAAAATGACTATAATTACCATTCTTAGCATATAAACTAAGAAAAAATGAAAATTATTTAGACATATTACAACTTTATTGGATTTAGATGGAACTGAGAGTAATATTAACTAACAAGTGTGCAGATCAAGGGTTTTTACTGAGCCCCTCAACTTGGTTTATTTGTCTGGTTAAGTGGAGAGTTAAGCTTTGCAGTGTTCCTTCTGGTGTTACATGCAAATCTGTTCTATTTGTCCATTCTTTTAAGATCAAACTCTTTTTTGCATCACTTTTTGTGGATGACCCTTTTCTGTCCTTTTTTTTCCTTAAAAAATGTTGATGGAAAAGTTTAGAATTATATAAAATACTGTATTGTCTCTGGTTATGTCTGTGCTTGATCTGGCAGAATATGTTGGTCACAGCTGAGATTACTTGGCCATGTGAAATAATGCACGCCTCATTAAATTTCAGACTAGAAGACTAGCCTTTTAATATTATTAAAAAAGTTGACTACATTTGAATTGAATGGCTAGCTCAGTATCAAATAAAGCTCTAATTGGCTTTTGAAGTTTAGTATCAACGTTAAGTGTTTTTATTTGAACATTATTAAGCACTAAGTATGGTCTTATCACTTTGTAACCAGATGATGAAAATGTGATTATTTTTTTGTTTACAGGAGACTGTCAGCAAAGGTCTGAATGCTAAAGAATGGGTGGATAAGGTTGTGCCCATCATCAATGGCAAGGGAGGAGGCAAGGATCTAGCTGCCCAGGCCACTGGAACCAACATCAAAGGTTTACAAGAAGCCCTCAATGTTGCCACAGAATTTGCCCAATTGAAACTTTCCTAAGGTGTTAGTTATATAGGTCAGACCTACTTCAGGTGAAAATGAATTGAAAGGAAATCAGGCAGTGAAAACAGCTCAAATTATGTTGAATAGTATCCAATTATGTTGTGACTAATATAATTACAAGAGATTCTTGTCAAACTCAGGTCAAGGACAGTTTAATGTATTACAATTATAGTAGTGGTTTATCTCTAAAGCTCTTAGACATTGTAGTTTCTATGACAACATAATACTTGCCCATTTCTTGTCATATTTTCATAAATAGTGAAATAGCTTGTATCACATTAATCATAGCTTACTTGATGACTCATCTCATCATCTGATTAAGTGCCTCCACTTCAATATATTTCTTGTTTCGCATTCTTTGTTATTGTAATGTTATCCCTACCCCATTCTTTTCCTTGGTCATGAACTCGTGTGACAGTTGAAATATTAACTTATTGTTATATTCACTGGTGTTATGACTATTCCTTTTCATGTCTGTTATTATTGATCCAGATTTATTTAAAATTGCTAAGGTCAACTTTTATTTGATTACTTTGAAACAGAGTTTGCAAAGTATTTTGGCTTCTAAATAAAGTTACACTGATGTACACTATGGTTTCTATTCATGGATGTCACTGTAATAAAAAGTTTGGAATTGTTTTTGTAATCTTGTTTTTTTTTTTTTTTTTAATATTTTAAACATGCAGCTACATGCATAATTGTTGATTGGAAAGCTTACCTAGTACAAATTGACACTATTGAAAACTAAATGTTACACCAGCAGAGTAGTGTACAAGCTTGAAAATTTGTTTTAAATATGTCTTCAATTTTCTTGTTATAAATAGTTGTTTTTTTTTTGTGGGCAAATTTTTAACATTAAAATTGCTCTTTAAGGCAATGAACAGAAAAGTGTCTGCTGTGCATTTCAAATTTTTTTTTAAAAATTGGCCACAAAATTTTGTCAACTTCATCATCACACACACACATCTGAACTGTGAAACAAGTTCATTTTAATTTCATCCTACACATTTCTTCAAAGAAAAGAATGATTTACAAGTTATACTCTTGAAGGACCTCCCCCCCTTTTTTTTCAAAACAATTTACTGAGCTGTTAATATAAACCATGGGCTTTAGGACATTTTAGAATCTGTATTTTGTGAAATGCCAAAGCTGCACAAGAATAATATAAAATGCACACTGAGATATAAAATAACAAAACTTTCTCCAGCCCCATGTTTTAATAATTATAATTTCAAAACAGTTTTCAAAAGGAATGAAATGCTGAAACTCTAATATAAACTTCTCCTTGAGATGATGAAGAACCAATAAAAAATAAACTTATAGTTCCATGCTTGAATGTAACGCTGGTTTACAAAAGAAGACAGTGGAGCTGAGGTGATGCATTTTTAACTTGAGCTTAAATACAACAGAAATAGAAGATTCTCCAATTACATAAACATATTTGTTGAAAAGAACTGAATACCATTACACTAGAAAGACATTAGAACTGATTTTATAATTTGACTACAATTTCTAAAAGCCTTATTAACAGACTGGAAATCTAAACACTCAATCTGTTACAAAAAAAAAAAAGTAAAGTATCCCTTTTAGACCTAGGGCAATGACGGTCAGCACGACATGGCCTAAATTGTGCTGATGTGCCAAAAACTTAAAAAAAAAATAAATCAAAATGTTAAGGTCATCTGTTTATACGGCTGACTATTAATGAGGGTGTCATGTGGCCAGCACTACAACTAACCACTTTACTTTCCCCAACTAATCTCAGGTACCCATTAGAGTTGGGTTGACTAAGGGGCGCCCTAAAATTGACAAGATTGAAAAATCCCAGTCTTCACCTTGGTGCTGAAGCCAAGGACTTTACCTCCCAGCCACCGCACCACCTTTAATACCAGTACTTATCTTCTTATCTTATATAATACAGACGTTACTTCAAAAAAGAAGATGATTACGTCCTACGCGTCATGCATTTAGTCATGCATATTAACCAATGACTTAAATTCTGCCAAGTCACTGGTTTTTCTGGCTAGCTCAGGCAACCCATTCCATGCTCTAATAGCACTAGGGAAGAAGGAGCATTTGTACAAATCCGTCCTAGCATATGGGACGAGGAATGTGCCTTTATTTTTGTGTCTTTCAGAGTATTTTATTAAATTTTGTTTTTGTATTTGAAGATTATGGTTCAGTGTTTTATGTATAATTGCTACTTTACTTTTGAGTCTTCTGTCCTGAAGGCTTTCTAAATTTAGTGATTTTACTAATGGTGTTACCCTAGTCAAATGTGAATATTCGTTTGTTATGAATCTCACTGCTCTATTTTGTGTTTGTTCCAGTTTCTTAATGTTTTCTTGAGTTGAGGGGTCCCACACGGTGGATGCATATTCTATTATTGGCCTAACCAAGGTTAAATAACATTTTAGTTTTATGTTCTTATTTGATTTATAGAAATTTCTTTTAATAAACCCTAATGCTTTGTTGGATTTTTTTATAGTTTCATCAATATGTGGATTCCATGACAGTTTTTCATTTATTATAACACCTAGGTATTTTGAGTTTTTAGTCTGTGTTACTGGTTTGCCATGAATAAGATAAGTGGAATTAATTTGTTTTAGTTTTTTTGTTACTCTTAACAACTGACATTTTTCTGGGTGGAAAGACATGCTCCAATTTGATTCCCATTTCTGTAATTCATCTAATTCTCTTTGTAAAATATCTGTGTCTTGTTTTGTTTTTATTGTTCTATATATTATGCAATCGTCTGCAAATAATCTGACTTTTGTTCCTGAACTAATGCAATTTGGTAAATCATTTATGTAAATTAAAAATAGTAGTGGACCCAAAACTGTTCCTTGAGGTACACCTGAGTTTACTGTTATTGGTGTTGATTTAGAGCCATTTATTATTACAGTTTGTTCTCTCCCTATCAGAAAATCTTTAATCCACTGATGCAGTGGACCGTTAATGCCGAAATATTTTAATTTTTTAAGCAAACTATGGTGGTGAACTTTGTCAAAAGCCTTGGAAAAATCTAGTAAGATAGCATCTATTTGTTCACTATTATCTAAACCTTTTGAAAAATCATCAATTAGTCCTATTAGTTGTGTTTCACATGATCTATATTTCCTAAAGCCATGTTGGTATGGGGTGAGGACATTATGTTTGTCTAAGTACAAAGTACTAGCCTTTATGACTTTGTCACATGTAAATTATGAGTGAGTCTGGTGTGAATGTACATATTGTTGTTTTTTTCTAGTCACAATGTTTTGTTTGGTGTAATGCACAAATTGTAAGACACATTTCCTTACGGGACAATAAAGATTATTATTATTATTATTTTTAGAAACTTGTTTTTAGACCAACCCAATCACTCCACTGGTAAAACTCACTAATGGACAAATGACTCAAAAGTCTAAGTAGCTATACTGGTTAAATCAGTGTTTCCTTGTTTCCTAAACTGTGTTCCGTGGAACCTAGGTGTTCCGCGAGGCCTAAAGTAAATAGGTGTTTCATAAACGACTGGAATAATTAACTAGTGGGCTACCACGACGTGAATGAATCTCTCTAAAAAAGATAAGCAAAGTATTCCACTAAATACTCAGAATGTGCTAAGTGTTCCTTTAAGGAAAATGTTTTGGGAAACACTGACCTAAACGATAAACAAAAACAAAATAAACGAAAAATACTCATTTCGTATTTCACAATCAAGGACAAATTACAAGTTCTCATTCCTCCTTAGTGCTATTAGAGCATGGAACTGTCTAACTCATCCAGGAATTTCAATCTTTTACATCAATTACTATATTAACGCAGAAAGACATGAAAGACATAATAATCTTAATTTTGAAGAAACATCAGTATTTAATTAGGCAGGACATTCATAGCTGCGCACATTTATGAGACCACTAAAGTCTATTTCTTCACTGAGAGCATATTTTTATTACAATAAAATGTTAGCACACATTTTTGTACAAAAAGAATTGAAATCGATTAACTTAACTCCAGTCCAGATAAAGATGCCTATTCAAACAAAGTTGATTTTAAAACCATTGTTATTTCTATTGCTATCAAAACTCCATCAAAATTTTGGAAAATCAGAAATAGAAGTATTAGAAGTAGTAATAGCTACTTGGTCACCCAGATGCATATTGTAAAAAACTGGGGTAATGAAGTCTGTGGCAAACAGATGGCACTTTGTGTTCTTAATCTTCACATCAGCACCATAATGAGAATCTAATTCTTTCTTAAAATCATAGGTAACGTCACTGATGGTATACTTTAGTTGCTTTAAGCGTCCAAAGACTGAACGACGCACAGCAATAAACTGTCCTCCGTTGTAGTAGATTCTCTGAAAGTAACTCTTGGCCATGATATTCACATAGACAGAAACGGCAGCATATACACTGAACAAAACTGTTAAGATGATTTGATCTCTTAAGGATACTGACTGGTTTATGTTTTCAAAGTTATATCCATAGTAGGAGCCGAGAAAAACTCCTGAGACCAAAGGAACAGTCTTTACTCCTATAAGCCAATATTTCAAGTGGCAGTCATAGACCAAGGTGTAATCTCTTGGAACATTGTCCCAGTAATGGTTAGGCTTGAACATATGCTTTCTAAAGTTTGGTTCCTTGCTGACATTTCTGCAGAATATGTGCTGTCCTGGTAGCTGACATGCCACTGCAACCTGTTGAGATTAAATGGAATTCATTGATATCTTTAAAATATATTTTTTTTAAACAACTGAAAAAAAAAATAGAGTTAATATTATTGGAAAAATGCACAACTTTGAATGAAGAAAGTAATGAGATGAAGACGCCTAACGAGAACTTTAGGTCTATTTTACCCTGTGATAAGTATGATGATTTGGGAGCAGTGTCACATGACTAGCACAACAAGCTATCAGCTTTTACAAATAAATATCAGGTTCCTGGGTGGACAAAGGACAACTAATTTCAACCTTGGTTTAAATAACCTTTTTTCAAATCGCTGCTTTATCATGCGGTATACATGCTGGACTATCATTTGGTTGTCTTGATAGTCCCAGGTTCATACCCTCCCCCGTCGTCTTGCAAGAGGTTTGGACAAAGATTATCTTAAACTCTGAAGAAAAATATAACACTTGTAAAACTTCTTACAAACATTATATCCTACCTCTGGTAGGGGAATGGTGGCAGGCAAAGTTCAAACCTTGGACTATGAAGACAGTCAGAAGCTCATACCACACGACCAGTAACACACCATGACCCATAATACAAAGATATGTAACATATTTTATCTTAACTATGCTGGTAACATTGTTTTTTTTTTAAAGTTGGTGTGCTTGGAAATCTTTCTTTTTTTAATGCTCTTTTTAAGAATGTGAGTTTTATTATACAATTATACATAGATATATCTTTGAATTAACAACAAATACCACTGATAATAATGTATAAGAATTATGTGAATCAGGTTTATAATTTTATTTAACCCTGCCTCATACTAAAAAATTACTAGACCTATTTGAAATAAAAATAATTTTCAAAATAGTAGTATTTCTAAATCTATTATTAGATGTATATCTAATGTCATTTAACTTATAGTCTGACACCTTATAATTCAATACACTTAGTAATCTGATGTGGTGCCGATGTAAATTTATGTAATTAATGCATATGTAAACTCAATGTATATCTTTAGAATGACTTTTTCTGCAATCTCTCAGTGTCACCAACGGGTCCCATAACAGTCGGACTATCAAAAGTCCACTGTACTGTAATATTATAGGGCTTGAAACAGGGATAACTGAGTGAACTGAGACCAAACTCCACAGTCAGTCCAGTGCCACACGACTAAACAACGACCACACAACTTGACTTCTATTCTAGATTAAAATAAAAGGTATAAATAATAAACTGTAATCTAAATATATACTTATAGTAACTTATAGATCTATAAAATAAAGAATCTTTTAAAAGTAAGTAAAAGTATTTTGTAAGTCGATACTCAATAGTAAAATGTTTGTTTGTAAAATGTTTTACATATTTCGGATGTTTGAAGTAACGTATGTATTATATAAGAAGAAGAAGAAGTTCCTTCAGAGTTTACTTCCTAGTCCAAACCTCCCGCAGGACGACGGGGGATGGGAGCGGGCAGGGTTTGAACCCTCGACCGTCGATAAATCCGAACGACAGTCCAGCACGCAAACCGCACGACCAGGCAGCCATCCTGTTACTAATAGATCTAAAATCTAGTAATAATACCCCCTATGTACTACTACTAGATCTAGATCTAGTAATAGCAGTACAAAATAACACATTTTTACACTAAAATCTTTCTTTTCTTACAATTGAATCAGTCCATCGGCACCGCCTGCCACAGTGAACAATTTGTTCTGCCACTGTTCGACATACATTTACGTTACCACACACTTTTAACAAAGACATAATTTAAATCACATGAAATATGCTTAGGCCTAATCTAGATCTATAGATCTAGTAGTCTAGAGCTAGATCTATGTTAATAGTTTAAATGATTTAATCTATATTCATGGAGTATGATTGACATTCATCAATATCACCAAGTTTGCAAAACGAAAACATCTTTTCTGTATAGAGTAATCTCTCTTGGTAGTTTTCTTTTTAAAAAGTTTACAAATATTCATTTATTTCCATTATTTCACAGACAGAAATATACATATAGGTTTGTGTTTTATATTTATAAAAAATGAGTTATATCGTTTGCTCTTTGTAGTATAAACTTGCCCGCTTCCATGATCCCATCCCAGGTCTGAAACATCTAAAAAAAACAACCCAAAAACATGTATATAGATATTTCGAACAATTATTCTCGTTCTAGAATCTGGTACAATTATGAAAAAGAAAAAAAAAAAAGACTTTTTTTTTAGTTTGAGGATATTCAAAGCGCCTACCCCTCCATCCCCACCTAGGAAAAAAAATTCATTCGCACCCCCCCCCCCCTCCTTTTGGCCAGTTATGGACTAGGGGAGCACTGTTAGCTCCCAAGGAGAGGAATGTCCGGAAGGGGTTTAATGATGCAAAAAAAAAAAAAAAGAAACGCATTGATTTTTAACCCCATTTTTTAAAGTTTTTCTTTGCATACAAAGGCCTATTTACAATATGTTTGGAATATAACTTTACGCAATTAATGTTTATTAAAGCCAGTCCGTTTAGTCTTTGTTGTTTTAAATCGGGAAAAAGTATTTCGTAGACAATAAGTGCTTCATATACTATCTATTCCCCCTTTCAATCAGCAAGAGAGACTGGGAGGGAGCTTAAAGGTACTCCAACTGGGTCCCGCGGTCTAAGTGTGTCCCCCTGACGTCTACAATTTTAACCACTTTTCTAATAGTTTTTAATCATAGTTTGAGGAGCTCATGTCAAAACGGCTTCATTTTAAATTGGCGACACGGGCCAATGAGCATGTCTAATTAAGTCTAAACAAACAATAGAAAAAAGAATACTTTTAAAAAACATAATCCAGCTAAGAGAGGGAAACGTTAAGTACTACCATTTATTTGAAAATTACGGGGGTTTATCTCCCTTTCTACTTTCTGCTATACGGGGTTTATCTCTCTTTCTGCTATATAGAACAACATTTTTAAATTAGTACAAAATGATTAAATAATTGGTTAATTTTTGTATTGATTCGTGTATTGTCAGCAACTATGAACAATTATGCAACTTAACATGGGAAGTGGGAGAGAAAAACGTGTATAAACGTAGTAAGGGGGACGTAATCCACATATATATATATATATAATTGTAATGTATCTCTAATTGATCAACTAATTGTTTTTTTTTTAAATTGATTATTGTATTGTCATGGACTATGAGCAATTATTCGAAATTTCAACTTGATTTACACATGCATCCGTTACAGTATGTGTTTCATGCGCGAATGTTGTTCGAATTTTTCATCTATACTGTTATTGTTACAGTAGTTACGCTGAGGTTGTCAATTTCCATTTGATTGGATCAATAAAATTATCTTATCTTATCTTATATACCGCTCTTTGCATTTCGTTCTATATAGATTGTCCTACTACACAATGTTAACGTACTGACCTAAGCCTGAACTTAACTTACTGAGAATGATTCAAGATGATCCTGACAGACTTGTCAAGGACAAAGATAAAAAGTAATTGGATTTTTTAAAAAATATTTGATGTAACTTTTTTAAAATGTCACCTACCTCAGATGTCAAGTTTCAAATATTGTTTTCAATATTTTTTAACTTTTTCGATTTCAGTTCCATAAAGAAAAGTGGAAAGTCTAAAGTAAGTTATTTACTTTTATAAGTAAGTGAATCTGGGTTTTGTCGGATCACGAGGCGATCCAGATTTTGCGGTATACGTGCTGTCATCTTGATGTTCGCCCTGTGGCAGGTCTGGACTCGGATGTAGATTATCTTCAGTTCTGAAGAAACACCCGAAACATGTCAAACATTTGACAAACACATTTGACAAACATTTAAGAAACATTTAACAAACACATTTGACAAACATTTCACAAACACATTTGACAAACATTTAACAAACACATTTGACAAACATTTAACAAACACATTTGACAAACATTTAACAAACACATTTGACAAACATTTAACAAACACATTTGACAAACATTTAACAAACATTTGACAAACCAAACATTTAACAAACACATTTGACAAACATTTAACAAACACATTTGACAAACACATTTGACAAACATTTAACAAACACATTTAACAAACATATTTGAAAAAACATTTAACAAACACATTTAACAAATACATTTAACATGCATTTAACAAACACATTTGACAATTATTTAACAAACTTTTACAAACACATTTGACAAACATTTAACAAACACATTTGACAAACATTTTACAAAAAACATTTGATAAACATTTAACAAACACATTTGACAAACATTTAACAAAAACATTAGACAAACATTTAACAAACACATTTGACAAACACATTTGATAAACGTTAAACAAACACATTTGATAAACGTGAAACAAACACATTTGACAAACATTTCACAAACACATTTGACAAACATTTAACAAACACATTTAACAAACACATTTGACAAACATGTAACAAAAAACATTAGACAAACATTTAACAAACACATTTGACAAACACATTTGACAAACACATTTGATAAACGTTTAACAAACATATCTGACAAACATTTAATAAACACATTTAACAAACATTTAACAAACACATTTGAAAAACATTTAACAAAAAACATTGGACAAACATTTTAAAACACATTGGACAAACATTTAACAAACACATTTGACAAACATTTGACAAACACATTTGATAAACGTTAAACAAACACATTTGACAAGCATTTTAATTAACACATTTGACAAACATTTCACAAACACATTTAACAAACATTTTACAAAAAAACAATGGACAAACATTTAACAAACATGTAAGAGACGGATGACGAAAAGCTGTTTCTATGGCAGACGGTTCACGTTAACGTGGCTAACTCAACGACCAAACACGTCTTCTCCCCCCCCCCCCTCTCCCCCCAATGTCAGGTAGCTTTATGAGATCTCAGATAAAGTCCTAGACCTCACCGGGGCTTTAACTCTTTCTCTCCATAATTATTTCCCCACGTTTTGAAGGAATTCTTCATTTCGCTCATTACCATTTCACAACCCAGTTATGACTGGGCTTCAATAACTTTGTTGTTTGTTATCAGAACATGTTTTATTTGGCCTAGAATTAAAGGGGGAATGCATGATCTTTTTATATATCACAAATTGAAGGTTATAAAATGAAACATTAAATTAATGTAATGGGGTCAAATTAACGATGGTATCGTCTATTAGGAGAGAAAGAGTTAACTCTTGGCCCCTCACTTTTGAAAAATAACAAAATTATTAAAATATAAAATTACGAAGTAATAATGTGTTTTCACACAAACTCAGAGGCCAATCATGGGTCATCTTCGTGGTAAGTAATTCCGATCTCTAAATGTTATTTTTACAAAGGGCCTATAAATGTGTCACAATATCGACCATAGGAGATTTTCACAGTAAAGATTTTGATTCTATGGCGCTAATATTTATTTTACACAAAATGATTATATGGTTTTCAAATGGTATACTTTAACGATATTTTAACGATACTTTAAAGATACTACCGTAATATGTAAACTTGAAATACCAAAAATTAAAATGCGATTCGTGTATTTATCTCCATTTTATACAAAACTCCAAACAAACACAGGCACAGTGGATTAGGGTAGAGTGCCATGTTTCACATAACTACACAAACCCAGCCGCGACCTTGAATTTTTCCACATCTGGTGCTACGCCACTGGCCATCTGCTGCCAGCGATTTTCCTCTATGCCATTGAGGGTGAAATGGCGCCTGATTTGATCTTTATAGCGCTTCCGGGAGGCACCTCTGTTAAGCCGTCCTCATTTAAGCTGGCCAAAAAAAAAAAGGTTCGCCTATGACATGCGGCTGCCCCCCCCCCCTCCCGCCCCATGCAGGATAAGTTTCCGACACAGCACAGCTGTTGAATGGTAAGTGGTGCCACTATACTGTCCACACCGGCATCCAGCTGAGCATGGTAATTAGTAGAGTAGTCCTGCTGGCGTGTACCCATTATGGAGCGAATAGGTTTAGATTTTGTTACGATTGACGAGTTAGTAAAATATTTTACTTTAAATATTAATTAAAATCCCCTTATTCATGTAGATTACTGTCTTAGTTTTTACTTTAGCCTAAAAAAATGTTTTTTTTTTCTTTTTGCCAGCCTCCATTTAAGAATGACATTGATAAAATTCTCGTTGGAAAAACCGGAAACGGAAAAAGTGCAACCGGAAATACAATTCTTGATCGCTTAGCGTTTCAAAGTGGGCCTTCGTGCAATTTCGTGACCACAGAAATTGAATACGAAGTCTGCCAGTATAAAAATCGTAAGATAAAAGTCGTGGATGGACCTGGTATCGGGGACACACGTCATATTGATGACTTGGAAAAAGCCACACAATTTGTGATGGATAAAATGCAGGATGCGGTAACCTTGAACCCAGTTGGCTATCACGCATTTCTCCTCGTTATTAAATTTGGTAATCGTCTGACAGCAGAAGATAAAGAGTGCATTCGAATCCTAAAAGCAATATTCGGAGAATCGTTTATCAAGAATTATTGCATACTAAAAGTCACTGAGGGCGATGACTTTGCCAAGAAAATAAAAAGCCCTGAAATGTCATTTAAGAATTGGTGCTCTAAGCAAGAAGGGATATTTCAAGAGCTATTTTTAGAATGCAACAAAAGAGTCGTTTTGTTTGACAACACGAGAGAGGATCCTAAGGTAAGAACGAAGCAGATGAAGAAGCTGATTCAGACTGTAGACGAGATGCAGCACAAAAGGAGGCGATACAGCAATGAACATTTTCAATGGGCTTTAACTAGCCGAGACCTTCTAATGGTTAAAGTTAAAGAGCCTAGAATTCGCCAAGACGCTTAGGAAAAAATCTGCCTCTTTATGGAAAGAAAGAAAAGCCTGAAGCTAAAAGAGATTAAAGATCAGCTTGTGGAATTTCAAGATTATAAATCTTGAGTGCTCAAGGATTTGATGACATCCTTAGGCATTCTTGTTAATGCAATGGACGACAATATTCATCAAATCACCGACCTTCTTAAAGATAAAGAAATACTGGCTAAACGAAAGAAGGCAGTGAAACAAATTATAGATAACTAGGACACAGTTGAAAATGAAATGAGTTCGCATTTAGAGGTTCTTTTGTTTGGAAACTACAACGAGGAAATAGCTGAGCTGGAAAAGTCGATCAGGCTGCAAGAAAGTCGAATAGAGAACGAATTCAGATTCCAAGAACAAAAAATGAAAAAAGAAATGACCAGAGAAAGAAATGAATTAAAGAAACAATCCAAAGAAGGAAATAATATTATAGAAACGAGCTTGGCAAAAGAGATGCCACAATCTGAGAAAGTTCAATTGCTGGACCAGAAAGCAGATATAGGCAATCGGTATGAGCAAAAATATCACAAATTAAAAGCAATGCAAAAAATAAGAAAGAACTTTTCACCAAACAAAAAGAGAAGGTTTTTAACGAGCTTCAAGAAAAAAGAAAAATTATGGAGGGCATGAAACAAAAGTTTAGAGAGGACACAATCGCGAAACTGACGGAAACATTTGCAAACGAAAGACAGAAGGAGATCTTGGATTACGTAAAACAGATTGAAGCCCTGGTAGAGGACTTTGACCAGAAGATGCAGGTCATCCCCAAGGAGACCAGAGACAAGGACACTGATATTACGTAAAACAGATTGAAGCCCTGGTAGAGGACTTTGACCAGAAGATGCAGGTCATCCCCAAGGAGACCAGAGACAAGGACACTGATATTACGTAAAACAGATTGAAGCCCTGGTTGAGGACTTTGACCAGAAGATGCAGGTCATCCCCAAGGAGACCAGAGACAAGGACACTGATATTACGTAAAACAGATTGAAGCCCTGGTAGAGGACTTTGACCAGAAGATGCAGGTCATCCCCAAGGAGACCAGAGACAAGGACACTGATATTACGTAAAACAGATTGAAGCCCTGGTAGAGGACTTTGACCAGAAGATGCAGGTCATCCCCAAGGAGACCAGAGACAAGGACACTGATATTACGTAAAACAGATTGAAGCCCTGGTAGAGGACTTTGACCAGAAGATGCAGGTCATCCCCAAGGAGACCAGAGACAAGGACACTGATATTACGTAAAACAGATTGAAGCCCTGGTTGAGGACTTTGGCCAGAAGATGCAGGTCATCCCCAAGGAGACCAGAGACAAGGACACTGATATTACGTAAAACAGATTAAAGCCCTGGTAGAGGACTTTGACCAGAAGATGCAGGTCATCCCCAAGGAGACCAGAGACAAGGACACTGATATTACGTAAAACAGATTGAAGCCCTGGTAGAGGACTTTGACCAAAAGATGCAGGTCATCCCCAAGGAGACCAGAGACAAGGACACTGATATTACGTAAAAAAGATTGAAGCCCTGGTAGAGGACTTTGACAAGAAGATGCAGGTCATCCCCAAGGAGAAGAGAGACAAGGACACTGATATTACGTAAAACAGATTGAAGCCCTGGTAGAGGACTTTGACCAGAAGATGCAGGTCATCCCCAAGGAGACCAGAGACAAGGACACTGATATTACGTAAAACAGATTGAAGCCCTGGTAGAGGACTTTGACCAGAAGATGCAGGTCATTCCCAAAGAAGACCAGAGACAAGGACACTGATATTACGTAAAACAGATTGAAGCCCTGGTAGAGGACTTTGACCAGAAGATGCAGGTCATCCCCAAGGAGACCAGAGACAAGGACACTGATATTACGTAAAACAGATTGAAGCCCTGGTAGAGGACTTTGACCAGAAGATGCAGGTCATCCCCAAGGAGACCAGAGACAAGGACACTGATATTACGTAAAACAGATTGAAGCCCTGGTAGAGGACTTTGACCAGAAGATGCAGGTCATCCCCAAGGAGACCAGAGACAAGGACACTGATATTACGTAAAAAAGATTGAAGCCCTGGTAGAGGACTTTGACAAGAAGATGCAGGTCATCCCCAAGGAGAAGAGAGACAAGGACACTGATATTACGTAAAACAGATTGAAGCCCTGGTAGAGGACTTTGACCAGAAGATGCAGGTCATCCCCAAGGAGACCAGAGACAAGGACACTGATATTACGTAAAACAGATTGAAGCCCTGGTAGAGGACTTTGACCAGAAGATGCAGGTCATTCCCAAAGAAGACCAGAGACAAGGACACTGATATTACGTAAAACAGATTGAAGCCCTGGTAGAGGACTTTGACCAGAAGATGCAGGTCATCCCCAAGGAGACCAGAGACAAGGACACTGATATTACGTAAAACAGATTGAAGCCCTGGTAGAGGACTTTGACCAGAAGATGCAGGTCATCCCCAAGGAGACCAGAGACAAGGACACTGATATTACGTAAAACAGATTGAAGCCCTGGTAGAGGGACTTTGACCAGAAGATGCAGGTCATCCCCAAGGAGACCAGAGACAAGGACACTGATATTACGTAAAACAGATTGAAGCCCTGGTAGAGGACTTTGACCAGAAGATGCAGGTCATCCCCAAGGAGACCAGAGACAAGGACACTGATATTACGTAAAACAGATTGAAGCCCTGGTAGAGGACTTTGACCAGAAGATGCAGGTCATCCCCAAGGAGACCAGAGACAAGGACACTGATATTACGTAAAACAGATTGAAGCCCTGGTAGAGGACTTTGACCAGAAGATGCAGGTCATCCCCAAGGAGACCAGAGACAAGGACACTGATATTACGTAAAACAGATTGAAGCCCTGGTAGAGGACTTTGACCAGAAGATGCAGGTCATCCCCAAGGAGACCAGAGACAAGGACACTGATATTACGTAAAACAGATTGAAGCCCTGGTAGAGGACTTTGACCAGAAGATGCAGGTCATCCCCGAGGAGACCAGAGACAAGGACACTGATATTACGTAAAACAGATTGAAGCCCTGGTTGAGGACTTTGACCAGAAGATGCAGGTCATCCCCAAGGAGACCAGAGACAAGGACACTGATATTACGTAAAACAGATTGAAGCCCTGGTAGAGGACTTTGACCAGAAGATGCAGGTCATCCCCAAGGAGACCAGAGACAAGGACACTGATATTACGTAAAACAGATTGAAGCCCTGGTAGAGGACTTTGACCAGAAGATGCAGGTCATCCCCAAGGAGACCAGTGACAAGGACACTGATATTACGTAAAAAAGATTGAAGCCCTGGTAGAGGACTTTGACAAGAAGATGCAGGTCATCCCCAAGGAGAAGAGAGACAAGGACACTGATATTACGTAAAACAGATTGAAGCCCTGGTAGAGGACTTTGACCAGAAGATGCAGGTCATCCCCAAGGAGACCAGAGACAAGGACACTGATATTACGTAAAACAGATTGAAGCCCTGGTAGAGGACTTTGACCAGAAGATGCAGGTCATTCCCAAAGAAGACCAGAGACAAGGACACTGATATTACGTAAAACAGATTGAAGCCCTGGTAGAGGACTTTGACCAGAAGATGCAGGTCATCCCCAAGGAGACCAGAGACAAGGACACTGATATTACGTAAAACAGATTGAAGCCCTGGTTGAGGACTTTGGCCAGAAGATGCAGGTCATCCCCAAGGAGACCAGAGACAAGGACACTGATATTACGTAAAACAGATTAAAGCCCTGGTAGAGGACTTTGACCAGAAGATGCAGGTCATCCCCAAGGAGACCAGAGACAAGGACACTGATATTACGTAAAACAGATTGAAGCCCTGGTAGAGGACTTTGACCAGAAGATGCAGGTCATCCCCAAGGAGACCAGAGACAAGGACACTGATATTACGTAAAACAGATTGAAGCCCTGGTAGAGGGACTTTGACCAGAAGATGCAGGTCATCCCCAAGGAGACCAGAGACAAGGACACTGATATTACGTAAAACAGATTGAAGCCCTGGTAGAGGACTTTGACCAGAAGATGCAGGTCATCCCCAAGGAGACCAGAGACAAGGACACTGATATTACGTAAAACAGATTGAAGCCCTGGTAGAGGACTTTGACCAGAAGATGCAGGTCATCCCCAAGGAGACCAGAGACAAGGACACTGATATAACGTAAAACAGATTGAAGCCCTGGTAGAGGACTTTGACCAGAAGATGCAGGTCATCCCCAAGGAGACCAGTGACAAGGACACTGATATTACGTAAAACAGATTGAAGCCCTGGTAGACGACCTTGACCAGAAGATGCAGGTCATCTCCAAGGAGACCAGAGACAAGGACACTGAGATGCAGGTCATCTCCAAGGAGACCAGAGACAAGGACACTGATATTACGTAAAACAGATTGAAGCCCTGGTAGAGGACTTTGACCAGAAGATGCAGGTCATCCCCAAGGAGACCAGAGACAAGGACACTGATATAACGTAAAACAGATTGAAGCCCTGGTAGAGGACTTTGACCAGAAGATGCAGGTCATCCCCAAGGAGACCAGAGACAAGGACACTGATATTACGTAAAACAGATTGAAGCCCTGGTAGAGGGACTTTGACCAGAAGATGCAGGTCATCCCCAAGGAGACCAGAGACAAGGACACTGATATTACGTAAAACAGATTGAAGCCCTGGTAGAGGACTTTGACCAGAAGATGCAGGTCATCCCCAAGGAGACCAGAGACAAGGACACTGATATTACGTAAAACAGATTGAAGCCCTGGTAGAGGACTTTGACCAGAAGATGCAGGTCATCCCCAAGGAGACCAGAGACAAGGACACTGATATTACGTAAAACAGATTGAAGCCCTGGTAGAGGACTTTGACCAGAAGATGCAGGTCATCCCCAAGGAGACCAGAGACAAGGACACTGATATAACGTAAAACAGATTGAAGCCCTGGTAGAGGACTTTGACCAGAAGATGCAGGTCATCCCCAAGGAGACCAGAGACAAGGACACTGATATAACGTAAAACAGATTGAAGCCCTGGTAGACGACCTTGACCAGAAGATGCAGGTCATCTCCAAGGAGACCAGAGACAAGGACACTGAGATGCAGGTCATCTCCAAGGAGACCAGAGACAAGGACACTGAGATGCAGGTCATCTCCAAGGAGACCAGAGACAAGGACACTGAGATGCAGGTCATCTCCAAGGAGACCAGAGACAAGGACACTGAGATGCAGGTCATCTCCAAGGAGACCAGAGACAAGGACACTGAGATGCAGGTAATCTCCAAGGAGACCAGAGACAAGGACACTGAGATGCAGGCCATCTCCAAGGAGATCAGAGACAACGACACTGAGATGCAGGTCATCTCCAAGGAGACCAGAGACAAGGACACTGATATTACGTAAAACAGATTGAAGCCCTGGTAGAGGACTTTGACCAGAAGATGCAGGTCATCCCCAAGGAGACCAGAGACAAGGACACTGATATTACGTAAAACAGATTGAAGCCCTGGTAGAGGACTTTGACCAGAAGATGCAGGTCATCCCCAAGGAGACCAGAGACAAGGACACTGATATTACGTAAAACAGATTGAAGCCCTGGTAGAGGACTTTGACCAGAAGATGCAGGTCATCCCCAAGGAGACCAGAGACAAGGACACTGATATAACGTAAAACAGATTGAAGCCCTGGTAGAGGACTTTGACCAGAAGATGCAGGTCATCCCCAAGGAGACCAGAGACAAGGACACTGATATAACGTAAAACAGATTGAAGCCCTGGTAGACGACCTTGACCAGAAGATGCAGGTCATCTCCAAGGAGACCAGAGACAAGGACACTGAGATGCAGGTCATCTCCAAGGAGACCAGAGACAAGGACACTGAGATGCAGGTCATCTCCAAGGAGACCAGAGACAAGGACACTGAGATGCAGGTCATCTCCAAGGAGACCAGAGACAAGGACACTGAGATGCAGGTCATCTCCAAGGAGACCAGAGACAAGGACACTGAGATGCAGGTAATCTCCAAGGAGACCAGAGACAAGGACACTGAGATGCAGGCCATCTCCAAGGAGATCAGAGACAACGACACTGAGATGCAGGTCATCTCCAAGGAGACCAGAGACAAGGACACTGAGATGCAGGCCATCTCCAAGGAGATCAGAGACAACGACACTGAGATGCAGGCCATCTCCAAGGAGACCAGAGACAAGGACACTGAGATCTTGGACATTTACGTTGAAATGAGAGAGCCATACCAGAATGATTTGAAAGAAACCAAAGTCAAATCGAATCACTCTTGTTTAATTATGTGATTCTCTACATATCGAACCGTTACATAATACATTTCTATTGAGGATGTTCACAATAAAAGTTAATAACAACATTATTCTGTTTTTACACTTTGATTTTGAAGATCCTGTTCACGTTTTATGTTAGCAATAACATTTTTTTTAATATAGAAAAAGAAGAGAAATAAATATGACGAAACAGGGTGGATATATAATGGAACCTTATTTCCAACCATTTAATTACAGTTACCGTGTGGTGCAATCGAAAGAGTCTAAATATTAAATCATTTAGTGCTAAAAAACAGTTATATTTTTGGTAGATAATATGGATCTATCGACTGATGTTTTACTATGTATAACAAGAGAATTCAATTGTAAAAGAACCCAATGCAATACGATTTGATATACTTAGGAAAACCTAGTTGAATATCATCCAGGGCCGGCCCTATGCGAAACGGATTGCGCGGGGCCCGGTCTGGGTAGGGATAAGGATAATAGGTGAAAATTAAGATTTGGTATTATAAAATAAATTTGTCTTTCCATTTTATTGATTCTTAAGTACGAAATCGCGATCAAATTAACTTTACGAGCCTTGCGTGTAGCAAATTCATCCTCAAAATTCTGTTTCCTACATAGATCAAAATCAGTAGCAATAGCAAGAATTGCCAAATTGTTGCTTCTGTCTTCAACTTGTCCTCCTCAAGTAATTGAATGACACAGCAATATGACATCTTTCGTCTATTTTTCATGATATTTTTATGATTTCAGGAGATTTTCTTGAGCTCCTGTAAATCAGAAGGCCGCGGGAACCCAGTTATAATGATTTAATCTAATAATTTACACCTTAGCGCTGGGCCTATGAAAGCGCGGGGCCCCATTGCGACCGCATAGGTTGCAGTGGCCTAAGGCCGGCCCTGATATCATACAGGGTTATTTACAAATGCAGGTCGTCTAACTACCATCCACTGCCTATCCTAATCCTAGATACATAAACGCATACATAAAGTTCCCCTTTCAGACCTTGCGATCTATCAGGCAGATGATGTTAAGGTCATCCATGTTGGCCAACAGTTAACGAGCACAACTACCAACCGCCTTTACTTTCCCCAACTAAAGTCAGGTACCTATTAGAGCAGGGTTCAAAATCCCAGTCTTTACCGAGATTCGAACCCAGGACCCAGGCTCGGAACCCAAGCGCTTAACCACTCAGCCACCGCGCCCCCATAAAAAACGCTGTAAAGCAGTGTCTTTTGACCTATGTACATGTAAGTTTTATAAGTTATAAGCATTGTAAAAACTATTTTAGACGATTTGAACAGCCTCTTAATCTATCAACTACTTTTAATTTCATATCCATCCCTATTCCATGTTTTGTATAATTACGTCACAGCTGCTCTGAGTCATTGTTAAAAATAAACCAAAAATAAACAAATCCCAAATTTACGCGCCAAATCAAATAAAAAACAAGACCTACTTTAAAAAATAAAAACGTATCACACATGTAGGCCTACTAAGAAGATCTACATTAATTATTTGTCCACGTTCTGACAGAATTGTTCATTCTCTCATATTTCTACATTCTATTCTGTTATGTTTAAACTTCAATAAAATTGTGTTTTGTAATCATAAAACATTACTTTTGGTATAGAATTACAGGAGAATACATACTCTTTTAATATAATAGAAATTAATGTTTATAAAACAAAAAATGTAATTTAATTTAATGGAATCAAATCAGCGATGTTATCGTTAATTAGGAGAGAAAGAAGAGTTTAGTTTGATGATTCTTTAGGTGCAAGGAAATAGATCGCATCAAGATCTAGTCAATGTACAGTGGTGTAGCTAGGGATTTGTCATCATTTGGGGGCCCGGGGGCTTGACCTCTTTAGCCTAAACTTTAGGAGCCCCTGCATTTTAACATTCGACATCATGACATGAGATAATGGCGTAATATTTAAAGAAAAAAAAATTCGAATACTCATTTTGGAAGGATTTTCAAATTCTCTCCCCCCCCCACACCACCATAGCTACGCCACTGTCAATGTACCTAGATCTATATATAGTATAGTAGCAATTACACATAAAACACTGAACCATAATCTTCAAATACAAAAACACAATTTAATCAGAAAGACACAAAGATAGAGCCACATTCCTCGTTCCATATGCTAGTACAAATTTGTACAAATACTCCTTCTTCCCTAGTGCTATTTAAGCATGGAATGGGTTGCCTGAATCAGCCAGGAAAACCAATGACTTGGTAAGAGTTTAAGTCACTGATTAACACGCATGACTAGACTGGCACATCAAATACTTTGGACGTAATTATCTTTTTTTTTAAAGTCACGTGTTTAATTTAAAAGATAAATAAATGCAGCTAATTTAGGCAGCGAGACTGCTATTTTAGATTATTTTTTATTACGAAAAGTAAGCAGGCTCCAGCTGACCGTAGTCTGCGATCACCACCGTAGATCCCAATTTATTGCCAGAGTGTTATGGTGTGTGTGTGTGTGTGTTTCTATGTTGACGGTGGGAAGAGGTTAGCGATTGGTTGTCAATGATGCAACACGGGTGGCATTGTCGTCACTGGGTCTTAGTTAGGGGAGACAACTCCAGAACGTGAGACTGAAAGGTTGTGTTATTGTAGTGAGTTAGATTTTGTTAAATTTTTTTTTTTTCACTAAAGTCTAGAACATTCAGTGGCGTCACTAGGGTGGGTGTCACCCCCCCCCCCCCCGCTTTCCACTTTTCCCAATTCATTTTGTTAAACCACTACAGTAAGCTGATTACCTATTTTCACCGATTTTTCCACAAATTAAAAATTAGTCAGTTCTATTTTTAAATTCCATTATTTATGACATTTATTCAATAGTGTTGCATATTTTACAATGTATTTTTATGAAAATCATCAAAACATGTTTCCTTTGTCAGACTTTTAGACGGAAACGGTAGACATATAACATTTTGCTGTGTTATACAAAATTTGACTACAGTAGAACGTCGTTTATCCGACTCAATTGGGACCGGACACCGTTCGGATACGCGATTGTTCGGATAACCGAAAACCGAAGCGATCCATGCAGTATATGCAACCGGACACTATACGAATATTGAAAATCATCACATGCGGGACACGTGCGTGAAGAACGAGCAAAATAGGTGACAAATGTCGCAATTTTACCTTTATTGTGGAAAATAATCACTTATTTTTCGTATTCATACAGTATATGTGCATCACAGTACATGTGGTTGATAAAAAAAAAAAAAAAACTGGTCCGGATATTTGACGCTCCGGATAATAAACGTTCGGATAAACGACGTTCTACTGTAAAAGTGAAAAAATGTAAGTTTGCCGCTACCTTAGTCATCTGTTCGTCTCGGAGAGCATTTTGAGATCAACTATTGATGTCCAAAGCGAAGCCCAAACACCAAGCATTTTTAAAGGATTTCTGAGCTTTAGAAACTCATTTTCCTGAAGTCTATCATGTACTATTTCTACTAGAAAGAAAATTTTAATAAAATTCACTTAAGAGGAGGTGAACGGACCGTATCTGAACTGTGAAAGACGTTCGAGGCAGTGTTTCTCAACCTTTTATCGTTGGCGCCCCCGCCCACTAATTTTTTTTTTTCAGAAATAGTGCAATGTACATAATTGTAGACTGTTTGTATAACAGAAAAAAGTTATTTCTGGAGATAGTATTACAGAGACATGAAGTTTCCCTATCCATCCAGCAAGGTGCTCTGTTAAAGCGCCGTTAGCTTCAAGCGTTTTCTTTCGTTCTCAGCTTGTGTTGTCTTCAACGTATTTTTCTTTCCGTAGTAATAAAGAAGCGCCCATGTCAGTGTGAAATTATAACGGAGTGGGACGTTCCGATAAAGAAATGTTTTCTCAGACTCTGAACACACTATACTAGTTTTTGAAAAAAATGCTAAAATTAAGTCTTTTAAAGAAGGAGGCAGAATTGACCAATATAATTATATGAGGGATGTTTGAGGTACATATAGTGTACGTATATCTTAAGATCATCTTCGTGTTCAGTAAGAAGTATTTTGGTGCTACAGGTAAACAACTGTCAATAACATGCGGCCTCAGAACGACGAGACATATCTATCTATCTATCTATCTATCTATCTATCTATCTATCTATCTATCTATCTATCTATCTATCTATCTATCTATCTATCTATCTATCTATCTATCTATCTATCTATCTATCTATCTATCTATCTATCTATTGGCCTCCTACAGTCGTAGAGCGACTATGGTTTATCTCAGAGCTAGTGAGATGAAAGCCTGGGCATTGTTTATGGTCGGAACGATGTCGCCCACACAGCAGTTCCCCCCTCTCCGCGCAACTGATGTGACCAAAGGAACAGAATATCCGATACAGTTTGGGATCAGTAGCGCCGAAGGCTCTGCCAGGCTGTAGCACGTGTGCCACAATCTGCCTAAGGGTCACCGGCTCCTGTTTTTTCCTCAGGGTTGTCTCCCGAAGCCTTTCCCGTGTACGGTATAGCCACATATATGAGACCAAAATCCTCTGCCGAGGACAGACGCAGATGGCGAAAAGAAAATCTTAAACCACCACCGACGGACAATGGCTATGCTTGCCCTAGATATGGTAAAATCTGTAGGTCACAATTGGGGCTGCGTAGCCAAGGAAAATGTTGCATTCCTCATAAATATTCTGACTCGAAGACAATCCTTATTGTCTCAACAAAATCCCAAACAAAGTAAACGTCAACTAAAAATTACTGATATAAGAATATCATAAAATAATACAATTTACACTGTGATAAATCAAGCAGCTTATCCTTTAAGGAAAACAAATCTATAAGGTTTCCCATGTGTTTGGTTATATGTTGAGTCATTAAAAATAATTACATAATGGATTCAAAATAATTAATGTAATTTAATTTAATATAAGCGAAGAACTTTTTTTTTTAATTTTAAAACAGTTTAATTTTTTTATTTTAATATGCAAGCATTTTCCATCCATAAAAATGCACTATTTTAAAGACTATTCACTATTATTGGTAAATTAAGAAAAACAAATAAGGGGGACGACACCAGCAGGGTACCGTGTATTTTTATATTTATTTTTAAATATGAACAGATTTTTTTCTAAAATAATGTAATTTTTATGGTGCAGCGTACCTGACCTGTGACCCCAAATGGTTGCTCATTTATAAATAGACGTTGCTGATTCTATTGTCTATCTTTTTTTTTTTCAAGTCAGTGTAGTTGTTTTTTTTTCATGGTTGCAGGTAATTTAAAAAAAAGTTTTTCTAGTTCTAGTTAGAACTTAGACTAAATAGACTAATTAAAAAAAGCATCGTATGTCACTCGAACACAGCTACCATCTATTGAAGAGTGTTATCAGCTGTCGTCATCGAGAAGTTCATAGAAGTCTGATTCATAAAGCGCTGGTTGTGAATGTTGTTATTGTTATTGTACAGTAGTTATGCAGAAGTTGTCATTTGTATTGAGACTGAAATTTATCATAACCCGCGCGTAAAATCTTGCTTGTCGTTTCTTATCTTAATAAAAATATTTGTGTTACTAAATTAAGCTTTTTTTTTTTACACATGCAATGAAATCTTTTCTTTATGTTCATTTTCGTTTTCAAAGATTTGCATTTGGTATGTGTATGTGTCAAAAAATATTTCAAAATAAACATTTAATATGCAGTGTTTACCATTATATTATGGCTGCCTGGTCGTACGGTTTGCGCGCTGGACTGTCGTTCAGATTTATTGATAGTCCAGGGTTCAAAGCCTGCTCGCTCCCATGCCCCCTTCGTCTTGCGGATAGTTTGGACTAGGAAGTAAACCATCTTCAACTCTGAAGGAACATCCGAAACATGTCAAACATTTTATAAACAAACAAACATAATTGTAGAACTGTTTGCATTGCATAAAGACAGTTAACATATATCCAAAGGTTAAGACTTCGTCGTTGAAGACCATCAAAAGCTACCGAACGACAGTCCAGCACGCATACCAAGTAGCTATTTTTATACAACTCATGTATTTAACAAATAAATTCACACTTAGTAAGTGTACTTAATTTTTTTTAATTTTGCTAATTTTCGACGATCTGTTTATATAATGGGGGGAAAGATAGGAGGCGCTGACCTAAACGAATAAGGTCGGATAGGCCTGAACCTTTAACAAGTCCTAGTATAATGAGGTGGACTTCTTTTTTAGGGTGCAGCGTATAGGCACCTGACCTGTGACCCCAATAAATGGTTGTTCCTTTATAAAAGACAGACGTGGACACTGTCCCTTCTTTCCTCAATAGACGTTGCTGATTCTATTGCCTATCTTATTTGTAAGTCAGTGTTGTTGTTTTTTTTCATGGCTGCAGGTAAATATTTTTTTTTGAAGTGTATCTAGTTCTAGTTTTATTTAATCTAGTAGTGCTTTAAATAATAGTCAATATAGATATAAGTCTAGTCTAATATAGATTATATTATGGTAGTTGTAAAGACATGTAGATTAATAAAAGTATGTAGCTTACTAGAGGTATACTTTTAAAAGCTGTTCCAATTAAGACTTTTCTTTGTTAAAGCAATTAGTTTGTATTCCTTTAAAGTAGTACAATATAAAATATATTTTCTGAATATTATAAATTTGACAAAGAAATAGAGACTACTGTGGACCCAAATATTAATATATTATTACCCGTGGGTCGTAATTTACGTATTACAGATATAGTCACTGAGAGTGTTTTGGAAGCAATTAATCAGAATAATGATGTTATACATATGTAACGCGAATGTGTGAATGTAAAAATAATAATAATAATCTTTATTGTCCGTAAGGAAATTTGTCTTACAATTTGTGCATTACACCAAACAATAAACATTATAACTATAAGAAACCAAAGTGTACATTCACACCAGACTCACTCATAATTTACATGTGACAAAGTTTATATCAGATTGTTTCTATTATTTAAAACGACCATTTGATCTAAATCTTTTTGGTCTTGTCCCATGTAAACATACTTTCATAGAGTTATCTTTCTTCTAGGATCCAAAGCTTCTCTTAGGACTGCTTGACTACTTTGCATACGTTGTACTGTGTAAAAGATTGGTGAAAAGGTTTTGATTTCTAGTCGGGACATACATACATACATACGCACGCACGCACGCCTTACTTTTTGTTTTATATTATAGATTTCACTTCGACTTGTTGCATTCTTTAAACCCACGTGTTTTTTCCCCCTCCCTTTTCTTCATTAGCCAGATTGTTGCATCATTTTTTCCCACCACGCTTGACCGTGACTCTTCATTTACCCCCCCTTCCCCGCAATGCTTCATTCTCATCCAAGTGTTGAATAAACCCCTCCCAATCAATGTGGTCATTAGGTCTCTACCCCCCCCCCCCTTTGACCAAAATAACCCAGCCTGGGCTTACTCTATCACCCCTCCCAAACAATAGAACACGTCATACCGTCCAAGCGTGTACATGCCATGTTCATTTAATCTAGATACATTTGCCATTTGTTTTGGGAAGGGGGGGGGCTGATACCTTTTTAGTCGGCTTACGCTTTTTTTTTTAGGTGGGGGGCTTTACGCATCTCTTAGATTATTTCGGCCACATACCGTATTGCTTGTAATTTAGACTGACACCTACCGCCGGTATTAATTGTTTCCAGTCATTGCCAGTTTAAGTGTTGATTGCATATATTGTGTTCTATGGATATGTTTGCGCGATTATATAGCCTTTAAATTATACAAAATAAATCTTGCAAAGCTTTGAGTTACACTCTGCTGCATATGTTGCTTCTAGTTACATCCAGCAGTGTGAGCATGAAAGCAAAAAAAGGTCACATTTAATTGCTTTATATTAAAACATGGATTTCCTAGCTAGAATCAGAATACACGATTTAAAAATGTTTTTTTTTTTTTTTTACGAATATACTAAAGTTCTTCAGGGTCATAACTAAAAATAACAACTGCGATATGGCGCTTACGTAAAGGGAAGTAATTCATCGTTAACAAGAGAACAAACACATTTAGATGAACAGTTGTTCTCCTTATCCGGTGGCCAAATTTCCAGACACCAAAAAAAAAAAAAACGTAAACGTGTGCCCCTTGTCTCACCCACCACAACATAAGGCATACCGTGGATTGGCCACCTTGGAAGGATTTTCTTAAGAGTCGGAAAATGCCCCTTCCTGTGTCAAAAATGACCCGCGGGCCTTGGTTTTTGATACTAGATCTAGATTAGACCCACATGCAGCTAAGGTTCGTTGTGTCTTGAGCCTAGAAGGTGTCACCTGTCATTGTTTGAACTAATAGGGTTGGGGGTGGAGTAAGGCCGTTACCTTCGTGGGAAACAAGTAAACATTAGCATTGTTTTGAAATGGTAAGGTAGGCCTGGTCTTCAGAAAAGTAAAATACCAGGGGTTGGTGTGGGGATCGCCTCTACACTCCAACCCCAGAATACGCCAGGCCTGTCTTTAATGTATAGCGAATAGCACTGTGTTCTGAGCCATTTTCCCTCCAACCTCCCACGAACGCACTGGGTAGGCCTACTTTTGCTATTACATATACATACAGTTAAAAATTATAAAAATAAACTTTAAAATAAAGTTCTTATGTGAACAACTCAATATAGCCTAACTGTTATTACACTATTCACATACTTAACTTGAGATAGAGATGTAATATTAATGAAATATATACTGATATTTAAACGAAATCTAGGTCACCACAAAACGACGTCTTTACTCTTTAATGTCTCCTGCCGTTTCACATTTGCATTACGCTAATTTCATCCTCCTCAATGCATAAACACAAAGCAGTCGCTTAACCTCTTCTTACCCCCCCCCCCCCAGACAACACACACACACACACACAGACACTCTATGACAGCCCTTTTTGTCAGGAAGTTGCGTCTCCTCATCCCCCAATTCAAGGTATTCGCCATCCCCACCCACGGGGGAGGACCCAAAGTTTGAGAAACGCTGCATTAAAAATACTGATGATCAATGATGCAAAACAGAATAATAGTAAAAATTTTCAGGGGCGTATCTAGGAATATTTCATCATTTGGGGGACCGGGAGTGGCTGGACCTCTTTGGGGGCCCCTGCATTTTGCGTAATATTGAATATTTATTGTAAAAAACACTCATTTGGGGCCCCCACTTGGGGAATTTTACATTTCTCCCCCTCCTTCCCCACCCTTGCTACGCCACTGATAATATTCCAATATGGAACACTTCACAATTTTGTAAAAATAAATCACTTAATAGAAGATAATTAAAATGTATTTTAAACTAGAACACAAATGAACTTATTGTAGACTTCTATCTACACTCTCTAATCGGCCACAACTATTCTACTCTCAATTAACAGCCATCTCAAATAAAAGGGACAATATTTTAATGTTGACTTTCTACTTACTAGTTACTAGAGTCTAGATCTAAATCTAATAAGAGGCCGCCTATTCGACTCAAAACCAATATTGCAAACAGCCCGCGAAAAATCAAGGGCAGGGGGGAGTCGGCACGGAAAAACCCCCATGGGAATCTTAGCGCGCCGCTTTTTTTTTTCTTTTTAAAGTTTTCAAAGTATAATGGAATCATTAGGATTTAAATAAATATTTAAGTTATTTTATATATTTTTTTAAACCAAATATATATATATATATATATATATAAAAGGATGTACAAGTTGCAAAATTAGTTCGGTTAAGAAAAGGAGGGTTCGTTCGGTTCGGTTCGTACCAAGCAGTTTCAAAGTTCGGGTTCGGTTCGGTTCGGTCATAAGTGAGGTTCGAGTTCGGTTCGGGTTGGGTTCGTTTCCCATCTCTATAATGTACCCGTGGCCAAATTTCCAAAAAGTCGCAATCAAGCGTGGGGGGAAACAATGGCACAACGAACTAGTCAAGAGAAAGGGGAGGTAAACACTGAAAGAGTAAGTTGGAATCGCGAGCTAGATTATCGTACATTTTGTTCAATGTATTTACACAGATCAAGTATAATAAACTTTTCATGATATAAAACTTTGCTTAGTTAATAGTAAAAAAAATAATGACTTTTGTTCTATATTCAATTTCACTTCAAGCGCGCTTCGTTGGAACTCGTTCATCTTAACTAATTTAAACCATAAATACAGCATTGTTATTGACAGTCAGAGGTACAGAGGAGGCATAGAGTTCGAATAACATAACAGAACGGCGGGCTTGCTATTAACATCCGGCCCTAGTATATATTTCAAAATTGTCCAATGGTACTTTCACTTACGAAATATGGCAAAGGAAGGCAGTTGGTCACTGCGTTAACATTCACCCATAATAAGAAACAGACGCACCTAATGCCCAAAGGATCAGATCTTGGTCTTAGGGGGAAACGACTCCATGTAGTGGAACTGGGAGATTGATTTATTGCAGTGAGTTACATTTTGAGAGATATTGAAACCAAAGTCTAGTACATCTATTTGATCTTATATTATCTTGATTTTGTTGTTCTTTCAATGTTATAAAGAAGGTTATACTTTGTATTGTTCACAAGGAAATCATTCAAGTTTCTTGAGCCAAACCTGTCTACCGTTACGCAAAATGCGTATTCGTTACGCGAAATCTCCCAAAAATGACTGTCAATACAAAAATTCGAATTTAACCCGTCGCGTTACGAATTTTGTATATTTTTTCCCCCTCTCTTGACTACCTTACGAGCGGTCACGGAGGTCACGCTAAGCCGTCCTGTTGGAGGTGGGGGGGGGGGGGGGCAGAAAAGTGGGGGAACACATTGTGTCCAGATCCATACGTTGATTTGTTCTTAATAGCAATTAGATTTAGTCTAGAAACTAAGAACGCGAGAGGGAGTGGCGGGTTGGTACTGTCAGTTAGCTGATACACCAACGTGACTTTTATTTTGTAAGTTCATTAGTAGAAATTAATTATGTTGGTGCATTAAAAAAAAGTCGAATGTAACCCTGATTCGTGGTTGAGAGGCTAAGTGAGCTTAAACTTGGCTTGTCTTGGCTACCTAGATAGGGCTCGAGGTTCGACACCCGACTCGGGCAGAGTTGCCTTTACTGAGCGCCTAAAGGCAGCACGGAAAACCAACTCATAGATACCCCCTCCCCACCACTGGTCCACAAATGAGATAGGACCAAAGCGCTCTGAGCATGCTATAAGCATGAAAGTAGCGCTATATAAAAGCTATAATAATAATAATTCCCGTATTCATTTGTATAGAAAAGATATCGAAGTGCTATCGATTCAAAACACGTGACATTGACTCATTGTAGATATCTAGTCTAGATGATCTAATGATCTAGATTTAGATTGTAGATGTAATCATGATTAATAATATTAATACATTACATTACAATACATACATTAATACATTTTAATATTATATATTTTTATGTATTTTTTCTTCTTCTACATTTGTCGCATATGTTCAACTCTGGAGGAACATCCGAAACATGTAAAACCTTTTACAAATAAACAAGAAAAATCGTATAGGAACATTTGCCAGTTCGAAACCCATGTCGACCTTCAGAGTTAGCTCTAGTCAAAGTTTGATTTTAAATCTAAGGATTCTTAATTAGGGATTAGCGCATTATTAGTTGTGAGAAAAGACCATGAAAAATTATAATAAAAAATGTTTTCCAAAGTGCGAAACATCTAGTGGCACGAGGACTATAAAGGTCGTTGCCATAGACAGATATTATATCTAGTCTGGAAACCGGAAACAAGGTTTTATCCGCGATTGATTAATTCAGACCTAAATATATATAGATAGATTTTTATATACGTAACATAACTCTTTTTGTCAAGCTCTAATGGAATTGGCCCCAATTTATCTTTTCTGTCTTGGAAAAGTAATGATCTTTATTTTTCAAAGTTTAGAAATAATGCAGAATCATTTCTCGGATTTTCTTTAGAATCACAGAAATATATATTCACGCTAATATATGAAACAAAACTATTTCCTGTTAGTTTTCATTGAGATAATGTTTCAAAAATCCTAGGTTTTCAATCATCTTATGTACATTTAAATATATTGATTCCCTACATCTTTCTAGATATGTATCTAAAAATTGCAAAATAATAATTATGAGACAAGAGTACTCTTATTTTTGATGTTCAATTTCTAGATCAAGATCTAGAAATTAAATTATATGTTACATAGGTAAGGGTTGAAACAAAATAACTTTACAAAACGCCATGTTTCAACTTTAAAAAAAATCATATTTTTTTTTGTAGTTTTAAAAGATCATTGCATTATTGCTCCAAAATATAGTTCCATATCTTATCTTATCTTATATGTTACAGTGATAAATAATATATCCATATTTCGACGGGTCAGAAATATTATATATTTTTTAATTGGCATTTTTACTGCAAATTCTTTAAATATTACTCTGGCTGGCAACACTGTTGTGATGAAGAAGATTAAAAAATGTCCGCTTGTGTCATGCTCTTAAAATATGTGAATGCAGCTCCCTATTTACGACAGTGTGTCTATCCAGACCTCATCCTCCACAAACAAAAAAACCCCCCACTTTTTAAAACTAAAATATGCTTATTAATTTTCTGTGTGTGTAAATACGTAAACTAAGATTAAGTTTAAAAGCGCTGCATTTCTCCTACAATCTGGCTTGCTTTTAGATTGAAGTGTTATTACTAGTAAGCAGAACCTTATCAAAGCTTTCCAAAACGTGTCAGAGGCCTCCATAAAACTATTGTCCATAGGCCTCCACGTACACGGCCATGTGTAGAAATAAGCGATAAAATCTGGGGTTATCAATTGTCTCAAAGGTGCGATATGTATCATCATATCATGGGAAGCGTGGTCGAGAGACTAAGTACGCTTGAACTTGGCTTGGCTACCCACAAGGGGGCTCGAGGTTTGACACCCGACTCGAGCAGAGTTGTATTTACTGAGCGCTTAAAGGCAGCACGGAAAACCAACTCCTAGGCTCCCCCCTCCCCCCAAAGGTCCACAAATGAGATTGGACCAAAGCATGCTATAAGCATGGAAGTAGCGCTATATAAAAACTATAATAATAATTCTCAATTTTCTCAAAGGTGTTATATATATATTATCATTTCAGGGGTTCTCAAATTTTCTCAAAGGTGTTATATATATTATCATATCAGGGGTTCTCAAATTTTCTCAAAGGTGTTATATATATTATCATATCAGGAATTCTCAAAATTTTTTCATATATATTATCATATCAGGAATTCTCAAAATTTTTTCATATATATAATCATATCAGGAATTCTCAAAATTTTTTCATATATATTATCAAATCAGGAATTCTCAAAAGTTTTTCATATTTATTAGCATATCAGGGATTCTTAAATTTTCTCATGTTATATATATATATCTCATGTTATATATATATATATATATATTATATTGTCATCTCAGTTTTCTCAAAGGATTTTTGTTTCTTTATATGTTTGCAGAAATGCTAAAAGTTGGAAATGACAACAAAATATGGATTCTTGAATCTTAAACCATTAATTCATCTCTAAAATTCTCTTCGTGGCCCAACCATTGCAGACACCACGATGAAAATGTCAATGAAAAAAAAAGTATCTTTTCTGCGCAAGTTTGTCGGGTCACCCATCTGGCCAGCATAACGACAAACCACCTTTACATTTTCCCATCTAGTGTCTGGTACCAATTAGAAGTGGTTAGACTCAGAGGCTCCCTAAAGATCCCGAAAGTAAAAATCCCAATGTTCACCATGATTCGAACCCGGGACCCGCGGTTTGAAAGCCGAGCGCTTTTGCCACTAAGCCACCGCACCTCCAATTTGTTTGTGTCTGTTTCTGATATGATTCAACAACATTAAAAATAAAATTGTTTCTTTTTTTTTTTTCAGACGCAGCTGTTGATATAAACATGGCGGAAACTAAGGACCAAGTTCAGCTCGATGACGCCATTTTGTTGAAAACAGTAGCTTCCCGTTGTGCTACAGAGATTCTCAAACTTTTGAGACTGTGTAATCAGAAAACTACACATTTCTCTAATCACGCCCTAAACTGGGCTGTTTTTGAGGCTTGTAATTTACGCCACACCAATTTGCTCCAGTTCCTTCTCAAAGATGGCACACGATTAGAACTAAGAGACGACAACGGAAACACTCCTCTTATGATTTGTTCCGCGAAAGGTTTTCCAGAAATTGTTTCTAGGCTACTGAGGCTAGGTGCTGACGTCAATTCTAAAAATAACAATGGCGATACTGCGCTAATGCTGACTAAGTCAAGGGAAGTAATTATACATTTACTAAAAAACAAATCCTTGCATTTAGATGAACAAAACCAGACAGGGAATACAGCTTTAATGTCAGCCATCGAAAGATCTGATCTGCAGAAAGTCAAATTGCTGATCATTGCTGGGGCTAACCCAAACAGACATGTAGCGAAATTCCCACATAGTAGCTCGTTTTCTTCGGATGATTTTCTTGTCAACAATTCCAATGAGAGTGGTTTCGATGTTGCCAAAAGAATGGGATTCGGTCAACTGCTGGTGTTGCTGTATCGTGCCAAAATGGTCAATTTACATCCTTTGCAGTTGGCAGCTGTGGAAAATGACTTTGATTCCTGCATCACGTTGCTGAAGTATAAATTATGTTCTAAAAGTGAAACTCGGACTATTCGTCCGGACATCCTCTGTTATGTTCTAAAACAGATACAGAAAAGGGACACTATTCTTACATCTGATGTTGAGTTTGTTCGAGAGTTATGCAGACTTGGTATGGATGTCAATAGATGTCAGTGCTGTATAAAGTCACGCTTGGAGCTCGTGCTGGACATCGGAAACTACGATCTGGCTGAAATTCTTTGTGCTCACGGCGCTAAGGTCACCCACGACGATCTGGTGTTCGCTGTAAAGAGTAAACACATCGAAATGGTTCCACTTTTAGTAAATCACGGAGCTCCTGTAAATAAATTTGATCGCCAGGGCTGCGTGATTTACAAAGGTTCGGCAATGGATATAGCTTTGTTGAGGTCTTTAACAAGTACTGCCAGCTTCCTTTTTGACCACGGTGCTGCTCTCGACCCTTTTTGTGCTGTCTTTAGAGCTTTCAGGAGGAAGAAAACAAGGACCCTCAACTTTCTCTTGAAGGAGTGTGCTGAAGTGATAAAACCTGAAACTTTGATACGAGCTGTCAAGTTAGGAGACATTGAGCTCATCCAGGCTCTGTTAGACGCAGGGGCGGACATTGACGGGGTCCACGACAATAAGACACCACTAATGAGCGCTGTCCACATGGAGGTAATAAACCTTTTATTAAAGAAAGGAGCAGATGTCAATTTTAAAACAAATACAACTCCCTTGATCAACGCTTTTTCCCAGAATAATTTTGAGGATGTTCGTCCCGCCTTTTACGGAAAACTTGATTTTGTAGATACGGAGAAAAAAATGTTTCGTGTTATAGATACATTATTAAAAAAAGGAGCAAGTCTGGAGGACACAAATCAGAATGGTTATACGGCATTGGCAGAATACGTTACAAGTAGCCTTGGCGTGAGGGGTCTTAAGCTTTTGCTTCAAAAGGGAGCAGAAGTGAACAGAAAAAACAAACATGGTTTTACAGCATTGCACATTGCTGCTTTGAGTAACAAATACGGCTGTGCAAAGACTCTATTAAAATACGGCGCTAATGTGAATATAAGGTGTTGTGATGGTAGCACACCGCTACACCGCGCTGTGAGAAATATTAGACTTGTCAAATTGCTTTTGAGAAGTCAAGCGAATGTGAACGCCGAGGATAACTCTGGAAACACACCACTGATGCTCTCATTAAAGAATGGGGGATGCTTTAAGGATGTTGTTGAGCTTTTGATTGCATTTGGCGCCGATGTCAACAAGAAAGACCTTTCAGGCAAGTCACCACTGTGGCTTGCTGCCGAGAACCTGAACACAATCAGTTTGCCATTGTTGCTTGATGCCAACGCTGATTTAGACCAAGACGACCAACGGCAAGAGTCTCTGCTGTCTATGGTACTCGACAATTGGTTCCCCAGTACAGAAATCCAGCGAACAGCTATTAAACTATTAGAACATTGGGCTAATGCTGACTTTGTCAGACGAGACATCATTCATCATCTTATTGCAGCCGGCAATAATGGCATTCTGATTCAGAAATTAATTAAATCTGGCATTTGGCCAACAGATATAAGTCTAACGAGAAGGTTCTTTGGCTGGCCTGAGACTTCTGTATCGCCACTCGCTGTTTCTTTAATTCTTGACAGCCTGGACTTCTCTCGTTATGTTATTGACAACTGGTACTTAACGAAGTCAGACGTCAAAATTTTATCCAGGAATGAAGACATCTTAACTTACTTGGAACAACGGGAATCTAGAGCTCTTTCATATCTGATGGAAGTTTCCCGCCAGCCAATGAGATTGGAGCTTTTGTGCTTCATTAAAGTCTCCTCTGCTTTAGGTTCAGACCGAGGCAGACGACAAAGGGTACATAACTCTAAACTCCCAGCAGTAATGCAGAACCAGCTCTTGTTCTCAAAACTCGAGCATAAGGTCCTAAAACCAGTGTTTTGTGATGAGCTTCTTTATCGTTCTGAACTGCGTTAAAAGACGATTATAGAGAGCTGACATCGTCGCCTGAGTCGTCTATAAATAGCTTCAGTGTACATGCTAGACACTAAATATCTCAATAAATCTATTATATAAAGCAGAATATTTGACGTGTGTATGTATGTATGTATGAATGTGTGTGTGTATGTATGTATGTATGTCCCCGTACAGAAATCAAAACCGCTTGACCAATCAACATAAAACTAGGCAGAAATGTTCCTTGGGTACTTATCTTATCTTATATAATACCGACGTTACTTCAAAAAAAGAAGATGATTACGTCCTACGCGACATGCATTTAGTCATGCATATTAACCAATGACTTAAATTCTGCCAAGTCACTGGTTTTTCTGGATAGCTCAGACAACCCATTCCATGCTCTAATAGCACTTGGGAAGAAGGAGTATTTGTACAAATTTGTCCTAGCATATGGGACGAGGAATGTGCCTTAATCTTTGGGTCTTTCAGAGTATTTTATTACATTTTGTTTTTCTATTTGAAGATTATGGTTCAGTGCTTTATGTATAATTGCTACTTTACTTTTGAGTCTCCTGTCCTGAAGGCTTTCTAAATTTAGTGATTTTACTATAGGTGTTACTCTAGTCAAATGTGAATATTCGTTTGTTATGAATCTCACTGCTCTTTGTGTCTGTTCCAGTTTCTTAATGTTTTCTTGAGTTGAGGGGTCCCAAACGGAGGATGCATATTCTATTATTGGCCTAACCAAGGTTAAATACCGTAGTATTTAACCGTAGTGTATGTATTGTAGCCCTAATACAAACTTAAGACCCTCAAAAAAAAAAAAAAAGACCAACTCTCTTACAGCTATAGTATTTTATGGATCTAGGCCATGTTTACAATGTTAACATGAGAAAAGATCGAAAGGATTTAGACCTAGATATAATTTAAAAAAATACATTTTGCGCAGATAGTTTTTTACTTTGACACAGGAATATACAAAAGAAGGTCCATTGATTTCATTATATAATAAAATTAATCTTCAAATTTGTGTTTCAAAAACATTTTTACATACTATAGTTCCTGAAATCTTATAATCATCTACTTATTTGAAGTAACGTCTGTATTAGATAAGACAAGATATGTAACTACAAATTTCCTGACGAACATTCTTTCATTAGACAATACCGTAAGGCGTAATGTTACACATCTTTCCATTCCTAGATCTAAAACTCTTTGCACAGATAGTTTTATACTTTAATACATGAACATAGTAATTATCGTCCATTCATTTCATATTTGGATCAAATTAACATTCAAATTTGGTTTTCTAAAGCATTTTGAATACATTCGTTTACGAAAGCTGCGAAGCCATGTTGAGATAGGCCTAGATCTATATTCATTCATGAATCGCGTACTAAAAATTATTTCGTTTAATTGTTTACTTTATAATCCCATTCATTTAACAAATCGCGTAAACCCGTAAACCGTTTTAATTGTACTATTAATCTATCGCTCTTTTCGTTTTTAATATATATGTATCTATCGGCTTCGGGTAAACCCATTTTCGCAAAACTAATTTTATTTTCGTAGCGAAAGAGAAAAACTTGGAAGGATCATTAGCACAGTTTAACATACAGCTAAATCCAATCCACTAGATTAGTAAACGCAAACTTAGACCCGCAGGCCGCGGGTAATGTCAGGCTAGTACAAAATAAAAGTTACTTTCAAAAAATAGTATGGCACACCGCCCTAGTCATATAATATATGCACTATAGTCATATTCAGGAGAACACACATCAGTGTAGAAAAATGAAGGTCACAGGCCTCAGGTCGAAACACAACCACTTTTGGCCACTCTGGAGTTGCAGGCTTCAGGCTGACAAAGCCACTTTTAGCCAAAAAAAAAAAAAAAAGGGACATGTACTAAAAGCTTCAGGGAAACCTATGAGCCTACAAGCTTCATAGAATCCCACCCATAGACATCCGTTCGGTAAAGCCTAGATGATGATTCAATACAGGTTGAATCCCTCAGAGACAAGGCTATAAAAATGTCACACTTGGGAGTACCCCAAGATGCAGAACATCAGGGTTAAACATACTGCCTGGAAATCATTTGAGGCTATATCTACTGATTAATATATTATATAAAATACCATAATGACTAAAGATATACTTAGCCGAAAGATCTCCAGAGCAGGGCACACTTCTCCCGAGTAACCCAAGACACACGACAACTAACAGAAAAAAATACAATTTACAACACAGGTCAAGTGGTCAAGCTGGTAACTAGTGATGGGCAAACGTTAACTAAAAAGTCAGAAACTTTTAGTTTAACTAAAAAAAAATTAGTTATGGAATTGTTTGCCTAGAAAAAAACAGTTTAGTTAAAATCGTAGTTTAATTATTTTTTTTGTAGTTACTAACTAAAAAGTTTAATTAAAATTTGTACAACTCTTCAACATGTGTTCAGGGTGGAAACGCACATCCCTGTTTTCTGGTCATGTGATATCAATAACTTTGATTTTAAAAAAAATGGTGCAGTTAACAACTATTTAGACAAGTCTGCATTTGAAGAGGGTAAAGTAAGATCCTGGTAGAAGTTATGGGAGTAAATATTTGCAACTGAAAGTAGCAGTATTATAAAATGTTAATTTTTTTTGCAAAATGCTTCTATGCAGTATTATGAATGAGGTTGTTCCGAATTTTTTTGTGAGCCACGTGGGGGTGTTTAATTTCTGTTTCTAGTGGGAATCTGATTAGTGAGTTAGGTCAATATTATATTTAGTGGTTTTAATCAATTCATTTGCGGCAAATATTATTTTTTGAACTGCAGGAACATCAAGTACACCCTTTTATAGTCTTAAGACTTATTATTGAGATCTATTAAGTCTAAATCAACAGCTAGGCCTATATAGATCTAAAAGCATTAGGGTAACCAACTCTAGAAAAAAAATCATCCACAGCCTCTCTGACCATAAAGTACATAGACTGTGTCCAACTGATTTAAACAACCTGGTCAGCTAGACATACACATGACCACGTGTAGGCCTAGTGTACTGTACGTGTGTAGTCGATAATACTGTAAGACTATCTCACTTGGGGTGGGGATGGAACAAGTAACCTGCAACCCAGTCCAAAAAGTCCGCCACGCTATTCCACAAAGGGTGTCGTCATCAGTGTCCCGTTAACTGGATTGGCGACCCTCGCACAGAACAGTGGCGGTTACATTATAGGAATACGAGACATGCTCTCCGCAGTTAGCGCTGTTCTCGGCCACTTATAGCGAGTGGACCCAGGACCGGAGACAGTGCGCTGTGTACACGGCTGGGAGCCCTCAGACAGGACTGGGGTGAAGAGCCCCATGTCCAGGTCTGGTGGTTGGATAAAAGTCTTTCTAACCATCAACGAGATAATGGCGCCTACGGCGCCGATTCCCTACTGGACTTCATCGAAGGCAAGACTACCCTGCATTAAGCGTTATGCAATAGTGTTTGCTTAATGTGGAGAAGTCAGACAATAAACTAACACACTGGCGTGGCTAGTCAAGCATATCTTTACACTAAAATAGTTATACACCCTCCCTGCCCAAAAAGTAAATAGACAGTGTGTCCGACTGATTTTAACAACCTGGCCAGATAGACGTACTCGTGTAGGCCTACTGAGTGTGCAGTCCATAATGACAAGACCACCCTGTTTTTTTTCCCTTGCGTGTTAAACGGTTATCCGATAGTGTTAGTTGTATTTTTAGTGGTCAGACAAGAAAATAGCACATCGGCATGTTTAGTCCAGCATGTATTGTACACTATAAAATAGTTCTACAGGTCAAATGTTTTAAAAACTCCAACGATTTCGTTTTTATTTCTTTAGATACTAGATCTAACTTTGAAACTCTAAATCTGTTATTTAATGAGATTTTAAAATTTACCGGTATAAGTAAGATATTCCGTTATATAATAAGTTAATATAATTTTTAAAAAAAGAGTAACATTCTTTTCTAAAGGTTTTAATTCAATGCAAAACTACAAGCACACATCTTAATTGAGACATTTTATTTTATTGTGCATTAATGTTTATGTAAGAAACGTATTCTTTTATACTGATTTTATTATAGATGAATATTACTAGAATGTTAAAAGAATAATATCGAACCGTATGCATACAGTCGGATGATTATATCTATATAGGTCTAGTTAATCCCCGCCCCTCCCCCTCCCAAAAAAAAAAATAAAAGTTTGTTATAGTTTAATTAACTTTCTGTAGTTTATCTTTTGAAATTCATGATAAACTAATAGTTCAACTACTTTATTTTAGTTGAAAACTAGTTTTAGTTTAACTTTGAAAAGTTAGTTTAGTTCCCATCACTCCCGGTACTGGTAACTCAGGAATAAGTGGCAACTAAACACAGTGTGCATGGCCTGAAATAAACTACGTAAGGGAAATCACTCTAGTCTTTACAATAGCTCAAAAATAATTAACTCCCAATTATGTCACAGTAAGTCACTTCTCACCCGTTTTAATTACAATGGAAAATTTATATATTTTAACATTATCCAATTACAAAAGGCCAGCTAAACATTACATATTACAAATAAAAAAAAAGAAAGGAGAAATTAAAACACATGCATCATTCTATGATATCAATTTTATTTACAGAGCTAACAACAGTTGTCAGACTTGGTTTTATTTACCTTTCTTTACTGACATAAATTATACACATGAAATAGATTGATTCCTTTTTTCTGATGTTACTGTAAATTACATTTTCCATTTATTTTTGGGTCACATATCTAGTACAAAAAATTAGCCCCATGAGACAAAACCCAGCACATTCTTACTAAAGTTTGGGGTTAAATAAAGACTATCATTTAGAAAACGATAGTAAAAAAAAACCTCCCTTAGTTCCTCATCAGCGATTTTGCCTAAGTCTGGAATTTTAAGATCGAAGTCTGATTGAATCACACAGTCTTTTGATTCTTGTCTCATTTTGTGAAGCTGTGTAACTGTCATCTTAGTGCAACCTATGACACACAAAAGTCTAAGTTTTTCTAATCTATTCCTTATATTGACCAAAGAAATATCGGTCAAATTTATGCAATCACTGATGTCAAGGATCAACAGTTGCTTCAAGTGGTCGCAAACTGAAAAAATTCCATTAACTGTTAATACCTCTGATGAGATTTTTAAACAACTTATGCTTTTAAAACCCGTAGGGCTCTCTAGTGTCATTAGTGCATGATCTCTTAACTGGCAGGAGTTGAAACTAAGAGCTTTCAATTTGGACTCTATAGCACTTAATGCTAACATAATACCTTCAGGACTGTTTGCACTATCTATGTTTAGAGAAGTCAAGAATTTTATGTTCAGAATTTCTTTGAAGCTTTCTATGCCGGGACAAATCTCATCGATGACACTTATTGTCAGAATCTTCAAATTGTCTAAGCCTTTTAAAAATTTCCAGCACTTCTCATTTACATACATGTTGTTTGAGATATTAATTATCTCTAAATTGAACAGGGATTCCTTAATATCATATGTTACTCCATATTTCGTCCTTCTAAAGCCACAAAGTAGTTTAACTCCTAAGTTCGTTACTAATGTCATAGAAAGGTTGAGGACCTTCAAATTCTTGTATTTAACAAGTTTATAGGCTAAATTGTCATCAGAAATATCGAATAAGGTAAAGATGTTTTATCAAAACGTGATAACTGGCAAAACAGACGTATAGACTATAGTTTTATAGACGTATAGTTTATAGGCTATATTGTCATCACAAGACGAAGAACTTATACTGAGATAACTGATGGAGTGCAGTACATGTTGAAAGGTGTTAAATGTTTGTCTGTTGATCTTTGCTGAGACGAATGTGCAAAGGTTTCTCAATCTTACAGGTGGTATATCCTTAAGTTCATCCACCACTTCAGTGACCCTGTTCTTTGTTAAATCACACAATAAGGTAAGCTTTGGCCAAAAATATCGAATAAGGTAAAGATGTTTTATCAAAACGTGATAACTGCTCACAAAGAAGTAAAGACTGTAAAGTCCTCTGGCGTTCAAGCTTGAGTAGATTGTTTGATAATCTGAGGTATCATCTAAGAGATTCATAAAAACCTGAGTACTGCTTCACAATTCCTTGCTGTAGACGATTCTCTTAAGGGATTTACACGTTTTTGCTAGCTGTATCATTTCTTTTTGTGTCAACATTTTGGTGATTTTAATAAGTACTTCCATTGGTAGGCTCAGCAACTCCAGTTCTGTAATAAAAAAAAAAGATTCTATTAAATATCCTTATATTAAAAGCTACAATAAAAACAAACAATATGAAATACTTTTTTAAGCGGCCCCCGAAAAGGGAAAAGACTATTAGTTTTATGTGGAATGTCTGTCCGTCAGTCAGTCCGTTCGGTTTAGATCTCGTAAACTATACAAGATATTGAAAATCCGACATCATGATATTTTAGACCTTTTAAAGTTCTTATGCAATGGCTACGTTTTTCTTTTCTGAAAGTGAAAAATCTAATTTATTACATAGACACGACTTAGACAAAGTACCTAAAGCTGGTCTACACCGAGCCACAAGCCAACTTATAATAAATCAAAAACTCAGCAACAAGATTTCCATTTGAAATTCTGTTAGGCAATGTTGCCCCCTATCCTCCTTTCTATACACCCTTTGCCTAGAACCCCTGTTAGAGTACATTAGGATAGACAAAGAATTTTTAGGAATAAAAATCCCCGGTCCAACCCCGTAGTCAAAATTGAAGCTTATGCTAATGCTACCGTACTTTTCCCCACCTCTGAAAAAATTATAGAGAAATGTTCATTATTTGGGAGGGCGAGCGGGTCCAAAATAAACATTAATAAATCCTCCATTATGAGACTGGGTAGGTGGGAAATCTCTCGCAACATCTCCTTTAACCTTTGAATAAAAAAAAATAAATCAATAAAAGTATGTGGCATCATGTGGACCAGCAACCCGGCATACTATTGCAATGAACAGTGGTCGGAGATTCTGGACCACACAAAGAATGTGATTGTATTTGGGACAGCTGTTTTAATAAACAACTTGGTCATCCCGAAGATAATCTACTTAGCAAATATAGTAGAATCTCCTCCTAATTTCATAAATAACATCAATACCACTATTAGAATTTTTTTTTTTCAAAAACACAATAAGGAACATAAAACATACAAAACTCTTACAAGACAAAAAGGAAAGAGGAATAGGCTTACAAGACATTCACACAAAAATCAAAGCGCTTAGAATAAAATTTGTAGGGAAAGTAGTAAGGTCTCCCAATAACTTCCCCTTAGTATTATATTATTTTGGACTTTGAAAAAGAAAACCCAGAAGTTAGAATTAAGTGGGGCAGGGAGCTAGGGGTTAAAACAACAAACTGGACAGACACATTCACGCATTTACACAACAAACACATAACACCCAAAGTACGAGGAGTGGCCTACAGATTACTCTTCGGGATGACCCCAATAAAAGAAAAGCTCTCAAATATAAGAGGATCCAAATATACTTGTGACATTTGTAAAGAAGAAAATCCAAACCCATAGAAACACTTATTTAGTGAATGTGAGATGGTTGAGGAAGCAAAAAAAAAAACAAAAACCCTAGAATATATTATTGATGCAAACAGACCTGTGCAAATGTTAATACGGCTATCTTTTTAAACAAACTACCTAAAGCCATAAATAACAAGATTACAAAGAGAGTTTGTGTTATCACACAAACTCAGAGGCGGCCCCGTCGGAGTCAGGTCCCTGTCGGATCCGCCTATTCGCAAGGTCATGCAGTTTGCGCACTGGACTGCCGTTCGGATTTATCGATGGTCCTGGTTCATACCCTGCCCGCTCAGAAAATTTGATTAACCTTTAATTTTCTTTCCGAAACATTGCAATAGTTTTACGTATCTGTAATAGATTGTTCCGGATGTTTGTATGTATAGTGAGAGAAAAAGAAAATTCTAGATAAATTACATTTTTTTTAGATTACATTTTTTGAAATGGTCTCGTATGAAAATTAGATGTACCATAGCGGCATAGCCTTCCAGAGAGATTTTTTAAAACCATATTTTGGTGTTAGGAAGTTTTCATTTAAAATCGGAACATAATATTAACGATAATTAGATTTTAAAACGTTTAGCTAGAAAATAATTTGTAATGTACGACAGAAGTGCGATTTTACATAAATAGAGTTAGAATGTTTTTTTTTTAATAAAAAATCCGGAACAACCGATTTCCCTAAACGAGAAGTAAATTATTTGTTTTATTTATTAGAAGAGGGATTTCAAACAGTTATTTGTGTTAGTAGATTTTTTTTATATAAAATTGGAAACAATTTTGGCGACGATTTGTAAGAAAATGTAAGTAATGTAGGTTGGTTTCTTTTTCAAAATCAAATCCAAAACATTCTTAACGTATATAAAAACCTCTCTGTTATGCTTCAGCAAGAAAATTCAAAATGTCAAATAAGTCTAAAAAGTGTTTTTTCATAATCGTTTCTAGTAACTTACTTCCTTTTTTTAAAAATTCAGAACGACCTATTGTCGATATTTTTGAAAAAAAAAGTCATTTGACATACATTTCTTTTAAGTTGAAAATACCATAACCTATAATGAAGTTACATTAAGTAAAAAAAAAAAAGTAAAGTTCCCCTTTCAGACTTTGTGGTCCGTAGCGTAAATAATGTAAAGGTCATCTGTTTCTGTGGCCTACGGTTAACAAGGGTGTCATGTGGCCAGCACAACGACCAACCGCCTTTACATTTCCCTAACTTATGTCAGGTACCCATTAGAGCTGGGTAGACTCAGAGGCGCCCGAAGATCCCGAATTAAAAATCCCAGTCTTCAAGCTTTACCGCTCAGCCACCGCGCCTCCTGAAGTTATATAAGATCACATTTTTAAGAAAACTATTGAACGCAAAGTGAAACAGTCAAACACTACATAAATGTATCGAGATTGTCCATTATCTAAACGAAAAAGATAAATATGTGTAATAATGTGCATAAACATATTAAAGTGTATAAATATATATTCCAAATAATCCTTTTTATATAATTAAAGAGCTTTTTTAAAAAAATAGTAACCATGTATTTAAAAAGCTAGTACCCCCAACTTTTTGTTTTAAAACAGTGGTCGCCCCTTGAAATTGACCAAAGCTAAGACCATTCAAAGACAGTACACAACCACGTGGGCCACACCTTGATCTTCTGATTGTGTAGACATTTAAACAAAAGATTTTGATCTACAAGGACGAGCGAGTTTCGAATAAAGAAACGGAAGATCTTATTTGATTAAAACAGAAAAACCAAATCGAAGTCATAGAACGGAAACAGATTACGAAATCAAGAAGCGAACACGTGAGAGCCCAAGGAAGGTAAACGAAGAAAAACTCAAAAGAAAAAAAGAACAATGGCAGACTTTTACAATTTATTTAAACCCTGTTTTTCTTCTGTTCTTCTAATATTGAACATCAAACCTAACCTCTATGATATCTCAACAAACATTTGTATCAAGTTTTGCTTTCAAAAGTTATTTTTTATGTATACTAATTTATCTTTTTTCAAAACGTGTATGTTATTGCTTTACGAATAGTGCTTCAACTATTCTCTACCATTTTAGGCCATATTGTACATGCTTATGTAGTCTACAGACAAATATACTATTTAAAAAGGTTACGAAGACAGTTTGTGAGGAAACACAAACCGAAAATTGGTCCCCCTGACGTGGTCCACACAGGCAGCTAAAAAGGCAGGTTTCAATACTATCCGAATAAAATTCTATCAAACACAAATGACAGAAAATAATGGAGAAAAAAGGTTAACAGATCTTGTGAGGTGCCCCAGCAGTCCAGCAGACCAAAGGATAGGTGAAAGTGAATGAAGTTAAATGTGAACCTGGCCTTACTGATGTCTTATAATGAATATCTAATTGATCTAATTGTTTTGTAAAGGGTCAATCTATTATTCCTCAAGAATAAAACATTTCCGTAAAAAAAAAATAAAAAAAAAAAAAACAAGGCTACAAAAGACAGTTTGTGTGGAAACACAAACTCAAAATCGGCCCCCGAAGTGGTCCACCCAGGCAGGCTTCAATATTTTCAGAAAGAACATCCGAATGAAATTTTATCAAAGACAAAATGACATAAGAATGGAGAAAGAAGGTAGACAGATCTTGTTTAGTGCCCCAGCGGTCCAGCAGATCAAAGGATAGTTGAAAGTGAATGTAAAGTTAGATGTGAACCTGGCCTAACTGATATCTTATATTTGATCTAATTTTTTTGTACAGGCTCAACCTCTTATTCAAATCCTCATGAATTACGTAGGTAAGACCAGTGATGCCCAAACTACGGCCCGCGGGCCATATCCGGCCCGCGACGTGGTTTCATCCGGCCCGCCGAACACCGGAGCAAAGTGTAGAAAAATAAAAATAGAGATGAATGGATTTCATTCGAATGTAATATTGTCTTTCATATTATTTTTCAAAACGTTTATTTTTCGGCGACCATAGTTGACAGTTATTCGTATTCATTCAAGCTGGCTGTGCCCTTGACATCTTGGGTGTATAACAAAGGGCATCATTACTGCATTCTTTTGGTTCGTGTTCTTTTGGTGGTAATGTGAGTAGACTCTAGATGAAGAAACTTCTTGAAAAAGTGGACAGATCTTTACTTTTTTTTTTAATAATTCAACAGTTTGATTGTTCAGACAAAGTGGCTGCTGTTTATATTTTGGTACAGACAAAGTGGCTGCTGTTTATTTTCTGGTACAGACAAAGTGGCTGCTGTTTATTTTCTGGTACAGATAAAGTGGCTGCTGTTTATCTTTTGGTACAGACAAAGTGGCTGCTGTTTATATTTTGGTACAGACAAAGTGGCTGCTGTTTATCTTTTGGTACAGACAAAGTGGCTGCTGTTCATCTTTTGGTACAGACAAAGTGGCTGCTGTTTATATTTTGGCACAGAAAAGTTGCTGCTGTTTATATTTTGGTACAGATAAAGTGGCTGCTGTTTATTTTCTGGTACAGACAAAATGGCTGCTTTTTTTTTCTGGCTTTTTTTAAAGAGCATAACATAAAAAGACATTAAAACATAAAAAAATATGGCAACATTGTAGGTTTGGGCTGCAAAGAAAAAGAAAAAGATTGCTAATATACGCTGAGTTGAGTAATTTGAGCCATTGACGAAAATATTTAGCAAAAAGAGACAAGAAAATGAGTTGGTGCTAAAGGCAAACTACAGAGCTTCTTGCTAACAGATATATTGCTAAAAAATGCAGTTAAAGCCGCCAGTCTTTCTCGCATGGCAGTTGCAAAACGAGTGGAAGTTATGGTACAAATCGCCATTCAAAACTAAATGAGACAACGCTTGTTCCGACAGAAAAGCAGATTTCGAAATGTTTTTTACTGAGTCTGAGGAGTGCCCCGACTGATCTGCAACTGAAACTGATTGACTTAAAAAGCTAGAGCTTATGACATTTCGTATGATACCGACAAATATTTTCTACGCTGCATTGTCTACTAGAGCCACGGGGTTGTAATAAGCTATTTAAATAGTTTATTTCATTTTTTTTTCATCTTTTCATTGATGTGGCCCGCGACACGAGTGTCGGAAATTAAAAAGGCCCGCAGACCGTACAAGGTTGGGCATCACTGGCGAAGACTATAAGAGTTTAAATGAATCACATTATTACATTATTTTAATGAAATCATGTTCATTGTTCTTAAATTCTATTCCTGGTGTCCGAGCAAAATAACAATGTAATCTATTAAAGGGTAAGGTAACTTAAATTCTCAGTACTGCGTTTGATTTAAATCTAACGTGTTAGATTTTTATTTAATAATACTAATAACAACAATACCCACGTGTAAGCCTACTCATTGTGAAAGTGTTATATGATGAAATATATTTGCCGTTATTTGGTCCAGGTGTTATTTCTTACTTAATATTACAATGCCTTTTGACTAGTTGAATTACTTGAATTAATTGCATGGCTAAACAGTAGATTTTTTTTAAGCTCTCAAGGTAGAGGATACCAAAACTAATGTATACGCACATCTCTTTTCAAAGACTATTTCAGTTCTTAGTTATTATCTTTAGTTAATGTACCTTCCATTTCACATATATAAATTAACAAACTTTTGTGCATCTTGAGATCGCAATCGACTTACTATTCAGTAGGTTGAACATTAATTTCTTTAACAAAGGTGCTTTAAAAACCATCGTATCGCTGATGTAAAACAGGACTAATGCGCTGTGGGAAGTCTTCAAGTTCCCAAACCTGTGACGACCAATACACATTCGAAATATCTGAAGATTCAGCATGTGACTCGGAGTCCCGAAATGTTCCATGGTTGACCAATGACATTGGTCCCTCAAATGATATGTAGTGAACTAATTTAGTTTAGAAATTATGTTAGTTTTGTAAATAAATATTTTGTGCATTGTTTTTAGAATAAGTGAAGCAGTATTAGGAAACAGACACTATCCAAGACAGGACAAGACAGGACAAGACAGGACAGGACAAGACAGGACAGATCCACGCGTGGAACAGGTGTACATTGAGAACTGTTTGGCGTAGAAGTTTCTTTTTCATGGACATGTACTCTTCATTAAACAGAGTAGAGCCCAGTTTGGGTTCAGTCACATTCAACTTATAGGAGGGGGCCTAATTTCACATTCCTGAAACCGGACCCATGGGTATCCTGCTACGCCGCTGATCGAGACATCTACTCTTTACAATGTTCCATTGATAGGCCTTTAGAGTTATACTGATAAAACGACCTAATGTTCCTGAACATTAAATTTTTAAACTTAAGAAGAAATGTGAAAATGGTCGAAGGCCTCAAGTCCTATCATGATCAAAGTTTTTTTTTTAGTTCTCTAGCCAGTTTTAAATTTATTTCCTTTTATACAGAAGTTGACATTGTTAATATGAGTATCTTGAATGATTTCTCTTTACTAAGGGAGTAATGGAGTGAATGTTGGAATGGTATGTGTGTTAAAGGGAAACTCCGATGGTTTTGACACTTTTTAAAATTTAACATGTATTTTTATTTACAGATAATGAATATATTCTTCTTTTTTTTTTTATTTGCAATAATAACTTAGTAATTGATGTTTTTCTGGTGTAATTTTCCTGCGCATCCAAAACGATAAGATTTTCTCCGGGTTTCTATGTGACGTCACACTAACTTATTAATTTAATCTATTGACTTATTGTAAAACGGGAGACTATACAGTCCAATTTACATACTCATAAAAGCAATATATCTTCGTCTATACAATTAGATCTAGATCTTGTAAGCAAAGAAAAAATGCGTATTGAAAGAAGATTTACATGCTTGACTAACCACGGCAGTGTGTATTTTCTCGCCTGACCACTCAACACACAACAAACCCTACCGCTTGGTGGTCACTGATCGCTTCCTCTCACGTGCTCTAAAGGAGTTCTTCCCAGCATGCTGATTCGGCGTTATGGTGTTGGCGTTGTTTATAGTTGTTAAGTGTAGCGTTTCTAGTTATTTAGCTTAAGTAACTTGAAAAAAAAATGCAACGATAAAATTATTTCCCAGTGGCCAACGAGCTACTCATTCTTTTCCCAACGCTATACATCAACTGTTAAGTTTCTAAGAAAATCGTTTTGGCTTTTATTGGAGAATCGCGTCAATTCTTGCCCGCCCATGTTTTATAAAATTGTGATTTTAGACTTTCCTTAGACACGAGAAAAACGATTATCTAAATGGATTAGCCTACACTAGTCAGGTACATGTAGATATACACAATGGTTAAATCCGGCCCTGCTATTTAGTGTTTGTAAAATGTTTTACATGTTTCGGTTGTTCCGTCAGAGTTAAAGATAATTTACTTTTTAGTCCAACACGAAGGGGGATCGGAGAGGGCAGGGTTTGACAGTCCATGCGCAGCCATCCGTAGCAACGTGTGAATATCCACGTGTTCTCCCCCCCCCCCCCCTTTGTGGGGTGACTCCGCAGAAAAAAAAAGAGAGTGATCTTTCCTTTACTTCTTGTTAAAACTTTTGAGGGAAGAAGAGAATTATATATATATATATATATATATATATAGAGAGAGAGAGAGAGAGATAGATAGATAGATATAGTATTTTCGTCTATTGGCTATTATGTTTCGCAAACTTTCGATATACTCGTATCTCTTTAAAAATGTTTTGATGCTCTGGGTACCCCCCACCCCACCCGCAAAAAAATATTTGCAAAAATTAATACACGACAAATTAAATTGTGTCATAAAAAAAATATAAATGCATGCTATATTGAATAGCACTAATTTGCTACAATGAGAAGAAGAAGCATAGTTAATGATTTGCAACGCGTACCATTGTCAAACTCTTCCTGTTTCCCTGGGGGGTACGCGTAACTCCCTATGGGAAACTCATAAATCATAGTGTACATCAAAACTAAGCCGTTCTGTTTCTACGTAGCCAGGCTAGAACAATTGAACATTTTAAATGGACGTTGTCAACGGAAAGAAACTAAAAGCAAAATAAAATAATACTAACTGCAGACCTGTCATAACATTAGAATATTCCCCAGTGGACACGGAAAAAGGAACTACAATAAGTTTTGTTTCTCTTTAACGACACCATGGCCAGAGAATGATATGTGTTCCTTTCTAACATAATAATAAAGAAGAAAAAGATGAAGAGGCGGAGGAAGAAAATATATATATATATATATATAGGCTTATATACCTCACCAATAAGCTTGTTGAGGTTAAGTTGTCATCTGTAAATAACACATTCAAAAAGTATTCACACACTGATATTCAGGACCTTGATAGGATATTCACGGAGTAGGGACACAAAAAAAAAGTGAAAATTTCTTTGTTAACCTACCCATCCAAACCCACCCCTACAGTGTTGTTTTTATATTAATTTTATACATAATAAGTAGATCTAGTTTTTATATATTACTTTGTTTGTGCTGTCTAGAGAGGATCGTGCATGTTGAATACTATACCTATTTGCCTGTCTTTTCTTGTCCAGTAAAAGTGTGTGTTTGTGTGCGTGTGTGTAATCTTTTAGTGTAAGTTGGTATTTCTCAAGCTATTATAATTGGCACCCCCCAACTTTCTATACCAGCTAAACCGGCTAGAGCTTGGGAAAATGCTGTAAGCTCCCATTTCTGGGTCCAAGAGGATTCGTAGAAAGTAACTTGAAAAAAAAAATTAGCATACCTATCATTACAACATTGGTTTAGAATATGGAATTCATTACATTCGTCATTTATCTTTCCTTCTTCGCAAAATGAGTTTCGAGGGTGATTTTGTAAGCACTTTGTAAAAATAGATACAACTAGTCGACCCATGGCTTAGCATGCACCGCTATTATGCAAGGCCGGCCTTAGGCGACTGTAAGCTATGGAACTGCAGCCGGTCCATCACTTTCATAGGGCCCACGCTAATTCTATGTGTAAATTTTTAAATTAAACTATTTTAAAAACTTATAACAGATTCCCGCGGCCTCCTATTTTACGAGGAGCTCCTGGAAATCTCCTGATATTGCGAAATATACGAAAAAGCCCTGAAAATCTCTTTGACATTATTAAAATCTTTTGAAAACTCTTAAAAATCTCCTGAAATATACAGACAAAAATTGTCAATTTGTGGTGTCATTCAATATGGAAAAACTCAAATCCTAGGCGCGATTAAAAAAACGGCATAATTCAATACCCGTGATTGTGGAATCTAGTGAAAGAAGCTTTTCGCGCCTCAAACTAATGAGATCAAAAATTCTCGTAGATAGATTGAAACATTTGGCAATTCTTGCCAATTGAGCGTGGTCTATGCAGGAAACAGAATTTTTATGATATACTGTATGACTTCAATACACGCAAGGCTCGTATGTGAGCAGGTCAGGGTGGCGCTACTGAGTGAGGCCTTTTTGTTACATGCTGCTCAACATTTATTCATTTATAACAGTAGGCAGGTGGTAGCTCTACTGGGTGGGCCCAATCTGTGCACTTCGGTCTGCGACCAAGGGGCTAGAGTCGCCTAAGCAAGCAGACAGCACAATCAAACTAAACTAAACTAAACTAGCTAACTAGAAATAAAATAACAAACTGAAATTATAAAAGGAACTTATATATACTTTATTTACATGAAACCAAAACAACAGTAATAAAACTAAATATACACACTACTAAACGATTGATCAACCCTACTTAACTGAACCTAACAAATAAAGCAGCTATTTGGCAAAACTACAACAGTAAGCTACTTGCAGCAGCAATAATTACTACGGCAGCTATGGGGCAACAGCTATAGGGCAACAGTAATAACTGCGGCAGACAGTTAGGCAGTAATAACTGCGGCAGACAGTTAGGCAGTAATAACTGCGGCAGACAGTTAGGCAGTAATAACTGCGGCAGACAGTTAGGCAGTAATAACTGCGGCAGACAGTTAGGCAGGAATTATAGCCTGCAATTACAAATACATAAAACATAAGACATAATTATTCATAATATAACAAAATAATAATGAACGAGACCTAGTCTAGCAAATACACATACCTAAATGCATGAGGTAAATACTATTACCTTCATTTAGCTAATAAAAAGCCATACATTATTATTATTATGATACCTACTTAAAAGCTTACGCCACAACACACGTTGGGCCAGACAATAATAAGCATAAATCTAGATTTGGCTTAACAAAGCCGCCATCACGGAGCGTTGAGTAGAACGCAGCCATCTTCTACATTAAAAATTCAAATCGGCAACATGCCAGCTTGTTAGAACCGTTATCCTAACAATAGTATAATATTAATAAAAATACTTTTAGAAGACATAAAATAATAAAATATTTACAAATAGACAAACAATAGAAAAACAATAAGGAGATCATTAAGGATGGCTAAAAGGGGGTGACGCTACCCAACTCTACGGAACTTCCGGTTCCATCAGAGGTAATCATGGCTAATTAACTAGCCAGTGATGCCACTACACTAATCAGTAATACAAATACGAACTAAAGAAAGTAAAAATAAAAACATTTTCCAACTTACAGGCGGTCCCAGCTGAAATTATACAACACACAATTAGCTTTATACAGGCACCACTATCAGCACTGACCACTGGTCAAGACAAAAGAGAGCTCAAAGTGGTTCCGGAGCTAGCTATAACTGGTCAGCGCGAACATATCGGAGAGCATGACATCACGCTAAATATCTATAACTAAACTAGACTACCGATTTCCCTAATTTTGTACCTAGCCGTACACAACAATAAAATCTAGCAAATGACTAAAGACACGGACTACACAACATTATATACCAAATTAAACAGCATTAAAAAGAGAATCTTAAAATTTAAATCCTACAAAAATACAAAAAGGAAGATAAAAAGTTATTTCTATTCTAAACTCATATGTGGGCTCTGCTATTTAGTATCTGGTGAAAACAGAGTAGATTACTTGATATCCTCCTCCTTTTTATTTTCGCCGCTAAAGTTACTTGGGGTAATTCTTGTCTGACTTGTAGAAATAAAAGAGTGATCTTTCCTTTACTAATTCCTGTCCAAACAGTTGAGCCAAGAAGAGAATTATATATATACTAGTCGACCGTCGGCGTAGCATGTATATAGCCTATACATAGTAGATTACTTAGATTAGTTCCTAGTCCAAACCTCCCGCTGGACAAAGGGGGAGCGGGCAGAGTTTGATACGTTTACACCACAGTCATCCGTAGTGTGAACACTACTCTTGTTTTATCGTGGACTATCCACAGAGTGATCTTTCCTTTACTTCTTGTTTAAACTCTTGAGGGAAGAAGGGATATATATATATATATATATATATATATATATATATATATATATATAGAGAGAGAGAGAGAGAGAGAGAGAGAGAGAGTCATTATGAAAGTGTTATTGGTTCCATATTAAAATATATATTTAAGTATACAAATACTATTATTTATTAGTATTCCCTTAATTGCTTCTACACATATTTTACTTTTTCTAGTAATTTGCTGGCACGATAGCTACTGAAGGACACTTGGCAAACGAAGGCGGCTGCGACTGGAAACTTTTCGGTACTAAAAGTCAGCAGCACGAGGTTTCTGTCACATTTGTATACAAAAGAGAAGTAAAGTTCCCCTTTCAGACCATGTGGTCTTTAGGTCAAAGGTCATCTGATTCTGTGACCCGCGGTTAACGAGAGTGTCATGTGGCCAGCACAAACACCAACCGCTCTTACTTTTCCCCAACTAGTGGGAAGCGCGGTCGAGAGGCCAAGTGCGCTTGAACTTGGCTTGGCTTGGCTACCTAGAAGGGGGCTCGAGGTTCAACACCCGACTCGGGCAGAGTTGTGTTTACTTAGCGCCTAAAGGCAGCACGGAAAACCAACTCCTAGATACCCCCTGCCCCCCACTGGTCCACAAATGAGATTGGACCAAAAGCACTCTGAGCATGCTATTAGCACGAAAGTAGCGCTATATAAAAGCTATAATAATATAATAATAATTATGTCAGGTACCCATTAGAGCTGGGTGGACTCAAAGGCGCCCAAAGATTCCGAAAATAAAAATCCCAGTCTTCATCAGGATTCGAACCGGGGACCTCTGCCACCGCGTCTCAATGTTTGTAAAATGTATTAAATGTTTCGGATGTTCTTCCAGATGTTGGACGAGGTGGTGGGAGTGGCAGCGAGCAGGGACCATCGAAACGACCGACAAACAGTCTAGCGCCCATACCACACGGCCAGGCAACCATCCATATTTAATAAGTATGTGTCAGCGCTGTTGGATTCAACCAAGGTAGTGCGATGGGCAACTAGATGCTAGAACAAATTTGAAAAGAGGAAACTACCATGGCGAACAGTTGTAGCAAGAATTCTAGCGATTGTTCAGTACCTTGACAAAACAACAACAGCAAAAAATCAGCGCATTTCGTGGGAGAACAGACAAACTTTACGCACCGAACAACGGTCAGTTTTTAGGCTTGGCTGAGATGCTTGACAATGTCGACCCAAATGGACTACTTTGAAGAATTAAGAACGCCGAGGCTTAAGACCAGTACTTCGGATATAGGATTCAAAACGAGTTAATGGACCTGACGGAAATAGTCCAGTCATCCTTGACTGCACGCTTGATATTAGCCATAAAAAGCAGATATCTTTTACAAAGTGAGTTTATGTAGTTAAAAGGCCAATGGTACAGTACATAACGAATATAAGACTTTCAGCGTTGGAGGCGGACAGTTCCGTTAGCGTTACATGGTGCGATATATACAGTCTTCCCTTACGTCTTAGGGCCCCGGTTTCGACATTCGCCCAGGGCACCGCGCACTGCGAAGGCCGCCTCTGATCCACATCTATTATAATATTATCTAGACTCTAAATCTAGATTTAAATATATATAGGCATACAAACAAATGTTTTTATTTTTAAAAAATTGATTAAGGTCGGTTAGCTATTTTAATAGCTCCATTCATACTATTTTTTACATTCACGCATTCGATTTACTTATAACATTATTATTTTCTTTAATTGTTTCTAATGCACTATACCAGTGACTATATAAGTAATACGCAAATTAAGACCCGCGGGTAATATATGTCTAGTTGTTTTTTTTTAAGTTTTTCTTGATGTCATGTACAAATAGTCGAATACTCCAAACTTATATGATAAGACAAGACTTCTTATTTAATTGCCTAATTGAAACAAAGATAATTTTACAACGATAACAGCTCATAAATGATGAAAGTGTGCTTTATTGACCTCAATATCCAATCATAAAGGGAGATTAATTAATAGCCCGTCTCAGCACTTTTCTAATATAAGTGTTGTTGTTTGTTGCTGTTGTTTTTTTTTTAATGAACACTTCTTATCAGAAAATGTGTTGTTGGTGAAACGAAGATGAGATTCCAAAGCACACAAGGCAGGAAAACTTTCGGCTTACGGCACCCTCCCAGACCTTTTTACTCTCTAAAAGAGGAACCTGCTGCCTCTAAAGTTCCATCTCCATATAATATTGTATCTATTTTTACAAAAATTCTATAAAATTATCCACGAAACCCTTTTTGCAATGAAGAAATGATCACTAAAGAATGTGATAGTTTAAACTACAAGAATTACAATGTAAATGTTAGTTTCTTTTTTTTTTCATTACATTCTTTCAAGCCTCTTGGACTCAGCAATGGGAGTTTATAGCGTTCTCTTTAGCTGGCTAAGAAGGAAGGGGGGGGGGGGGAGGTGGCGATAATTATAAAAGTTTGAGAACCACTGACCAACACTAAAAGATTCACACACACACAAACACACACACACACTTTTTTACTTGTCTGCAAAACACAAACTAGTGCATTAATTAATCATGCTACACCATTTAGCATAAAAGATGCTTGTTTCTGTGTAAAACGTTTGACATGTTTCGGATGTTCCTTCAGAGTTGAAGATAATTTACTTCCTAGTCCAAACCTCCCCGCAGGACGACAGTGGGATGAAAGTGGGCAGGATTTGAACGACAGCCCTGCTCGCAAAACCGCACGACCAAGTAGCTCCAGACAGAGAAAACAAAAAGTCATTCTTCTATATAAGAACTAGATCCATTTGTAACGTACTGAAGGAAGGAAAAGACAGGAGAACACTACAGAGGTTTTTGTTTGTTTGTTTGTTTGTTTGTTTGTTTTCGGTGTTGGGGGAGGGGGGGGGGGGTCAGATTTAGAAAGAGTTTTTCACCATGGTCTGTGTCCCTGCTCCGTGAAAATCCGATCAAGGTCTGAATATCAGTGTGTGAACACTTTTTGAATGTGCTATTCACAGTAGGCGAGTTGACCGTACAGGCCTTTTTTCGGATTTATTTAGCCACATCTAAAGCCTAGGTATATATTTCTTCTTCTTATTTTCTTTCCTTTGAAAAGATCTATTTAAAATGTTTAAATTATAACATCTGACCTTGTTTAACAATAACGGCCTAGTTTTTGTGTACACTGTGATCAACATAATAGCAAATGGACAGTATAGATGGTATTAAAGTAAATAACAGTAAAAAATGTTGCATAAACGTGCCACTGTCTTCAATTGTTGATAGTTTCTCTGTGAAACATCTTTAAATGCCTCTATTGAAGTCAGAAGTTCATGAAACATGGTTACGTAAGTCTCAAAAAAAGCTACGAACATTTTCCTAGAAATTTAACAGTTGGTGTATATCTTGGGGAAAATAACTAGTAGCTCGTTTGTGGCATTGGAAAGACTCTAGTTCAACTATTATAATTTTTCCTGTACTTTCACAAAAAGGGAAAAAAGATATTAAAATATTTTTAAAATAAAATAAAAAATATTAATCTTGAACGGATTTTATGTCTTAATATATTTTCAAATTTATTCTATAGTTTAAATAAAAATAATGTTCAGGAACATTTAGCACATCGTTTTCTTAGTAAAGACCTATCAATGGAGCATTATAAAGAGTAGTAGATCTAGACATTCACTTAACCAGGATTGTTTCTCGAGGGGAGGTGGGGGCGAAATAGGGTGGGGGAAAATATTTTTTTTAATTTTAATATTCATTCGTTATGAAGAGAAAAATAATTTCTCTACAAGTTATATAAATAGGTATTGTCGTTTTTTTTTACAGAAAGTGTTTTAAATGTTTTTGCTTGTTAATATTTTTTGTATTTGTTTTCCCTCTTCCTCGGATAAGTGGCTGACAAATCTACGGGACAACATGGTGGTGTAGCGAGTTTTGTAGCGGATGTTGTAGCGGTTAGGGTTTAAACATGGAGCAGCCCCTGCTACAGTTCGAGGCCCATCACGAGCGACAAGGAATGCACCTCGAGGATTCTCTCCAGAGAAAAGGTAAAATTTGATTACTAATTTGAAGTATAAAATTTGGATGTAAAGGGCTATCATTGGAATATTATAAAATCTATCTGATCTTTACATTCGCTTAACCAGCATTCTTTCTGGTAGGGAAGATGGAGCGGGCTGGTTAGAGAACAGGTTGTTCTTCTTACAATACTTTTGGGGGTCTCCTTGAGATGTAAGAGGGCTACTCCAGCATCATCAAGGTGGCCCTTGTGTCTGTTAAGTCTTTGAGAGGTACAATGTTTCAAAATTTTCTTGTATCACAAAAGTACAGGGTTGTATGGTGGTATCGGTTATTAAGGGTGAGGGTGTCAAATTTGTATTACATCCTTCTTCTCATTACAAGAGGTTTGGATTTTATCCCTAGCAAAATCGGTAGTAATTTACATAAACGTTTAAAAGTAAATGTTTAAAAAAATTCTCCAAGACATTATTTTTAAACTTACATTACTAATACGTTTGCATTTATAATTATTTGTATCTTTTCCAAATATTTCATAGAACATAATTTTAATTTAGTTAGATTCTTGGCTTTCAATTGTCTGCCCTTGTCTATATTCTTGAGATTATTTTCATTTTGGTAGATTTGTTAAGTCTCTTCTCAGGCTCCGTTCAGCTTCGTCTTGTTTTCTTGTTCCTTTGTTTCCCCAGTCCGGTTAGGATGAGGCTGTCCCAGGTGAGCTGTTCTGCCTCATCGTGGCACCTGGGTGGAAACGGCTACTTGAGGGGGTAGCTAGGCGAAATGAATGGCAAAACATAACTCCCGTGGGGATGCCCACGGGTAGACGAGAGTCCACCCCTTGCACGGGCGGGGTTGTAAAAAAGTCCTCACAAAAACTGTCACACATCCATGCGCCGTTCCTCAAAGGACCGTTACATAAATGGCGAGTCCCCCACGGTTAGCTTGGTATAACGAAGGAAAATGACGGAGGCTCCCGAGGTCCTCGGCCTTCGGCCATGAACGGCGAATCATGTGTCGGGGGCCAAAGGCATTGGAAACAGCAATGTTTTTACATAGGCATTGACGGGTCGCTCTCAAACAGAACTGTGCTTTTACACAGGTTTTTTTTTTTTTTTAACTGTTCGGCTGGACGACCAAACAGGGCTTTTTCAAACTTAGGGCTCGAAGAGCCTTCGGCTCAGCCCTTAGACATCACAAGAAGGATGAGACATTGTCATTTTTTTTATTTCGATTTCAAGGGCTTGCCGTGTTCTTTGAGTGTATAGCAGACAGACTACACTTCACTTATGTTGACCTACGACATGCTCTCTGATCATGTGATCTAAGAGGACGTAACCAGAAGAAAAAAAAAAGCCTGCAAACGTGTTTACGTCCCTTTCAGAAACAGTTCTTCACTAGTTTTCCGTAACAAAAGTTATATTGATTTTCAATCACGCAAAAAAAACAAAAAAACAACCAATAACACCCTCACACCCTCATAACACTTTAACAATAGATAGCTTAATAATGTCAGAGTATCCTTTAAGATTAATTACACTATTTTAACTGTTTGCTAGATAGACATGAGCTGAGGTCTAGCAAATTTATAAAGTACATTATTTATACAATATTTACAATGGACCTCATTCACCAATCGTAAACAAACGTTTAGCCACGTGGTTCTCTATCTCTTCTATAGAAAATACGTCATCCATAAAGGCTGTCACATGATACGTTTCTTTCATTGTTTTATCAGTATTGTCACTTGGCTAAATGTGACACAAGTGACATAACATGTGCGTGTGTGTGTGACATAACATGTGCGTGTGTGTGTGACATAACATGTGTGTGTGTGTGACATAACATGTGCGTGTGTGTGTGACATAACATGTGCGTGTGTGTGTGTGTGACATAACATGTGTGTGTGACATAACATGTGCGTGTGTGTGTGTGACATAACCTGTGCGTGTGTATGTGTGACATAACATGTGCGTGTGTATGTGTGACATAACATGTGTGTGTGACATAACATGTGTGTGTGTGACATAACATGTGTGTGTGTGACATAACATGTGTGTGTAACATAACGTGTGTGTGTGACATAACATGTGCGTGTGTGTGTGTGACATAACATGTGCGTGTGTATGTGTGACATAACATGTGCGTGTGTATGTGTGACATAACATGTGCGTGTGTATGTGTGACATAACATGTGTGTGTGACATAACATGTGTGTGTGACATAACATGTGTGTGTGACATAACATGTGTGTGTAACATAACGTGTGTGTGTGTGACATAACATGTGTGTGTACCATTTCTTCCTACTTCCGGCGGGGGGGGTTATCCCGAAGATAAAATCTGTATGTTATTTCTATAATAATGAACGTGTCTCTGAGATCTGGGCTCCATTTCATCCTATTCAATACTCTTTCTTGTAACTGTTTCTTAACTGTTGTGTATGTGTCTTTTAATTTACTGGGTAGTAGATGTTCATTGCCCGGGAGTATTCTCGAGATAGATTTGTACAATGGATGTGTGTTTGTACCAAAGTAATGTGGGATGTCATTTTGTATTGGAACTACCCTACCTAACCATAAGCCATAATTTTTTTTAAAAAGCCCCCCCCCCCTTTTTTTTTCAGACTTTGTGGTCTATAGGGCAGATGATGTCAGAGAGAAATTCAAATAAAATTGACACTCATCTTAACGTTGTGTAACAGTGTAAAATGAGAAACATTGCTATTGTACTTTCATATAACACAAAAAAACGTGTTTATAAATAAATCTGTATTACACTGAATGTGTCTAACTACACATGGTAAAGGTCAAAACACGAAATATGGTCAGTACACAATCTTACGTGAATTCACAAATGTAGACAAACACTAGGGGTGATAATCGAGATAAACAAATTCACGACATTCGCCACACGTTTAATGTATGCATATAACACAACAACGGACGACTAATGCAAAAATACAATAAATAAAACAGTCTTAAATGTCAAACATCGTAACATATCTGCTGTACTGGTTGATAACACACTTTTTTATTAAACACATTAGTCTGTTAAACCCTGTAGCCACGGCAGCTACACCGGCCTGTGGCTTTCTTTTCTCGGACACTATCATTTTAACTGCCTGAATGACCACTTCCGATTCCGCACAAAGTATGTTTGTTCCCTTTTAAAAAATTTAGAGAATTAAACCGTTTTTACATGAGAACAAGAATTATTTTTTAGTTATCTAATGAAACAATGATGATAAAAGTACACTTTATTGACCTCAATTAATTATCCAAGCATAATAGAGCTTAACCCCCCTTCTTCTTTAATACGTTTTTTTATGTTTTTTTTTAAATGAACACTTCTTTATTATCAGAAAAAAGTGCGTTTATCTGAAAGAAAAAAAAGAGGATGAATTTCTAAAGCACACACAAAAAGGCAGGAAAACACTTGGCTTGCGGCGCTCCACCAGACATTTAGCTCTCTATAGCAGGAAACTGTTGCCTCTCCAATTCACTCTCCATATAGAATCTTTTATCTATCTATCTATCTATCTATCTATCTATCTATCTATCTATCTATCTATCTATCTATCTATCTATCTCTCTATCTCTCTATCTATCTATCTATCTATCTATCTATCTATCTATATATATATATATATATATATATATATATATATTTTTATATATATATATATATATATATATATATATATATATATATATATATATCTACCTACCTAACCTACCTACCTATCCATCCATCCATCCATCATCCATCCATCCATCCATCCATCTATCTATCTATATATCTATCTATATATCTATCTATCTATATATAGATAGATATTTATAACCTCCCTTAATAGTAGTTTAAATTTTGAGGTACCGAGTCAGAAACCCCATTGACAACGAAAAACATGCTGAGAATTACTCCCTTAGAGCACGTGAGAGGAAGCGAGCAGTGAGTCTTAAGGTTGCCTTATCCCCGTACAAGGACAACCCATGTGTCGGCCATGAACCAGTACTCTATCTATCTAAATCTTGTCCCGATCGTCCTTCGTGCAGAACTCTGCATTCGTAAAGAATGTTCTATTGTTTCGTCGTCCTCCATGCAATGGCGACACCGTGTGTCGTAATTTTCCTTTCACCGTCCGAGGTAAGCACAGTGGCCGACCCGGAACTGGGCTAGGACTGCCTGTTCCGCACGATTCAGTTGCCACCATGCATCTCTTTTGTCTGGTCTACTCATTGCTTTGTGGAGCTCGCGTCCCTTGTCCGAAGAATCCCAGCCGTCGTGCCAAAGTGTCAACATGCGTTTGTCGACCAGGGATCGTACACTTTGATACGTGCACGGTTCATCATGTTCGAACGCCGTTGCGACCGCTCTCTCTCTCTCTCTCTCTCTCTCTCTCTCTCTCTCTCTCTCTCACTCTCTCTCACTCTCTCTCTCTCTCTCTCTCTCTCTATATATATATATATATATATATAAATTCTCTTCTTCCCTCAAAAGTTTTAACAAGAAGTAAAGGAAACATCACTCTCATATTTCTGCGGAGTCACCCCACAAGAGAGGGGCGGGGGGGGGGGGGGAGAACACGTGGATATTCACATGTTGCTACGGATGGCTGCGCGCTGGACTGTCCTACCCTGCCCGCTCCCATCCCGATTCGTCTTGGACTAAAAAGTAAATTTATCTTCAACTCTGAAGGAACATCCGAAACATGTAAAACATTTTACAAACACTAAATAAAAGGACCGTATTTAAGCATTGTGAAGCAATTTTCGAAACGGATTGAGCGGGGCCAGGTTTTCGTAGGGAAGCGGACAATAAGTGAAATTTAAGAGTTTGTATTAGAAAATAAATTCGTCTATGCATTTTATTCATTCTTTACCACGTACAGAATTACTTTACGAGCCTTGCGTATAGCAAAGTCATACAGTATATCATAATAATTATGTTTCCCACATAGATCCCGCTCAATAGCAAGAATTACCAAATATTTCAATCTATCTTTGAGAATTGTTGACCTCCTGGTAAATCGACATGAGGGCGCGGGAAATCTGTTTTAAGTTAAAAAATGGTTTGATTTAATAATTTATACACCTTGAATTAGCGCGGGTCCCATGAAAGTGCGGGATCCTTTGAAAGTGGGGGCCCACTGCGAACGCAAAGGTTGCAGTGGCCTAAGACCGGCTATGCCAAATAGCGGCGTATGCTACGCCGCCGGTCGACTAGTTATGTATAATAAATCTACATGTACCTGACTAGTGTAGGCTAATCCATTTAGATAATCGTTTTTCTCGTGTCTAAGAAAAGTCTAAAATCACAATTTTATGAAACAGGGGCGGGCAAGAATTGACGCCATTCTCTAGTGAAAGCCAAAACGATATTTTTCTTAGAAATTTAACAGTTGATGTAGAGCGTTGGGAAAAGAATCAGTAGCTCTTTGGCCACTGGGAAATAATTTTATCGTTGCATTTTTTTTTTCAAGTTACTTATGCTAAATAACTAGAAACGCTACACTAAATAACTATAAACAAGGCCAACACCAAAACGCCGAATCAGAATGCTGGGAAGAACTCCTTTAGAGCACGTGAGAGGAAGCGATCAGTGACCACCAAGCGGTAGGGTTTGTTGTGTGTTGAGTGGTCAGGCGAGAAAATACACACTGCCGTGGTTAGTCAAGCATGTAAATCTTCTTTCAATACGCATTTTTTCTTTGCTTACAAGATCTAAATCTAATTGCATAGACGAAGATATATTGCTTTTATGAGTATGTAAATTGGACTGTATAGTCTCCCGTTTTACAATAAGTCAATAGATTAAATTAATAAGTTAGTGTGACGTCACATAGAAACCCGGAGAAAATCTTATCGTTTTGGATGCGCAGGAAAATTACACCAGAAAAACATCAATTACTAAGTTATGATTGCAAATTTAAAAAAAAACAAGAATATATTCATTATCTGTAAATAAAAATACATGTTAAATTTTAAAAAGTGTCAAAACCATCGGAGTTTCCATTTAACACACATACCATTCCAACATTCACTCCATTACTCCCTTAGTAAAGAGAAATCATTCAAGATACTCATATTAACAATGTCAACTTCTGTATAAAAGGAAATAAATTTAAAACTGGCTAAAGAACTAAAGAAAAAAACTTTGATAATGATAGGACTTGAGGCCTTCGACCATTTTCACATTTCTCCTTAAGTTTAAAAATTTAATGTTCAGGAACATTAGGTCGTTTTATCAGTCTAACTCTAAAGGCCTATCAATGGAACATTGTAAAGAGTAGATGTCTCGCTCAGCGGCGTAGCAGGATACCCGTGGGTCCGGGTTCAGGAATGTGAAATTAGGCCCCCTCCTATAAGTTGAATTTGACTGAACCCAAACTGGGCTCTACTCTGTTTAATGAAGAGTACATGTCCATGAAAAAGAAACTTCTACGCCAAACAGTTCTCAATGTACACCTGTTCCACGCGTGGATCTGTCCTGTCTTGTCCTGTCTTGTCCTGTCTTGTCCTGTCTTGGATAGTGTCTGTTTCCTAATACTGCTTCACTTATTCTAATGCGAGTGCGAACACATCCAAGGGACATAACAAGTATCTATAACATACTTAATAAAACTTGTGAAGACTTCAACTAATGTTTATTTATAGAAAGGGATGATCGCCTTGTCTCTCTATCCGTCGTTTTAATTAGCAGTCTAGTCAATGTACATCTTTCTACAAGCCCTATGTATATTCTTCTCCTGTCATGTACCCGCGTTCTGCAACGTCATTTGTCTGTCTGACTACGTCACTACTTTTACCGTATCTAAAAAAACAATGCACAAAATATTTATTTACAAAACTAACATAATCTCTAAACTAAATTAGTTCACTACATATCATTTGAGGGACCAATGTCATTGGTCAACCATGGAACATTTCGGGACTCCGAGTCACATGCTGAATCTTCAGATATTTCGAATGTGTATTGGTCGTCACAGGTTTGGGAACTTGAAGACTTCCCACAGCGCATTAGTCCTGTTTTACATCAGCGATACGATGGTTTTTAAAGCACCTTTGTTAAAGAAATTAATGTTCAACCTACTGAATAGTAAGTCGATTGCGATCTCAAGATGCACAAAAGTTTGTTAATTTATATATGTGAAATGGAAGGTACATTAACTAAAGATAATAACTAAGAACTGAAATAGTCAATGAAAAGAGATGTGCGTATACATTAGTTTTGGTTGTCTTGTGAGGGCTAGATTATAAAAAAAATCTACTGTTTAGTCATGCAATTAATTCAAGTAATTCAACTAGTCAAAAGGCATTGTAATATTAAGAAATAACGCCTGGACCAAATAACGGCAAATATATTTCATCATATAACACTTTCACAATGAGTAGGCTTACACGTGGGTATTGTTGTTATTAGTATTATTAAATGAAAACCTAACACGTTAGATTTAAATGAAACGCAGTACTGAGGATTTAAGTTACCTCCCTTTAATAGATTACATTGTTATTTTGCTCGGACACCAGGAATTGAATTTAAGAACAATGAACACGATTTCATTAAAATAATGTAATAATGTGATTCATTTAAACTCTTATAGTCTTCGCCAGTGATGCCCAACCTTGTACGGTCTGCGGGCCTTTTTAATTTCCGACACTCGTGTCGCGGGCCACATCAATGAAAAGATGAAAAAAAAATGAAATAAACTATTTAAATAGCTTATTACAACCCCGTGGCTCTAGTAGACAATGCAGCGTAGAAAGTATTTGTAGGTATCACACGAAATCTCATACGAAATCTCATAAGCTCTAGCTTTTTAAGTCAATCAGTTTCAGTTGCACATCAGTCGGGGCACTCCTCAGACTCAGTAAAAAACATTTCGAAATCTGCTTCTCTGTCGGAACAAGCGTTGTCTCATTTAGTTTTGAATGGCGATTTGTACCATATCTTCCACTCGTTTTGCAACTGCCATGCGAGAAAGACTGGCGGCTTTAACTGCATTTTTTTAGCAATAATTTCTGAAAGCAGGAAGCTCTGTAGTTCGCCTTTATCACCAACGAATTTTCTTGTCTCTTTTTCTTTGCAGCCCAAACCTACAATGTTGCCATACTTTTTAATGTTTTGGTTTACAAATGTCTTTTTATGTTATGCTCTTTAAAAAAAGCCATTTTGTCTGTACCAGAAAATAAACAGCAGCCACTTTATCTGTAACAAAATATAAAAAGCAGCCACTTTATCTGTATAAAAATATAAACAGCAGCCACTTTGTCTGTACCAGAAAATATAAACAGCAGCCACTTTGTCTGTACCAGAAAATATAAACAGCAGCCACTTTGTCTGTACTAGATAATATAAACAGCAGCCACTTTGTCTGTACCAGAAAATTTAAACAGCAGCCACTTTGTCAGTACCAAAATATAGACAGCAGCCACTTTGTCTGTGCCAAAATATAAACAGCAGCCACTTTGTCGGTGCCAAAATATAAACAGCAGCCACTTTGTCTGTACCAAAATATAAACAGCAGCCACTTTTTCTGTACCAAAATATAAACAGCAGCCACTTTGTCTGTACCAGAAAATAAACAGCAGCCACTTTATCTGTACCGAAATATAAACAGCAGCCACTTTGTCTGTACCAGAAAATATAAACAGCAGCCACTTTGTCTGTACCAGAAAATATAGACAGCAGCCACTTTGTCTGTGCCAAAATATAAACAGCAGCCTCTTTGTCTGTACCAAAAGATAGACAGCAGCTACTTTGTCTGTACCAGAAAATAAACAGAACTCCTTTTGTCTGAACCAAAATATAAACAGCAGCCACTTTGTCTGAACCAAAATATAAACAGCAGCCACTTTGTCTGAACAATTAGACGGTTTAATTATTATCAAAAAAAAGTAAAGGTCTGTCCCACTTTTTCTAGAAGTTTCTTCATTTAGAGTCTACTCGCATTACCACCAAAAGAACACGAACCAAAAGAATGCAGTATTGATGCCCTGTGTTATACACCCAAGATGTCGAGGACACGGCCTGCTTGAATGAATACGAATAACTGTCAACTATGGTCGCCGAAAAATAAACGTTTTGAAAACGAATATGAATATAAGACAATATTACATTCGAATGAAATTCATTCATCTCTATTTTTATTTTTCTACACTTTGTTCCGGTGTTCGGCGGGCCGGATGAAACCACGTCGCGGGCCGGATATGCCTATGCAATTCATGAGGATTTGAATAAGAGGTTGAGCCTGTATAAAACAATTAGATCAAATATAAGATATCAGTTAGGCCAGGTTCACATCTAACTTTACATTCACTTTCACCTATCCTTTGGTCTGCTGGACTGCTGGGGCACCTCACAAGATCTGTTAACCTTTTTTCTCCATTATTTTCTGTCATTTGTCTTTGATAGAATTTTATTCTGATAATATTGAAACCTGCCTTTTTAGCTGCCTGTGTGGACCACGTCGGGGGGGAGGGCCAATTTTCGGTTTGTGTTTCCACACAAACTGTCTTTGTAACCTTTTTAAATAGTACATTTGTCTGTAGACTACATAAGCATGTACAATATGGCCTAAAATGGTAGAGAATAGTTGTTGCACTATTCGTAAAGCAATAACATACACGTTTTGAAAAAAGATACATCAGTATACATTAAAATTAGCTTTTGGAAGCAAAACTTGATACAAAAGTTTGTTGAGATATCATGAGGTTATGTTTGATGTTCAATACTAGAACAACAGAAGAAAAACAGGGTTTAAATAAATTGTAAAAGTCTGTCATTGTTCTTTTATTATTTTGAGATATTCTTCGTTTACCTTCCTTGGGTTCTCACGTGTTCGCTTCTTGATTTCGTAATTTGTTTCCGCTCTACGACTTCGATTTGGTTTTTCTGTTTTAATCAAATAAGATCTTCCGTTTCTTTATTCGAAACTCGCTCGTCCTTGTAGATCAAAATCTTTTGTTTAAATCTCTACACAGTCACAAGGTGTGGCCCACGTGGTTGTGTACTGGTCTTAGCTTTGGTCAATTTCAAGGGGCGACCACTGTTTTAAACAAAAAGGTGGGGGTACTAGCTTTTTAAATACATGGTTACTATTTTTAAAATAAAGCTGTTTAATTATATAAAAAGGATTATTTGGAATATATATTTATACACATTATTACACATATTTATCTTTTTCGTTTAGATAATGGACAATCTCGATACATTTATGTAGTGTTTGACTGTTTCACTTTGCGTTCAATAGTTTTCTTTAAAATGTGATCTTATATAACTTCAGGAGGCACGGTGGCTGAGCGGTAAAGCGCTTGGCTTCCGAACCGGGGACCGGGGTTTCAAATCCTGGTGAAGACTGGGATTTTTAATTTCGGGATCTTCGGGCGCCTCTGAGTCTACCCAGCTCTAATGGGTACCTGACATAAGTTAGGGAAATGTAAAGGCGGTTGGTCGATGTACTGGCCACATGACACCCTTTTTAACCGTAGGCCACAGAAACAGATGACCTTTACATTATCTCTATTACAGACCATAAGGTCTGAAAGGGGAACTTTACTTTTTTTTTTTTTACTTAATGTAACTTTATTATAGGTTATGTTATTTTCAACTTAAAACAAATGTTTGTCAAATGACTTTTTTTCAAAAATATCGACAATAGGTCAATAGGAAGTAAGTTACTAAAATCGATTATGAAAAACTTTTTAGACTTATTTGACATTGAATTTTTTTGCTGAAACATAACAGAGGGGTTTTTATATACGTTAAGAATGTTTCGGATTTATTTTGAAAAAGAAACCAACCTACTAAATTATTTACATTTTCTTACAAATCGTCGCCAAAATTGTCCCGAATCTTTTATAAAAAAAATTTACTAACACAAATAACTGTTTGCAATCCCTCTTCTAATAAATAAAACAAATAATCTACTTCTCGTTTACGAAAATCGGTTGTTCTGTTTTTTTTATTTAAAAAAAACATTCTAACTCTATTTATGTAAAATCGCACTTCTGTCGTACATTACAAATTATTTTCTAGCTAAACGTTTTAAAATCTAATTATCGTTAATATTATGTTCCGATTTTAAATGAAAACACCAAAATATGGTTTTAAAAAATCTCTCTGGAAGGCTATGCCGCTATGGTACATCTAATTTTCATACGAGACCATTCCAAAAATGTAATCTAAAAAAAAATGTAATTTATCTAGAATTTTCTTTTTCTCTCACTATACATACAAACATCCGGAACAATCTATTACAGATACTTAAAACTATTGCAATGTTTCGGAAAGAAAATTAAAGGTTAATCAAATTTTCTGAGCGGGCAGGGTATGAACCAGGACCAACGATAAATCCGAATGGCAGTCCAGTTCGCAAACTGCATGACCAGGCAGGGTTCATACCCTGCTCAGTGCCATCCTCCGTCGTCCATCGAAATGTTAATTATTTTAACTTAGAAGGAACATCCGAAACATTTAAAATAGAAAAAAACAACATTTTTTTACAACGGTAGATGAATCTTTAAAACATCATTACTTTTAATCACCTCTTGAATATTCGTTGCGAATAGGCGGATCCGACAGGGATCTGACTCCGACGGGGGCCGCCTCTGAGTTTGTGTGATAACACAAACTCCTTATCACACAAACTCTCTTTGTAATCTTGTTATTTATGGCTTTAGGTAGTTTGTTTAAAAAGATAGCCGTATTTACATTTGCACAGGTCTGACTGTTTGCATCAATATCTTCTAAAGTTTTTTTTTGCTTTCTCAACCATCTCACATTCACTAAATAAGTGTTGCTCTGGGTTTGGATTTTCTTTTTTACAAATTTCACAGGTATATTTGGACCCTGTTGTATTGATTAAACAAGATCCTTTTATTGGGGTCATCCAACTTCTAGGTTTTCTTTCAACTTGTCTCTGAGTGTAGTGTATATTGTTTTTGAGTCGTGATGTTTTCATTGCTGGGTAGGTGACTTGTGAGTGATCTATAGAATGGGCGTGCATGGTTACCAAATAATGTGGTGTGTTGTTTTGAATGGGGAGGAGTTTTTTTAGTTTAAGTCCAAAATAATATAAAACTAAGGGGAAGTTATTGGGAGACATTACTACTTTCCCTACAAATTTTATTCTAAGCGCTTTGATTTTTGTGTGAATGTCTTGTAAGCCTATTCCTCTTTCCTTTTTGTCTTGTAAGAGTTTTGTATGCTTTATGTTCCTTATTGTGTTTTTTAAAAAAAATTCTAATAGTGGTATTGATGTTATTTATGAAATTAGGAGGAGATTCTACTATATTTGCTAAGTAGATTATCTTCGGGATGACCAAGTTGTTTATTAAAATAGCTCTCCCAAATACAATCACATTCTTTGTGTGGTCCAGAATATCCGACCACTGTTCATAGCAATAGTATGCCGGGTTGCTGGTCCACATGATGCCACATACTTTTATTGATTTTTTTTTTATTCAAAGGTTAAAGGAGATGTTGCGAGAGATTTCCCACCTACCCAGTCTCATAATGGAGGATTTATTAATGTTAATTTTGGACCCGCTCGCCCTCCCAAATAATGTAAATTTCTCTATAATTTTTTCAGAGGTGGGGAAAAGTGTGGTAGCATTAGCATAAGCTTCAATTTTGACTACGGGGTTGGACCGGGGATTTTTATTCCTAAAAATTCTTTGTCTATCCTAATGTTCTCTAACAGGGGTTCTAGGCAAAGGGTGTATAAAAAGGAGGATAAGGGGCAACCTTGCCTAACAGAATTTCAAATGGAAATCTTGTTGCTGAGTTTTTTATTTATCATAAGTTGACTTGTGGATCGGTGTAGACCAGCTTTAGGTACTTTGTCCAAGTCGTGTCTATGTAATAAATTAGATTTTTCACTTTCAGAAAAGAAAAACGTAGCCATTGCATAAGAACTTTGAAAGGTCTAAAATATCATGATGTCGGATTTTCAATATCTTGTATAGTTTACGAGATCTAAACCGAACGGACAGACAGTCCACATAAAACTAATACTCTTTTCCCTTTTCGGGGGCCGCTTAAAAAAGTATTTCATATTGTTTGTTTTTATTGTAGCTTTTAATAACGATATTTAATAAAATCTTTTTTTTTATTACAGAACTGGAGTTGCTGAGCCTACCAATGGAAGTACTTATTAAAATCACCAAAATGTTGACACAAAAAGAAATGATACAGCTAGCAAAAACGTGTAAATCCCTTAAGAGAATTGTCTACAGCAAGGAATTTTGGAGCAGTACTCAGGTTTTTATGAATCTCTTAGATGATACCTCAGATTATAAAATAATCTACTCAAGTTTGAACGCCAGAGGACTTTACAGTCTTTACTTCTTTGTGAGCAGTTATCACGTTTTGATAAAACATCTCTACCTTATTCGATATTTTTGGCCAAAGCTTACCTTATTGTGTGATTTAACAAAGAACAGGGTCACTGAAGTGGTGGATGAACTTAAGGATATACCACCTGTAAGATTGAGAAACCTTTGCACATTCGTCTCAGCAAAGATCAACAGACAAACATTTAACACCTTTCAACATGTACTGCACTCCATCAGTTATCTCAGTATAAGTTCTTCGTCTTGTGATGACAATATAGCCCATAAACTTGTTAAATGCAAGAACTTTAAAGTCCTCAACCTTTCTAGGACATTAGTAACGAACTTAGGAGTTAAACGACTTTGCGGATTTAGAAGGACGAAATGTGGGGTAACATATGACATTGAGGAATCCCTGTTCAATTTAGAGATAATAGATATCTCAAACAACATGTATCTAAATGAAAAGTGCTGGAAATTTTTAAAAGGCTTAGACAATTTGAAGATTCTGACAATAAGTGTCATCGATGAGATTTGTCCCGGGGTTGAAAGCTTCAAAGAAATTCTGAACATAAAATTCTTGACTTCTTTAAACATAGATAGTGCAAACAGTCCTGAAGGTATTATGTTAGCATTAAGTGCTATAGAGTCCAAATTGAAAGCTCTTAGTTTCAAGTCCTGTCAGTTAAGAGATTGTGCACTATTGACGCTAGAGAGCCCTACGGGTTTTAAAAGCATAAGTTGTTTAAAAATCTCATCAGAGGTATTAACAGATAATGGAATTTTTTCAGTTTGCGACCACTTGAAGCAACTCGTGATCCTTGACATCAGTGATTGCATAAATTTGACCGACATTTGTTTGGTCAATATAACCAATAGATTAGAAAAACGTAGACTTCTGTGTGTCATAGGTTGCACTAAGATGACAGTGTCACAGCTAGACAAAAAGAGACAAGAATCAAAAGACTGTGTGATCCAATCAGACTTCGATCTTAAAATGCCAGACTTAGGCAAAATCGCTGATGAGGAACTAAGGGAGGTTTTTTTTTACTATCATTTTCTAAATGATAGTCTTTATTTAACCCCAAACTTTAGAAAGAATGTGCTGTAGACATTCTAGAAAGACTGGGTTTTGTCTCATGGGGCTAATTTTTTGTACTAGATATGTGACCCAAAAATAAATGGAAAATGTAAATTACAGTAACATCAGAAAAAAGGAATCAATCTATTTCATGTGTATAATTTATGTCAGTAGAGAAAGGTAAATAAAACCAAGTCTGACAACTGTTGTTAGCTCTGTAAATAAAATTGATATCATAGAATGATGCATGTGTTTTAATTTCTCCTTTCTTTCTTTTTTTTTATTTGTAATATGCAATGCTCAGCTGGCTTTTTGTAATTGGATAATGTTAAAATATATAAATTTTCCATTGTAATTAAAACGGGTGAGAAGTGACTTACTGTGACATAATGGGGAGTTAATTATTTTTGAGCTATTGTAAAGACTAGAGTGATTTCCCTTACGTAGTTTATTTCAGTCCATGCACACTGTGTTTAGTTGCCACTTGTTCCTGAGTTACCAGTACCGGGAGTGATGGGAACTAAACTAACTTTTCAAAGTTAAACTAAAACTAGTTTTCAACTAAAATAAAGTAGTTGAACTATTAGTTTATCATGAATTTCAAAAGATAGTTAAACTAAAGAAAGTTAATTAAACTATAACAAACTTTTATTTTGGGGGGGGGGGGGGGAGGGGCGGGGTTGAACTAGACCTATATAGATATAATCATCCGACTGTATGCATACGGTTCGATATTATTCTTTTAACATTCTAGTAATATTTATCTATAATAAAATCAGTATTAAAGAATATGTTTCTTACGTAAACATTAATGCAAAATAAAATAAAATGTCTAAATAAATGTGTGATTGTAGTTTTGCCTTGAATTAAAACCTTTAGAAAATGAATGGAACTCTTTTGTTTTAAACTTATATTAACTTATATATAACGGAAAATCTTACTTATACCGGTAAAGTTTAAAATCTCATTAAACAACATAGATTTAGAATTTCAAATTTACATCTAGTAACCAAAGAAATAGAAATGAAATCGTTGGAGTTTTTAAAACATTTGACCTGTAGAACTATTTTATAGTGTAAAATACATGCTGGACTAACCATGCCAATGTGCTATGTTCTTGTCTGACCACTAAAAATACAAGTAACACTATTGCATAACCGTCAAACACGCAAGGGAAAAAAAACTGTGATCTTGTCATTATGTACTGCACACTCAGTACACTATATAGGCCTACACGTGTACGTCTATCTGGCCAGGTTGTTAAAATCAGTCGGACACACTGTCTATTTACTTTCTGGGCAGGGAAGGTGTATAACTAATTTAGTTTAAAGATATGCTTGACTAGCCACGCTAGTGTGTTATTTTCTTGTCTGACCTCTCCACATTAAGCAAACACTATTGCATAACGCTTAATGCAGGGTAGTCTTACTTCGATGAAGTCCATTAGGGAATCGGCGCCATTATTCCGTTGATGGTTAGAAAGGCTTTTATCCAACCACCAGGCCTGGACATGGGGCTCTTCACCCCTGTCCTGTCTGAGGGCTCCCAGCCGTGTACACAGCGCAATGTCTCCGGTTCTGGGTCCACTCGCTATAAGTGGCCGAGAACAGCGCTAACTGCGGAGAGCTTGTCTCATATTCCTATAACGTAACCGCCACTGTTCCGTGCGAGGGTCGCCAATCCAGCTAACGGGACACTGATGACGACACCCTTTGTGGAACGGCGTGGCGGACTTTTTGGACTGGGTTGCAGGTTACTTGTTCCATCCCCACCTCAAGTGAGATAGTCTTACAGTATTATCGACTACACACGTACAGTACACTAGGTCTACACGTGGTCATGTGTATGTCTAGCTGACCAGGTTGTTAAAATCAGTTGGACACAGTCTATTTACTTAATGGTCAGAGAGGCTGTGGATGATTTTTTTTCTAGAGTTGGTTACCCTAATGCTTTTAGATCTATATAGGCCTAGCTGCTGATTTAGACTTAATAGATCTCAATAATACGTCTTAAGACTATAAAAGGGTGTACTTGATGTTCCTGCAGTTAAAAAAATATTGTTTGACGCAAATGAATGGATTAAAACCTTTAAATATTGACCTAACTCACTAATCATATTCCCACTAGAAACAGAAATTAAACACCTCCACGTGGCTCACAAAAAAATTCGGAACAACCTCATTCATTATACTGCATAGAAGCTCTTTGCAAAAAATGTTTAATATTTTATAATACTGCTACTTTCATGGGCAAATATTTACTCCCATAACTTTTACCAGGATCTTACTTTACCCTCTTCTAATGCAGACTGTCTAAATAGTTGTTAACTGCACCTTTTTTTAAAAATCAAAGTTATGGATATCACATGACCAGAAAACAGGGAGTGCGTTTCCACCCTGACCACATGTTGAAGAGTTGTACAAATTTTAATTAAACTTTTTAGTTACTAACTAAAAAAAATTACTTAAACTACGATTTTTACTCAACTGTTTTTCTCTAGGCAAACAATGGCCATAACTAATTTTTTTTTTTAGTTAAATTAAAAGTTTCTCACTTTTTAGTTAACGTTTGCCCATCACTAGTTACCAGCTTGACCACTTGACCTGTGTTGTAAATTGTATTTTTTTCTGTTAGTTGTGTGTCTTGGGTTACTCGGGAGAAGTGTGCCCTGCTCTGGAGATCTTTGGGCTAAGTATATCTTTAGTCATTATTGTATTTTATATAATATATTAATCAGTAGATATAGCCTCAAATGATTTCCAGGCAGTATGTTTAACCCTGATGTTCTGCATCTTGGGGTACTCCCAAGTGTGACATTTTTATAGCCTTGTCTCTGAGGGATTCAACCTGTATTGAATCATCATCTAGGCTTTACCGAACGGATGTCTACGGGTGGGATTCTATGAAGCTTGTAGGCTCATAGGTTTCCCTGAAGCTTTTAGTACATGTCCCTTTTTTTTTTTGGCTAAAAGTGGCTTTGTCAGACTGACGCCTGTAACTCCAGTGTGGCCAAAAGTGGTTGTGTTTCGACCTGAGGCCAGTGACCTTCATTTTTCTACATTGATGTGTGATCTCCTGAATATGACTATAGTGCATATATTATATGACTAGGGCGGTGTACCATACTATTTTTTAAAAGTGTAACTTTTATTTTGTACTAGCCTGACATTACCCGCGGCCTGCGGGTCTAAGTATGCGTTTATTAACCTAGTGGATTGGATTTAGATGTATGTTAAATTTAGCTAATGATCTTTTAAAGTTTTTCTCTTTCGCTATGAAATTAAAATTAGTTTTGCGAAAATGGGTTTACCCGAGGCCGATAGATACATATCTATTAAAAACGAAAATAGCGGTAGATTAATAGTACAATTAAAACGGTTTACGGGTTTACCCGATTTGTTAAATGAATGGGATTATAAAGTGAACATTTAAACGAAATATTTTTTAGTACGCGATTCATGAATGAATATAGATCTAGGCCTATCTCAACACGGCTTCGCCGCCTTCGTAAACGAATGTATTAAAAATGCTATACAAAACCAAATTTAAATGTTAATTTGATCAAAATATGAAATGAATGGACTATTATTAGTATGTTCATGTATTAAAGAATAAAATTATCTGTGCTAAGAGAAGTTTTATCATCTTAGAGTTTTAGATCTAGGAATGGAAAGATGTGTAACATTACGCCTTACGGTATTGTCTAATGAAAGAATGTTCGTCAGGAAATTTGTAGTCACATATCTAGTCTTATCTAATATAGACGTTACATCAAATAAGTCGATGATTATAAGATATCAGGAGCTATAGTATGTAAAAATGGTTTTGAAACACAAATTTGAAGGTTAATTTTATTATATAATGAAATCAATGGACCTTCTTTTGTATATTCATGTGTCAAAGTAAAAAACTATCTGCGCAAAGTGTATTTCTTAAAATTATATCTAGATCTAAATCCTTTCGATCTTTTCTCATGTCAACATTGTAAACATGGCCTAGATCTATAAAATACTATAGCTGTAATAGAGTCGGACAACTTTTTTTTTTGAGGGTCTTAAGTTTGTTTTAGGGCTACAATACATACACTACGGTTAAATACTACGGTATTTAACCTTGGTTAGGCCAATAATAGAATAATATGCATCCTCCGTTTGGGACCCCTCAACTCAAGAAAACATTAAGAAACTGGAACAGACACAAAGAGCAGTGAGATTCATAACAAACGAATATTCACATTTGACTAGAGTAACATCTTTAGTAAAATCACTAAATTTAGTAAGCCTTCAGGACAGAAGACTCAAAAGTAAAGTAGCAATTATACATAAAACACTGAACCATAATATTCAAATACAAAAACAAAATGTAATAAAATACTCTGAAAGACACAAAGATTAAGGCACATTCCTCGTCCCATATGCTAGGACAAATTTGTACAAATACTCCTTCTTCCCCAGTGCTATTAGAGCATGGAATGGGTCGCCTGAGCTAGCCAGGAAAACCAGTGACTTGGCAGAATTTAAGTCATTGGTTAATATGCATGACTAAATGCATGTCGCGTAGGACGTAATCATCTTCTTTTTTTAAAGTAACGTCTGTATTATATATAATAAGATAAGTACCCAAGAAACATTTCTGCATAGTTTTATCATGATTGGTCAAGCGGTTTTGATTTCTGTACGGGAAAATACATACATACATACACACACATACATACATACGTCAAATATTCTGCTTTGTATAATAGATTTATTGAGATAATAAGTGTCTAGCATGTACACTGAAGCTATTTAAAGACGACTCCGGCGACGATGTCAGCTCTCTATAATCGTCTTTTAACGCAGTTCAGAACGATAAAGAAGCTCATCACAAAGCACTGGTTTTATGACCTTATACTCTAGTTTTGAGAACAAGAGCTGGTTCTGCATTACTGCTGGGAGTTTAGAGTTATGTACCCTTTGTCGTCTGCCTCGGTCTGAACCTAAAGCAGACGAGACTTTAATGAAGCACAAAAGCTCCAATCTCATTGGCTGGCGGGAAATTTCCTTCAGATATGAAAGAGCTCTAGATTCCCGTTGTTCCAAGTAAGTTAAGATGTCTTCATTCCTGGATAAAATTTTGATGTCTGACTTCGTTAAGTACCAGTTGTCAATAACATAACGAGAGAAGTCCAGGCTGTCTAGAATTAAAGAAACAGCGAGTGGCGATACAGAAGTCTCAGGCCAGCCAAAGAACCTTCTCGTTAGACTTATATCTGTTGGCCAAATGCCAGATTTAATTAATTTCAGAATCAGAATCAGAATGCCATCATTGCTAGCTGCAAAAAGATGATGAATGATGTCTCGTCTGACAAAGTCAGCATTAGCCCCATTATCTATCAGCTTAATAGCTGTTCGCTGGATTTCTTCACTGGGGAACCAATTGTCGAGTACCATAGACAACGCAGACTGTTGTCGTTGGTCGTCTTGATCTAAATCAGCGTTGGCATCAAGCAACAATTGCAAAATAATTGTGTTCAGGTTCTCGGCAGCAAGCCACAGTGGTGACTTGCCTGAAAGGTCTTTCTTGTTGACATCGGCGCCAAATGCAATCAAAAGCATAACAACATCCTTAAAGCATCCCCCATTCTTTAATGAGAGCATCAGTGGTGTGTTTCCAGAGTTATCCTCGGCGTTCACATTCGCTTGACTTCTCAAAAGCAATTTGACAAGTCTAATATTTCTCACAGCGCGGTGTAGCGCTGTGCTACCATCACAACACCTTATATTCACATTAGCGCCGTATTTTAATAGAGTCTTTGCACAGCCGTATTTGTTACTCAACGCAGCAATGTGCAATGCTGTAAAACCATGTTTGTTTTTTCTGTTCACTTCTGCTCCCTTTTGAAGCAAAAGCTTAAGACCCCTCACGCCAAGGCTACTTGTAACGGATTCTGCCAATGCCGTATAACCATTCTGATTTGTGTCCTCCAGATTTGATCCTTTTTTTACTAATGTATCTATAACACGAAACATTTTTTTCTCCGTATCTACAAAATCAAGTTTTCCGTAAAAGGCGGGACGAACGTCCTCAAAATTATTTTGGGAAAAAGCGTTGATCAAGGGAGTTGTATTTGTTTTAAAATTGACATCTGCTCCTTTCTTTAATAAAAGGTTTATTACCTCCATGTGGACAGCGCTCATTAGTGGTGTCTTATTGTCGTGGACCCCGTCAATGTCCGCCCCTGCGTCTAACAGAGCATGGATGAGCTCAATGTCTCCTAACTTGACAGCTCGTATCAAAGTTTCAGGTTTTATCACTTCAGCACACTCCTTCAAGAGAAAGTTGAGGGTCCTTGTTTTCTTCCTCCTGAAAGCTCTAAAGACAGCACAAAAAGGGTCGAGAGCAGCACCGTGGTCAAAAAGGAAGCTAGCAGTACTTGTTAAAGATCTCAACAAAGCTATATCCATTGCCGAACCTTTGTAAATCACGCAGCCCTGGCGATCAAATTTATTTACAGGAGCTCCGTGATTTACTAAAAGTGGAACCATTTCGATATGTTTGCTCTTAACAGCAGACAACAAATCGTCGTGGGTGACCTTAGCGCCGTGAGCACAAAGAATTTCAGCCAGATCGTAGTTTCCGATGTCCAGCACGAGCTCCAAGCGTGACTTTATACAGCACTGACATCTATTGACATCCATTCCCAGCCTGCATAACTCTCGAACAAACTCAAGATCAGATGAAAGAATAGCGTTTTTTTGCTGTATCTGTTGTAGAACATAACAGAGGATGTCCGGACGAATATTCCGAGTTTCACTTTTAGAACATAATTTATACTTCAGCAACGTGATGCAGGAATCAAAGTCATTTTCCACAGCTGCCAACTGCAAAGGATGTAAATTGACCATTCTGGCACGATACAGCAACACCAGCAGTTGACCGAATCCCATTCTTTTAGCAACATCGAAACCACTTTCATTGGAATTGTTAACAAGGAAATCATCCGAAGAAAACGAGCTACTATGTGGGAATTTCGCGATATGTCTGTTTGGGTTAGCCCCAGCAATGATCAGTAATTTGACTTTCTGGAGATCAGATCTTTCGATGGCTGACATTAAAGCTGTATTCCCTGTCTGGTTTTGTTCATCTAAATGCAAGGATTTGTTTTTTAGTAAATGTATAATTACTTCCCTTGACTTAGTCAGCATTAGCGCAGTATCGCCATTGTTATTTTTAGAATTGACGTCAGCGCCTAGCTTAAGTAACTTAGCAACAATTTCTGGAAAACCTTTCGCGGAACAAATCAGAAGAGGAGTGTTTCCTTTGTCGTCTCTTAGTTCTAATCGTGTGCCATCTTTGAGAAGGAACTGGATTAAACGGACTTGACGTAAATTACAAGCCTCAAAAACTGCCCAGTTTAGGGCGTGATTAGAGAAAGGAGTAGTATCGTGATCACACAGTTTCAAAAGTTTGAGAATCTCTGTAGCACAACCGGAAGCTACTGTTTTTAACAAAATGGCGTCATCGAGCTGAACTTGGTCCTTAGTTTCCGCCATGTTTTTATAAACAGCTGCGTCTGAAAAAAAGAAACAATTTAATTTCAATGTTTGTTGAATCATATCAGAAACATACAAACAAATTGGAGTTGAGGTGGCTGAGTGGCAAAGCGCTCGGCTTTCAATCCGCGGGTCCCGGGTTCGAATCATGGTGAATACTGGGATTTTTTCTTTCGGGATCTTTAGGGCGCCTCTGAGTCCAGCCACTTCTAATTGGTACCTGACATTAGTTGTGAAAATGTAACGGGGGTATGTCGCTGTGCTGGCCATATGGCACCCTCGTTAGCCATGAGCCACAGAAACAGATGGGTGACACGACAAAATAGCGCAGAAAAGATACCTTTCTTTCTATGACATTTCCATCGTGGTGTCTGCATGGTTGGGCCACGAAGAGAATTTTGGAGATAAATTAATGGTTTAAAATTCAAGAATTCATATTTGTCTGTCATTTCCAACTGCTAGCATGTCTGCCAACTTATAAAGAAACAAAAATCCTCACACCTTTGGGAATATTGAGAATCCTTGATATGATAATATATATATATATATATATATATATATATATATATATATATATATATAATGCCATTGAAAAAATTGAGAATCCCTAATATGATAATATATATAACACCTTTGAGAAAATTACATTCCATTATATGGTAATATATATATATATATATAAAGCACCTTTGAGACAATTGACAATGCCTGATTTTATCGCTTATTTATACACAGGGCCGAAATTATGTACGTGGAGGCCTATGGACAGGAGCTATATATGAAGGACCCTAAAAGTTTCGGAAAGCTTTAATAAAGCTACACTTATTGATAACACTTAAATCTAAAAGCATGCCATATTTTTAATAAAGAATATATTAAAATTTAATCTTATTTTACATTTCTACGCACACATAAATTAATATGCATATTTTAGTTTTCATAAAAGTGTATTTATTTTAGTTTGTGGAGGGTAAGGTTTTGATAGACACACTGTCGTAAATAGGGAGCTGAATTTACATATAGCATGACACTAACGGACACTTATTAATCACAACAGTGTTTCCAGCCAGAGTAATATTTAAAGAATTTGCGGTAAAATGCCAATTTAAAAAAAAAAAGTTTCTGACCCGTCGAAATTTGGATATATTATTTATCACTTTTTAAAAAGTCCCCTTTCTTATGGATACCCAGAAGCAGTAACCCCGCCTGCCCTTCCTTAAATCCGGCCCTGCCTATACAGAATCCAGTACTAAAATCTTTTTTAAATAATGGAACTAAATTTTGAAGCAATAATGCAACGACCATAGACCTAATTATATTATATCTAGCCTGGACATGGAGATCTACAAAAAATGTAAATTAAAAAAAAAAAATTGAAAGAAGTCGTTGTTTTGTAAAGTAGTCGTAAGGAGTAAAGTTTTTTCAACCCTAACCTATGTAACATCTAATTCAATTTTTAGACCTAGATCTAGTAATTGAGCATCAAAAACAAGAGTACTTTCGTCTCATAATTATTATTTTGCAATTTTTAGAAAGATCTAGGTAATCAATCTATTTAAATGTACATACGATGATTAAAATCAACGGACATGAATTATTTCGATCTAGGATTTTTGAAACATTATCTCAATGGAAAATAACAGGAAATGTCTTTGTTTCATATATTAATATATTAGCGTGAATAAATAGTTATATGATTAATAGCCCATTCTAAAGAAAATCCGAGAAACGATTTTGCATTATTTCTAAACTTTGAAAACTAAAGATCATTAATTTTCTTAGACAGATAACATTAATTGTGGCGACTTCCCTTAGAATTTGCCGTCATTTTGGTGGCCCGAGAGGGTCTTGACCTTTTTGAGAGCATCTGCATTTTGCATAATATTTAATATTTAATTAAAAAAAACATTCACTTGGGGGCCTCCCTCAATTTGGGACCAGGGGGGATTATAGAATTCTCCCCCTCCCTCCCCACACCCTAGCTACGCCTTTGCCTTAGATTTCAAATCAAAATTGACTAGAGCTAACTCTAAAAGTCCACATAGCTTTCGAAATAACAGATGTTCATATACGATTTCCATTATGCGACAAATTATAAAAAAACAAGGTTACAAAAACAGTTTGTGTGGAGACACAAACTCTCAAAATCGACTCCCGAAGTGGTCCACCCAGGCAGATGAAAAGTCACATTTCAATATTTTCAGAAACAACATCAGAATGAAACTCTATCAAAGACAAATGACAGAGATAAATGGAGAAAGAAGGTTGACGGATCCTGTGTTCACAGCCCAAAGGATAGGTGAAAGTGAAGTTAGATGTGAACCTGGCCAAAGTAATGTCTTATAATAATGAAAATATAATTGCTGTAAATTGTTTTGTAAAGGGACAATCTTTTATTCCTCAAGAAAAAAACATTTCAGTAAAAAAAAAATTCTTTAGTTTAGCGTTCTATTTCTGAATTTTGTCTCTGCAGTTCACTCGATAATATGAAGAACTACTTATTAAATGTTGCTTTAAATTATGCCCATCTTATATGCATACTAAATAGATTTTTTTTCTTAAAACAAAAGTAAACATTTGTGTGTGTGTAAATGTAGTAGTTAGTATAACAGAACTTCGATAACCTAGCAATACAAATGTAAAAAAAAAAAAAAAAAATCTAAAACCGTTTGCATAAATGTGTTGAGAGTATAGTGTGCCCGTATCTCCCGTGCTAGAGAGCTTTCCGTTTGTTACTACTAATAGTAAATAGTTGTAAAAGTGGTGAATATTTATGAAAAAAAACTGATTGCATATAAGTGATTTCAAAAATTAGATATTTCGCTTTCAGAAAAGAAAAAAGTAACTGTTGCATCAGAACTTTGAATGGTCTAAAATATTATGATGTCGGATTTTCACTATCTTTTCTAGTTTACGAGATCTAAACGGGACAGACGCACGGACAGATATTCAACTCAAAACTAATAGCGTCTTTTCCCCTTTCGGCGTCCGCTAAAAATACAGGGTTCCGAACTTGATCTGGTAAGCTGCCTTCAACATCTCATCGAAGTTTTTGGGCAACTTGAGTCGCGACGGTTTATAAAGGTTTTTTCTTGGCTCGAATCACCCCCCCCCTTTCCCTAGAGTTAATCTTTATTTTCTGCAACAACTCATTTTAAACTTTTATTGATTGCTTGGCCTTTCGCCGCTGTTATTGGATTACTTTGATTGTTACCTCCATTTGGTTGATCTTCATTATACACCGCGAACGCGCCTAACAGCATCAAGCTCTGCACTGACTTACTTAATTCAAGGTGCTTAATTTGCCAAACTAAAATGATGATTGTTACTGAGGTTCTCTTGCACACACCGAGTGAAGCTTTATCTTGCTTAAAGGAATTTGCTGAGGTTTCCGACTTGTTTGATTTGTCTATGAGGCTCAGAGGGGGGCAGCGCCCGCCAACCTCACGTGTAAGTTCACCCATTTGCTCTTCGGGTGTTCCGAAAAGGGCTAATGTTGCGGGAGACCCATCTTTCCTAACAGACTCTCACGCTCTCCTAGTGCAGAGCTGTGCTGGTGAGTTTGGGGAAAAATACTAAGCTCTGACTGACATAGCTCCTGCACGCTTGTCTGGTGTAGACATTGTGTCTGTCGGGGTCTATCTATATCGTATGCTGAACTGATCAGCCGCCGCCTTTTAGACTAGCCTTTAAAATTTGCGGGCTCTAAACTGGCGGTTACAAAAAAGGTCTCCTGCCTCATTCCGCTTTCGTGGATTAAACTCTTCCCATACGAGTGAGTGGCTGAATTAACAAATTCTAGACTAGTATCCAAGTCTATTTTTCAAAAGTTTACGATATTATAGGCTAGTATCGAATTCTATTGTTGAAAAGTTACCTGCCTATAATATGGGTGTAATGGAATGTGTGTGTGTGTGTTGGAAGAGGTTAGCGATTGGTTGTGAATGATGCAACATATGTGACATTTTCGTTACTTGATCTTATTTAGGGGAGGCGACTCCGGAACGTAAGACTGAAGGGTTGTGTTATTGTAGTGCGTTAGATTTGTTTACGAAATATTATTACTAAAGTCTACTACATTTATTTGATCTCAATTTTTTTTCTATATTATAAATAAACTTATACGAGGAAATTATTCAAGTTTTTATTAAATTAATCCTACAACGGTTAAGTTGTCTCCCTTCAGTTTGGTGCTACAAGCCAACGACAGATAACAACATGCTAGTATCGATAGTGCATTGTTCAACTGGTGTCGAAATGTATACCAGTAACAAGCTAATTATTTTTGTTTTAGTGTGGAAATGTATACCAGTAACAAGCTAATTATTTTTGTTTTAGTTGTTTTATTGGAGGTTGTTAGATATAGTGTAGATAATGTTGATTAATCTATTTACTTGGAATGTTATCTGTGAGTTTCGTGAGTGGCCTACAACTCACCACAGAACAATTATTGCAAAATAGGACAATGTGGCCAGTTCAACACAAGGCTTTATTACAGAGAATAAGGGCACGGTCGACGTTGTCAGGATTCACTACAAGCCGTTTCTTCGTCTCCGTCCGTTATTCGTCTTTGTTTCCGTTCTTACTTTTAAATGTGGCTGGAAATATGGTCAAGGGTACATTGGTCACCGGAAATGTGGTTACACATAAAATGGGCAATTTTTTGACAAGACGTAGGGAAAAAAAAGGGGGGGGGGGGTTCAGTGAGTGGGCAACGGAACAAGATGATGACTTTATTTTAAAGATAATGTTTACTTGATCCTATACGGCATGATCTAATTTTGGACGATATGAAGAAAAATACAAATTTTGTAATATTTCACTGTATTTACATGACACAGCAAGAGTACAGCAGTAGGCCTACCACGAGCACTCATGAGAGGTTGGAGATTATGCTGGGGTCGGGGTGTAAAGGCGGTCTTCACGCTCATCGCTTCACCCCGACCACTGGTATTTTATTTTCTGGAGACTAGGCCTACCTTACCATTTCAAATCAATGCTAATGTTTACTTGTTTCCCACTAAGGTAACGGTCTACTCCACCCCTAACCCTAATAGTTCAAAATAATGCGTCACATGACACTTTCTAGGCTCAAGACACAAAAAACTTTTGGTACATGTGGGCCTAATTCAGATCTAGTATCACAAAATAAGGCCCGCGGGTCATTTCGACACAGAAAGGGGGCATTTTCCGACTATAAAAGAATATTTCCATATTGTGCAGTGTCCGTGAGGTGGGTGAGACACGGGGCACACGTTTAAGTTCCTTTTTTTTTTGGTGTCTGGAAATTTGGTTACCGGATAAGGAAAAAGACTGAGCATCTAAATGTGTTTATTCTCTTGTTTACGACGAATTACTTCCTTTGACGTAGTCGCCGTAAGCGCCATATCGCAGTTGTTATTTTTTTGCTACAGTACAGAAGCCGTTCAACACAGTCGTATAATAACATATTTAAATCGTGTATTCTGATTGTAGTTTAGGTAATCCATGTTTAAATATTAAGCAATTAAATGTGACCTTTATTTGCTTTCATGCTAACACTGCTGGATTTAACTAGGAGCAACATATACAGCAGTCTAACTTTGCAAGATTTATTTTGTATAATTCAAAGGTTATATTATCGCGCAAACAAATTCACACTATATAATATATACAATCAACACTTAAACCGACAATGCAGGTGTCAGTCTAAATTATCAACAATATGGTATGTGGCCGAAATAACGATGCGTAAAAGCGCCCCCCCCCCCCCGCCACGGGCATTAGCCGATTAAAAAGGTATTAGCCCTCCCCCACCCAAAAAAAAAGTGTAGATGAATCTAGATTAAATGAACATGGCATGTACAACAAGCTTGGACGGTATGACGTGTTCTATTGTTTAGAGGGGTGATAGAGTAAGCCCAGGCTGGGTTATTTTGGTCAAAGGGGGGAGTGGGGAGACCTAATGACCATATTGAATGGGAAGGGGGGGGGGGTGGAGGTAATTCAACACTTGGATGAGAATAAAGCATTGCAGGGAATACAGAGATACCAGGTGGGTAAATGAAGCGTCGAAGTCAAGCGTGGTGGGAAAAAAAATGATGCAACAATCTGGTTGATGAATAAAAGGAGAAAAAAAAAAACACGTGGGTTTAAAGAATGCAAGAAGTCGAAGTGAAATCTATATTGTAAAGCAAAAATAAGGCGTATGTATGTATGTATGTCCCAACAAGAAATCAAAAACTTTTGGCCAATCATGTTTATTTTTTTTTTGGTACTAATTAAAACAGTAACGCATGTAAAGTAGTCCTAACTAAAGTAAGCCTAGGATCTTTAAAAAAAAACCTCTATAAAGTATTTCTGTTTCATGGATTAAAGTCATATCGTTTATTTACATGGGAAAAAATAGATTAGATATAGATTCAATGGTCGATTTAATAGAAACAATCTGATATAAACTTTTCACATGTACATCATGAGTGAGTCTGGTGTGAATGTACATTTTTTTTTATAGTTAGAATGTTTTGTTTGGTGTAATGCACAAATTGTAAGACAAATTTCCTTACGACTATACAGATTATTATTATTTTTACCTCCCTGCATTCGCCTTGCTTATATATAACACTATTATTTTTTTAAATTGCTTCCAAAACACTCTCAGTGACTATGTCAGTGATACGCAAATTACGATCCGCGGGTAATATATTTGAGTAATAGTCTCTTTTTTTCTTCAAATTTATAACATCCAGAAAAAAAAATATGTTTGACTTCTTTAAAGACATACAAACTAATCGCTTTAATTTAAATATAAAAAAAAATCTTAATTAGAGCAACTTTTAAAAGTATACCTCTAGTAAGCTACATACTTTTATTAATCTACATATCTTTACAACTACCATCATCAATTTAACATTAAAATTTATAATCTATATTATAGACTAGACTTAATAGTCTACTATTGACTGTATTATTAAAAGTACTACTAGATGATCTAGAACTAGAAAAAATTAAAAAAATATTTACCTGCAGCCATGGAAAAAAGACAACAACGCTGACTTGAAAATAAGATAGACAATAGAATGAGCAAAGTGTATTAATGAAGGAAGGGAGAGTGTCCACGTCTGCCTTTTATAAATGAGCAAGCATTCGGGGTCACCGGTCATGTGACGCTGCACCCTAAAAAAAGAAGTCCACCTCATTATACTAGGACCTCTAAAGGTTCAACCCATACGACTTTATTCATTTAGGTCAGCGCCCCTTCCCCATCTTTCTTCCATTATTAACAGAGCGCCGCAAAAATTAGCAAAGAAAAAATTAAGTACACTTAATGAATGTGAAATTAGTTTTTAAATACAAGGGTTGCATAATCAAGAACCTAAAGATGGCTATCTGGTCGTGGGTGTCTGGAAATTTAGGCACCGGATACTTAGGCATCCGGATATTTAGGCACACGAAAAATTAAAGAACTTTATATCATAGCGGAAAATTTGGCACTCTTTAATAGCGACTTTAATTTTGAACATAATTAAACAATTTTAACGTATATTTAATCCTTAGGCTCTGGGCTATTGGTGAAGTTATCAAACATAGCAACTAGGCTAGAACGATTCTTACTGCTTTTTCATGGTACAAAAGAAAAGCTGACAAAACGGGGGGAAAATGACAATCATGAGAATGTGTGGGAAAAATGACCCCGGATTATCTTATCTTCTTCTTATCTTATATAATACAGACGTTACTTCAAAAAAGAAGATGATTACGTCCTACGCGTCACGCAAATAGTCATGCATATTAACCAATGACCTAAATTCTGCTAAGTCACTGGTTTTCCTGGCTAGCTCAGGCAACCCATTCCATGCTCTAATGGCACTAGGGAAGAAGGAGTATTTGTACAAATTTGTCCTAGCATATCTTCTACACAGTAAATTAAAATAATAGAATATGCATCCTCCGTGTGGGACCCCTCAACTCAAGAAAACATTAAGAAACTGGAACAGACACAAAGAGCAGTGAGATTCATAACAAACAAATATTCACATTTGACTAGAGTAACACCTTTAGTAAAATCACTCTATTTAGTCACCGTTACCTTTGAAAACCAGACTATTTCTCATAAATTAGTACTTGTTGCTGGTTTTCAGTGACATTGGATTTTCTTATCGCGGGGCCCACTTAAGGCGCGGTGCCTGGAGTGGTTACCCCACTTGCCACCTCCTTAAGACGCTACTGTCTCACTGTCTCTGATACTTATAATTTATAGGCCTATTTCCTTCCTTAGATCTATATATAGGCTACTATAAGAAGTAGATGGTTTATTCAAGCAAAGAACGATTTTGTAAAAATCATATTATAAAGATTACGATAAGAGTGTGTGTTATCAATCACACAAACTCTGAGGCGGCCCCGCCGCTGTCGGATCCTTTGGGATCCACCTTTTCGCGAGAAATATTCAAGATGTGATTTTATTTTCATCAATTTTGTTCTGTAACATTATTTATGAGATTATTTACAGATAAAAGTCTTTTTCGATGTTTCAGCAAGAAAATTTAATGTAAAATAAGTGTTTTCAATATTCGTTTATAGTAAATTACTTTCTTTTTTTTTTTAAATCCTGAAAAACCTATATTCGATATTTTGGACAAAAAAGTCAATTGAAATAAATTTACTTTAAGTTGAAAATACAGAACAATTCGATATCGATAATTAAACTATAGTGATGTATTGTCCAATGATATAAGTGTAATATAAATCAATTATTCGATTTCAAACAAACATTCGAAGTAATTTATTTTTATAAACAATATCTAATAATTATAGTTAATGAAATATAATTCAGAATAGAAAAATTCATTTATCATATATATGTTATTTACATTAAAAAAAACGGAACAAAATATTATTAATCATGGTTTTTGCAACGTTTAAGCACGAAAATTAAATGTGATATAAGCTAAAAGAGCAGACAAACATTCGTTCGCATTGATTTGTTTTTCACAAAAAGATCTGGAACAATCTATTTTAAATACTTAAAACTATTGAGATGTTTCGGAAGTAACCTTAAAAGTTAAATCAGATTTTTAATAGCATGGACAGACCAACCAACAGACTATACGCACAAAAATAATCAGCTTTTATCCTGATGGGGGGACTAAACTAAAAATAAATAAAATCTGATTATTTAAAAATTTCGAGGGAACTAGTTCTGTGATCTGTTCTGTTGCTGCCGTCACGCTATTGCACGCAATTCGCTTTATAAAAAGTCCATTTTAAAAATGGTGCGTGATATTTACATACAAAGTGCATTCTTAGCCATTATAAACAAACATATATGTTTTCTTTTAATTTTAGCAGCTAGTTGACCAAAAAAAAAACAAAAACCCACTGTTAAATAATATTTATAACTTGTTGTAAACATTTCTTGTACATTATATGATTCTACTAGTACTAGTTATACTGAAAATACACATCATGTGATTATTCGTTGTTAATTATTGTAACATTTTCTGATTAACATTTATGTATTGTTTTAGAATTGGTGTATTTTTATGAAGAGTCTTTTCACATGTAAATTGTGAGTGAGTCTGGTGTGAATGTTCATTTTGGTTTCTTATGGTTCTATTTTTGTTTGTTTTGGTGAAATGCACAAATTGTAAGACAAATTTCCATACGGACAATAAAGATTGCCATTATTATTATTTAAAGTATTCGCTTGCATAACTAATTAAAAGATTTGCTTTTAAAAAACAAAAAGTAGCCGTTGCACCTAAACTCGCATGGGGAAATAATATTTTTTCATTTCTCTTCTAGTTTTTGAGATCTGAGTGTGACAGACTGACATTTCGCCCTCACGGCTGCCGCTAAAAAAAAATGCCGAAATGGTTTTTTAAATTCTAAATCTGCTTACATTTTTTTTTACATAGAATTTTGATTACCTCCTCTTGTTTGACCGTGATTTGTACGTTATTCTGATATTAGCGTTTCCCACAGTCATAGGGTTAAACTGCATTAGTTAATTTTTAGTGACCACTAAAAGGGGAAAAGACGCTATTAGTTTTGTGTGAAATGTCTGTCTGTCCGTGTGTTTAGATCACTTTTACAACTATTCACTATTAATAGTAACAAAAACTAGTGGCTCTTTAGTAGGGGAGATGACTATTTATCATATTTTTAACACATTTATGCAAATGGTTTTAGATTTTTTGTGAAAACATTTTTTTTTTCAAATGTATTGCTAAGTTATCTAACTTCTGTCTTATCATTTACTACATTTACACAAGCACACAATTTTTTAATTTTTGTAAAGAGAAAAAAATATATTTAGTATGCATATAAGTTGGACACGATTAAAACAATAATTAATAAATATACTACTGAACTAATAACACATAATAATTAGTCCATATCGGAGTTTAATACAACATTAGTATTTAGTTTTATCTTTTTTTTTTTTTTACATATGTCAAAGTTTTTACTAATGTTAAACAATAAAAAAATTCTCCACCACCATTGTCAATATTGCGCATGCTTGTGCAGTCTACAGAGAAATAATATATTATATAAAATAACTTTCAGTACGACTCTAATTGGCCCCTGTGACCCAAAAAAAAAAAGCCACAGAGAAATTGTCTCTGAACAGAAACTCCCGATATACTGACTCTAGCAGACAGGATTTCCACCTTGATGATGAGGAAGTAGTTTTCCAAATCTCAAGGGAGGAAATCAAAAATTGTCATATGAAGGGAGACAACAAAAGAAACAATATAAATGTTTAAATGCTTATGTTCGCATAAGTGTGCACATACATAGATGTGTATGCACGTTTGATAGAAATTAATAAAAAAAACTGGGGTAATGTAGCAAAGCACAAGGGAAACAACCATAAGCAATATAGACAAAGTGCAAAAAAAATGTGACTACGATGTTTAAAATGTTTTAATATCATTTAAGTTTCTACTTTCACTTTTTGACTGTTTCTATTTAATTACCTATTGTTGACATTCTCACCACATATATTTTAATTAAAAACCTAAAATTTCCAAAATATTCATTATATGCTATTGGAAAATAAAACGCCATATAAAAGCAATTTAAAACGTTAAAATATTATGACAACCTAAATGTAACTATATGCATTGCTATGTTTGCAATCATTGTACTTTAAAATGTAACTATTTAATTTTTACATTTACTAATAAAATATGCATCTTTTTGTTAAAAAAAAAAAAGCTCAAAAAAAAAAAGCCCAATAAAGAGGCCAATAGCCCAAGGAGGCAAAGAAAAGAGGCAAAAGCCCAAGGATTCCTAGGATGTAAGCAGCTCGACTACTGAAGTCAAAACCTAAAAAGCTGAGGTATCCTATAAAAAAAGGAATAAGACATCGACCCTCAACAAACTACTAGATCAATTAGAGATTAATTATTTGACATTAGGACAGGTTCACATCTAACTTCACATTCACTTTCACCTATCCTTTGGTCTTCTAAACCGCTGGGGCACCACAAGAGATCTGTCAACCTTCTTTCTCCATTCTTCTCTGTCATTTGTTTTCTTTGATAGGACTTCATTCTGATGTTCTTTCTGACATTATTATAACCTGCCTGGGTGGACCACTTCAGGGGCTGATTTTGAGTTTGTGTTTCCTCACAAACTGTCTCTGTAACCTTGTTTTTTTTTTATAATAATGTATATTCTTCAACAGTAATTGACAGGCGTTTGACTAGGGAGGGGTGGGGGTGGGGTTAATCGACCAAAGCCTACGATAAGATACCAACAACAGAGACACAATAACCAAAGATTAGAGAGATGGTCTGGTCACACACTAGAAAATAACAACAACAACATTACCAAAAAAAAAACAACAACACATGTAGCATCAACACAACTATAGCATGTCCAGAATTCATTTTAAGGCTTTATCATGTCGTGGCTATTTATAGACGACTCCTAAGATGATGTCGGCACTAATTTTATCGTCTGTTGAAAACAATGCAGAATAAAAATGTAGCATATCACGAGTCACTGGTTCTAGGACCTTATGTTGAAGTTTCGCGAACAAGAGCTGGTTCTGCATTAATTCTGGGAGTTTAGATTTATGTATCATTTGTCGTCTGCCTCGGTAAGAGACCAAAGCAGAGGAGACTTTTTTATTGTAAAATTGTCATTATAATGACTTTTAAAATCAATTTAGTAATTTAATGCAACTGTGATATTTTACTTTAAATTGACATTTTTTTGGATAAAATAATGGAAATGTTTCTAATTTAAATATCTATAGAGTTCTCTATGTCGTTTTACTACTAAAAAAAAACACGAAAAGGTCATTCCTTGCAGGATGAATAACTCTTGGAAAAGATGTAATCTATTTTTATTTATATAACTATTACTAGATTTGGTCTTTTAAAGGTGAAATATTGCTTCACCATTAAAAATGCTTTCTTTGTACAAATAATGTTATTAAACATAAACAATTTAATTATTCATATAAAATACAACATTTCGAAGCCGTATACTTGATATGCTAGATAAAACTTTTTACATTTTTCTTTCAGTAAGAAAATATTGATTTAAAATAAGTTTTTTTTTTATAAATAACATATATATTCTCTTTTTACTTGTGCCTTGTCGCAGTTTCGTAGAGCAATGGCCTTCGAGTCAAATGTAACGAGCGCTAATCAACTGTATTAGGATATTCCAAAAAATTGCAATTTAGTCCGAAAGTATTTTATATGCTTATCTCTGAACTATTGTTATCATTATCTATCTCATAAATTATGTCTCTAGGCTGCTGTTACTGTGTGACAATAAAAAAAATTCACTCCTTTAATTTAGCAGCTATCCTGATCAGAAATCAAGAGAAAGAATAGTCATTTTTTTAACGTAGACCATTTAGCTTACTTTCCTAATTTTTTAAATTTTGTACTTTTTTGACAGGAGCGAACTGGCTATATGGGCATTAAGGCAAATGCTCTGTGGGCCTCTACCTGAACTTGTCTGTATGGGTCACTGATACGGCAACATAGATGCCCTTATATATGTTAAAGGTTTTATAATATTCTCTTATATATGGGTCATCTGTGCGTCGTGTAAAAAATTACATATTATCATATGATATGTAATTATGGGCCTGATTGTCCTAAATGCTTTGGTCGTTTTGACACAGAGTCCGCCCCTGTTTATTAAGGATTATTTTCACAGTGTGTCGAGTCTAACAATATAGCTAAACACTCTCAATTGTCGTCTTGCTACAGAATTAAGTAGTATTGTTTGCCAGCCAAAAAGTTAATTGATAAATTACAAACTTTTTTTTTCGGATATCTAAAAGTAGATTTAGTATTTAAAGTCAACAGCTCCGTTGGTACCCGAAAATGCAAGATTGGACTAAGAAATGGACACACATCTTATCTCACTGCACCAACCAAAAAAACTCTTCTTGTACTTTTTTATTATCATTACTTGGTCGAGAGGCTAAGTGCGCTTGAACTTGGCTTGACTTGGCTAACTAGAAGGGGGCTCGAGGTTCGACACCCGACTCGGGCAGAGTTGGGTTTACTGAGCGCCTAAAGGCAGCACGGAAAACGAACTCCTAGATACCCTATCCCCCCAACCGGTCCGCAAATTAGATTGGACCAAAGCGCTCTGAGCATGCTATAAGCATTAAAGTAGCGCTATATAAAAACTAAAATAATAATACTTGATATGTTCCCAATGAAGCTCAGCGCTCCATAAATTTATGCCTCTAGTTGTGCCACGATTCTGTTTCATAAGATACATTTCGCAGTTTTTATTAAGAGTTAAATCAAAGTTATTTAACTTGCTTTCCAATACTTACCTAAAAATGGGGTAAATGATTTGGAGTAAACAAACAATTAAGATAAATTGGACCAGGCTGGAGAGAAGAACATAAAAAACACATTTTAAAGATTTTTCACAAGATCTGGCAGTCAGGAGAAGGCCTGTACTCAAACACTCGTCATTACCATTCCAATAAAAGGCAATTTTCAACTCTGTCAAAACTGCTATTTCAAAATCAGACTTATAGTTATTACGAAAGAAATGCCATCGGAAATGCATTGAAATATATATGCTTTAAATGTTTAAAGCTAACATTTTATATTAGTACGATTTGTCGGTTGCGTTTTTAAATATGTCATGTGATGGTCTTTAAATAGAAACGGTACTATCTTTCTGAACCTTCTCGGATATAACAGGTGTCTAAGTTTTCTATTTATATAAACTAAATATTAAAATTAAAATTGGTAGATTACAGAAATGTTGTATATTCAAAACTACTATTATTTGTCCAAAAAAATGAAAAAAAAAAAAAGATTTTTTATTGAAAAATTATCATAATAATGACTTTTATAATCAATTTAGTAATTTTATGCAACTGTGAATTTTTACTTTAAATTGAAGTTTATTTTGATAAAAAATGCAAATATTTCTTATTTAAATATCTATAGAGTTCTCTATGTCGTTTTACTACGAAAATAAAAAACGGAAAGGACATTCCTTGCCGGATGAATAACTCTTGGAAAAGATGTAATCTATTTTTATTTATATAACTATTACTAGATTTGGTCTTTTAAAGGTGAAATATTGCTTCACCATTAAAAATGCTTTCTTTGTACAAATAATGTTATTAAACATAAACAATTTAATTATTCATATAAAATACAACATTTCGAAGCCGTATACTCGATATGCTAGATAAAACTTTTTACATTTTTCTTTCAGTAAGAAAATATTGATTTAAAATAAGTTTTTTTTTTATAAATAACATATATATTCTCTTTTTACTTGTGCCTTGTCGCAGTTTCGTAGAGCAATGGCCTTCGAGTCAAATGTAACGAGCGCTAATCAACTGTATTAGGATATTCCAAAAAATTGCAATTTAGTCCGAAAGTATTTTATATGCTTATCTCTGAACTATTGTTATCATTATCTATCTCATAAATTATGTCTCTAGGCTGCTGTTACTGTGTGACAATAAAAAAAATTCACTCCTTTAATTTAGCAGCTATCCTGATCAGAAATCAAGAGAAAGAAATGTCATTTTTTTAACGTAGACCATTTAGCTTACTTTCCTAATTTTTTAAATTTTGTACTTTTTTGACAGGAGCGAACTGGCTATATGGGCATTAAGGCAAATGCTCTGTGGGCCTCTACCTGAACTTGTCTGTATGGGTCACTGATACGGCAACATAGATGCCCTTATATATGTTAAAGGTTTTATAATATTCTCTTATATATGGGTCATCTGTGCGTCGTGTAAAAAATTACATATTATCATATGATATGTAATTATGGGCCTGATTGTCCTAAATGCTTTGGTCGTTTTGACACAGAGTCCGCCCCTGTTTATTAAGGCATATTTTCACAGTGTGTCGAGTCTAACAATATAGCTAAACACACTCAATTATCGTCTTACTACAGTATTAAGGAGTATTGTTTGCCAGCCAAAAAGTTAATTGATAAATTACAAACTTTTTTATATCTGATATCTGAAAGTAGATTTAGTATTCAAACTCAACAGCTCCGTTGGCACCCGAAAATGCAAGATTGGACTAAGAAATGGACACACATCTTATCTCACTGCACCAACCAAAAAAACTCTTCTTGTACTTTTTTATTATCATTACTTGGTCGAGAGGCTAAGTGCGCTTGAGCTTGCCTTGACTTGGCTACCTAGAAGGGGGCTCGAGGCTCGACTACCGACTCGGGCAGAGTTGGGCTTACTGAGCGCCTAAAGGCAGCACAGAAAACGAACTCCTAGATACCCTATCCCCCCAGCCGGCCCAAAAATTAGATTGGACCAAAGCGCTCTGAGCATGCTATAAGCATGAAAGTAGCGCTATATAAAAGCTATAATAATAATACTTGATTTGTGCCTAATGAAGCTCAGCGCTCCATAAATTTATGCCTCTAGTTGTGCCACGATTCTGTCTCATAAGATACATTTCGCAGATTTTATTCAGAGTTAAATCAAAGGTATTTAACTCGCTTTCCAATACTTACCTGAAAATGGGGTAAATGATTTGGAGTAAACAAACAATTAAGATAAATTGGACCAGGCTGGAGAGAAGAACATAGAAAACACATTTTAAAGATTTTTCACAAGATCTGGCAGTCAGGATAAGCCCTGTACACAAACACTCGTCATTACCCTTCCAATAAAAGGCAATTTTACACTCTGTCAAAACTGCTATTTCACAATCAGACTTATAGTTATTACGAAAGAAATGCCATCGGAAATGCATTGAAAAATATAATACATGCTTTAAATGTTTAAAGCTAACATTTTATATTATTACGATTTGTCGGTTGCGTCTTTAAATAGAAACGGTACTATCTTTCTGAACTGTCTCGGATACAACATGTGTCTTAGTTTTCTATTTATATAAACTAAATATTAAAATTAAAATTGGTAGATCACAGAAATGTTGTATATTCAAAACTACTATTATTTGTCCAAAAAAATGAAAAAAAAAAAAAGATTTTTTATTGAAAAATTATCATAATAATGACTTTTATAATCAATTTAGTAATTTTATGCAACTGTGAATTTTTACTTTAAATTGAAGTTTATTTTGATAAAAAATGCAAATATTTCTTATTTAAATATCTATAGAGTTCTCTATGTCGTTTTACTACGAAAATAAAAAACGGAAAGGACATTCCTTGCCGGATGAATAACTCTTGGAAAAGATGTAATCTATTTTTATTTATATAACTATTACTAGATTTGGTCTTTTAAAGGTGAAATATTGCTTCACCATTAAAAATGCTTTCTTTGTACAAATAATGTTATTAAACATAAACAATTTAATTATTCATATAAAATACAACATTTCGAAGCCGAATACTTAGTGTGCTAGATAAAACTTTTTACATTTTTCTTTCAGTAAGAAAATATTGATTTAAAATAAGTTTTTTTTTTATAAATAACATATATATTCTCTTTTTACTTGTGCCTTGTCGCAGTTTCGTAGAGCAATGGCCTTCGAGTCAAATGTAACGAGCGCTAATCAACTGTATTAGGATATTCCAAAAAATTGCAATTTAGTCCGAAATTATTTTATATGCTTATCTCTGAACTATTGTTATCATTATCTATCTCATAAATTATGTCTCTAGGCTGCTGTTACTGTGTGACAATAAAAAAAATTCACTCCTTTAATTTAGCAGCTATCCTGATCAGAAATCAAGAGAAAGAAATGTCATTTTTTTAACGTAGACCATTTAGCTTACTTTCCTAATTTTTTAAATTTTGTACTTTTTTGACAGGAGCGAACTGGCTATATGGGCATTAAGGCAAATGCTCTGTGGGCCTCTACCTGAACTTGTCTGTATGGGTCACTGATACGGCAACATAGATGCCCTTATATATGTTAAAGGTTTTATAATATTCTCTTATATATGGGTCATCTGTGCGTCGTGTAAAAAATTACATATTATCATATGATATGTAATTATGGGCCTGATTGTCCTAAATGCTTTGGTCGTTTTGACACAGAGTCCGCCCCTGTTTATTAAGGCATATTTTCACAGTGTGTCGAGTCTAACAATATAGCTAAACACACTCAATTATCGTCTTACTACAGTATTAAGGAGTATTGTTTGCCAGCCAAAAAGTTAATTGATAAATTACAAACTTTTTTATATCTGATATCTGAAAGTAGATTTAGTATTCAAACTCAACAGCTCCGTTGGCACCCGAAAATGCAAGATTGGACTAAGAAATGGACACACATCTTATCTCACTGCACCAACCAAAAAAACTCTTCTTGTACTTTTTTATTATCATTACTTGGTCGAGAGGCTAAGTGCGCTTGAGCTTGCCTTGACTTGGCTACCTAGAAGGGGGCTCGAGGCTCGACTACCGACTCGGGCAGAGTTGGGCTTACTGAGCGCCTAAAGGCAGCACAGAAAACGAACTCCTAGATACCCTATCCCCCCAGCCGGCCCAAAAATTAGATTGGACCAAAGCGCTCTGAGCATGCTATAAGCATGAAAGTAGCGCTATATAAAAGCTATAATAATAATACTTGATTTGTGCCTAATGAAGCTCAGCGCTCCATAAATTTATGCCTCTAGTTGTGCCACGATTCTGTCTCATAAGATACATTTCGCAGATTTTATTCAGAGTTAAATCAAAGGTATTTAACTCGCTTTCCAATACTTACCTGAAAATGGGGTAAATGATTTGGAGTAAACAAACAATTAAGATAAATTGGACCAGGCTGGAGAGAAGAACATAGAAAACACATTTTAAAGATTTTTCACAAGATCTGGCAGTCAGGATAAGCCCTGTACACAAACACTCGTCATTACCCTTCCAATAAAAGGCAATTTTACACTCTGTCAAAACTGCTATTTCACAATCAGACTTATAGTTATTACGAAAGAAATGCCATCGGAAATGCATTGAAAAATATAATACATGCTTTAAATGTTTAAAGCTAACATTTTATATTATTACGATTTGTCGGTTGCGTCTTTAAATAGAAACGGTACTATCTTTCTGAACTGTCTCGGATACAACATGTGTCTTAGTTTTCTATTTATATAAACTAAATATTAAAATTAAAATTGGTAGATCACAGAAATGTTGTATATTCAAAACTACTATTAATTGTCCAAAAAATTGAAAAAAAAAAGATTTTTTATTGAAAAATTATCAAAATAATGACTTTTATAATCAATTTAGTAATTTTATGCAACTGTGAATTTTTACTTTAAATTGAAATTTATTTTGATAAAAAATGCAAATATTTCTTATTTAAATATCTATAGAGTTCTCTATGTCGTTTTACTACGAAAATAAAAAACGGAAAGGACATTCCTTTCAGGATGAATAACTCTTGGAAAAGATGTAATCTATTTTTATTTATATAACTATTACTAGATTTGGTCTTTTAAAGGTGAAATATTGCTTCACCATTAAAAATGCTTTCTTTGTACTAATAATGTTATTAAACATAAAGAATTTAATTATTCATATAAAATACAACATTTTAAAACAGAATTTGTAAAATACTAAATAAAAAATTTTACATTTTTCTTTCAGTAAGAAATATTGATTTAAAATGAGTTGTTTATTTTATAAATAACATATATATTCTCTTTTACCTGTGTCTTGTGGCAGTTTCGTAGAGCAGTGGCTTTTCGAGTCAAATGTAACGAGTTCAAATCTCCGACGATGTACATTTTTTTTTAAATTTTTTAAATTCATTATTTTTAAACAAATAAATAACTGTATTAGGATATTCTAAAAATTGCAATTTAGTCCGAAAGTATTTTAAGTGCTTATCTCTGAAATTATGTTATCATTATCTATCTCATAAATTATGTCTCTAGGCTGCTGTTACTGTTTGACAATAAAAAAAAATTCACTCCTTCGATTTAGCAGCTATCCTGATCAGAAATCAAGAGAAAGAAATGTCATTTTTCTTACGTAGATCATTTAGCTTACTTTCCTATTTTTTTAAATTTTGTACTTTTTTGACAGGAGCGGACTGGCTATATGGGCATTAAGGCAAATGCTCTGTGGGCCTCTATCTGAACTTTTCTGTATGGGTCACTGAAACGGCCACATAGATGCCCTTATGTATTAAATTGTTAAAGGTTTTATAATATTCTCTTATAAATGGGTCATCTGTGCGTCGAGTAAAAAATTACATATTATCATATGATATGTAATTATGGGCCTGATTGTCCTAAATGCTTTGGTCGTTTTGACACAGAGTCCGCCCCTGTTTATTAAGGCATATTTTCACAGTGTGTCGAGTCTAACAATATAGCTAAACACACTCAATTATCGTCTTACTACAGTATTAAGGAGTATTGTTTGCCAGCCAAAAAGTTAATTGATAAATTACAAACTTTTTTAAATCTGATATCTGAAAGTAGATTTAGTATTCAAACTCAACAGCTCCGTTGGCACCCGAAAATGCAAGATTGGACTAAGAAATGGACACACATCTTATCTCACTGCACCAACCAAAAAAACTCTTCTTGTACTTTTTTATTATCATTACTTGGTCGAGAGGCTAAGTGCGCTTGAGCTTGGCTTGACTTGGCTACCTAGAAGGGGGCTCGAGGCTCGACTCCCGACTTGGGCAGAGTTGGGTTTACTGAGCGCCTAAAGGCAGCACAGAAAACGAACTCCTAGATACCCTATCCCCCCAGCCGGCCCGTAAATTAGATTGGACCAAAGCGCTCTGAGCGTGCTATAAGCATGAAAGTAGCGCTATATAAAAGCTATAATAATAATACTTGATTTGTGCCTAATGAAGCTCAGCGCTCCATAAATTTATGCCTCTAGTTGTGCCACGATTCTGTCTCATAAGATACATTTCGCAGTTTTTATTCAGAGTTAAATCAAAGGTATTTAACTCGCTTTCCAATACTTACCTGAAAATGGGGTAAATGATTTGGAGTAAACAAACAATTAAGATAAATTTGGACCAGGCTGGAGAGAAGAACATAGAAAACACATTTTAAAGATTTTTCACAAGATCTGGCAGTCAGGATAAGCCCTGTACACAAACACTCGTCATTACCCTTCCAATAAAAGGCAATTTTACACTCTGTCAAAACTGCTATTTCACAATCAGACTTATAGTTATTACGAAAGAAATGCCATCGGAAATGCATTGAAAAATATAATATATGCTTTAAATGTTTAAAGCTAACATTTTATATTATTACGATTTGTCGGTTGCGTCTTTAAATAGAAACGGTACTATCTTTCTGAACTGTCTCGGATACAACAGGTGTCTTAGTTTTCTATTTATATAAACTAAATATTAAAATTAAAATTGGTAGATCACAGAAATGTTGTATATTCAAAACTACTATTAATTGTCCAAAAAATTGAAAATAAAAAGATTTTTTATTGAAAAATTATCAAAATAATGACTTTTATAATCAATTTAGTAATTTTATGCAACTGTGAATTTTTACTTTAAATTGAAATTTATTTTGATAAAAAATGCAAATATTTCTTATTTAAATATCTATAGAGTTCTCTATGTCGTTTTACTACGAAAATAAAAAACGGAAAGGACATTCCTTTCAGGATGAATAACTCTTGGAAAAGATGTAATCTATTTTTATTTATATAACTATTACTAGATTTGGTCTTTTAAAGGTGAAATATTGCTTCACCATTAAAAATGCTTTCTTTGTACTAATAATGTTATTAAACATAAACAATTTAATTATTCATATAAAATACAACATTTTAAAACAGAATTTGTAAAATACTAAATAAAAAATTTTACATTTTTCTTTCAGTAAGAAATATTGATTTAAAATGAGTTGTTTATTTTATATATAACATATATATTCTTTTTTACCTGTGTCTTGTGGCAGTTTCGTAGAGCAGTGGCTTTTCGAGTCAAATGTAACGAGTTCAAATCTCCGCCGATGTACATTTTTTTTTAAATTTTTTAAATTCATTATTTTTAAACAAATAAATAACTGTATTAGGATATTCTAAAAATTGCAATTTAGTCCGAACGTATTTTAAGTGCTTATCTCTGAAATTATGTTATCATTATCTATCTCATAAATTATGTCTCTAGGCTGCTGTTACTGTTTGACAATAAAAAAAAATTCACTCCTTCGATTTAGCAGCTATCCTGATCAGAAATCAAGAGAAAGAAATGTCATTTTTCTTACGTAGATCATTTAGCTTACTTTCCTATTTATTTAAATTTTGTACTTTTTTGACAGGAGCGGACTGGCTATATGGGCATTAAGGCAAATGCTCTGTGGGCCTCTATCTGAACTTGTCTGTATGGGTCACTGAAACGGCCACATAGATGCCCTTATGTATTAAATTGTTAAAGGTTTTATAATATTCTCTTATAAATGGGTCATCTGTGCGTCGAGTAAAAAATTACATATTATCATATGATATGTAATTATGGGCCTGATTGTCCTAAATGCTTTGGTCGTTTTGACACAGAGTCCGCCCCTGTTTATTAAGGCATATTTTCACAGTGTGTCGAGTCTAACAATATAGCTAAACACACTCAATTATCGTCTTACTACAGTATTAAGGAGTATTGTTTGCCAGCCAAAAAGTTAATTGATAAATTACAAACTTTTTTATATCTGATATCTGAAAGTAGATTTAGTATTCAAACTCAACAGCTCCGTTGGCACCCGAAAATGCAAGATTGGACTAAGAAATGGACACACATCTTATCTCACTGCACCAACCAAAAAAACTCTTCTTGTACTTTTTTATTATCATTACTTGGTCGAGAGGCTAAGTGCGCTTGAGCTTGCCTTGACTTGGCTACCTAGAAGGGGGCTCGAGGCTCGACTACCGACTCGGGCAGAGTTGGGCTTACTGAGCGCCTAAAGGCAGCACAGAAAACGAACTCCTAGATACCCTATCCCCCCAGCCGGCCCGTAAATTAGATTGGACCAAAGCGCTCTGAGCATGCTATAAGCATGAAAGTAGCGCTATATAAAAGCTATAATAATAATACTTGATTTGTGCCTAATGAAGCTCAGCGCTCCATAAATTTATGCCTCTAGTTGTGCCACGATTCTGTCTCATAAGATACATTTCGCAGTTTTTATTCAGAGTTAAATCAAAGGTATTTAACTCGCTTTCCAATACTTACCTGAAAATGGGGTAAATGATTTGGAGTAAACAAACAATTAAGAAAAATTGGACCAGGCTGGAGAGAAGAACATAGAAAACACATTTTAAAGATTTTTCACAAGATCTGGCAGTCAGGATAAGCCCTGTACACAAACACTCGTCATTACCCTTCCAATAAAAGGCAATTTTCAACTCTGTCAAAACTGCTATTTCACAATCAGACTTATAGTTATTACGAAAGAAATGCCATCGGAAATGCATTGAAATATATATGCTTTAAATGTTTAAAGCTAACATTTTATATTGGTACGATTTGTCGGTTGCGTCTTTAAATAGAAACGGTACTATCTTTCTGAACTGTCTCGGATATAACAGGTGTCTTAGTTTTCTATTTATATAAACTAAATATTAAAATTAAAATTGGTAGATTACAGAAATGTTGTATATTCAAAACTACTATTAATTGTCAAAAAAATTGAAAAAAAAAAGATTTTTTATTGAAAAATTATCATAATAATGACTTTTATAATCAATTTAGTAATTTTATGCAACTGTGAATTTTTACTTTAAATTGAAATTTATTTTGATAAAAAATGCAAATATTTCTTATTTAAATATCTATAGAGTTCTCTATGTCGTTTTACTACGAAAATAAAAAACGGAAAGGACATTCCTTGCAGGATGAATAACTCTTGGAAAAGATGTAATCTATTTTTATTTATATAACTATTACTAGATTTGGTCTTTTAAAGGTGAAATATTGCTTCACCATTGAAAATGCTTTCTTTGTACTAATAATGTTATTAAACATAAACAATTTAATTATTTATATAAAATACAACATTTTAAAACAGAATTTGTAAAATACTAAATAAAAAATTTTACATTTTTCTTTCAGTAAGAAATATTGATTTAAAATGAGTTGTTTTTTTTTATAAATAACATATATATTCCCTTCACTTGTGCCTTGTGGCAGTTTCGTAGAGCATTGGCTTTCGAGTCAAATGTTACGAGTTCAAATCTCCGACGATGTACATTTTTTTTTAAATTTTTTAAATTCATTATTTTTAAACAAATAAATAACTGTATTAGGATATTCTAAAAATTGTAATTTAGTCCGAAAGTATTTTAAGTGTTTATCTCTGAAATTATGTTTTCATTATCTATCTCATAAATTATGTCTCTAGGCTGCTGTTACTGTTTGACAATAAAAAAAAATTCACTCCTTCGATTTAGCAGCTATCCTGATCAGAAATAAAGAGAAAGAAATGTCATTTTTCTTACGTAGATCATTTAGCTTACTTTCCTATTTTTTTAAATTTTGTACTTTTTTGACAGGAGCGGACTGGCTATATCGGCATTAAGGCAAATGCTCTGTGGGCCTCTATCTGAACTTGTCTGTATGGGTCACTGAAACGGCCACATAGATGCCCTTATGTATGTATTAAATTGTTAAAGGTTTTATAATATTCTCTTATAAATGGGTCATCTGTGCGTCGTGTAAAAAGTTACATATTATCATATGATATGTAATTATGGGCCTAATTGTCCTAAATGCTTTGGTCGTTTTAACACAGAGTCCGCCCCTGTTTATTAAGGCATATTTTCACAGTGTGTCGAGTCTAACAATATAGCTAAACACACTCAATTATCGTCTTACTACAGTATTAAGGAGTATTGTTTGCCAGCCAAAAAGTTAATTGATAAATTACAAACTTTTTTATATCTGATATCTGAAAGTAGATTTAGTATTCAAACTCAACAGCTCCGTTGGCACCCGAAAATGCAAGATTGGACTAAGAAATGGACACACATCTTATCTCACTGCACCAACCAAAAAAACTCTTCTTGTACTTTTTTATTATCATTACTTGGTCGAAAGGCTAAGTGCGCTTGAGCTTGGCTTGACTTGGCTACCTAGAAGGGGGCTCGAGGCTCGACTCCCGACTCGGGCAGAGTTGGGTTTACTGAGCGCCTAAAGGCAGCACAGAAAACGAACTCCTAGATACCCTATCCCCCCAGCCGGCCCGTAAATTAGATTGGACCAAAGCGCTCTGAGCATGCTATAAGCATGAAAGTAGCGCTATATAAAAGCTATAATAATAATACTTGATTTGTGCCTAATGAAGCTCAGCGCTCCATAAATTTATGCCTCTAGTTGTGCCACGATTCTGTCTCATAAGATACATTTCGCAGTTTTTATTCAGAGTTAAATCAAAGGTATTTAACTCGCTTTCCAATACTTACCTGAAAATGGGGTAAATGATTTGGAGTAAACAAACAATTAAGATAAATTTGGACCAGGCTGGAGAGAAGAACATAGAAAACACATTTTAAAGATTTTTCACAAGATCTGGCAGTCAGGATAAGCCCTGTACACAAACACTCGTCATTACCCTTCCAATAAAAGGCAATTTTCAACTCTGTCAAAACTGCTATTTCACAATCAGACTTATAGTTATTACGAAAGAAATGCCATCGGAAATGCATTGAAAAATATAATATATGCTTTAAATGTTTAAAGCTAACATTTTATATTTTTACGATTTGTCGGTTGCGTTTTTAAATATGTCATGTGATGGTCTTTAAATAGAAACGGTACTACCTTTCTGAACTGTCTCAGATACAACAGGTGTCTTAGTTTTCTATTTATATAAACTAAATATTAAAATTAAAATTGGTAGATCACAGAAATGTTGTAAAATTCATAACTACTATTAATTGTCCAAAAAATTGAAAAAAAAAAGATTTTTTATTGAAAAATTATCATAATAATGACTTTTATAATCAATTTAGTAATTTTATGCAACTGAGAATTTTTACTTTAAATTGAAATTTATTTTGATAAAAAATGCAAATATTTCTTATTTAAATATCTATAGAGTTCTCTATGTCGTTTTACTACGAAAATAAAAAACGGAAAGGACATTCCTTGCAGGATGAATAACTCTTGGAAAAGATGTAATCTATTTTTATTTATATAACTATTACTAGATTTGGTCTTTTAAAGGTGAAATATTGCTTCACCATTAAAAATGCTTTCTTTGTACTAATAATGTTATTAAACATAAACAATTTAATTATTCATATAAAATACAACATTTTAAAACAGAATTTGTAAAATACTAAATAAAAAATTTTACATTTTTCTTTCAGTAAGAAATATTGATTAAAAATGAGTTGTTTTTTTTTTATAAATAACATATATATTCTGATCAGGATAGCTGCTAAATCGAAGGAGTGAATTTTTTTTGGGCAGTTTCGTAGAGCATTGGCTTTTCGAGTCAAATGTAACGAGTTGAAATCTCCGACTATGTACATTTTTTTTTTTAAATTTTTATTCATTATTTTTAAACAAATAAATAACTGTATTAGGATATTCTAAAAATTGCAATTTAGTCCGAAAGTATTTTAAGTGCTTATCTCTAAATATTGTTATCATTATCTATCTCATAAATTATGTCTTTAGGTTTCTGTTACTGTTTGGCAATAAAAAAAATTCACTCCTTCGATTTAGCAGCTATCCTGATCAGAAATCAAGAGAAAGAAATGTCATTTTTCTTACGTAGATTATTAGCTTATTTTCCTATTTTTTTTAATTTTTTAATTTTTTGACAGGAGCGGACTGGCTATATGGGCATTAAGGCAAATACTCTGTGGGCCTCTATCTGAACTTGTCTGTATGGGTCACTGAAACGGCCACATAGATGCCCTTATGTATTAAATTGTTAAAGGTTTTATAATATTCTCTTATAAATGGGTCATCTGTGCATCGTGTACAAAATTACATATTATCATATGATATGTAATTATGGTCCTGATTGTCCTAAATGCTTTGGTCGTTTTGACACAGAGTCCGCCCCTGTTTATTAAGGCATATTTTCACAGTGTGTCGAGTCTAACAATATAGCTAAACACACTCAATTATCGTCTTACTACAGTATTAAGGAGTATTGTTTGCCAGCCAAACAGTTAATTGATAAATTACAAACTTTTTTATATCTGATATCTGAAAGTAGATTTAGTATTCAAACTCAACAGCTCCGTTGGCACCCGAAAATGCAAGATTGGACTAAGAAATGGACACACATCTTATCTCACTGCACCAACCAAAAAAACTCTTCTTGTACTTTTTTATTATCATTACTTGGTCGAGAGGCTAAGTGCGCTTGAGCTTGGCTTGACTTGGCTACCTAGAAGGGGGCTCGAGGTTCGACACCCGGCACGGGCAGAGTTGGGTTTACTGAGCGCCTTAAGGCAGCACGGAAAACGAACTCCTAGATACCCTATCCCCCCAACCGGCCAGTAAATTAGATTAGACCAAAGCGCTCTGAGCATGCTATAAGCATGAAAGTAGCGCAATATAAAAGCTATAATAATAATACTTGATTTGTGCCTAATGAAGCACAGCGCTCCATAAATTTATGCCTCTAGTTGTGCCACGATTATGTCTCATAAGATACATTTCGCAGTTTTTTTAAAGAGTTAAATCAAAGGTATTTAACTCGCTTTCCAATACTTACCTGAAAATGGGGTAAATGATTTGGAGAAAAACAGACAATTAAGATAAATTGGACCAGGCTGGAGAGAAGAACATAAAAAACACATTTTAAAGATTTTTCACAAGATCTGGCAGTCAGGATAAGCCCTGTACACAAACACTCTTAATTACCCTTCCAATAAAAGGCAATTTTCAAATCTGTCAAAACTGGTATTTTACAATCAGACTTTATAGTTATTACGAAAGAAATGCCATCGGAAATGCATTGAAAAATATAATATATGCTTTAAATGTTTAAAGCTAACATTTTATATTAGTACGATTTGTCGGTTGCGTTTTTAAATATGTCATGTGATGGTCTTTAAATAGAAACGGTACTATCTTTCTGAACTGTCTCGGATATAACAGGTGTCTAAGTTTTCTATTTATATAAACTAAATATTAAAATTAAAATTGGTAGATCACAGAAATTTTGTATCTTCAAAACTACTATTAATTGTCAAAAAAATTGAAAAAAAAAAGATTTTTTATTGAAAAATTATCATAATAATGACTTTTATAATTAATTTAGTAATTTTATGCAACTGTGAATTTTTACTTTAAATTGAAGTTTATTTTGATAAAAAATGCAAATATTTCTTATTTAAATATCTATAGAGTTCTCTATGTCGTTTTACTACGAAAATAAAAAACGGAAAGGACATTCCTTGCAGGATGAATAACTCTTGGAAAAGATGTAATCTATTTTTATTTACATAACTATTACTAGATTTGGTCTTTTAAAGGTGAAATATTGCTTCACCATTAAAAATGCTTTCTTTGTACTAATAATGTTATTAAACATAAACAATTTAATTTTTTATATAAAATACAACATTTTAAAACAGAATTTGTAAAATACTTAATTAAAATTTTTTACATTTCCCTTTCAGTAAGAAATATTGATTTAAAATGAGTTGTTTTTTTTTATAAATAACATATATATTCTCTTTTTACTTGTGCCTTGTGGCAGTTTCGTAGAGCATTGGCTTTTCGAGTCAAATGTAACGAGTTCAAATCTCCGACGATGTACATTTTTTTTTTAAATTTTTAAATTCATTATTTTTAAACAAATAAATAACTGTATTAGGATATTCTAAAAATTGCAATTTAGTCCGAAAGTATTTTAAGTGCTTATCTCTGAAATTATGTTTTCATTATCTAGCTCATAAATTATGTCTCTAGGCTGCTGTTACTGTTTGACAATAAAAAAAAATTCACTCCTTCGATTTAGCAGCTATCCTGATCAGAAATAAAGAGAAAGAAATGTCATTTTTCTTACGTAGATCATTTAGCTTACTTTCCTATTTTTTTAAATTTTGTACTTTTTGACAAGAGCGGACTGGCTATATGGGCATTAAGGCAAATGCTCTGTGGGCCTCTATCTGAACTTGTCTGTATGGGTCACTGAAACGGCCACATAGATGCCCTTATATATTAAATTGTTAAAGGTTTTATAATATTCTCTTATAAATGGGTCATCTGTGCGTCGTGTAAAAAATTACATATTATCATATGATATGTAATTATGGGCCTGATTGTCCTAAATGCTTTGGTCGTTTTGACACAGAGTCCGCCCCTGTTTATTAAGGCATATTTTCACAGTGTGTCGAGTCTAACAATATAGCTAAACACACTCAATTATCGTCTTACTACAGTATTAAGGAGTATTGTTTGCCAGCCAAAAAGTTAATTGATAAATTACAAACTTTTTTAAATCTGATATCTGAAAGTAGATTTAGTATTCAAACTCAACAGCTCCGTTGGCACCCGAAAATGCAAGATTGGACTAAGAAATGGACACACATCTTATCTCACTGCACCAACCAAAAAAACTCTTCTTGTACTTTTTTATTATCATTACTTGGTCGAGAGGCTAAGTGCGCTTGAGCTTGGCTTGACTTGGCTACCTAGAAGGGGGCTCGAGGCTCGACTCCCGACTTGGGCAGAGTTGGGTTTACTGAGCGCCTAAAGGCAGCACAGAAAACGAACTCCTAGATACCCTATCCCCCCAGCCGGCCCGTAAATTAGATTGGACCAAAGCGCTCTGAGCGTGCTATAAGCATGAAAGTAGCGCTATATAAAAGCTATAATAATAATACTTGATTTGTGCCTAATGAAGCTCAGCGCTCCATAAATTTATGCCTCTAGTTGTGCCACGATTCTGTCTCATAAGATACATTTCGCAGTTTTTATTCAGAGTTAAATCAAAGGTATTTAACTCGCTTTCCAATACTTACCTAAAAATGGGGTAAATGATTTGGAGTAAACAAACAATTAAGATAAATTGGACCAGGCTGGAGAGAAGAACATAGAAAACACATTTTAAAGATTTTTCACAAGATCTGGCAGTCAGGATAAGCCCTGTACACAAACACTCGTCATTACCCTTCCAATAAAAGGCAATTTTCAACTCTGTTAAAACTGCTATTTCACAATCAGACTTATAGTTATCACGAAAGAAATGCCATCGGAAATGCATTGAAATATATATGCTTTAAATGTTTAAAGCTAACATTTTATATTAGTACGATTTGTCGGTTGCGTTTTTAAATATGTCATGTGATGGTCTTTAATTTTTTTTTATTTTTTTTTTTTAAATTCAAAAGAAGACACACAAAACATTGTTCTAAATTAAAAAAATAATAATAATACATGGAAAATTTCATTGAAAACATCTTATCAAAGTCATATTCCAGGATTTTCAGTACGATCGCGGAGTAGTCTGCAGCGAAGATCCATAAAATGGTGACAGCAAGGGGTCCAGAAAATGATGACAGCAGAAGTCCAATAGAATGATACAGCAATGGTCCAGAAAAAGGTGACAGCAAAGGTCCATAAAATGGTGGCAGTAAATGTCCAGAAATTGATGACACCAAGGGTCTGGAAGACATTCACAAAAAAAATTTGAAAGTGTTCCTTAAAATGAGTATTGCCAAAAATATTTTTTTTTTTTTTTTTTTTTTTTAAAGACTTATGAGTTATTAAAATTTATTTTTGTTTATATTATTTTTGCAACATTTTTTCCCTTAAGAACCTAAGACAAAGGACCTTCATCCTATATCCCTAGGATTCTTTGGGATCTGCTAGAGTTACAAAAATGTACATATAATGAAGTAATTTGGTTTCTATAAAAGTACAGAGCTCAAAGTAGGTATGTGCATGAAGAACTTAAAAGTTATTTCATTTTGGAATACAACTCATTTTTAGGTTATCTCTATTTTTTTTTATTATTATTGTTTATTGTAATAGTGTTCTTTTTTTTTTTCCCCCTCTTTTTCCGTTTCTGCTATGTTTTTTAGACAATTTAGTAGTCCATTTGGTTCATTTTCATGAAATCCGGTCCTGTTTGGGTTGTCTTGAAATTTTGTTGATCTGGTCAAAGGGATGTAATCAAAAGAAGTTTCACCTTGCATCTTCCAGTCCTAATTGTCTCTCTTGTTGAAAGAAAATAAATAAATAGTTTACAGGTATTTTTTAGAAGTAATAATTTTTAAAGCAAATAAATGATGTATTAGATACATACACATGCAAATTTTAAATATAAAACACACACACCCATACATTCAAACTTGTTTTCTTCATTGTCTAAACAGACTTTGTAAATTGATAATTTATGATACAAATGTAACCCTCCATTACACAAAAAAAAAATATATATATATATATATATATATATATATATATATACACATATACACACATACATATATATATATATGTACATACAATGGATCAAAGTAAAATTACATTTGGGGTTAGCCTTTATAGTGTTCAATTTTAAAATCAACTATATTTCTATATATTGTATCCAACATATTAGGGTTAAAATTGACATTTTGATACATAGCTTTAAATCTACTGTTTCATACTAAGTTTCTGTATTCAGATATAATTATTAAATTGAAATTTTGTATCATTTTGTGTTTAGCTTTAGGCAACTTATTTAAGAGGATAGATAAATTAATGTTCACATGGGTTTCACAGTTTCCTTCCAATAACTCTCTTACAGTATTTCTGACATTACTAAAAAAAGAACATTCTAAATATAAATGCTTTTCATTATCACCATTAACACATTGACAAATTTTACAAAATTTTACACCAGGTTTTTTTTTTGAAAATGGAGTCATCCCAAAGATAAGTCTGTAAGATATTTCTTTAGCCTTTGTTGCAATGTGTTTGTTATGAAGGTTTGTAAAAGTGTCTTTAAAATCTGTTATATTTAAATCTTTTCCCCATTTAATCCTCATAGCTAAATTTTCTTGTAACTGTTTTTTCAATGTTGTGTATATTTCTTTATATTTCTTGTGTATAAAGGGTTCATTGCCAGGAAGAGTTCTTGAAATGGATCTATAAAAAGGATGTAAGTTTGTACCAAAATAGTGTGGAGCGTTGTTTTGTATTGGAATTAAATTGCTTAATCTCAAACCATAATAATATATTGTAAAGGGGAAATCACTTGGATTTTTAACTACTTGACCTATGAATTTTAATCTGAGTGCACATATTTTAGTTTTGATGTCTTGTAAATTGATCCCCCCATCCTCTTTTTTTGAATGATTGTAGTATGTTTGATGTTTTTAAGTGTATTTTTGAAGATGAAACTTCTAATTATGTTATTTAATTGAAATATGTATTTTGTAGGAGGTTCTATAATATTGGCTAGATAGACTATCTTTGGGATGACTAAATTGTTTTTAAGAATGGCTCTACCAAAGATGGTAGAACTTGTATGCTCGTACATGTTAACTATATTGGATGCCTTAATAATAATATTTTTCCACTGATCTTCACAGAACAAAAAAGGGTTACTATTGTATTCTATACCACATATTTTAATTCTGTTTACAAGTTTCAATGAATATTTTTCCTTAAATGTCCACCTCCCTACACCCATTATTGAGGATTTATTTATGTTAATTTTTGATCCACTGGCATGGCCAAAAAGCATAAACTTTTTAACTATGTTATTTATATCCTTTTCAGAGGAGGGAAAAAATGTTGTGTCATCGGCATAGGCCTTGACTTTGGCTACCGGGATGGGTCCCGGGATTTTTGTTCCTTTGATAGATGGATCTGACCTAATAGATTCTAGAAAAGGTTCTATACAAAGGATATATAAAAAGGGGGATAAGGGACAGCCCTGTCTAACAGATCTTTGAATTGCAAAAGGTTGGCTTAGAGAATGGTTGATTAGTAGTCTACTGTTGGCATTGGTATAAATTAGTTTAATAAGTTTAATTAAAAAAGGGCTGATTTTACAATTTTCTATTACTTTAAAGAGGTAGTTATGACTGACTCTGTCAAATGCTTTCTCTTGGTCTACAGATAACAAGGAAGCGCTAGAGTTTTTTTCATGGCTGTAAATGATAAAATCCCGAATGAAATGTGTCATTCCATCAATATTCCTGTCGGGGTGGGTGCAGTATTGGTCTTGTCCTACGAGTTGGGGAATGAAGGGTTTAAGTCGCTTAAAGATCATTTTTGTCAGTAGTTTATAGTCTGTGTTGAGTAGTGAAATGGGTCTGTAGTCACTTGGAGAACTGTTATCTGTTGTTTTTTTAGCTATTAGTGTAATATATGCTTCGTTGAATTTTTCTGGAAGTTGTCCTGTTATAATAGCGTCACTATATAGTCGCAGTAATAGAGGACTTATTAAGGGAAAAAAAGCCGTATAGAACTCGAATGTAAGACCGTCCGGTCCGGGGGATTTATTTTTTTGTGTCGAGTCTAATGCCGTTTTGAGTTCATCTAGAGTAAATGGGGTCCCCAAAAATTCTTCGTCAGCTGGCTTCAACTGTTTACAATATTTTAGAAAACATTCTTGAGCTTCCTTATTTATGGGTTCTTCCTGATAGATGTTTGTGAAATGTCTCGTGAAAACATCTTTTATTTTGTCTTCATCTTCAACTTTGGAGCCGTGTATATCAAGAACACTTGTTATGCATTTATTTGACTGGACATTTTGTTCAATTGACAAAAAGAGTTTATTAGGACCCTCCTGACTAATATAGTTTCTGCATCTCACTTCAGCTCCTTTGTAGATGTAATTGTTTAATTCTGCCAGCTTTAAAGAGGCTTGTGTTCTATCTATTTCATCCTCAGCGTGTAATAGAGTGTGCTTCAGTTTTTCTAATTCTTGTTTTCTCCGTGTTTGTACCAGTGTTGATATTACCTGACATTGTTGTTTTATTGAGTTTTTAACTATTGTCCATATTTGTGCTAGGTTAACGTTTGGATTGTTTAGATCTTGCAAGCAGGAATTGAGTGTGTTTGAGATTAGTTCTATAAAAAGAGGTATTTCTAGGAGAGAGTTATTAAATTTCCAATGACTAGTTTTCCTTTTCTTTTTTTTACTTTCCTTACTTATTGTAGCTATTACTGCCTTATGGTCTGAGTATTCCAGAGGCTCTTCCAAATGAGCTATCTTATTTATATGGTACTCCGCTGGAACATAAAATCTGTCTAGTCTGGAGGTTACGGGATGAGCTTTGTTCACAGAAGTGGTGTCCTGACCTGTGGGGTTTACACTTCTGTACGCATCAGCTATTTTGAATTCGCTCTCAATATCTTTTAGAAAGTTATTTATGGTAGGGTTCGTCTGTAAAGGAAGATTCGCCGTTGCTGTGTACTGTTTGTCTAGTGAGGACGTGATGTAATTAAAATCCCCTCCTAGAATCAAAGTATCTCCTTTATATGTGTCATGTAATTTTCCGCTCAAAAATTCAAAAAATTCCCGTTTCTCAGTTTGTTTTGCTGGTGCATAGATGTTAGCCAGTGTAATTGTTTCATTTCTTGTTTCCACTTTTATGATGACTACTCTCCCTTTATTGTCACTATATTTGTGTACTATTTTAAACCTGTCTGACACTTGAAAGATGGCTACCCCCCTGGATCTGCTACCATAACTAAAACACCCTTCCTTAAAGCCCATATCTGTTGTGTATTTGTGTGCTTTGTGTTCTGTGTCTAAATTTGTTTCTTGTAAAAAAATAAAGTCTGGTTTGTACTTTCTCGATAAGTGGACTACGTATTTTTGATTCTTTGTGAGTCCATGAATGTTGAGGGTCAAAAGCGTGATGTCCTCCATGATTATGTATTTAAGTGAGTTTGTTTGTAACTAAGGAGTATGTGTGTTATTATCTGCGTGTGTGTGTGACCTTGAATTTTTTTTATGTCTGTCTTCTGTAAGTGTGCGTGTGTACGTGCTCTCCTATTTGTTATACTTTGTGTGTTATGAGTTAGAGTGCGTTCTGGGGTCCCCCCCCCCCCACATCTATGACCAGTGGGGTTGGGGAATCGGGGAACTCTATCTCTATCTTTCTTTCCTCCTCTGCCTCCAAGTCCACGCACTGGTCGTCGGAGGAAGAAGAGGAGGAGGACGATAACGTCCTTTGCCTTTTCTTTTTGGTCGGAGAGGTAGGCTCCGACCTTATCCTCCCTTCTGGCTTCAATTTATTGTGGGAGTTTGTACCTCCTACACTATTTCTCCTTTCCCCTTTTGTTGGGGAGGAGGGTGGTGTTTTTCCCATCTTTTTCCCTTCTTGAGGTTTCTCTTTTTTTTTCCTCACCACAGTAAAACCATCCTCCTTTGCCTCCTTTTCTGCATTTTCCCTTGGGCTAACTCCCTTCAGGGCCGTTGCATATGTTGCCTTTGAGGGCTCTTGGGACTTTAAGGGCTCTTGGGACTTCCCTGTTTCTCTTTTATTTCCCCTGGGGGCGGCTCTGGTCAGGCACTGGTTTGACCAGTGGTCATCTTTCTGGCAGTACCAGCACTGCTGCCTCCTCCCCGGAGTTGTGACCAAAACCTTATAGGTTCTCGGATCGTCTTGGTACCTCAGCTGAATGTAGTGGGGTAGCTCCGCGCCCTTTCTTGGTTTAATCCAGCTCACCCACTTGTCGCTGCCTTCTATTTTCTGGATTTCTGCTTTGGTTCCCTCCTCCGCCATACTTCCAAATATTTCCTCCATTTTTACCTTAGATATGGTGGGGGACACCCAGTGGAGAGTGACCTTGATCTTTTCCTCGTCCAAGGTGGTTACTTCCACCTTGAACGTTTCTTCTTTTCCAAAAACCCGCCCCAGGATCCTTCCCCTCACCACGGGTGAGGAGACGCCCAGAAACCATAGGTACGGGTTTTCGAAACGGTACAGGGGGCCCACCTCCTCCGGCCTGAGCCCCAAGGCGGCGACGATGGACGCCATTGAGGCTCTGACTGCCCCCTGTCCGGAAAGTTTGAGCAGCAAGGTTCCTGGAGGGTGGACAAGGCCTCCCTCCAAGTCCTTACGCTCAATAAGAAATGTCTTCAAAGACATGTTAGTAACAAAACAAAGTAAGAAAATAAACAGGTGAAACACAATTGAGATAAAAGAGGTTGTGCTCCTTGCACAGGAAATAAAAAAACACTTAATATCAAAACGAATCAAATAACAAAAACAACAAATTGAAGAGTATGAAAATAAACACATCCAACGATAAAAAAAACAAAGTACGTGGTGATCTTTGAATGGATACAATTCAATTATGCGTAACAATAATTAGATTGGACCAAAGCGCTCTGAGCATGCTATAAGCATGAAAGTAGCGCTATATAAAAGCTATAATAATAATACTTGATTTGTGCCTAATGAAGCTCAGCGCTCCATAAATTTATGCCTCTAGTTGTGCCACGATTCTGTCTCATAAGATACATTTCGCAGTTTTTATTCAGAGTTAAATCAAAGGTATTTAACTCGCTTTCCAATACTTACCTGAAAATGGGGTAAATGATTTGGAGTAAACAAACAATTAAGATAAATTGGACCAGGCTGGAGAGAAGAACATAGAAAACACATTTTAAAGATTTTTCACAAGATCTGGCAGTCAGGATAAGCCCTGTACACAAACACTCGTCATTACCCTTCCAATAAAAGGCAATTTTCAACTCTGTCAAAACTGCTATTTCACAATCAGACTTATAGTTATTACGAAAGAAATGCCATCGGAAATGCATTGAAATATATATGCTTTAAATGTTTAAAGCTAACATTTTATATTGGTACGATTTGTCGGTTGCGTTTTTAAATATATCATGTGATGGTCTTTAAATAGAAACGGTACTATCTTTCTGAACTGTCTCGGATATAACAGGTGTCTTAGTTTTCTATTTATATAAACTAAATATTAAAATTAAAATTGGTAGATTACAGAAATGTTGTATATTCAAAACTACTATTAATTGTCAAAAAAAATGAAAAAAAAAAGATTTTTTATTGAAAAATTATCATAATAATGACTTTTATAATCAATTTAGTAATTTTATGCAACTGTGAATTTTTACTTAAAATTGAAATTTATTTTGATAAAAAATGCAAATATTTCTTATTTATATATATATAGAGTTCTCTATGTCGTTTTACTACGAAAATAAAAAACGGAAAGGACATTCCTTGCAGGATGAATAACTCTTGGAAAAGATGTAATCTATTTTTATTTATATAACTATTACTAGATTTGGTCTTTTAAAGGTGAAATATTGCTTCACCATTAAAAATGCTTTCTTTGTACTAATAATGTTATTAAACATAAACAATTTAATTATTTATATAAAATACAACATTTTAAAACAGAATTTGTAAAATACTTAATTAAAATTTTTTACATTTCCCTTTCAGTAAGAAATATTGATTTCAAATGAGTTGTTTTTTTTTATAAATAACATATATATTCTCTTGTGCCTTGTGGCAGTTTCGTAGAGCATTGGCTTTTCGAGTCAAATGTAACGAGTTCAAATCTCCGACGATGTACATTTTTTTTTTAAATTTTTAAATTCATTATTTTTAAACAAATAAATAACTGTATTAGGATATTCTAAAAATTGCAATTTAGTCCGAAAGTATTTTAAGTGCTTATCTCTGAAATTATGTTTTCATTATCTAGCTCATAAATTATGTCTCTAGGCTGCTGTTACTGTTTGACAATAAAAAAAAATTCACTCCTTCGATTTAGCAGCTATCCTGATCAGAAATAAAGAGAAAGAAATGTCATTTTTCTTACGTAGATCATTTAGCTTACTTTCCTATTTTTTTAAATTTTGTACTTTTTGACAAGAGCGGACTGGCTATATGGGCATTAAGGCAAATGCTCTGTGGGCCTCTATCTGAACTTGTCTGTATGGGTCACTGAAACGGCCACATAGATGCCCATATATATTAAATTGTTAAAGGTTTTATAATATTCTCTTATAAATGGGTCATCTGTGCGTCGTGTAAAAAATTACATATTATCATATGATATGTAATTATGGGCCTGATTGTCCTAAATGCTTTGGTCGTTTTGACACAGAGTCCGCCCCTGTTTATTAAGGCATATTTTCACAGTGTGTCGAGTCTAACAATATAGCTAAACACACTCAATTATCGTCTTACTACAGTATTAAGGAGTATTGTTTGCCAGCCAAAAAGTTAATTGATAAATTACAAACTTTTTTAAATCTGATATCTGAAAGTAGATTTAGTATTCAAACTCAACAGCTCCGTTGGCACCCGAAAATGCAAGATTGGACTAAGAAATGGACACACATCTTATCTCACTGCACCAACCAAAAAAACTCTTCTTGTACTTTTTTATTATCATTACTTGGTCGAAAGGCTAAGTGCGCTTGAGCTTGGCTTGACTTGGCTACCTAGAAGGGGGCTCGAGGCTCGACTACCGACTCGGGCAGAGTTGGGTTTACTGAGAGCCTAAAGGCAGCACAGAAAACGAACTCCTAGATACCCTATCCCCCCAACCGGCCAGTAAATTAGATTGGACCAAAGCGCTCTGAGCATGCTATAAGCATGAAAGTAGCGCAATATAAAAGCTATAATAATAATACTTGATTTGTGCCTAATGAAGCACAGCGCTCCATAAATTTATGCCTCTAGTTGTGCCACGATTATGTCTCATAAGATACATTTCGCAGTTTTTTTAAAGAGTTAAATCAAAGGTATTTAACTCGCTTTCCAATACTTACCTGAAAATGGGGTAAATGATTTGGAGAAAAACAAACAATTAAGATAAATTGGACCAGGCTGGAGAGAAGAACATAAAAAACACATTTTAAAGATTTTTCACAAGATCTGGCAGTCAGGATAAGCCCTGTACACAAACACTCGTAATTACCCTTCCAATAAAAGGCAATTTTCAAATCTGTCAAAACTGGTATTTTACAATCAGACTTATAGTTATTACGAAAGAAATGCCATCGGAAATGCATTGAAATATATAATATATGCTTTAAATGTTTAAAGCTAACATTTTATATTAGTACGATTTGTCGGTTGCGTTTTTAAATATGTCATGTGATGGTCTTTAAATAGAAACGGTACTATCTTTCTGAACTGTCTCGGATATAACAGGTGTCTAAGTTTTCTATTTATATAAACTAAATATTAAAATTAAAATTGGTAGATCACAGAAATTTTGTATCTTCAAAACTACTATTAATTGTCAAAAAAATTGAAAAAAAAAAGATTTTTTATTGAAAAATTATCATAATAATGACTTTTATAATCAATTTAGTAATTTTATGCAACTGTGAATTTTTACTTTAAATTGAAATTTATTTTGATAAAAAATGCAAATATTTCTTATTTAAATATCTATAGAGTTCTCTATGTCGTTTTACTACGAAAATAAAAAACGGAAAGGACATTCCTTGCAGGATGAATAACTCTTGGAAAAGATGTAATCTATTTTTATTTACATAACTATTACTAGATTTGGTCTTTTAAAGGTGAAATATTGCTTCACCATTAAAAATGCTTTCTTTGTACTAATAATGTTATTAAACATAAACAATTTAATTTTTTATATAAAATACAACATTTTAAAACAGAATTTGTAAAATACTTAATTAAAATTTTTTACATTTCCCTTTCAGTAAGAAATATTGATTTCAAATGAGTTGTTTTTTTTTATAAATAACATATATATTCTCTTGTGCCTTGTGGCAGTTTCGTAGAGCATTGGCTTTTCGAGTCAAATGTAACGAGTTCAAATCTCCGACGATGTACATTTTTTTTTTAAATTTTTAAATTCATTATTTTTAAACAAATAAATAACTGTATTAGGATATTCTAAAAATTGCAATTTAGTCCGAAAGTATTTTAAGTGCTTATCTCTGAAATTATGTTTTCATTATCTAGCTCATAAATTATGTCTCTAGGCTGCTGTTACTGTTTGACAATAAAAAAAAATTCACTCCTTCGATTTAGCAGCTATCCTGATCAGAAATAAAGAGAAAGAAATGTCATTTTTCTTACGTAGATCATTTAGCTTACTTTCCTATTTTTTTAAATTTTGTACTTTTTGACAAGAGCGGACTGGCTATATGGGCATTAAGGCAAATGCTCTGTGGGCCTCTATCTGAACTTGTCTGTATGGGTCACTGAAACGGCCACATAGATGCCCTTATATATTAAATTGTTAAAGGTTTTATAATATTCTCTTATAAATGGGTCATCTGTGCGTCGTGTAAAAAATTACATATTATCATATGATATGTAATTATGGGCCTGATTGTCCTAAATGCTTTGGTCGTTTTGACACAGAGTCCGCCCCTGTTTATTAAGGCATATTTTCACAGTGTGTCGAGTCTAACAATATAGCTAAACACACTCAATTATCGTCTTACTACAGTATTAAGGAGTATTGTTTGCCAGCCAAAAAGTTAATTGATAAATTACAAACTTTTTTAAATCTGATATCTGAAAGTAGATTTAGTATTCAAACTCAACAGCTCCGTTGGCACCCGAAAATGCAAGATTGGACTAAGAAATGGACACACATCTTATCTCACTGCACCAACCAAAAAAACTCTTCTTGTACTTTTTTTATTATCATTACTTGGTCGAGAGGCTAAGTGCGCTTGAGCTTGGCTTGACTTGGCTACCTAGAAGGGGGCTCGAGGCTCGACTACCGACTCGGGCAGAGTTGGGTTTACTGAGAGCCTAAAGGCAGCACAGAAAACGAACTCCTAGATACCCTATCCCCCCAACCGGCCAGTAAATTAGATTGGACCAAAGCGCTCTGAGCATGCTATAAGCATGAAAGTAGCGCAATATAAAAGCTATAATAATAATACTTGATTTGTGCCTAATGAAGCACAGCGCTCCATAAATTTATGCCTCTAGTTGTGCCACGATTATGTCTCATAAGATACATTTCGCAGTTTTTTTAAAGAGTTAAATCAAAGGTATTTAACTCGCTTTCCAATACTTACCTGAAAATGGGGTAAATGATTTGGAGAAAAACAAACAATTAAGATAAATTGGACCAGGCTGGAGAGAAGAACATAGAAAACACATTTTAAAGATTTTTCACAAGATCTGGCAGTCAGGATAAGCCCTGTACACAAACACTCGTCATTACCCTTCCAATAAAAGGCAATTTTCAACTCTGTCAAAACTGCTATTTCACAATCAGACTTATAGTTATTACGAAAGAAATGCCATCGGAAATGCATTGAAATATATATGCTTTAAATGTTTAAAGCTAACATTTTATATTGGTACGATTTGTCGGTTGCGTTTTTAAATATATCATGTGATGGTCTTTAAATAGAAACGGTACTATCTTTCTGAACTGTCTCGGATATAACAGGTGTCTTAGTTTTCTATTTATATAAACTAAATATTAAAATTAAAATTGGTAGATCACAGAAATTTTGTATCTTCAAAACTACTATTAATTGTCAAAAAAATTGAAAAAAAAAAGATTTTTTATTGAAAAATTATCATAATAATGACTTTTATAATCAATTTAGTAATTTTATGCAACTGTGAATTTTTACTTTAAATTGAAATTTATTTTGATAAAAAATGCAAATATTTCTTATTTAAATATCTATAGAGTTCTCTATGTCGTTTTACTACGAAAATAAAAAACGGAAAGGACATTCCTTGCAGGATGAATAACTCTTGGAAAAGATGTAATCTATTTTTATTTACATAACTATTACTAGATTTGGTCTTTTAAAGGTGAAATATTGCTTCACCATTAAAAATGCTTTCTTTGTACTAATAATGTTATTAAACATAAACAATTTAATTTTTTATATAAAATACAACATTTTAAAACAGAATTTGTAAAATACTTAATTAAAATTTTTTACATTTCCCTTTCAGTAAGAAATATTGATTTCAAATGAGTTGTTTTTTTTTATAAATAACATATATATTCTCTTGTGCCTTGTGGCAGTTTCGTAGAGCATTGGCTTTTCGAGTCAAATGTAACGAGTTCAAATCTCCGACGATGTACATTTTTTTTTTAAATTTTTAAATTCATTATTTTTAAACAAATAAATAACTGTATTAGGATATTCTAAAAATTGCAATTTAGTCCGAAAGTATTTTAAGTGCTTATCTCTGAAATTATGCTATCATTATCTATCTCATAAATTATGTCTCTAGGCTGCTGTTACTGTTTGACAATAAAAAAAAATTCACTCCTTCGATTTAGCAGCTATCCTGATCAGAAATAAAGAGAAAGAAATGTCATTTTTCTTACGTAGATCATTTAGCTTACTTTCCTATTTTTTTAAATTTTGTACTTTTTTGACAAGAGCGGACTGGCTATATGGGCATTAAGGCAAATGCTCTGTGGGCCTCTATCTGAACTTGTCTGTATGGGTCACTGAAACGGCCACATAGATGCCCTTATATATTAAATTGTTAAAGGTTTTATAATATTCTCTTATAAATGGGTCATCTGTGCGTCGTGTAAAAAATTACATATTATCATATGATATGTAATTATGGGCCTGATTGTCCTAAATGCTTTGGTCGTTTTGACACAGAGTCCGCCCCTGTTTATTAAGGCATATTTTCACAGTGTGTCGAGTCTAACAATATAGCTAAACACACTCAATTATCGTCTTACTACAGTATTAAGGAGTATTGTTTGCCAGCCAAAAAGTTAATTGATAAATTACAAACTTTTTTAAATCTGATATCTGAAAGTAGATTTAGTATTCAAACTCAACAGCTCCGTTGGCACCCGAAAATGCAAGATTGGACTAAGAAATGGACACACATCTTATCTCACTGCACCAACCAAAAAAACTCTTCTTGTACTTTTTTATTATCATTACTTGGTCGAAAGGCTAAGTGCGCTTGAGCTTGGCTTGACTTGGCTACCTAGAAGGGGGCTCGAGGCTCGACTACCGACTCGGGCAGAGTTGGGTTTACTGAGAGCCTAAAGGCAGCACAGAAAACGAACTCCTAGATACCCTATCCCCCCAACCGGCCAGTAAATTAGATTGGACCAAAGCGCTCTGAGCATGCTATAAGCATGAAAGTAGCGCAATATAAAAGCTATAATAATAATACTTGATTTGTGCCTAATGAAGCACAGCGCTCCATAAATTTATGCCTCTAGTTGTGCCACGATTATGTCTCATAAGATACATTTCGCAGTTTTTTTAAAGAGTTAAATCAAAGGTATTTAACTCGCTTTCCAATACTTACCTGAAAATGGGGTAAATGATTTGGAGAAAAACAAACAATTAAGATAAATTGGACCAGGCTGGAGAGAAGAACATAAAAAACACATTTTAAAGATTTTTCACAAGATCTGGCAGTCAGGATAAGCCCTGTACACAAACACTCGTAATTACCCTTCCAATAAAAGGCAATTTTCAAATCTGTCAAAACTGGTATTTTACAATCAGACTTATAGTTATTACGAAAGAAATGCCATCGGAAATGCATTGAAATATATAATATATGCTTTAAATGTTTAAAGCTAACATTTTATATTAGTACGATTTGTCGGTTGCGTTTTTAAATATGTCATGTGATGGTCTTTAAATAGAAACGGTACTATCTTTCTGAACTGTCTCGGATATAACAGGTGTCTAAGTTTTCTATTTATATAAACTAAATATTAAAATTAAAATTGGTAGATCACAGAAATTTTGTATCTTCAAAACTACTATTAATTGTCAAAAAAATTGAAAAAAAAAAGATTTTTTATTGAAAAATTATCATAATAATGACTTTTATAATCAATTTAGTAATTTTATGCAACTGTGAATTTTTACTTTAAATTGAAATTTATTTTGATAAAAAATGCAAATATTTCTTATTTAAATATCTATAGAGTTCTCTATGTCGTTTTACTACGAAAATAAAAAACGGAAAGGACATTCCTTGCAGGATGAATAACTCTTGGAAAAGATGTAATCTATTTTTATTTACATAACTATTACTAGATTTGGTCTTTTAAAGGTGAAATATTGCTTCACCATTAAAAATGCTTTCTTTGTACTAATAATGTTATTAAACATAAACAATTTAATTTTTTATATAAAATACAACATTTTAAAACAGAATTTGTAAAATACTTAATTAAAATTTTTTACATTTCCCTTTCAGTAAGAAATATTGATTTCAAATGAGTTGTTTTTTTTTATAAATAACATATATATTCTCTTGTGCCTTGTGGCAGTTTCGTAGAGCATTGGCTTTTCGAGTCAAATGTAACGAGTTCAAATCTCCGACGATGTACATTTTTTTTTTAAATTTTTAAATTCATTATTTTTAAACAAATAAATAACTGTATTAGGATATTCTAAAAATTGCAATTTAGTCCGAAAGTATTTTAAGTGCTTATCTCTGAAATTATGTTTTCATTATCTAGCTCATAAATTATGTCTCTAGGCTGCTGTTACTGTTTGACAATAAAAAAAAATTCACTCCTTCGATTTAGCAGCTATCCTGATCAGAAATAAAGAGAAAGAAATGTCATTTTTCTTACGTAGATCATTTAGCTTACTTTCCTATTTTTTTAAATTTTGTACTTTTTGACAAGAGCGGACTGGCTATATGGGCATTAAGGCAAATGCTCTGTGGGCCTCTATCTGAACTTGTCTGTATGGGTCACTGAAACGGCCACATAGATGCCCTTATATATTAAATTGTTAAAGGTTTTATAATATTCTCTTATAAATGGGTCATCTGTGCGTCGTGTAAAAAATTACATATTATCATATGATATGTAATTATGGGCCTGATTGTCCTAAATGCTTTGGTCGTTTTGACACAGAGTCCGCCCCTGTTTATTAAGGCATATTTTCACAGTGTGTCGAGTCTAACAATATAGCTAAACACACTCAATTATCGTCTTACTACAGTATTAAGGAGTATTGTTTGCCAGCCAAAAAGTTAATTGATAAATTACAAACTTTTTTAAATCTGATATCTGAAAGTAGATTTAGTATTCAAACTCAACAGCTCCGTTGGCACCCGAAAATGCAAGATTGGACTAAGAAATGGACACACATCTTATCTCACTGCACCAACCAAAAAAACTCTTCTTGTACTTTTTTATTATCATTACTTGGTCGAAAGGCTAAGTGCGCTTGAGCTTGGCTTGACTTGGCTACCTAGAAGGGGGCTCGAGGCTCGACTACCGACTCGGGCAGAGTTGGGTTTACTGAGAGCCTAAAGGCAGCACAGAAAACGAACTCCTAGATACCCTATCCCCCCAACCGGCCAGTAAATTAGATTGGACCAAAGCGCTCTGAGCATGCTATAAGCATGAAAGTAGCGCAATATAAAAGCTATAATAATAATACTTGATTTGTGCCTAATGAAGCACAGCGCTCCATAAATTTATGCCTCTAGTTGTGCCACGATTATGTCTCATAAGATACATTTCGCAGTTTTTTTAAAGAGTTAAATCAAAGGTATTTAACTCGCTTTCCAATACTTACCTGAAAATGGGGTAAATGATTTGGAGAAAAACAAACAATTAAGATAAATTGGACCAGGCTGGAGAGAAGAACATAAAAAACACATTTTAAAGATTTTTCACAAGATCTGGCAGTCAGGATAAGCCCTGTACACAAACACTCGTAATTACCCTTCCAATAAAAGGCAATTTTCAAATCTGTCAAAACTGGTATTTTACAATCAGACTTATAGTTATTACGAAAGAAATGCCATCGGAAATGCATTGAAATATATAATATATGCTTTAAATGTTTAAAGCTAACATTTTATATTAGTACGATTTGTCGGTTGCGTTTTTAAATATGTCATGTGATGGTCTTTAAATAGAAACGGTACTATCTTTCTGAACTGTCTCGGATATAACAGGTGTCTAAGTTTTCTATTTATATAAACTAAATATTAAAATTAAAATTGGTAGATCACAGAAATTTTGTATCTTCAAAACTACTATTAATTGTCAAAAAAATTGAAAAAAAAAAGATTTTTTATTGAAAAATTATCATAATAATGACTTTTATAATCAATTTAGTAATTTTATGCAACTGTGAATTTTTACTTTAAATTGAAATTTATTTTGATAAAAAATGCAAATATTTCTTATTTAAATATCTATAGAGTTCTCTATGTCGTTTTACTACGAAAATAAAAAACGGAAAGGACATTCCTTGCAGGATGAATAACTCTTGGAAAAGATGTAATCTATTTTTATTTACATAACTATTACTAGATTTGGTCTTTTAAAGGTGAAATATTGCTTCACCATTAAAAATGCTTTCTTTGTACTAATAATGTTATTAAACATAAACAATTTAATTTTTTATATAAAATACAACATTTTAAAACAGAATTTGTAAAATACTTAATTAAAATTTTTTACATTTCCCTTTCAGTAAGAAATATTGATTTCAAATGAGTTGTTTTTTTTTATAAATAACATATATATTCTCTTGTGCCTTGTGGCAGTTTCGTAGAGCATTGGCTTTTCGAGTCAAATGTAACGAGTTCAAATCTCCGACGATGTACATTTTTTTTTTAAATTTTTAAATTCATTATTTTTAAACAAATAAATAACTGTATTAGGATATTCTAAAAATTGCAATTTAGTCCGAAAGTATTTTAAGTGCTTATCTCTGAAATTATGCTATCATTATCTATCTCATAAATTATGTCTCTAGGCTGCTGTTACTGTTTGACAATAAAAAAAAATTCACTCCTTCGATTTAGCAGCTATCCTGATCAGAAATAAAGAGAAAGAAATGTCATTTTTCTTACGTAGATCATTTAGCTTACTTTCCTATTTTTTTAAATTTTGTACTTTTTTGACAAGAGCGGACTGGCTATATGGGCATTAAGGCAAATGCTCTGTGGGCCTCTATCTGAACTTGTCTGTATGGGTCACTGAAACGGCCACATAGATGCCCTTATATATTAAATTGTTAAAGGTTTTATAATATTCTCTTATAAATGGGTCATCTGTGCGTCGTGTAAAAAATTACATATTATCATATGATATGTAATTATGGGCCTGATTGTCCTAAATGCTTTGGTCGTTTTGACACAGAGTCCGCCCCTGTTTATTAAGGCATATTTTCACAGTGTGTCGAGTCTAACAATATAGCTAAACACACTCAATTATCGTCTTACTACAGTATTAAGGAGTATTGTTTGCCAGCCAAAAAGTTAATTGATAAATTAAAAACTTTTTTAAATCTGATATCTGAAAGTAGATTTAGTATTCAAACTCAACAGCTCCGTTGGCACCCGAAAATGCAAGATTGGACTAAGAAATGGACACACATCTTATCTCACTGCACCAACCAAAAAAACTCTTCTTGTACTTTTTTATTATCATTACTTGGTCGAAAGGCTAAGTGCGCTTGAGCTTGGCTTGACTTGGCTACCTAGAAGGGGGCTCGAGGCTCGACTACCGACTCGGGCAGAGTTGGGTTTACTGAGAGCCTAAAGGCAGCACAGAAAACGAACTCCTAGATACCCTATCCCCCCAACCGGCCAGTAAATTAGATTGGACCAAAGCGCTCTGAGCATGCTATAAGCATGAAAGTAGCGCAATATAAAAGCTATAATAATAATACTTGATTTGTGCCTAATGAAGCTCAGCGCTCCATAAATTTATGCCTCTAGTTGTGCCACGATTCTGTCTCATAAGATACATTTCGCAGTTTTTTTAAAGAGTTAAATCAAAGGTATTTAACTCGCTTTCCAATACTTACCTGAAAATGGGGTAAATGATTTGGAGTAAACAAACAATTAAGAAAAATTGGACCAGGCTGGAGAGAAGAACATAGAAAACACATTTTAAAGATTTTTCACAAGATCTGGCAGTCAGGATAAGCCCTGTACACAAACACTCGTCATTACCCTTCCAATAAAAGGCAATTTTCAACTCTGTCAAAACTGCTATTTCACAATCAGACTTATAGTTATTACGAAAGAAATGCCATCGGAAATGCATTGAAATATATATGCTTTAAATGTTTAAAGCTAACATTTTATATTGGTACGATTTGTCGGTTGCGTTTTTAAATATATCATGTGATGGTCTTTAAATAGAAACGGTACTATCTTTCTGAACTGTCTCGGATATAACAGGTGTCTTAGTTTTCTGTTTATATAAACTAAATATTAAAATTAAAATTGGTAGATTACAGAAATGTTGTATATTCAAAACTACTATTAATTGTCAAAAAAATTGAAAAAAAAAAGATTTTTTATTGAAAAATTATCATAATAATGACTTTTATAATCAATTTAGTAATTTTATGCAACTGTGAATTTTTACTTTAAATTGAAATTTATTTTGATAAAAAATGCAAATATTTCTTATTTATAAATATATAGAGTTCTCTATGTCGTTTTACTACGAAAATAAAAAACGGAAAGGACATTCCTTGCAGGATGAATAGCTCTTGGAAAAGATGTAATCTATTTTTATTTATATAACTATTACTAGATTTGGTCTTTTAAAGGTGAAATATTGCTTCACCATTGAAAATGCTTTCTTTGTACTAATAATGTTATTAAACATAAACAATTTAATTATTTATATAAAATACAACATTTTAAAACAGAATTTGTAAAATACTAAATAAAAAATTTTACATTTTCCTTTCAGTAAGAAATATTGATTTAAAATGAGTTGTTTTTTTTTATAAATAACATATATATTCTCTTTTACTTGTGCCTTGTGGCAGTTTCGTAGAGCATTGGCTTTTCGAGTCAAATGTAACGAGTTCAAATCTCCGACGATGTACATTTTTTTTTAAATTTTTTAAATTCATTATTTTTAAACAAATAAATAACTGTATTAGGATATTCTAAAAATTGTAATTTAGTCCGAAAGTATTTTAAGTGTTTATCTCTGAAATTATGCTATCATTATCTATCTCATAAATTATGTCTCTAGGCTGCTGTTCCTGTTTGACAATAAAAAAAAATTCACTCCTTCGATTTAGCAGCTATCCTGATCAGAAATAAAGAGAAAGAAATGTCATTTTTCTTACGTAGATCATTTAGCTTACTTTCCTATTTTTTTAAATTTTGTACTTTTTTGACAAGAGCGGACTGGCTATATGGGCATTAAGGCAAATGCTCTGTGGGCCTCTATCTGAACTTGTCTGTATGGGTCACTGAAACGGCCACATAGATGCCCTTATATATTAAATTGTTAAAGGTTTTATAATATTCTCTTATAAATGGGTCATCTGTGCGTCGTGTAAAAAATTACATATTATCATATGATATGTAATTATGGGCCTGATTGTCCTAAATGCTTTGGTCGTTTTGACACAGAGTCCGCCCCTGTTTATTAAGGCATATTTTCACAGTGTGTCGAGTCTAACAATATAGCTAAACACACTCAATTATCGTCTTACTACAGTATTAAGGAGTATTGTTTGCCAGCCAAAAAGTTAATTGATAAATTAAAAACTTTTTTAAATCTGATATCTGAAAGTAGATTTAGTATTCAAACTCAACAGCTCCGTTGGCACCCGAAAATGCAAGATTGGACTAAGAAATGGACACACATCTTATCTCACTGCACCAACCAAAAAAACTCTTCTTGTACTTTTTTATTATCATTACTTGGTCGAGAGGCTAAGTGCGCTTGAGCTTGGCTTGACTTGGCTACCTAGAATGGGGCTCGAGGCTCGACTACCGACTCGGGCAGAGTTGGGTTTACTGAGCGCCTAAAGGCAGCACAGAAAACGAACTCCTAGATACCCTATCCCCCCAGCCGGCCCGTAAATTAGATTGGACCAAAGCGCTCTGAGCATGCTATAAGCATGAAAGTAGCGCTATATAAAAGCTATAATAATAATACTTGATTTGTGCCTAATGAAGCTCAGCGCTCCATAAATTTATGCCTCTAGTTGTGCCACGATTCTGTCTCATAAGATACATTTCGCAGTTTTTATTCAGAGTTAAATCAAAGGTATTTAACTCGCTTTCCAATACTTACCTGAAAATGGGGTAAATGATTTGGAGTAAACAAACAATTAAGATAAATTGGACCAGGCTGGAGAGAAGAACATAGAAAACACATTTTAAAGATTTTTCACAAGATCTGGCAGTCAGGATAAGCCCTGTACACAAACACTCGTCATTACCCTTCCAATAAAAGGCAATTTTCAACTCTGTCAAAACTGCTATTTCACAATCAGACTTATAGTTATTACGAAAGAAATGCCATCGGAAATGCATTGAAATATATATGCTTTAAATGTTTAAAGCTAACATTTTATATTTTTACGATTTGTCGGTTGCGTTTTTAAATATATCATGTGATGGTCTTTAAATAGAAACGGTACTATCTTTCTGAACTGTCTCGGATATAACAGGTGTCTTAGTTTTCTATTTATATAAACTAAATATTAAAATTAAAATTGGTAGATTACAGAAATGTTGTATATTCAAAACTACTATTATTTGTCCAAAAAATTTAAAAAAAAAAAAGATTTTTTATTGAAAAATTATCATAATAATGACTTTTATAATCAATTTAGTAATTTTATGCAACTGAGAATTTTTACTTTAAATTGAAATTTATTTTGATAAAAAATGCAAATATTTCTTTTTTAAATATCTATAGAGTTCTCTATGTCGTTTTACTACGAAAATAAAAAACGGAAAGGACATTCCTTGCAGGATGAATAACTCTTGGAAAAGATGTAATCTATTTTTATTTACATAACTATTACTAGATTTGGTCTTTTAAAGGTGAAATATTGCTTCACCATTAAAAATGCTTTCTTTGTACTAATAATGTTATTAAACATAAACAATTTAATTATTCATTTAAAATACAACATTTTAAAACAGAATTTGTAAAATACTAAATAAAAAATTTTACATTTTTCTTTCAGTAAGAATTATTGATTTAAAATGAGTTGTTTTTTTTTATAAATAACATATATATTCTCTTTTTACTTGTGCCTTGTGGCAGTTTCGTAGAGCATTGGCTTTTCGAGTCAAATGTTACGAGTTCAAATCTCCGACGATGTACATTTTTTTTTAAATTTTTTAAATTCATTATTTTTAAACAAATAAATAACTGTATTAGGATATTCTAAAAATTGTAATTTAGTCCGAAAGTATTTTAAGTGCTTATCTCTGAAATTATGCTATCATTATCTATCTCATAAATTATGTCTCTAGGCTGCTGTTACTGTTTGACAATAAAAAAAAATTCACTCCTTCGATTTAGCAGCTATCCTGATCAGAAATAAAGAGAAAGAAATGTCATTTTTCTTACGTAGATCATTTAGCTTACTTTCCTATTTTTTTAAATTTTGTACTTTTTTGACAAGAGCGGACTGGCTATATGGGCATTAAGGCAAATGCTCTGTGGGCCTCTATCTGAACTTGTCTGTATGGGTCACTGAAACGGCCACATAGATGCCCTTATATATTAAATTGTTAAAGGTTTTATAATATTCTCTTATAAATGGGTCATCTGTGCGTCGTGTAAAAAATTACATATTATCATATGATATGTAATTATGGGCCTGATTGTCCTAAATGCTTTGGTCGTTTTGACACAGAGTCCGCCCCTGTTTATTAAGGCATATTTTCACAGTGTGTCGAGTCTAACAATATAGCTAAACACACTCAATTATCGTCTTACTACAGTATTAAGGAGTATTGTTTGCCAGCCAAAAAGTTAATTGATAAATTAAAAACTTTTTTAAATCTGATATCTGAAAGTAGATTTAGTATTCAAACTCAACAGCTCCGTTGGCACCCGAAAATGCAAGATTGGACTAAGAAATGGACACACATCTTATCTCACTGCACCAACCAAAAAAACTCTTCTTGTACTTTTTTATTATCATTACTTGGTCGAGAGGCTAAGTGCGCTTGAGCTTGGCTTGACTTGGCTACCTAGAATGGGGCTCGAGGCTCGACTCCCGACTCGGGCAGAGTTGGGTTTACTGAGCGCCTAAAGGCAGCACAGAAAACGAACTCCTAGATACCCTATCCCCCCAGCCGGCCCGTAAATTAGATTGGACCAAAGCGCTCTGAGCATGCTATAAGCATGAAAGTAGCGCTATATAAAAGCTATAATAATAATACTTGATTTGTGCCTAATGAAGCTCAGCGCTCCATAAATTTATGCCTCTAGTTGTGCCACGATTCTGTCTCATAAGATACATTTCGCAGTTTTTATTCAGAGTTAAATCAAAGGTATTTAACTCGCTTTCCAATACTTACCTGAAAATGGGGTAAATGATTTGGAGTAAACAAACAATTAAGATAAATTGGACCAGGCTGGAGAGAAGAACATAGAAAACACATTTTAAAGATTTTTCACAAGATCTGGCAGTCAGGATAAGCCCTGTACACAAACACTCGTCATTACCCTTCCAATAAAAGGCAATTTTCAACTCTGTCAAAACTGCTATTTCACAATCAGACTTATAGTTATCACGAAAGAAATGCCATCGGAAATGCATTGAAATATATATGCTTTAAATGTTTAAAGCTAACATTTTATATTAGTACGATTTGTCGGTTGCGTTTTTAAATATGTCATGTGATGGTCTTTAATTTTTTTTTTTTTTTTTTTTTTTAAATTCAAAAGAAGACACACAAAACATTGTTCTAAATTAAAAAAATAATAATAATACATGGAAAATTTCATTGAAAACATCTTATCAAAGTCATATTCCAGGATTTTCAGTACGATCGCGGAGTAGTCTGCAGCGAAGATCCATAAAATGGTGACAGCAAGGGGTCCAGAAAATGATGACAGCAGAAGTCCAATAGAATGATACAGCAATGGTCCAGAAAAAGGTGACAGCAAAGATCCATAAAATGGTGGCAGTAAATGTCCAGAAATTGATGACACCAAGGGTCTGGAAGACATTCACAAAAAAAATTTGAAAGTGTTCCTTAAAATGAGTATTGCCAAAAATATTTTTTTTTTTTTAAAGACTTATGAGTTATTAAAATTCATTTTTGTTTATATTATTTTTGCAACATTTTTTCCCTTAAGAACCTAAGACAAAGGACCTTCATCCTATATCCCTAGGATTCTTTGGGATCTGCTAGAGTTACAAAAATGTACATATAATGAAGTAATTTGGTTTCTATAAAAGTACAGAGCTCAAAGTAGGTATGTGCATGAAGAACTTAAAAGTTATTTCATTTTGGAATATAACTCATTTTTAGGTTATATCACTTTTTTTTTATTATTATTGTTTATTGTAATAGTGTTCTTTTTTTCCCCCCTCTTTTTCCGTTTCTGCTATGTTTTTTAAACAATTTAGTAGTCCATTTGGTTCATTTTCATGAAATCCGGTCCTGTTTGGGTTGTCTTGAAATTTTGTTGATCTGGTCAAAGGGATGTAATCAAAAGAAGTTTCACCTTGCATCTTCCAGTCCTAATTGTCTCTCTTGTTGAAAGAAAATAAATAAATAGTTTACAGGTAATTTTTAGAAGTAATAATTTTTAAAGCAAATAAATGATGTATTAGATACATACACATGCAAATTTTAAATATAAAACACACACACCCATACATTCAAACTTGTTTTCTTCATTGTCTAAACAGACTTTGTAAATTGATAATTTATGATACAAATGTAACTCTCCATTACACAAAAAAAAAATATATATATATATATATATATATATACACATATACACACATACATATATATATATATATATATATATATATATATATATATATATATATATATATATATATATATATATACATATATAACACATGTACATACAATGGATCAAAGTAAAATTACATTTGGGGTTAGCCTTTATAGTGTTCAATTTTAAAATCAACTATATTTCTATATATTGTATCCAACATATTAGGGTTAAAATTGACATTTTGATACATAGCTTTAAATCTACTGTTCCATACTAAGTTTCTGTATTCAGATATAATTATTAAATTGAAATTTTGTATCATTTTGTGTTTAGCTTTAGGCAACTTATTTAAGAGGATAGATAAATTAATGTTCACATGGGTTTCACAGTTTCCTTCCAATAACTCTCTTACAGTATTTCTGACATTACTAAAAAAAGAACATTCTAAATATAAATGCTTTTCATTATCACCATTAACACATTGACAAATTTTACAAAATTTTACACCAGGTTTTTTTTTTGAAAATGGAGTCATCCCAAAGATAAGTCTGTAAGATATTTCTTTAGCCTTTGTTGCAATGTGTTTGTTATGAAGGTTTGTAAAAGTGTCTTTAAAATCTGTTATATTTAAATCTTTTCCCCATTTAATCCTCATAGCTAAATTTTCTTGTAACTGTTTTTTCAATGTTGTGTATATTTCTTTATATTTCTTGTGTATAAAGGGTTCATTGCCAGGAAGAGTTCTTGAAATGGATCTATAAAAAGGATGTAAGTTTGTACCAAAATAGTGTGGAGCGTTGTTTTGTATTGGAATTAAATTGCTTAATCTCAAACCATAATAATATATTGTAAAGGGGAAATCACTTGGATTTTTAACTACTTGACCTATGAATTTTAATCTGAGTGCACATATTTTAGTTTTGATGTCTTGTAAATTGATCCCCCCATCCTCTTTTTTTTGAATGATTGTAGTATGTTTGATGTTTTTAAGTGTATTTTTGAAGATGAAACTTCTAATTATGTTATTTAATTGAAATATGTATTTTGTAGGAGGTTCTATAATATTGGCTAGATAGACTATCTTTGGGATGACTAAATTGTTTATAAGAATGGCTCTACCAAAGATGGTAGAACTTGTATGCTCGTACATGTTAACTATATTGGATGCTTTAATAATAATATTTTTCCACTGATCTTCACAGAACAAAAAAGGGTTACTATTGTATTCTATACCACATATTTTAATTCTGTTTACAAGTTTCAATGAATATTTTTCCTTAAATGTCCACCTCCCTACACCCATTATTGAGGATTTATTTATGTTAATTTTTGATCCACTGGCATGGCCAAAAAGCATAAACTTTTTAACTATGTTATTTATATCCTTTTCAGAGGAGGGAAAAAATGTTGTGTCATCGGCATAGGCCTTGACTTTGGCTACCGGGATGGGTCCCGGGATTTTTGTTCCTTTGATAGATGGATCTGACCTAATAGATTCTAGAAAAGGTTCTATACAAAGGATATATAAAAAGGGGGATAAGGGACAGCCCTGTCTAACAGATCTTTGAATTGCAAAAGGTTGGCTTAGAGAATGGTTGATTAGTAGTCTACTGTTGGCATTGGTATAAATTAGTTTAATAAGTTTAATTAAAAAAGGGCTGATTTTACATTTTTCTATTACTTTAAAGAGGTAGTTATGACTGACTCTGTCAAATGCTTTCTCTTGGTCTACAGATAACAAGGAAGCGCTAGAGTTTTTTTCATGGCTGTAAATGATAAAATCCCGAATGAAATGTGTCATTCCATCAATATTCCTGTCGGGGTGGGTGCAGTATTGGTCTTGTCCTACGAGTTGGGGAATGAAGGGTTTAAGTCGCTTAAAGATCATTTTTGTCAGTAGTTTATAGTCTGTATTGAGTAGTGAAATGGGTCTGTAGTCACTTGGAGAACTGTTATCTGTTGTTTTTTTAGCTATTAGTGTAATATATGCTTCGTTGAATTTTTCTGGAAGTTGTCCTGTTATAATAGCGTCACTATATAGTCGCAGTAATAGAGGACTTATTAAGGGAAAAAAAGCCGTATAGAACTCGAATGTCAGACCGTCCGGTCCGGGGGATTTATTGTTTTGTGTCGAGTCTAATGCCGTTTTGAGTTCATCTAGAGTAAATGGGGTCCCCAAAAATTCTTCGTCAGCCTGCTTCAACTGTTTACAATATTTTAGAAAACATTCTTGAGCCTCTTTATTTATGGGTTCTTCCTGATAGATGTTTGTGAAATGTCTCGTGAAAACATCTTTTATTTTGTCTTCATCTTCAACTTTGGAGCCGTGTATATCAAGAACACTTGTTATGCATTTATTTGACTGGACATTTTGTTCAATTGACAAAAAGAGTTTATTAGGACCCTCCTGACTAATATAGTTTCTGCATCTCACTTCAGCTCCTTTGTAGATGTAATTGTTTAATTCTGCCAGCTTTAAAGAGGCTTGTGTTCTATCTATTTCATCCTCAGCGTGTAATAGAGTGTGCTTCAGTTTTTCTAATTCTTGTTTTCTCCGTGTTTGTACCAGTGTTGATATTACCTGACATTGTTGTTTTATTGAATTTTTAACTATTGTCCATATTTGTGCTAGGTTAACGTTTGGATTGTTTAGATCTTGCAAGCAGGAATTGAGTGTGTTTGAGATTAGTTCTATAAAAAGAGGTATTTCTAGGAGAGAGTTATTAAATTTCCAATGACTAGTTTTCCTTTTCTTTTTTTTACTTTCCTTACATATTGTAGCTATTACTGCCTTATGGTCTGAGTATTCCAGAGGCTCTTCCAAATGAGCTATCTTATTTATATGGTACTCCGCTGGAACATAAAATCTGTCTAGTCTGGAGGTTACGGGATAAGATTTGTTCACCGAAGTGGTGTCCTGACCTGTGGGGTTTACACTTCTGTACGCATCAGCTATTTTGAATTCGCTCTCAATGTCTTTTAGAAAGTTATTTATGGTAGGGTTCGTCTGTAAAGTATGTATTAAATTGTTAAAGGTTTTATAATATTCTCTTATAAATGGGTCATCTGTGCGTCGTGTAAAAAATTACATATTATCATATGATATGTAATTATGGGCCTGATTGTCCTAAATGCTTTGGTCGTTTTGACACAGAGTCCGCCCCTGTTTATTAAGGCATATTTTCACAGTGTGTCGAGTCTAACAATATAGCTAAACACACTCAATTATCGTCTTACTACAGTATTAAGGAGTATTGTTTGCCAGCCAAAAAGTTAATTGATAAATTAAAAACTTTTTTAAATCTGATATCTGAAAGTAGATTTAGTATTCAAACTCAACAGCTCCGTTGGCACCCGAAAATGCAAGATTGGACTAAGAAATGGACACACATCTTATCTCACTGCACCAACCAAAAAAACTCTTCTTGTACTTTTTTTATTATCATTACTTGGTCGAGAGGCTAAGTGCGCTTGAGCTTGGCTTGACTTGGCTACCTAGAAGGGGGCTCGAGGCTCGACTCCCGACTCGGGCAGAGTTGGGTTTACTGAGCGCCTAAAGGCAGCACAGAAAACGAACTCCTAGATACCTATCCCCCAAGCCGGCCCGTAAATTAGATTGGACCAAAGCGCTCTGAGCATGCTATAAGCATGAAAGTAGCGCTATATAAAAGCTATAATAATAATACTTGATTTGTGCCTAATGAAGCTCAGCGCTCCATAAATTTATGCCTCTAGTTGTGCCACGATTCTGTCTCATAAGATACATTTCGCAGTTTTTATTCAGAGTTAAATCAAAGGTATTTAACTCGCTTTCCAATACTTACCTGAAAATGGGGTAAATGATTTGGAGTAAACAAACAATTAAGATAAATTGGACCAGGCTGGAGAGAAGAACATAGAAAACACATTTTAAAGATTTTTCACAAGATCTGGCAGTCAGGATAAGCCCTGTACACAAACACTCGTCATTACCCTTCCAATAAAAGGCAATTTTCAACTCTGTCAAAACTGCTATTTCACAATCAGACTTATAGTTATTACGAAAGAAATGCCATCGGAAATGCATTGAAATATATATGCTTTAAATGTTTAAAGCTAACATTTTATATTGGTACGATTTGTCGGTTGCGTTTTTAAATATATCATGTGATGGTCTTTAAATAGAAACGGTACTATCTTTCTGAACTGTCTCGGATATAACAGGTGTCTTAGTTTTCTATTTATATAAACTAAATATTAAAATTAAAATTGGTAGATTACAGAAATGTTGTATATTCAAAACTACTATTAATTGTCAAAAAAATTGAAAAAAAAAAGATTTTTTATTGAAAAATTATCATAATAATGACTTTTATAATCAATTTAGTAATTTTATGCAACTGTGAATTTTTACTTTAAATTGAAATTTATTTTGATAAAAAATGCAAATATTTCTTATTTAAATATCTATAGAGTTCTCTATGTCGTTTTACTACGAAAATAAAAAACGGAAAGGACATTCCTTGCAGGATGAATAACTCTTGGAAAAGATGTAATCTATTTTTATTTATATAACTATTACTAGATTTGGTCTTTTAAAGGTGAAATATTGCTTCACCATTGAAAATGCTTTCTTTGTACTAATAATGTTATTAAACATAAACAATTTAATTATTTATATAAAATACAACATTTTAAAACAGAATTTGTAAAATACGAAATAAAAAATTTTACATTTTTCTTTCAGTAAGAAATATTGATTTAAAATGAGTTGTTTTTTTTTATAAATAACATATATATTCCCTTCACTTGTGCCTTGTGGCAGTTTCGTAGAGCATTGGCTTTCGAGTCAAATGTTACGAGTTCAAATCTCCGACGATGTACATTTTTTTTGAAATTTTTTAAATTCATTATTTTTAAACAAATAAATAACTGTATTAGGATATTCTAAAAATTGTAATTTAGTCCGAAAGTATTTTAAGTGCTTATCTCTGAAATTATGCTATCATTATCTATCTCATAAATTATGTCTCTAGGCTGCTGTTACTGTTTGACAATAAAAAAAAATTCACTCCTTCGATTTAGCAGCTATCCTGATCAGAAATAAAGAGAAAGAAATGTCATTTTTCTTACGTAGATCATTTAGCTTACTTTCCTATTTTTTTAAATTTTGTACTTTTTTGACAAGAGCGGACTGGCTATATGGGCATTAAGGCAAATGCTCTGTGGGCCTCTATCTGAACTTGTCTGTATGGGTCACTGAAACGGCCACATAGATGCCCTTATATATTAAATTGTTAAAGGTTTTATAATATTCTCTTATAAATGGGTCATCTGTGCGTCGTGTAAAAAATTACATATTATCATATGATATGTAATTATGGGCCTGATTGTCCTAAATGCTTTGGTCGTTTTGACACAGAGTCCGCCCCTGTTTATTAAGGCATATTTTCACAGTGTGTCGAGTCTAACAATATAGCTAAACACACTCAATTATCGTCTTACTACAGTATTAAGGAGTATTGTTTGCCAGCCAAAAAGTTAATTGATAAATTAAAAACTTTTTTAAATCTGATATCTGAAAGTAGATTTAGTATTCAAACTCAACAGCTCCGTTGGCACCCGAAAATGCAAGATTGGACTAAGAAATGGACACACATCTTATCTCACTGCACCAACCAAAAAAACTCTTCTTGTACTTTTTTATTATCATTACTTGGTCGAGAGGCTAAGTGCGCTTGAGCTTGGCTTGACTTGGCTACCTAGAATGGGGCTCGAGGCTCGACTCCCGACTCGGGCAGAGTTGGGTTTACTGAGCGCCTAAAGGCAGCACAGAAAACGAACTCCTAGATACCCTATCCCCCCAACCGGCCCGTAAATTAGATTGGACCAAAGCGCTCTGAGCATGCTATAAGCATGAAAGTAGCGCTATATAAAAGCTATAATAATAATACTTGATTTGTGCCTAATGAAGCTCAGCGCTCCATAAATTTATGCCTCTAGTTGTGCCACGATTCTGTCTCATAAGATACATTTCGCAGTTTTTATTCAGAGTTAAATCAAAGGTATTTAACTCGCTTTCCAATACTTACCTGAAAATGGGGTAAATGATTTGGAGTAAACAAACAATTAAGATAAATTGGACCAGGCTGGAGAGAAGAACATAGAAAACACATTTTAAAGATTTTTCACAAGATCTGGCAGTCAGGATAAGCCCTGTACACAAACACTCGTCATTACCCTTCCAATAAAAGGCAATTTTCAACTCTGTCAAAACTGCTATTTCACAATCAGACTTATAGTTATTACGAAAGAAATGCCATCGGAAATGCATTGAAATATATATGCTTTAAATGTTTAAAGCTAACATTTTATATTGGTACGATTTGTCGGTTGCGTTTTTAAATATATCATGTGATGGTCTTTAAATAGAAACGGTACTATCTTTCTGAACTGTCTCGGATATAACAGGTGTCTTAGTTTTCTATTTATATAAACTAAATATTAAAATTAAAATTGGTAGATTACAGAAATGTTGTATATTCAAAACTACTATTAATTGTCAAAAAAATTGAAAAAAAAAAGATTTTTTATTGAAAAATTATCATAATAATGACTTTTATAATCAATTTAGTAATTTTATGCAACTGTGAATTTTTACTTTAAATTGAAATTTATTTTGATAAAAAATGCAAATATTTCTTATTTAAATATCTATAGAGTTCTCTATGTCGTTTTACTACGAAAATAAAAAACGGAAAGGACATTCCTTGCAGGATGAATAACTCTTGGAAAAGATGTAATCTATTTTTATTTATATAACTATTACTAGATTTGGTCTTTTAAAGGTGAAATATTGCTTCACCATTGAAAATGCTTTCTTTGTACTAATAATGTTATTAAACATAAACAATTTAATTATTTATATAAAATACAACATTTTAAAACAGAATTTGTAAAATACTAAATAAAAAATTTTACATTTTTCTTTCAGTAAGAAATATTGATTTAAAATGAGTTGTTTTTTTTTATAAATAACATATATATTCCCTTCACTTGTGCCTTGTGGCAGTTTCGTAGAGCATTGGCATTTCGAGTCAAATGTTACGAGTTCAAATCTCCGACGATGTACATTTTTTTTGAAATTTTTTAAATTCATTATTTTTAAACAAATAAATAACTGTATTAGGATATTCTAAAAATTGTAATTTAGTCCGAAAGTATTTTAAGTGCTTATCTCTGAAATTATGCTATCATTATCTATCTCATAAATTATGTCTCTAGGCTGCTGTTACTGTTTGACAATAAAAAAAAATTCACTCCTTCGATTTAGCAGCTATCCTGATCAGAAATAAAGAGAAAGAAATGTCATTTTTCTTACGTAGATCATTTAGCTTACTTTCCTATTTTTTTAAATTTTGTACTTTTTTGACAAGAGCGGACTGGCTATATGGGCATTAAGGCAAATGCTCTGTGGGCCTCTATCTGAACTTGTCTGTATGGGTCACTGAAACGGCCACATAGATGCCCTTATATATTAAATTGTTAAAGGTTTTATAATATTCTCTTATAAATGGGTCATCTGTGCGTCGTGTAAAAAATTACATATTATCATATGATATGTAATTATGGGCCTGATTGTCCTAAATGCTTTGGTCGTTTTGACACAGAGTCCGCCCCTGTTTATTAAGGCATATTTTCACAGTGTGTCGAGTCTAACAATATAGCTAAACACACTCAATTATCGTCTTACTACAGTATTAAGGAGTATTGTTTGCCAGCCAAAAAGTTAATTGATAAATTACAAACTTTTTTAAATCTGATATCTGAAAGTAGATTTAGTATTCAAACTCAACAGCTCCGTTGGCACCCGAAAATGCAAGATTGGACTAAGAAATGGACACACATCTTATCTCACTGCACCAACCAAAAAAACTCTTCTTGTACTATTTTATTATCATTACTTGGTCGAGAGGCTAAGTGCGCTTGAGCTTGGCTTGACTTGGCTACCTAGAAGGGGGCTCGAGGCTCGACTCCCGACTCGGGCAGAGTTGGGTTTACTGAGCGCCTAAAGGCAGCAGAAAACGAACTCCTAGATACCCTATCCCCCAAGCCGGCCCGTAAATTAGATTGGACCAAAGCGCTCTGAGCATGCTATAAGCATGAAAGTAGCGCTATATAAAAGCTATAATAATAATACTTGATTTGTGCCTAATGAAGCTCAGCGCTCCATAAATTTATGCCTCTAGTTGTGCCACGATTCTGTCTCATAAGATACATTTCGCAGTTTTTATTCAGAGTTAAATCAAAGGTATTTAACTCGCTTTCCAATACTTACCTGAAAATGGGGTAAATGATTTGGAGTAAACAAACAATTAAGATAAATTGGACCAGGCTGGAGAGAAGAACATAGAAAACACATTTTAAAGATTTTTCACAAGATCTGGCAGTCAGGATAAGCCCTGTACACAAACACTCGTCATTACCCTTCCAATAAAAGGCAATTTTCAACTCTGTCAAAACTGCTATTTCACAATCAGACTTATAGTTATTACGAAAGAAATGCCATCGGAAATGCATTGAAATATATATGCTTTAAATGTTTAAAGCTAACATTTTATATTGGTACGATTTGTCGGTTGCGTTTTTAAATATATCATGTGATGGTCTTTAAATAGAAACGGTACTATCTTTCTGAACTGTCTCGGATATAACAGGTGTCTTAGTTTTCTATTTATATAAACTAAATATTAAAATTAAAATTGGTAGATTACAGAAATGTTGTATATTCAAAACTACTATTATTTGTCCAAAAAATTTAAAAAAAAAAAAAGATTTTTTCTTGAAAAATTATCATAATAATGACTTTTATAATCAATTTAGTAATTTTATGCAACTGAGAATTTTTACTTTAAATTGAAATTTATTTTGATAAAAAATGCAAATATTTCTTATTTAAATATCTATAGAGTTCTCTATGTCGTTTTACTACGAAAATAAAAAACGGAAAGGACATTCCTTGCAGGATGAATAACTCTTGGAAAAGATGTAATCTATTTTTATTTACATAACTGTTACTAGATTTGGTCTTTTAAAGGTGAAATATTGCTTCACCATTAAAAATGCTTTCTTTGTACTAATAATGTTATTAAACATAAACAATTTAATTATTTATATAAAATACAACATTTTAAAACAGAATTTGTAAAATACGAAATAAAAAATTTTACATTTTTCTTTCAGTAAGAAATATTGATTTAAAATGAGTTGTTTTTTTTATAAATAACATATATATTCTCTTTTTACTTGTGCCTTGTGGCAGTTTCGTAGAGCATTGGCATTTCGAGTCAAATGTTACGAGTTCAAATCTCCGACGATGTACATTTTTTTTGAAATTTTTTAAATTCATTATTTTTAAACAAATAAATAACTGTATTAGGATATTCTAAAAATTGTAATTTAGTCCGAAAGTATTTTAAGTGCTTATCTCTGAAATTATGCTATCATTATCTATCTCATAAATTATGTCTCTAGGCTGCTGTTACTGTTTGACAATAAAAAAAAATTCACTCCTTCGATTTAGCAGCTATCCTGATCAGAAATAAAGAGAAAGAAATGTCATTTTTCTTACGTAGATCATTTAGCTTACTTTCCTATTTTTTTAAATTTTGTACTTTTTTGACAAGAGCGGACTGGCTATATGGGCATTAAGGCAAATGCTCTGTGGGCCTCTATCTGAACTTGTCTGTATGGGTCACTGAAACGGCCACATAGATGCCCTTATATATTAAATTGTTAAAGGTTTTATAATATTCTCTTATAAATGGGTCATCTGTGCGTCGTGTAAAAAATTACATATTATCATATGATATGTAATTATGGGCCTGATTGTCCTAAATGCTTTGGTCGTTTTGACACAGAGTCCGCCCCTGTTTATTAAGGCATATTTTCACAGTGTGTCGAGTCTAACAATATAGCTAAACACACTCAATTATCGTCTTACTACAGTATTAAGGAGTATTGTTTGCCAGCCAAAAAGTTAATTGATAAATTAAAAACTTTTTTAAATCTGATATCTGAAAGTAGATTTAGTATTCAAACTCAACAGCTCCGTTGGCACCCGAAAATGCAAGATTGGACTAAGAAATGGACACACATCTTATCTCACTGCACCAACCAAAAAAACTCTTCTTGTACTATTTTATTATCATTACTTGGTCGAGAGGCTAAGTGCGCTTGAGCTTGGCTTGACTTGGCTACCTAGAAGGGGGCTCGAGGCTCGACTCCCGACTCGGGCAGAGTTGGGTTTACTGAGCGCCTAAAGGCAGCAGAAAACGAACTCCTAGATACCCTATCCCCCAAGCCGGCCCGTAAATTAGATTGGACCAAAGCGCTCTGAGCATGCTATAAGCATGAAAGTAGCGCTATATAAAAGCTATAATAATAATACTTGATTTGTGCCTAATGAAGCTCAGCGCTCCATAAATTTATGCCTCTAGTTGTGCCACGATTCTGTCTCATAAGATACATTTCGCAGTTTTTATTCAGAGTTAAATCAAAGGTATTTAACTCGCTTTCCAATACTTACCTGAAAATGGGGTAAATGATTTGGAGTAAACAAACAATTAAGATAAATTGGACCAGGCTGGAGAGAAGAACATAGAAAACACATTTTAAAGATTTTTCACAAGATCTGGCAGTCAGGATAAGCCCTGTACACAAACACTCGTCATTACCCTTCCAATAAAAGGCAATTTTCAACTCTGTCAAAACTGCTATTTCACAATCAGACTTATAGTTATTACGAAAGAAATGCCATCGGAAATGCATTGAAATATATATGCTTTAAATGTTTAAAGCTAACATTTTATATTGGTACGATTTGTCGGTTGCGTTTTTAAATATATCATGTGATGGTCTTTAAATAGAAACGGTACTATCTTTCTGAACTGTCTCGGATATAACAGGTGTCTTAGTTTTCTATTTATATAAACTAAATATTAAAATTAAAATTGGTAGATTACAGAAATGTTGTATATTCAAAACTACTATTATTTGTCCAAAAAATTTAAAAAAAAAAAAGATTTTTTCTTGAAAAATTATCATAATAATGACTTTTATAATCAATTTAGTAATTTTATGCAACTGAGAATTTTTACTTTAAATTGAAATTTATTTTGATAAAAAATGCAAATATTTCTTATTTAAATATCTATAGAGTTCTCTATGTCGTTTTACTACGAAAATAAAAAACGGAAAGGACATTCCTTGCAGGATGAATAACTCTTGGAAAAGATGTAATCTATTTTTATTTACATAACTGTTACTAGATTTGGTCTTTTAAAGGTGAAATATTGCTTCACCATTAAAAATGCTTTCTTTGTACTAATAATGTTATTAAACATAAACAATTTAATTATTTATATAAAATACAACATTTTAAAACAGAATTTGTAAAATACGAAATAAAAAATTTTACATTTTTCTTTCAGTAAGAAATATTGATTTAAAATGAGTTGTTTTTTTTATAAATAACATATATATTCTCTTTTTACTTGTGCCTTGTGGCAGTTTCGTAGAGCATTGGCATTTCGAGTCAAATGTTACGAGTTCAAATCTCCGACGATGTACATTTTTTTTGAAATTTTTTAAATTCATTATTTTTAAACAAATAAATAACTGTATTAGGATATTCTAAAAATTGTAATTTAGTCCGAAAGTATTTTAAGTGCTTATCTCTGAAATTATGCTATCATTATCTATCTCATAAATTATGTCTCTAGGCTGCTGTTACTGTTTGACAATAAAAAAAAATTCACTCCTTCGATTTAGCAGCTATCCTGATCAGAAATAAAGAGAAAGAAATGTCATTTTTCTTACGTAGATCATTTAGCTTACTTTCCTATTTTTTTAAATTTTGTACTTTTTTGACAAGAGCGGACTGGCTATATGGGCATTAAGGCAAATGCTCTGTGGGCCTCTATCTGAACTTGTCTGTATGGGTCACTGAAACGGCCACATAGATGCCCTTATATATTAAATTGTTAAAGGTTTTATAATATTCTCTTATAAATGGGTCATCTGTGCGTCGTGTAAAAAATTACATATTATCATATGATATGTAATTATGGGCCTGATTGTCCTAAATGCTTTGGTCGTTTTGACACAGAGTCCGCCCCTGTTTATTAAGGCATATTTTCACAGTGTGTCGAGTCTAACAATATAGCTAAACACACTCAATTATCGTCTTACTACAGTATTAAGGAGTATTGTTTGCCAGCCAAAAAGTTAATTGATAAATTACAAACTTTTTTAAATCTGATATCTGAAAGTAGATTTAGTATTCAAACTCAACAGCTCCGTTGGCACCCGAAAATGCAAGATTGGACTAAGAAATGGACACACATCTTATCTCACTGCACCAACCAAAAAAACTCTTCTTGTACTTTTTTATTATCATTACTTGGTCGAGAGGCTAAGTGCGCTTGAGCTTGGCTTGACTTGGCTACCTAGAAGGGGGCTCGAGGCTCGACTCCCGACTCGGGCAGAGTTGGGTTTACTGAGCGCCTAAAGGCAGCAGAAAACGAACTCCTAGATACCCTATCCCCCAAGCCGGCCCGTAAATTAGATTGGACCAAAGCGCTCTGAGCATGCTATAAGCATGAAAGTAGCGCTATATAAAAGCTATAATAATAATACTTGATTTGTGCCTAATGAAGCTCAGCGCTCCATAAATTTATGCCTCTAGTTGTGCCACGATTCTGTCTCATAAGATACATTTCGCAGTTTTTATTCAGAGTTAAATCAAAGGTATTTAACTCGCTTTCCAATACTTACCTGAAAAGGGGGTAAATGATTTGGAGTAAACAAACAATTAAGATAAATTGGACCAGGCTGGAGAGAAGAACATAGAAAACACATTTTAAAGATTTTTCACAAGATCTGGCAGTCAGGATAAGCCCTGTACACAAACACTCGTCATTACCCTTCCAATAAAAGGCAATTTTCAACTCTGTCAAAACTGCTATTTCACAATCAGACTTATAGTTATTACGAAAGAAATGCCATCGGAAATGCATTGAAATATATATGCTTTAAATGTTTAAAGCTAACATTTTATATTGGTACGATTTGTCGGTTGCGTTTTTAAATATATCATGTGATGGTCTTTAAATAGAAACGGTACTATCTTTCTGAACTGTCTCGGATATAACAGGTGTCTTAGTTTTCTATTTATATAAACTAAATATTAAAATTAAAATTGGTAGATTACAGAAATGTTGTATATTCAAAACTACTATTATTTGTCCAAAAAATTTAAAAAAAAAAAAGATTTTTTCTTGAAAAATTATCATAATAATGACTTTTATAATCAATTTAGTAATTTTATGCAACTGAGAATTTTTACTTTAAATTGAAATTTATTTTGATAAAAAATGCAAATATTTCTTATTTAAATATCTATAGAGTTCTCTATGTCGTTTTACTACGAAAATAAAAAACGGAAAGGACATTCCTTGCAGGATGAATAACTCTTGGAAAAGATGTAATCTATTTTTATTTACATAACTGTTACTAGATTTGGTCTTTTAAAGGTGAAATATTGCTTCACCATTAAAAATGCTTTCTTTGTACTAATAATGTTATTAAACATAAACAATTTAATTATTTATATAAAATACAACATTTTAAAACAGAATTTGTAAAATACGAAATAAAAAATTTTACATTTTTCTTTCAGTAAGAAATATTGATTTAAAATGAGTTGTTTTTTTTATAAATAACATATATATTCTCTTTTTACTTGTGCCTTGTGGCAGTTTCGTAGAGCATTGGCATTTCGAGTCAAATGTTACGAGTTCAAATCTCCGACGATGTACATTTTTTTTGAAATTTTTTAAATTCATTATTTTTAAACAAATAAATAACTGTATTAGGATATTCTAAAAATTGTAATTTAGTCCGAAAGTATTTTAAGTGCTTATCTCTGAAATTATGCTATCATTATCTATCTCATAAATTATGTCTCTAGGCTGCTGTAACTGTTTGACAATAAAAAAAAATTCACTCCTTCGATTTAGCAGCTATCCTGATCAGAAATAAAGAGAAAGAAATGTCATTTTTCTTACGTAGATCATTTAGCTTACTTTCCTATTTTTTTAAATTTTGTACTTTTTTGACAAGAGCGGACTGGCTATATGGGCATTAAGGCAAATGCTCTGTGGGCCTCTATCTGAACTTGTCTGTATGGGTCACTGAAACGGCCACATAGATGCCCTTATATATTAAATTGTTAAAGGTTTTATAATATTCTCTTATAAATGGGTCATCTGTGCGTCGTGTAAAAAATTACATATTATCATATGATATGTAATTATGGGCCTGATTGTCCTAAATGCTTTGGTCGTTTTGACACAGAGTCCGCCCCTGTTTATTAAGGCATATTTTCACAGTGTGTCGAGTCTAACAATATAGCTAAACACACTCAATTATCGTCTTACTACAGTATTAAGGAGTATTGTTTGCCAGCCAAAAAGTTAATTGATAAATTAAAAACTTTTTTAAATCTGATATCTGAAAGTAGATTTAGTATTCAAACTCAACAGCTCCGTTGGCACCCGAAAATGCAAGATTGGACTAAGAAATGGACACACATCTTATCTCACTGCACCAACCAAAAAAACTCTTCTTGTACTTTTTTTATTATCATTACTTGGTCGAGAGGCTAAGTGCGCTTGAGCTTGGCTTGACTTGGCTACCTAGAAGGGGGCTCGAGGCTCGACTCCCGACTCGGGCAGAGTTGGGTTTACTGAGCGCCTAAAGGCAGCACAGAAAACGAACTCCTAGATACCTATCCCCCAAGCCGGCCCGTAAATTAGATTGGACCAAAGCGCTCTGAGCATGCTATAAGCATGAAAGTAGCGCTATATAAAAGCTATAATAATAATACTTGATTTGTGCCTAATGAAGCTCAGCGCTCCATAAATTTATGCCTCTAGTTGTGCCACGATTCTGTCTCATAAGATACATTTCGCAGTTTTTATTCAGAGTTAAATCAAAGGTATTTAACTCGCTTTCCAATACTTACCTGAAAATGGGGTAAATGATTTGGAGTAAACAAACAATTAAGATAAATTGGACCAGGCTGGAGAGAAGAACATAGAAAACACATTTTAAAGATTTTTCACAAGATCTGGCAGTCAGGATAAGCCCTGTACACAAACACTCGTCATTACCCTTCCAATAAAAGGCAATTTTCAACTCTGTCAAAACTGCTATTTCACAATCAGACTTATAGTTATTACGAAAGAAATGCCATCGGAAATGCATTGAAATATATATGCTTTAAATGTTTAAAGCTAACATTTTATATTGGTACGATTTGTCGGTTGCGTTTTTAAATATATCATGTGATGGTCTTTAAATAGAAACGGTACTATCTTTCTGAACTGTCTCGGATATAACAGGTGTCTTAGTTTTCTATTTATATAAACTAAATATTAAAATTAAAATTGGTAGATTACAGAAATGTTGTATATTCAAAACTACTATTAATTGTCAAAAAAATTGAAAAAAAAAAGATTTTTTATTGAAAAATTATCATAATAATGACTTTTATAATCAATTTAGTAATTTTATGCAACTGTGAATTTTTACTTTAAATTGAAATTTATTTTGATAAAAAATGCAAATATTTCTTATTTAAATATCTATAGAGTTCTCTATGTCGTTTTACTACGAAAATAAAAAACGGAAAGGACATTCCTTGCAGGATGAATAACTCTTGGAAAAGATGTAATCTATTTTTATTTATATAACTATTACTAGATTTGGTCTTTTAAAGGTGAAATATTGCTTCACCATTGAAAATGCTTTCTTTGTACTAATAATGTTATTAAACATAAACAATTTAATTATTTATATAAAATACAACATTTTAAAACAGAATTTGTAAAATACTAAATAAAAAATTTTACATTTTTCTTTCAGTAAGAAATATTGATTTAAAATGAGTTGTTTTTTTTTATAAATAACATATATATTCCCTTCACTTGTGCCTTGTGGCAGTTTCGTAGAGCATTGGCTTTCGAGTCAAATGTTACGAGTTCAAATCTCCGACGTTGTACATTTTTTTTGAAATTTTTTAAATTCATTATTTTTAAACAAATAAATAACTGTATTAGGATATTCTAAAAATTGTAATTTAGTCCGAAAGTATTTTAAGTGCTTATCTCTGAAATTATGCTATCATTATCTATCTCATAAATTATGTCTCTAGGCTGCTGTTACTGTTTGACAATAAAAAAAAATTCACTCCTTCGATTTAGCAGCTATCCTGATCAGAAATAAAGAGAAAGAAATGTCATTTTTCTTACGTAGATCATTTAGCTTACTTTCCTATTTTTTTAAATTTTGTACTTTTTTGACAAGAGCGGACTGGCTATATGGGCATTAAGGCAAATGCTCTGTGGGCCTCTATCTGAACTTGTCTGTATGGGTCACTGAAACGGCCACATAGATGCCCTTATATATTAAATTGTTAAAGGTTTTATAATATTCTCTTATAAATGGGTCATCTGTGCGTCGTGTAAAAAATTACATATTATCATATGATATGTAATTATGGGCCTGATTGTCCTAAATGCTTTGGTCGTTTTGACACAGAGTCCGCCCCTGTTTATTAAGGCATATTTTCACAGTGTGTCGAGTCTAACAATATAGCTAAACACACTCAATTATCGTCTTACTACAGTATTAAGGAGTATTGTTTGCCAGCCAAAAAGTTAATTGATAAATTAAAAACTTTTTTAAATCTGATATCTGAAAGTAGATTTAGTATTCAAACTCAACAGCTCCGTTGGCACCCGAAAATGCATAATTGGACTAAGAAATGGACACACATCTTATCTCACTGCACCAACCAAAAAAACTCTTCTTGTACTTTTTTATTATCATTACTTGGTCGAGAGGCTAAGTGCGCTTGAGCTTGGCTTGACTTGGCTACCTAGAATGGGGCTCGAGGCTCGACTCCCGACTCGGGCAGAGTTGGGTTTACTGAGCGCCCAAAGGCAGCACAGAAAACGAACTCCTAGATACCCTATCCCCCAAGCCGGCCCGTAAATTAGATTGGACCAAAGCGCTCTGAGCATGCTATAAGCATGAAAGTAGCGCTATATAAAAGCTATAATAATAATACTTGATTTGTGCCTAATGAAGCTCAGCGCTCCATAAATTTATGCCTCTAGTTGTGCCACGATTCTGTCTCATAAGATACATTTCGCAGTTTTTATTCAGAGTTAAATCAAAGGTATTTAACTCGCTTTCCAATACTTACCTGAAAATGGGGTAAATGATTTGGAGTAAACAAACAATTAAGATAAATTGGACCAGGCTGGAGAGAAGAACATAGAAAACACATTTTAAAGATTTTTCACAAGATCTGGCAGTCAGGATAAGCCCTGTACACAAACACTCGTCATTACCCTTCCAATAAAAGGCAATTTTCAACTCTGTCAAAACTGCTATTTCACAATCAGACTTATAGTTATTACGAAAGAAATGCCATCGGAAATGCATTGAAATATATATGCTTTAAATGTTTAAAGCTAACATTTTATATTGGTACGATTTGTCGGTTGCGTTTTTAAATATATCATGTGATGGTCTTTAAATAGAAACGGTACTATCTTTCTGAACTGTCTCGGATATAACAGGTGTCTTAGTTTTCTATTTATATAAACTAAATATTAAAATTAAAATTGGTAGATTACAGAAATGTTGTATATTCAAAACTACTATTAATTGTCAAAAAAATTGAAAAAAAAAAGATTTTTTATTGAAAAATTATCATAATAATGACTTTTATAATCAATTTAGTAATTTTATGCAACTGTGAATTTTTACTTTAAATTGAAATTTATTTTGATAAAAAATGCAAATATTTCTTATTTAAATATCTATAGAGTTCTCTATGTCGTTTTACTACGAAAATAAAAAACGGAAAGGACATTCCTTGCAGGATGAATAACTCTTGGAAAAGATGTAATCTATTTTTATTTATATAACTATTACTAGATTTGGTCTTTTAAAGGTGAAATATTGCTTCACCATTGAAAATGCTTTCTTTGTACTAATAATGTTATTAAACATAAACAATTTAATTATTTATATAAAATACAACATTTTAAAACAGAATTTGTAAAATACTAAATAAAAAATTTTACATTTTTCTTTCAGTAAGAAATATTGATTTAAAATGAGTTGTTTTTTTTTATAAATAACATATATATTCCCTTCACTTGTGCCTTGTGGCAGTTTCGTAGAGCATTGGCTTTCGAGTCAAATGTTACGAGTTCAAATCTCCGACGATGTACATTTTTTTTGAAATTTTTTAAATTCATTATTTTTAAACAAATAAATAACTGTATTAGGATATTCTAAAAATTGTAATTTAGTCCGAAAGTATTTTAAGTGCTTATCTCTGAAATTATGCTATCATTATCTATCTCATAAATTATGTCTCTAGGCTGCTGTTACTGTTTGACAATAAAAAAAAATTCACTCCTTCGATTTAGCAGCTATCCTGATCAGAAATAAAGAGAAAGAAATGTCATTTTTCTTACGTAGATCATTTAGCTTACTTTCCTATTTTTTTAAATTTTGTACTTTTTTGACAAGAGCGGACTGGCTATATGGGCATTAAGGCAAATGCTCTGTGGGCCTCTATCTGAACTTGTCTGTATGGGTCACTGAAACGGCCACATAGATGCCCTTATATATTAAATTGTTAAAGGTTTTATAATATTCTCTTATAAATGGGTCATCTGTGCGTCGTGTAAAAAATTACATATTATCATATGATATGTAATTATGGGCCTGATTGTCCTAAATGCTTTGGTCGTTTTGACACAGAGTCCGCCCCTGTTTATTAAGGCATATTTTCACAGTGTGTCGAGTCTAACAATATAGCTAAACACACTCAATTATCGTCTTACTACAGTATTAAGGAGTATTGTTTGCCAGCCAAAAAGTTAATTGATAAATTAAAAACTTTTTTAAATCTGATATCTGAAAGTAGATTTAGTATTCAAACTCAACAGCTCCGTTGGCACCCGAAAATGCATAATTGGACTAAGAAATGGACACACATCTTATCTCACTGCACCAACCAAAAAAACTCTTCTTGTACTTTTTTATTATCATTACTTGGTCGAGAGGCTAAGTGCGCTTGAGCTTGGCTTGACTTGGCTACCTAGAATGGGGCTCGAGGCTCGACTCCCGACTCGGGCAGAGTTGGGTTTACTGAGCGCCCAAAGGCAGCACAGAAAACGAACTCCTAGATACCCTATCCCCCAAGCCGGCCCGTAAATTAGATTGGACCAAAGCGCTCTGAGCATGCTATAAGCATGAAAGTAGCGCTATATAAAAGCTATAATAATAATACTTGATTTGTGCCTAATGAAGCTCAGCGCTCCATAAATTTATGCCTCTAGTTGTGCCACGATTCTGTCTCATAAGATACATTTCGCAGTTTTTATTCAGAGTTAAATCAAAGGTATTTAACTCGCTTTCCAATACTTACCTGAAAATGGGGTAAATGATTTGGAGTAAACAAACAATTAAGATAAATTGGACCAGGCTGGAGAGAAGAACATAGAAAACACATTTTAAAGATTTTTCACAAGATCTGGCAGTCAGGATAAGCCCTGTACACAAACACTCGTCATTACCCTTCCAATAAAAGGCAATTTTCAACTCTGTCAAAACTGCTATTTCACAATCAGACTTATAGTTATTACGAAAGAAATGCCATCGGAAATGCATTGAAATATATATGCTTTAAATGTTTAAAGCTAACATTTTATATTGGTACGATTTGTCGGTTGCGTTTTTAAATATATCATGTGATGGTCTTTAAATAGAAACGGTACTATCTTTCTGAACTGTCTCGGATATAACAGGTGTCTTAGTTTTCTATTTATATAAACTAAATATTAAAATTAAAATTGGTAGATTACAGAAATGTTGTATATTCAAAACTACTATTAATTGTCAAAAAAATTGAAAAAAAAAAGATTTTTTATTGAAAAATTATCATAATAATGACTTTTATAATCAATTTAGTAATTTTATGCAACTGTGAATTTTTACTTTAAATTGAAATTTATTTTGATAAAAAATGCAAATATTTCTTATTTAAATATCTATAGAGTTCTCTATGTCGTTTTACTACGAAAATAAAAAACGGAAAGGACATTCCTTGCAGGATGAATAACTCTTGGAAAAGATGTAATCTATTTTTATTTATATAACTATTACTAGATTTGGTCTTTTAAAGGTGAAATATTGCTTCACCATTGAAAATGCTTTCTTTGTACTAATAATGTTATTAAACATAAACAATTTAATTATTTATATAAAATACAACATTTTAAAACAGAATTTGTAAAATACTAAATAAAAATTTTTACATTTTTCTTTCAGTAAGAAATATTGATTTAAAATGAGTTGTTTTTTTTTATAAATAACATATATATTCCCTTCACTTGTGCCTTGTGGCAGTTTCGTAGAGCATTGGCTTTCGAGTCAAATGTTACGAGTTCAAATCTCCGACGATGTACATTTTTTTTGAAATTTTTTAAATTCATTATTTTTAAACAAATAAATAACTGTATTAGGATATTCTAAAAATTGTAATTTAGTCCGAAAGTATTTTAAGTGCTTATCTCTGAAATTATGCTATCATTATCTATCTCAAAAAATTATGTCTCTAGGCTGCTGTTACTGTTTGACAATAAAAAAAAATTCACTCCTTCGATTTAGCAGCTATCCTGATCAGAAATAAAGAGAAAGAAATGTCATTTTTCTTACGTAGATCATTTAGCTTACTTTCCTATTTTTTTAAATTTTGTACTTTTTTGACAAGAGCGGACTGGCTATATGGGCATTAAGGCAAATGCTCTGTGGGCCTCTATCTGAACTTGTCTGTATGGGTCACTGAAACGGCCACATAGATGCCCTTATATATTAAATTGTTAAAGGTTTTATAATATTCTCTTATAAATGGGTCATCTGTGCGTCGTGTAAAAAATTACATATTATCATATGATATGTAATTATGGGCCTGATTGTCCTAAATGCTTTGGTCGTTTTGACACAGAGTCCGCCCCTGTTTATTAAGGCATATTTTCACAGTGTGTCGAGTCTAACAATATAGCTAAACACACTCAATTATCGTCTTACTACAGTATTAAGGAGTATTGTTTGCCAGCCAAAAAGTTAATTGATAAATTAAAAACTTTTTTAAATCTGATATCTGAAAGTAGATTTAGTATTCAAACTCAACAGCTCCGTTGGCACCCGAAAATGCAAGATTGGACTAAGAAATGGACACACATCTTATCTCACTGCACCAACCAAAAAAACTCTTCTTGTACTTTTTTTATTATCATTACTTGGTCGAGAGGCTAAGTGCGCTTGAGCTTGGCTTGACTTGGCTACCTAGAAGGGGGCTCGAGGCTCGACTCCCGACTCGGGCAGAGTTGGGTTTACTGAGCGCCTAAAGGCAGCACAGAAAACGAACTCCTAGATACCTATCCCCCAAGCCGGCCCGTAAATTAGATTGGACCAAAGCGCTCTGAGCATGCTATAAGCATGAAAGTAGCGCTATATAAAAGCTATAATAATAATACTTGATTTGTGCCTAATGAAGCTCAGCGCTCCATAAATTTATGCCTCTAGTTGTGCCACGATTCTGTCTCATAAGATACATTTCGCAGTTTTTATTCAGAGTTAAATCAAAGGTATTTAACTCGCTTTCCAATACTTACCTGAAAATGGGGTAAATGATTTGGAGTAAACAAACAATTAAGAAAAATTGGACCAGGCTGGAGAGAAGAACATAGAAAACACATTTTAAAGATTTTTCACAAGATCTGGCAGTCAGGATAAGCCCTGTACACAAACACTCGTCATTACCCTTCCAATAAAAGGCAATTTTCAACTCTGTCAAAACTGCTATTTCACAATCAGACTTATAGTTATCACGAAAGAAATGCCATCGGAAATGCATTGAAATATATAATATATGCTTTAAATGTTTAAAGCTAACATTTTATATTAGTACGATTTGTCGGTTGCGTTTTTAAATATGTCATGTGATGGTCTTTAATTTTTTTTTTTTAAATTCAAAAGAAGACACACAAAACATTGTTCTAAATTAAAAAAATAATAATAATACATGGAAAATTTCATTGAAAACATCTTATCAAAGTCATATTTTAGGATTTTCAGTACGATCGCGGAGTAGTCTGCAGCGAAGATCCATAAAATGGTGACAGCAAGGGGTCCAGAAAATGATGACAGCAGAAGTCCAATAGAATGATACAGCAATGGTCCAGAAAAAGGTGACAGCAAAGGTCCATAAAATGGTGGCAGTAAATGTCCAGAAATTGATGACACCAAGGGTCTGGAAGACATTCACAAAAAAAATTTGAAAGTGTTCCTTAAAATGAGTATTGCCAAAAATATTTTTTTTTTTTTTTTTTTTTTTTAAAGACTTATGAGTTATTAAAATTCATTTTTGTTTATATTATTTTTGCAACATTTTTTCCCTTAAGAACCTAAGACAAAGGACCTTCATCCTATATCCCTAGGATTCTTTGGGATCTGCTAGAGTTACAAAAATGTACATATAATGAAGTAATTTGGTTTCTATAAAAGTACAGAGCTCAAAGTAGGTATGTGCATGAAGAACTTAAAAGTTATTTCATTTTGGAATACAACTCATTTTTAGGTTATCTCTATTTTTTTTTATTATTATTGTTTATTGTAATAGTGTTCTTTTTTTTTTCCCCCTCTTTTTCCGTTTCTGCTATGTTTTTTAGACAATTTAGTAGTCCATTTGGTTCATTTTCATGAAATCCGGTCCTGTTTGGGTTGTCTTGAAATTTTGTTGATCTGGTCAAAGGGATGTAATCAAAAGAAGTTTCACCTTGCATCTTCCAGTCCTAATTGTCTCTCTTGTTGAAAGAAAATAAATAAATAGTTTACAGGTATTTTTTAGAAGTAATAATTTTTAAAGCAAATAAATGATGTATTAGATACATACACATGCAAATTTTAAATATAAAACACACACACCCATACATTCAAACTTGTTTTCTTCATTGTCTAAACAGACTTTGTAAATTGATAATTTATGATACAAATGTAAATCTCCATTACACAAAAAAAAAATAAATATATATATATATATATATATATATATATACACATATACACACATACATATATATATATATATATATATATATATATATATATATATATATATATATACATATACATATATAACACATGTACATACAATGGATCAAAGTAAAATTACATTTGGGGTTAGCCTTTATAGTGTTCAATTTTAAAATCAACTATATTTCTATATATTGTATCCAACATATTAGGGTTAAAATTGACATTTTGATACATAGCTTTAAATCTACTGTTCCATACTAAGTTTCTGTATTCAGATATAATTATTAAATTGAAATTTTGTATCATTTTGTGTTTAGCTTTAGGCAACTTATTTAAGAGGATAGATAAATTAATGTTCACATGGGTTTCACAGTTTCCTTCCAATAACTCTCTTACAGTATTTCTGACATTACTAAAAAAAGAACATTCTAAATATAAATGCTTTTCATTATCACCATTAACACATTGACAAATTTTACAAAATTTTACACCAGGTTTTTTTTTTGAAAATGGAGTCATCCCAAAGATAAGTCTGTAAGAAATTTCTTCAGCCTTTGTTGCAATGTGTTTGTTATGAAGGTTTGTAAAAGTGTCTTTAAAATCTGTTATATTTAAATCTTTTCCCCATTTAATCCTCATAGCTAAATTTTCTTGTAACTGTTTTTTCAATGTTGTGTATATTTCTTTATATTTCTTGTGTATAAAGGGTTCATTGCCAGGAAGAGTTCTTGAAATGGATCTATAAAAAGGATGTAAGTTTGTACCAAAATAGTGTGGAGCGTTGTTTTGTATTGGAATTAAATTGCTTAATCTCAAACCATAATAATATATTGTAAAGGGGAAATCACTTGGATTTTTAACTACTTGACCTATGAATTTTAATCTGAGTGCACATATTTTAGTTTTGATGTCTTGTAAATTGATCCCCCCATCCTCTTTTTTTTGAATGATTGTAGTATGTTTGATGTTTTTAAGTGTATTTTTGAAGATGAAACTTCTAATTATGTTATTTAATTGAAATATGTATTTTGTAGGAGGTTCTATAATATTGGCTAGATAGACTATCTTTGGGATGACTAAATTGTTTATAAGAATGGCTCTACCAAAGATGGTAGAACTTGTATGCTCGTACATGTTAACTATATTGGATGCCTTAATAATAATATTTTTCCACTGATCTTCACAGAACAAAAAAGGGTTACTATTGTATTCTATACCACATATTTTAATTCTGTTTACAAGTTTCAATGAATATTTTTCCTTAAATGTCCACCTCCCTACACCCATTATTAAGGATTTATTTATGTTAATTTTTGATCCACTGGCATGGCCAAAAAGCATAAACTTTTTAACTATGTTATTTATATCCTTTTCAGAGGAGGGAAAAAATGTTGTGTCATCGGCATAGGCCTTGACTTTGGCTACCGGGATGGGTCCCGGGATTTTTGTTCCTTTGATAGATGGATCTGACCTAATAGATTCTAGAAAAGGTTCTATACAAAGGATATATAAAAAGGGGGATAAGGGAGAGCCCTGTCTAACAGATCTTTGAATTGCAAAAGGTTGGCTTAGAGAATGGTTGATTAGTAGTCTACTGTTGGCATTGGTATAAATTAGTTTAATAAGTTTAATTAAAAAAGGGCTGATTTTACAATTTTCTATTACTTTAAAGAGGTAGTTATGACTGACTCTGTCAAATGCTTTCTCTTGGTCTACAGATAACAAGGAAGCGCTAGAGTTTTTTTCATGGCTGTAAATGATAAAATCCCGAATGAAATGTGTCATTCCATCAATATTCCTGTCGGGGTGGGTGCAGTATTGGTCTTGTCCTACGAGTTGGGGAATGAAGGGTTTAAGTCGCTTAAAGATCATTTTTGTCAGTAGTTTATAGTCTGTGTTGAGTAGTGAAATGGGTCTGTAGTCACTTGGAGAACTGTTATCTGTTGTTTTTTTAGCTATTAGTGTAATATATGCTTCGTTGAATTTTTCTGGAAGTTGTCCTGTTATAATAGCGTCACTATATAGTCGCAGTAATAGAGGACTTATTAAGGGAAAAAAAGCCGTATAGAACTCGAATGTCAGACCGTCCGGTCCGGGGGATTTATTGTTTTGTGTCGAGTCTAATGCCGTTTTGAGTTCATCTAGAGTAAATGGGGTCCCCAAAAATTCTTCGTCAGCCTGCTTCAACTGTTTACAATATTTTAGAAAACATTCTTGAGCCTCTTTATTTATGGGTTCTTCCTGATAGATGTTTGTGAAATGTCTCGTGAAAACATCTTTTATTTTGTCTTCATCTTCAACTTTGGAGCCGTGTATATCAAGAACACTTGTTATGCATTTATTTGACTGGACATTTTGTTCAATTGACAAAAAGAGTTTATTAGGACCCTCCTGACTAATATAGTTTCTGCATCTCACTTCAGCTCCTTTGTAGATGTAATTGTTTAATTCTGCCAGCTTTAAAGAGGCTTGTGTTCTATCTATTTCATCCTCAGCGTGTAATAGAGTGTGCTTCAGTTTTTCTAATTCTTGTTTTCTCCGTGTTTGTACCAGTGTTGATATTACCTGACATTGTTGTTTTATTGAATTTTTAATTATTGTCCATATTTGTGCTAGGTTAACGTTTGGATTGTTTAGATCTTGCAAGCAGGAATTGAGTGTGTTTGAGATCAGTTCTATAAAAAGAGGTATTTCTAGGAGAGAGTTATTAAATTTCCAATGACTAGTTTTCCTTTTCTTTTTTTTACTTTCCTTACTTATTGTAGCTATTACTGCCTTATGGTCTGAGTATTCCAGAGGCTCTTCCAAATGAGCTATCTTATTTATATGGTACTCCGCTGGAACATAAAATCTGTCTAGTCTGGAGGTTACGGGATGAGCTTTGTTCACAGAAGTGGTGTCCTGACCTGTGGGGTTTACACTTCTGTACGCATCAGCTATTTTGAATTCGCTCTCAATATCTTTTAGAAAGTTATTTATGGTAGGGTTCGTCTGTAAAGGAAGATTCGCCGTTGCTGTGTACTGTTTGTCTAGTGAGGACGTGATGTAATTAAAATCCCCTCCTAGAATCAAAGTATCTCCTTTATATGTGTCATGTAATTTTCCGCTCAAAAATTCAAAAAATTCCCGTTTCTCAGTTTGTTTTGCTGGTGCATAGATGTTAGCCAGTGTAATTGTTTCATTTCTTGTTTCCACTTTTATGATGACTACTCTCCCTTTATTGTCACTATATTTGTGTACTATTTTAAACCTGTCTGACACTTGAAAGATGGCTACCCCCCTGGATCTGCTACCATAACTAAAACACCCTTCCTTAAAGCCCATATCTGTTGTGTATTTGTGTGCTTTGTGTTCTGTGTCTAAATTTGTTTCTTGTAAAAAAATAAAGTCTGGTTTGTACTTTCTCGATAAGTGGACTACGTATTTTTGTTTCTTTGTGAGTCCATGAATGTTGAGGGTCAAAAGCGTGATGTCCTCCATGATTATGTATTTAAGTGAGTTTGTTTGTAACTAAGGAGTATGTGTGTTATTATCTGCGTGTGTGTGTGACCTTGAATTTTTTTTATGTCTGTCTTCTGTAAGTGTGCGTGTGTACGTGCTCTCCTATTTGTTATACTTTGTGTGTTATGAGTTAGAGTGCGTTCTGGGGTCCCCCCCCCACATCTATGACCAGTGGGGTTGGGGAATCGGGGAACTCTATCTCTATCTTTCTTTCCTCCTCTGCCTCCAAGTCCACGCACTGGTCGTCGGAGGAAGAAGAGGAGGAGGACGATAACGTCCTTTGCCTTTTCTTTTTGGTCGGAGAGGTAGGCTCCGACCTTATCCTCCCTTCTGGCTTCAATTTATTGTGGGAGTTTGTACCTCCTACACTATTTCTCCTTTCCCCTTTTGTTGGGGAGGAGGGTGGTGTTTTTCCCATCTTTTTCCCTTCTTGAGGTTTCTCTTTTTTTTTCCTCACCACAGTAAAACCATCCTCCTTTGCCTCCTTTTCTGCATTTTCCCTTGGGCTAACTCCCTTCAGGGCCGTTGCATATGTTGCCTTTGAGGGCTCTTGGGACTTTAAGGGCTCTTGGGACTTCCCTGTTTCTCTTTTATTTCCCCTGGGGGCGGCTCTGGTCAGGCACTGGTTTGACCAGTGGTCATCTTTCTGGCAGTACCAGCACTGCTGCCTCCTCCCCGGAGTTGTGACCAAAACCTTATAGGTTCTCGGATCGTCTTGGTACCTCAGCTGAATGTAGTGGGGTAGCTCCGCGCCCTTTCTTGGTTTAATCCAGCTCACCCACTTGTCGCTGCCTTCTATTTTCTGGATTTCTGCTTTGGTTCCCTCCTCCGCCATACTTCCAAATATTTCCTCCATTTTTACCTTAGATATGGTGGGGGACACCCAGTGGAGAGTGACCTTGATCTTTTCCTCGTCCAAGGTGGTTACTTCCACCTTGAACGTTTCTTCTTTTCCAAAAACCCGCCCCAGGATCCTTCCCCTCACCACGGGTGAGGAGACGCCCAGAAACCATAGGTACGGGTTTTCGAAACGGTACAGGGGGCCCACCTCCTCCGGCCTGAGCCCCAAGGCGGCGACGATGGACGCCATTGAGGCTCTGACTGCCCCCTGTCCGGAAAGTTTGAGCAGCAAGGTTCCTGGAGGGTGGACAAGGCCTCCCTCCAAGTCCTTACGCTCAATAAGAAATGTCTTCAAAGACATGTTAGTAACAAAACAAAGTAAGAAAATAAACAGGTGAAACACAATTGAGATAAAAGAGGTTGTGCTCCTTGCACAGGAAATAAAAAAACACTTAATATCCAAACGAATCAAATAACAAAAACAACAAATTGAAGAGTATGAAAATAAACACATCCAACGATGAAAAACAAAGTACGTGGTGATCTTTGAATGGATACAATTCAATTATGCGTAACAATAATTAGATTGGACCAAAGCGCTCTGAGCATGCTATAAGCATGAAAGTAGCGCTATATAAAAGCTATAATAATAATACTTGATTTGTGCCTAATGAAGCTCAGCGCTCCATAAATTTATGCCTCTAGTTGTGCCACGATTCTGTCTCATAAGATACATTTCGCAGTTTTTATTCAGAGTTAAATCAAAGGTATTTAACTCGCTTTCCAATACTTACCTGAAAATGGGGTAAATGATTTGGAGTAAACAAACAATTAAGAAAAATTGGACCAGGCTGGAGAGAAGAACATAGAAAACACATTTTAAAGATTTTTCACAAGATCTGGCAGTCAGGATAAGCCCTGTACACAAACACTCGTCATTACCCTTCCAATAAAAGGCAATTTTCAACTCTGTCAAAACTGCTATTTCACAATCAGACTTATAGTTATTACGAAAGAAATGCCATCGGAAATGCATTGAAATATATATGCTTTAAATGTTTAAAGCTAACATTTTATATTGGTACGATTTGTCGGTTGCGTTTTTAAATATATCATGTGATGGTCTTTAAATAGAAACGGTACTATCTTTCTGAACTGTCTCGGATATAACAGGTGTCTTAGTTTTCTATTTATATAAACTAAATATTAAAATTAAAATTGGTAGATTACAGAAATGTTGTATATTCAAAACTACTATTAATTGTCAAAAAAATTGAAAAAAAAAAGATTTTTTATTGAAAAATTATCATAATAATGACTTTTATAATCAATTTAGTAATTTTATGCAACTGTGAATTTTTACTTAAAATTGAAATTTATTTTGATAAAAAATGCAAATATTTCTTATTTATATATATATAGAGTTCTCTATGTCGTTTTACTACGAAAATAAAAAACGGAAAGGACATTCCTTGCAGGATGAATAACTCTTGGAAAAGATGTAATCTATTTTTATTTATATAACTATTACTAGATTTGGTCTTTTAAAGGTGAAATATTGCTTCACCATTGAAAATGCTTTCTTTGTACTAATAATGTTATTAAACATAAACAATTTAATTATTTATATAAAATACAACATTTTAAAACAGAATTTGTAAAATACTAAATAAAAAATTTTACATTTTTCTTTCAGTAAGAAATATTGATTTAAAATGAGTTGTTTTTTTTTATAAATAACATATATATTCTCTTTTACTTGTGCCTTGTAGCAGTTTCGAAGAGCATTGGCTTTTCGAGTCAAATGTAACGAGTTCAAATCTCCGACGATGTACATTTTTTTTTAAAATTTTTTAAATTCATTATTTTTAAACAAATAAATAACTGTATTAGGATATTCTAAAAATTGTAATTTAGTCCGAAAGTATTTTAAGTGTTTATCTCTGAAATTATGTTTTCATTATCTATCTCATAAATTATGTCTCTAGGCTGCTGTTACTGTTTGACAATAAAAAAAAATTCACTCCTTCGATTTAGCAGCTATCCTGATCAGAAATAAAGAGAAAGAAATGTCATTTTTCTTACGTAGATCATTTAGCTTACTTTCCTATTTTTTTAAATTTTGTACTTTTTTGACAGGAGCGGACTGGCTATATCGGCATTAAGGCAAATGCTCTGTGGGCCTCTATCTGAACTTGTCTGTATGGGTCACTGAAACGGCCACATAGATGCCCTTATGTATGTATTAAATTGTTAAAGGTTTTATAATATTCTCTTATAAATGGGTCATCTGTGCGTCGTGTAAAAAGTGACATATTATCATATGATATGTAATTATGGGCCTAATTGTCCTAAATGCTTTGGTCGTTTTGACACAGAGTCCGCCTTGTTTATTAAGGCATATTTTCACAGTGTGTCGAGTCTAACAATATAGCTAAACACACTCAATTATCGTCTTACTACAGTATTAAGGAGTATTGTTTGCCAGCCAAAAAGTTAATTGATAAATTACAAACTTTTTTATATCTGATATCTGAAAGTAGATTTAGTATTCAAACTCAACAGCTCCGTTGGCACCCGAAAATGCAAGATTGGACTAAGAAATGGACACACATCTTATCTCACTGCACCAACCAAAAAAACTCTTCTTGTACTTTTTTATTATCATTACTTGGTCGAGAGGCTAAGTGCGCTTGAGCTTGGCTTGACTTGGCTACCTAGAAGGGGGCTCGAGGCTCGACTCCCGACTCGGGCAGAGTTGGGTTTACTTAGCGCCTAAAGGCAGCACAGAAAACGAACTTCTAGATACCCTATCCCCCCAGCCGGCCCGTAAATTAGATTGGACCAAAGCGCTCTGAGCATGCTATAAGCATGAAAGTAGCGCTATATAAAAGCTATAATAATAATACTTGATTTGTGCCTAATGAAGCTCAGCGCTCCATAAATTTATGCCTCTAGTTGTGCCACGATTCTGTCTCATAAGATACATTTCGCAGTTTTTATTCAGAGTTAAATCAAAGGTATTTAACTCGCTTTCCAATACTTACCTGAAAATGGGGTAAATGATTTGGAGTAAACAAACAATTAAGATAAATTGGACCAGGCTGGAGAGAAGAACATAGAAAACACATTTTAAAGATTTTTCACAAGATCTGGCAGTCAGGATAAGCCCTGTACACAAACACTCGTCATTACCCTTCCAATAAAAGGCAATTTTCAACTCTGTCAAAACTGCTATTTCACAATCAGACTTATAGTTATTACGAAAGAAATGCCATCGGAAATGCATTGAAATATATATGCTTTAAATGTTTAAAGCTAACATTTTATATTGGTACGATTTGTCGGTTGCGTTTTTAAATATATCATGTGATGGTCTTTAAATAGAAACGGTACTATCTTTCTGAACTGTCTCGGATATAACAGGTGTCTTAGTTTTCTATTTATATAAACTAAATATTAAAATTAAAATTGGTAGATTACAGAAATGTTGTATATTCAAAACTACTATTATTTGTCCAAAAAATTTAAAAAAAAAAAGATTTTTTATTGAAAAATTATCATAATAATGACTTTTATAATCAATTTAGTAATTTTATGCAACTGAGAATTTTTACTTTAAATTGAAATTTATTTTGATAAAAAATGCAAATAGTTCTTATTTAAATATCTATAGAGTTCTCTATGTCGTTTTACTACGAAAATAAAAAACGGAAAGGACATTCCTTGCAGGATGAATAACTCTTGGAAAAGATGTAATCTATTTTTATTTACATAACTATTACTAGATTTGGTCTTTTAAAGGTGAAATATTGCTTCACCATTAAAAATGCTTTCTTTGTACTAATAATGTTATTAAACATAAACAATTTACTTATTTATATAAAATACAACATTTTAAAACAGAATTTGTAAAATACTAAATAAAAAATTTTACATTTTTCTTTCAGTAAGAAATATTGATTTAAAATGAGTTGTTTTTTTTATAAATAACATATATATTCTCTTTTTACTTGTGCCTTGTGGCAGTTTCGTAGAGCATTGGCTTTTCGAGTCAAATGTTACGAGTTCAAATCTCCGACGATGTACATTTTTTTTTAAATTTTTTTGAATTCATTATTTTTAAACAAATAAATAACTGTATTAGGATATTCTAAAAATTGTAATTTAGTCCGAAAGTATTTTAAGTGCTTATCTCTGAAATTATGCTATCATTATCTATCTCATAAATTATGTCTCTAGGCTGCTGTTACTGTTTGACAATAAAAAAAAATTCACTCCTTCGATTTAGCAGCTATCCTGATCAGAAATAAAGAGAAAGAAATGTCATTTTTCTTACGTAGATCATTTAGCTTACTTTCCTATTTTTTTAAATTTTGTACTTTTTTGACAAGAGCGGACTGGCTATATGGGCATTAAGGCAAATGCTCTGTGGGCCTCTATCTGAACTTGTCTGTATGGGTCACTGAAACGGCCACATAGTTGCCCTTATATATTAAATTGTTAAAGGTTTTATAATATCCTCTTATAAATGGGTCATCTGTGCGTCGTGTAAAAAATTACATATTATCATATGATATGTAATTATGGGCCTGATTGTCCTAAATGCTTTGGTCGTTTTGACACAGAGTCCGCCCCTGTTTATTAAGGCATATTTTCACAGTGTGTCGAGTCTAACAATATAGCTAAACACACTCAATTATCGTCTTACTACAGTATTAAGGAGTATTGTTTGCCAGCCAAAAAGTTAATTGATAAATTAAAAACTTTTTTAAATCTGATATCTGAAAGTAGATTTAGTATTCAAACTCAACAGCTCCGTTGGCACCCGAAAATGCAAGATTGGACTAAGAAATGGACACACATCTTATCTCACTGCACCAACCAAAAAAACTCTTCTTGTACTTTTTTTATTATCATTACTTGGTCGAGAGGCTAAGTGCGCTTGAGCTTGGCTTGACTTGGCTACCTAGAAGGGGGCTCGAGGCTCGACTCCCGACTCGGGCAGAGTTGGGTTTACTGAGCGCCTAAAGGCAGCACAGAAAACGAACTCCTAGATACCTATCCCCCAAGCCGGCCCGTAAATTAGATTGGACCAAAGCGCTCTGAGCATGCTATAAGCATGAAAGTAGCGCTATATAAAAGCTATAATAATAATACTTGATTTGTGCCTAATGAAGCTCAGCGCTCCATAAATTTATGCCTCTAGTTGTGCCACGATTCTGTCTCATAAGATACATTTCGCAGTTTTTATTCAGAGTTAAATCAAAGGTATTTAACTCGCTTTCCAATACTTACCTGAAAATGGGGTAAATGATTTGGAGTAAACAAACAATTAAGATAAATTGGACCAGGCTGGAGAGAAGAACATAGAAAACACATTTTAAAGATTTTTCACAAGATCTGGCAGTCAGGATAAGCCCTGTACACAAACACTCGTCATTACCCTTCCAATAAAAGGCAATTTTCAACTCTGTCAAAACTGCTATTTCACAATCAGACTTATAGTTATTACGAAAGAAATGCCATCGGAAATGCATTGAAATATATATGCTTTAAATGTTTAAAGCTAACATTTTATATTGGTACGATTTGTCGGTTGCGTTTTTAAATATATCATGTGATGGTCTTTAAATAGAAACGGTACTATCTTTCTGAACTGTCTCGGATATAACAGGTGTCTTAGTTTTCTATTTATATAAACTAAATATTAAAATTAAAATTGGTAGATTACAGAAATGTTGTATATTCAAAACTACTATTATTTGTCCAAAAAATTTAAAAAAAAAAAGATTTTTTATTGAAAAATTATCATAATAATGACTTTTATAATCAATTTAGTAATTTTATGCAACTGAGAATTTTTACTTTAAATTGAAATTTATTTTGATAAAAAATGCAAATAGTTCTTATTTAAATATCTATAGAGTTCTCTATGTCGTTTTACTACGAAAATAAAAAACGGAAAGGACATTCCTTGCAGGATGAATAACTCTTGGAAAAGATGTAATCTATTTTTATTTACATAACTATTACTAGATTTGGTCTTTTAAAGGTGAAATATTGCTTCACCATTAAAAATGCTTTCTTTGTACTAATAATGTTATTAAACATAAACAATTTAATTATTTATATAAAATACAACATTTTAAAACAGAATTTGTAAAATACTAAATAAAAAATTTTACATTTTTCTTTCAGTAAGAAATATTGATTTAAAATGAGTTGTTTTTTTTATAAATAACATATATATTCTCTTTTTACTTGTGCCTTGTGGCAGTTTCGTAGAGCATTGCCTTTTTGAGTCAAATGTTACGAGTTCAAATCTCCGACGATGTACATTTTTTTTTAAATTTTTTAAATTCATTATTTTTAAACAAATAAATAACTGTATTAGGATATTCTAAAAATTGTAATTTAGTCCGAAAGTATTTTAAGTGCTTATCTCTGAAATTATGCTATCATTATCTATCTCATAAATTATGTCTCTAGGCTGCTGTTACTGTTTGACAATAAAAAAAAATTCACTCCTTCGATTTAGCAGCTATCCTGATCAGAAATAAAGAGAAAGAAATGTCATTTTTCTTACGTAGATCATTTAGCTTACTTTCCTATTTTTTTAAATTTTGTACTTTTTTGACAAGAGCGGACTGGCTATATGGGCATTAAGGCAAATGCTCTGTGGGCCTCTATCTGAACTTGTCTGTATGGGTCACTGAAACGGCCACATAGTTGCCCTTATATATTAAATTGTTAAAGGTTTTATAATATCCTCTTATAAATGGGTCATCTGTGCGTCGTGTAAAAAATTACATATTATCATATGATATGTAATTATGGGCCTGATTGTCCTAAATGCTTTGGTCGTTTTGACACAGAGTCCGCCCCTGTTTATTAAGGCATATTTTCACAGTGTGTCGAGTCTAACAATATAGCTAAACACACTCAATTATCGTCTTACTACAGTATTAAGGAGTATTGTTTGCCAGCCAAAAAGTTAATTGATAAATTACAAACTTTTTTAAATCTGATATCTGAAAGTAGATTTAGTATTCAAACTCAACAGCTCCGTAGGCACCCGAAAATGCAAGATTGGACTAAGAAATGGACACACATCTTATCTCACTGCACCAACCAAAAAAACTCTTCTTGTACTTTTTTATTATCATTACTTGGTCGAGAGGCTAAGTGCGCTTGAGCTTGGCTTGACTTGGCTACCTAGAATGGGGCTCGAGGCTCGACTACCGACTCGGGCAGAGTTGGGTTTACTGAGCGCCTTAAGGCAGCACGGAAAACGAACTCCTAGATACCCTATCCCCCCAACCGGCCAGTAAATTAGATTAGACCAAAGCGCTCTGAGCATGCTATAAGCATGAAAGTAGCGCAATATAAAAGCTATAATAATAATACTTGATTTGTGCCTAATGAAGCACAGCGCTCCATAAATTTATGCCTCTAGTTGTGCCACGATTATGTCTCATAAGATACATTTCGCAGTTTTTTTAAAGAGTTAAATCAAAGGTATTTAACTTGCTTTCCAATACTTACCTGAAAATGGGGTAAATGATTTGGAGAAAAACAAACAATTAAGATAAATTGGACCAGGCTGGAGAGAAGAACATAGAAAACACATTTTAAAGATTTTTCACAAGATCTGGCAGTCAGGATAAGCCCTGTACACAAACACTCGTCATTACCCTTCCAATAAAAGGCAATTTTCAACTCTGTCAAAACTGCTATTTCACAATCAGACTTATAGTTATTACGAAAGAAATGCCATCGGAAATGCATTGAAATATATATGCTTTAAATGTTTAAAGCTAACATTTTATATTGGTACGATTTGTCGGTTGCGTTTTTAAATATATCATGTGATGGTCTTTAAATAGAAACGGTACTATCTTTCTGAACTGTCTCGGATATAACAGGTGTCTTAGTTTTCTATTTATATAAACTAAATATTAAAATTAAAATTGGTAGATTACAGAAATGTTGTATATTCAAAACTACTATTAATTGTCAAAAAAATTGAAAAAAAAAAGATTTTTTATTGAAAAATTATCATAATAATGACTTTTATAATCAATTTAGTAATTTTATGCAACTGTGAATTTTTACTTTAAATTGAAATTTATTTTGATAAAAAATGCAAATATTTCTTATTTAAATATCTATAGAGTTCTCTATGTCGTTTTACTACGAAAATAAAAAACGGAAAGGACATTCCTTGCAGGATGAATAACTCTTGGAAAAGATGTAATCTATTTTTATTTATATAACTATTACTAGATTTGGTCTTTTAAAGGTGAAATATTGCTTCACCATTGAAAATGCTTTCTTTGTACTAATAATGTTATTAAACATAAACAATTTAATTATTTATATAAAATACAACATTTTAAAACAGAATTTGTAAAATACTAAATAAAAAATTTTACATTTTTCTTTCAGTAAGAAATATTGATTTAAAATGAGTTGTTTTTTTTTATAAATAACATATATATTCCCTTCACTTGTGCCTTGTGGCAGTTTCGTAGAGCATTGGCTTTCGAGTCAAATGTTACGAGTTCAAATATCCGACGATGTACATTTTTTTTTTAATTTTTTAAATTCATTATTTTTAAACAAATAAATAACTGTATTAGGATATTCTAAAAATTGTAATTTAGTCCGAAAGTATTTTAAGTGCTTATCTCTGAAATTATGCTATCATTATCTATCTCATAAATTATGTCTCTAGGCTGCTGTTACTGTTTGACAATAAAAAAAAATTCACTCCTTCGATTTAGCAGCTATCCTGATCAGAAATAAAGAGAAAGAAATGTCATTTTTCTTACGTAGATCATTTAGCTTACTTTCCTATTTTTTTAAATTTTGTACTTTTTTGACAAGAGCGGACTGGCTATATGGGCATTAAGGCAAATGCTCTGTGGGCCTCTATCTGAACTTGTCTGTATGGGTCACTGAAACGGCCACATAGATGCCCTTATATATTAAATTGTTAAAGGTTTTATAATATTCTCTTATAAATGGGTCATCTGTGCGTCGTGTAAAAAATTACATATTATCATATGATATGTAATTATGGGCCTGATTGTCCTAAATGCTTTGGTCGTTTTGACACAGAGTCCGCCCCTGTTTATTAAGGCATATTTTCACAGTGTGTCGAGTCTAACAATATAGCTAAACACACTCAATTATCGTCTTACTACAGTATTAAGGAGTATTGTTTGCCAGCCAAAAAGTTAATTGATAAATTACAAACTTTTTTAAATCTGATATCTGAAAGTAGATTTAGTATTCAAACTCAACAGCTCCGTAGGCACCCGAAAATGCAAGATTGGACTAAGAAATGGACACACATCTTATCTCACTGCACCAACCAAAAAAACTCTTCTTGTACTTTTTTATTATCATTACTTGGTCGAGAGGCTAAGTGCGCTTGAGCTTGGCTTGACTTGGCTACCTAGAATGGGGCTCGAGGCTCGACTACCGACTCGGGCAGAGTTGGGTTTACTGAGCGCCTAAAGGCAGCACAGAAAACGAACTCCTAGATACCCTATCCCCCCAGCCGGCCCGTAAATTAGATTGGACCAAAGCGCTCTGAGCATGCTATAAGCATGAAAGTAGCGCTATATAAAAGCTATAATAATAATACTTGATTTGTGCCTAATGAAGCTCAGCGCTCCATAAATTTATGCCTCTAGTTGTGCCACGATTCTGTCTCATAAGATACATTTCGCAGTTTTTATTCAGAGTTAAATCAAAGGTATTTAACTCGCTTTCCAATACTTACCTGAAAATGGGGTAAATGATTTGGAGTAAACAAACAATTAAGAAAAATTGGACCAGGCTGGAGAGAAGAACATAGAAAACACATTTTAAAGATTTTTCACAAGATCTGGCAGTCAGGATAAGCCCTGTACACAAACACTCGTCATTACCCTTCCAATAAAAGGCAATTTTCAACTCTGTCAAAACTGCTATTTCACAATCAGACTTATAGTTATTACGAAAGAAATGCCATCGGAAATGCATTGAAATATATATGCTTTAAATGTTTAAAGCTAACATTTTATATTGGTACGATTTGTCGGTTGCGTTTTTAAATATATCATGTGATGGTCTTTAAATAGAAACGGTACTATCTTTCTGAACTGTCTCGGATATAACAGGTGTCTTAGTTTTCTATTTATATAAACTAAATATTAAAATTAAAATTGGTAGATTACAGAAATGTTGTATATTCAAAACTACTATTAATTGTCAAAAAAATTGAAAAAAAAAAGATTTTTTATTGAAAAATTATCATAATAATGACTTTTATAATCAATTTAGTAATTTTATGCAACTGTGAATTTTTACTTTAAATTGAAATTTATTTTGATAAAAAATGCAAATATTTCTTATTTAAATATCTATAGAGTTCTCTATGTCGTTTTACTACGAAAATAAAAAACGGAAAGGACATTCCTTGCAGGATGAATAACTCTTGGAAAAGATGTAATCTATTTTTATTTATATAACTATTACTAGATTTGGTCTTTTAAAGGTGAAATATTGCTTCACCATTGAAAATGCTTTCTTTGTACTAATAATGTTATTAAACATAAACAATTTAATTATTTATATAAAATACAACATTTTAAAACAGAATTTGTAAAATACTAAATAAAAAATTTTACATTTTTCTTTCAGTAAGAAATATTGATTTAAAATGAGTTGTTTTTTTTTATAAATAACATATATATTCTCTTTTTACTTGTGCCTTGTGGCAGTTTCGTAGAGCATTGGCTTTTCGAGTCAAATGTTACGAGTTCAAATATCCGACGATGTACATTTATTTTTAAATTTTTTAAATTCATTATTTTTAAACAAATAAATAACTGTATTAGGATATTCTAAAAATTGTAATTTAGTCCGAAAGTATTTTAAGTGCTTATCTCTGAAATTATGCTATCATTATCTATCTCATAAATTATGTCTCTAGGCTGCTGTTACTGTTTGACAATAAAAAAAAATTCACTCCTTCGATTTAGCAGCTATCCTGATCAGAAATAAAGAGAAAGAAATGTCATTTTTCTTACGTAGATCATTTAGCTTACTTTCCTATTTTTTTAAATTTTGTACTTTTTTGACAAGAGCGGACTGGCTATATGGGCATTAAGGCAAATGCTCTGTGGGCCTCTATCTGAACTTGTCTGTATGGGTCACTGAAACGGCCACATAGATGCCCTTATATATTAAATTGTTAAAGGTTTTATAATATTCTCTTATAAATGGGTCATCTGTGCGTCGTGTAAAAAATCACATATTATCATATGATATGTAATTATGGGCCTGATTGTCCTAAATGCTTTGGTCGTTTTGACACAGAGTCCGCCCCTGTTTATTAAGGCATATTTTCACAGTGTGTCGAGTCTAACAATATAGCTAAACACACTCAATTATCGTCTTACTACAGTATTAAGGAGTATTGTTTGCCAGCCAAAAAGTTAATTGATAAATTACAAACTTTTTTAAATCTGATATCTGAAAGTAGATTTAGTATTCAAACTCAACAGCTCCGTTGGCACCCGAAAATGCAAGATTGGACTAAGAAATGGACACACATCTTATCTCACTGCACCAACCAAAAAAACTCTTCTTGTACTTTTTTATTATCATTACTTGGTCGAGAGGCTAAGTGCGCTTGAGCTTGGCTTGACTTGGCTACCTAGAAGGGTGCTCGAGGCTCGACTACCGACTCGGGCAGAGTTGGGTTTACTGAGCGCCTAAAGGCAGCACAGAAAACGAACTCCTAGATACCCTATCCCCCCAGCCGGCCCGTAAATTAGATTGGACCAAAGCGCTCTGAGCATGCTATAAGCATGAAAGTAGCGCTATATAAAAGCTATAATAATAATACTTGATTTGTGCCTAATGAAGCTCAGCGCTCCATAAATTTATGCCTCTAGTTGTGCCACGATTCTGTCTCATAAGATACATTTCGCAGTTTTTATTCAGAGTTAAATCAAAGGTATTTAACTCGCTTTCCAATACTTACCTGAAAATGGGGTAAATGATTTGGAGTAAACAAACAATTAAGAAAAATTGGACCAGGCTGGAGAGAAGAACATAGAAAACACATTTTAAAGATTTTTCACAAGATCTGGCAGTCAGGATAAGCCCTGTACACAAACACTCGTCATTACCCTTCCAATAAAAGGCAATTTTCAACTCTGTCAAAACTGCTATTTCACAATCAGACTTATAGTTATTACGAAAGAAATGCCATCGGAAATGCATTGAAATATATATGCTTTAAATGTTTAAAGCTAACATTTTATATTGGTACGATTTGTCGGTTGCGTTTTTAAATATATCATGTGATGGTCTTTAAATAGAAACGGTACTATCTTTCTGAACTGTCTCGGATATAACAGGTGTCTTAGTTTTCTATTTATATAAACTAAATATTAAAATTAAAATTGGTAGATTACAGAAATGTTGTATATTCAAAACTACTATTAATTGTCAAAAAAATTGAAAAAAAAAAGATTTTTTATTGAAAAATTATCATAATAATGACTTTTATAATCAATTTAGTAATTTTATGCAACTGTGAATTTTTACTTTAAATTGAAATTTATTTTGATAAAAAATGCAAATATTTCTTATTTAAATATCTATAGAGTTCTCTATGTCGTTTTACTACGAAAATAAAAAACGGAAAGGACATTCCTTGCAGGATGAATAACTCTTGGAAAAGATGTAATCTATTTTTATTTATATAACTATTACTAGATTTGGTCTTTTAAAGGTGAAATATTGCTTCACCATTGAAAATGCTTTCTTTGTACTAATAATGTTATTAAACATAAACAATTTAATTATTTATATAAAATACAACATTTTAAAACAGAATTTGTAAAATACTAAATAAAAAATTTTACATTTTTCTTTCAGTAAGAAATATTGATTTAAAATGAGTTGTTTTTTTTATAAATAACATATATATTCTCTTTTTACTTGTGCCTTGTGGCAGTTTCGTAGAGCATTGGCTTTTCGAGTCAAATGTTACGAGTTCAAATCTCCGACGATGTACATTTTTTTTTAAATTTTTTAAATTCATTATTTTTAAACAAATAAATAACTGTATTAGGATATTCTAAAAATTGTAATTTAGTCCGAAAGTATTTTAAGTGCTTATCTCTGAAATTATGCTATCATTATCTATCTCATAAATTATGTCTCTAGGCTGCTGTTACTGTTTGACAATAAAAAAAAATTCACTCCTTCGATTTAGCAGCTATCCTGATCAGAAATAAAGAGAAAGAAATGTCATTTTTCTTACGTAGATCATTTAGCTTACTTTCCTATTTTTTTAAATTTTGTACTTTTTTGACAAGAGCGGACTGGCTATATGGGCATTAAGGCAAATGCTCTGTGGGCCTCTATCTGAACTTGTCTGTATGGGTCACTGAAACGGCCACATAGATGCCCTTATATATTAAATTGTTAAAGGTTTTATAATATTCTCTTATAAATGGGTCATCTGTGCGTCGTGTAAAAAATTACATATTATCATATGATATGTAATTATGGGCCTGATTGTCCTAAATGCTTTGGTCGTTTTGACACAGAGTCCGCCCCTGTTTATTAAGGCATATTTTCACAGTGTGTCGAGTCTAACAATATAGCTAAACACACTCAATTATCGTCTTACTACAGTATTAAGGAGTATTGTTTGCCAGCCAAAAAGTTAATTGATAAATTACAAACTTTTTTAAATCTGATATCTGAAAGTAGATTTAGTATTCAAACTCAACAGCTCCGTAGGCACCCGAAAATGCAAGATTGGACTAAGAAATGGACACACATCTTATCTCACTGCACCAACCAAAAAAACTCTTCTTGTACTTTTTTATTATCATTACTTGGTCGAGAGGCTAAGTGCGCTTGAGCTTGGCTTGACTTGGCTACCTAGAAGGGGGCTCGAGGCTCGACTCCCGACTCGGGCAGAGTTGGGTTTACTGAGCGCCTAAAGGCAGCACAGAAAACGAACTCCTAGATACCCTATCCCCCCAGCCGGCCCGTAAATTAGATTGGACCAAAGCGCTCTGAGCATGCTATAAGCATGAAAGTAGCGCTATATAAAAGCTATAATAATAATACTTGATTTGTGCCTAATGAAGCTCAGCGCTCCATAAATTTATGCCTCTAGTTGTGCCACGATTCTGTCTCATAAGATACATTTCGCAGTTTTTATTCAGAGTTAAATCAAAGGTATTTAACTCGCTTTCCAATACTTACCTGAAAATGGGGTAAATGATTTGGAGTAAACAAACAATTAAGATAAATTTGGACCAGGCTGGAGAGAAGAACATAGAAAACACATTTTAAAGATTTTTCACAAGATCTGGCAGTCAGGATAAGCCCTGTACACAAACACTCGTCATTACCCTTCCAATAAAAGGCAATTTTCAACTCTGTCAAAACTGCTATTTCACAATCAGACTTATAGTTATTACGAAAGAAATGCCATCGGAAATGCATTGAAATATATATGCTTTAAATGTTTAAAGCTAACATTTTATATTGGTACGATTTGTCGGTTGCGTTTTTAAATATATCATTAGATGGTCTTTAAATAGAAACGGTACTATCTTTCTGAACTGTCTTGGATATAACAGGTGTCTTAGTTTTCTATTTATATAAACTAAATATTAAAATTAAAATTGGTAGATTACAGAAATGTTGTATATTCAAAACTACTATTAATTGTCAAAAAAATTGAAAAAAAAAAAGATTTTTTATTAAAAAATATATCATAATAATGACTTTTATAATCAATTTAGTAATTTTATGCAACTGTGAATTTTTACTTTAAATTGAAATTTATTTTGATAAAAAATGCAAATATTTCTTATTTAAATATCTATAGAGTTCTCTATGTCGTTTTACTACGAAAATAAAAAACGGAAAGGACATTCCTTGCAGGATGAATAACTCTTGGAAAAGATGTAATCTATTTTTATTTATATAACTATTACTAGATTTGGTCTTTTAAAGGTGAAATATTGCTTCACCATTGAAAATGCTTTCTTTGTACTAATAATGTTATTAAACATAAACAATTTAATTATTTATATAAAATACAACATTTTAAAACAGAATTTGTAAAATACTAAATAAAAAATTTTACATTTTTCTTTCAGTAAGAAATATTGATTTAAAATGAGTTGTTTTTTTTATAAATAACATATATATTCTCTTTTTACTTGTGCCTTGTGGCAGTTTCGTAGAGCATTGGCTTTTCGAGTCAAATGTTACGAGTTCAAATCTCCGACGATGTACATTTTTTTTTAAATTTTTTAAATTCATTATTTTTAAACAAATAAATAACTGTATTAGGATATTCTAAAAATTGTAATTTAGTCCGAAAGTATTTTAAGTGCTTATCTCTGAAATTATGCTATCATTATCTATCTCATAAATTATGTCTCTAGGCTGCTGTTACTGTTTGACAATAAAAAAAAATTCACTCCTTCGATTTAGCAGCTATCCTGATCAGAAATAAAGAGAAAGAAATGTCATTTTTCTTACGTAGATCATTTAGCTTACTTTCCTATTTTTTTAAATTTTGTACTTTTTTGACAAGAGCGGACTGGCTATATGGGCATTAAGGCAAATGCTCTGTGGGCCTCTATCTGAACTTGTCTGTATGGGTCACTGAAACGGCCACATAGATGCCCTTATATATTAAATTGTTAAAGGTTTTATAATATTCTCTTATAAATGGGTCATCTGTGCGTCGTGTAAAAAATTACATATTATCATATGATATGTAATTATGGGCCTGATTGTCCTAAATGCTTTGGTCGTTTTGACACAGAGTCCGCCCCTGTTTATTAAGGCATATTTTCACAGTGTGTCGAGTCTAACAATATAGCTAAACACACTCAATTATCGTCTTACTACAGTATTAAGGAGTATTGTTTGCCAGCCAAAAAGTTAATTGATAAATTACAAACTTTTTTAAATCTGATATCTGAAAGTAGATTTAGTATTCAAACTCAACAGCTCCGTAGGCACCCGAAAATGCAAGATTGGACTAAGAAATGGACACACATCTTATCTCACTGCACCAACCAAAAAAACTCTTCTTGTACTTTTTTATTATCATTACTTGGTCGAGAGGCTAAGTGCGCTTGAGCTTGGCTTGACTTGGCTACCTAGAAGGGGGCTCGAGGCTCGACTCCCGACTCGGGCAGAGTTGGGTTTACTGAGCGCCTAAAGGCAGCACAGAAAACGAACTCCTAGATACCCTATCCCCCCAGCCGGCCCGTAAATTAGATTGGACCAAAGCGCTCTGAGCATGCTATAAGCATGAAAGTAGCGCTATATAAAAGCTATAATAATAATACTTGATTTGTGCCTAATGAAGCTCAGCGCTCCATAAATTTATGCCTCTAGTTGTGCCACGATTCTGTCTCATAAGATACATTTCGCAGTTTTTATTCAGAGTTAAATCAAAGGTATTTAACTCGCTTTCCAATACTTACCTGAAAATGGGGTAAATGATTTGGAGTAAACAAACAATTAAGATAAATTTGGACCAGGCTGGAGAGAAGAACATAGAAAACACATTTTAAAGATTTTTCACAAGATCTGGCAGTCAGGATAAGCCCTGTACACAAACACTCGTCATTACCCTTCCAATAAAAGGCAATTTTCAACTCTGTCAAAACTGCTATTTCACAATCAGACTTATAGTTATTACGAAAGAAATGCCATCGGAAATGCATTGAAATATATATGCTTTAAATGTTTAAAGCTAACATTTTATATTGGTACGATTTGTCGGTTGCGTTTTTAAATATATCATTAGATGGTCTTTAAATAGAAACGGTACTATCTTTCTGAACTGTCTTGGATATAACAGGTGTCTTAGTTTTCTATTTATATAAACTAAATATTAAAATTAAAATTGGTAGATTACAGAAATGTTGTATATTCAAAACTACTATTAATTGTCAAAAAAATTGAAAAAAAAAAAGATTTTTTATTAAAAAATATATCATAATAATGACTTTTATAATCAATTTAGTAATTTTATGCAACTGTGAATTTTTACTTTAAATTGAAATTTATTTTGATAAAAAATGCAAATATTTCTTATTTAAATATCTATAGAGTTCTCTATGTCGTTTTACTACGAAAATAAAAAACGGAAAGGACATTCCTTGCAGGATGAATAACTCTTGGAAAAGATGTAATCTATTTTTATTTATATAACTATTACTAGATTTGGTCTTTTAAAGGTGAAATATTGCTTCACCATTGAAAATGCTTTCTTTGTACTAATAATGTTATTAAACATAAACAATTTAATTATTTATATAAAATACAACATTTTAAAACAGAATTTGTAAAATACTAAATAAAAAATTTTACATTTTTCTTTCAGTAAGAAATATTGATTTAAAATGAGTTGTTTTTTTTTATAAATAACATATATATTCTCTTTTTACTTGTGCCTTGTGGCAGTTTCGTAGAGCATTGGCTTTTCGAGTCAAATGTTACGAGTTTAAATATCCGACGATGTACATTTTTTTTAAAATTTTTTTAATTCATTTTTTTTAAACAAAAAATAATTGTATTAGGATATTCTAAAAATTGTAATTTAGTCCGAAAGTATTTTAAGTGCTTATCTCTGAAATTATGCTATCATTATCTATCTCATAAATTATGTCTCTAGGCTGCTGTTACTGTTTGACAATAAAAAAAAATTCACTCCTTCGATTTAGCAGCTATCCTGATCAGAAATAAAGAGAAAGAAATGTCATTTTTCTTACGTAGATCATTTAGCTTACTTTCCTATTTTTTTAAATTTTGTACTTTTTTGACAAGAGCGGACTGGCTATATGGGCATTAAGGCAAATGCTCTGTGGGCCTCTATCTGAACTTGTCTGTATGGGTCACTGAAACGGCCACATAGATGCCCTTATATATTAAATTGTTAAAGGTTTTATAATATTCTCTTATAAATGGGTCATCTGTGCGTCGTGTAAAAAATTACATATTATCATATGATATGTAATTATGGGCCTGATTGTCCTAAATGCTTTGGTCGTTTTGACACAGAGTCCGCCCCTGTTTATTAAGGCATATTTTCACAGTGTGTCGAGTCTAACAATATAGCTAAACACACTCAATTATCGTCTTACTACAGTATTAAGGAGTATTGTTTGCCAGCCAAAAAGTTAATTGATAAATTACAAACTTTTTTAAATCTGATATCTGAAAGTAGATTTAGTATTCAAACTCAACAGCTCCGTAGGCACCCGAAAATGCAAGATTGGACTAAGAAATGGACACACATCTTATCTCACTGCACCAACCAAAAAAACTCTTCTTGTACTTTTTTATTATCATTACTTGGTCGAGAGGCTAAGTGCGCTTGAGCTTGGCTTGACTTGGCTACCTAGAAGGGGGCTCGAGGCTCGACTCCCGACTCGGGCAGAGTTGGGTTTACTGAGCGCCTAAAGGCAGCACAGAAAACGAACTCCTAGATACCCTATCCCCCCAGCCGGCCCGTAAATTAGATTGGACCAAAGCGCTCTGAGCATGCTATAAGCATGAAAGTAGCGCTATATAAAAGCTATAATAATAATACTTGATTTGTGCCTAATGAAGCTCAGCGCTCCATAAATTTATGCCTCTAGTTGTGCCACGATTCTGTCTCATAAGATACATTTCGCAGTTTTTATTCAGAGTTAAATCAAAGGTATTTAACTCGCTTTCCAATACTTACCTGAAAATGGGGTAAATGATTTGGAGTAAACAAACAATTAAGATAAATTTGGACCAGGCTGGAGAGAAGAACATAGAAAACACATTTTAAAGATTTTTCACAAGATCTGGCAGTCAGGATAAGCCCTGTACACAAACACTCGTCATTACCCTTCCAATAAAAGGCAATTTTCAACTCTGTCAAAACTGCTATTTCACAATCAGACTTATAGTTATTACGAAAGAAATGCCATCGGAAATGCATTGAAATATATATGCTTTAAATGTTTAAAGCTAACATTTTATATTAGTACGATTTGTCGGTTGCGTTTTTAAATATGTCATGTGATGGTCTTTAATTTTTTTTTTTTTTTTTTTTTTTAAATTCAAAAGAAGACACACAAAACATTGTTCTAAATTAAAAAAAAAAATAATACATGGAAAATTTCATTGAAAACATCTTATCAAAGTCATATTCCAGGATTTTCAGTACGATCGCGGAGTAGTCTGCAGCGAAGATCCATAAAAAGGTGACAGCAAGGGGTCCAGAAAATGATGACAGCAGAAGTCCAATAGAATGATACAGCAATGGTCCAGAAAAAGGTGACAGCAAAGGTCCATAAAATGGTGGCAGTAAATGTCCAGAAATTGATGACACCAAGGGTCTGGAAGACATTCACAAAAAAAATTTGAAAGTGTTCCTTAAAATGAGTATTGCCAAAAATATTTTTTTTTTTTTTTTTTTTTTAAAGACTTATGAGTTATTAAAATTCATTTTTGTTTATATTATTTTTGCAACATTTTTTCCCTTAAGAACCTAAGACAAAGGACCTTCATCCTTTATCCCTAGGATTCTTTGGGATCTGCTAGAGTTACAAAAATGTACATATAATGAAGTAATTTGGTTTCTATAAAAGTACAGAGCTCAAAGTAGGTATGTGCATGAAGAACTTAAAAGTTATTTCATTTTGGAATATAACTCATTTTTAGGTTATCTCTATTTTTTTTTATTATTATTGTTTATTGTAATAGTGTTCTTTTTTTCCCCCCTCTTTTTCCGTTTCTGCTATGTTTTTTAAACAATTTAGTAGTCCATTTGGTTCATTTTCATGAAATCCGGTCCTGTTTGGGTTGTCTTGAAATTTTGTTGATCTGGTCAAAGGGATGTAATCAAAAGAAGTTTCACCTTGCATCTTCCAGTCCTAATTGTCTCTCTTGTTGAAAGAAAATAAATAAATAGTTTACAGGTAATTTTTAGAAGTAATAATTTTTAAAGCAAATAAATGATGTATTAGATACATACACATGCAAATTTTAAATATAAAACACACACACCCATACATTCAAACTTGTTTTCTTCATTGTCTAAACAGACTTTGTAAATTGATAATTTATGATACAAATGTAACCCTCCATTACACAAAAAAAATAAAAAAAAAATATATATATATATATATATACACATATACACACATACATATATATATATATATATATATATATATATATATATATATATATATATATATATATATATATATATATATATATATATATATATATTGTTACGTATCTAGGTAACAATGCCTAGATACTATTGTTTTTTTTTTCTTGACCTGTAGGTTGTCTGCCCCTTTGTGTAATAAGTTTTTTTTTATTTTATTCTTCAAGAGTCAAGCCACACAGACAGTGACCGGTCCTTGACCTATGTGTGTACCTCTGGTTGAAAGGAGGGTGGTTTTTTTTTCTTTTCTTCTGTCTCTTTGAAGAGCGTTCTAGATTTGGGTGTTGATGACTTTCTGTTCTGGAAGTTGCTAGATATCGACGCGCGGTAGATTATATAAAGACCGCTCGCGTAACGTTGACGGACAGACATACGGAGACAGCCGTGAGACAGAATAGCGGAGACATTGCGTGACCCGTGCGTGGTATACCAATTGATCGTGTAAGTTAAGATTTTTCTTTTTTCAAGGCCTTGCTTGTATTTGTAATTATATTTTCAAACTATTGTATTGTAATATTTTTACATGCCATTTTTGTAAAAGGGTTTTGGTCAACCCTTCCATTTTGTATTGAGTTATATTTTATTAAACCTTAAGTTGATATTTTACCTTCCGATTTCTTGTGTCATTTTTTTTTGTTATTCATTGTAAGTCTCTGATTAAATTCAGACTTAAGATAAGTGACACAACTACCTTTTTCTATTGTCACGTTCCCCTAGGCAAGCCATTTAAAAGTAGAATTCAATTTGTAATACGTGACAAAAGAAGTTTGGGGGCTCGTCCGGGATATTTTTCTGAACCTATTTTCGTCTTACTTGAGTAATTTTGTAAAGGCGAAGTTGACTTTAACAAAATTTTTTTTTTGTTTGTTCAAAGAGTCGGAAGTAAAGTATCAATAGTATTGACCAAACTCTCTTAAGGTTTTTTGTTGTACTGATTTTGTACTGTATATTTACATTGTATACATATTTTTTTTGCTTGTAATAGTTGTTAGTTAGTCATGGATATTCAGGTTTTTCTTGCAAATCCCTCTGTGGAAGAGCTTGATGCTTGTACTAGGAAGGAACTGGTCCTTATTTCTAAACAGTTAGGGTTAAAAATAAAATCAAATGCCCTTAAACAAGAAATCAGAGATAACATTGTAATCCATTATGTAGACGAGGAAGTGTTTTCTGAAGACCTTTTAGAAACCCTTAGACCCGATGAGGGTAAATCAGATTTAGAACTTCAGATAAAATTAAAACAGATGGAAATAGAAGCCCAGAAAGAAATTAAACAAAAAGAATTAGAGCTTGCAGCGGCTAGAGAGCAGAAAGAAATTAAACAAAAAGAATTAGAGCTTGCAGCGGCTAGAGAGCAAGAAATTAAACAAAAAGAATTAGAGCTTGCAGCGGCTAGAGAGCAGAAAGAAATGGAAATGAAATTACAAATAGAGTTAAAAAAATTAGAGTTAGCTGCTAATGTAAGACCAGATTCTTCCCCTGCCAGTCATACTGCTGAAGCAACAAAATTTTTGAAAATAATTCCACGCTTTAATGAAGCCACAATTGACAATTATTTTCCACAATTTGAACTTGCTGTGAAAAATTTTAATGTACCTGAAACTTTGTGGCCCACTTTGCTGCAAACAGTTTTGACTGGTAGAGCTGCAGAGGTATTTTGTTCTTTGACCATTGAACAACAAAAAGATTATAATGTTGTTAAGGCCTTAATTCTTAAGGCATATGAACTTGTTCCGGAAGCTTACCGAAAGCAGTTCAGGGATTGTCGCAAATCGGATGGCCAAACCCATGTAGAATTCCTGCGGGAAAAGGAGCGACGCTTTGAGAAATGGCTCACTTCCAGGGAAATCGGCACCGACTTTGCAAAATTCAAGAACCTAATGCTGATGGAAGAGTTCAAGAGTTGTGTGCGGCTGGACGTCCGTACGCATATAGCTGATCGTGGCGAGGAAGATGTGCACAAGGCTGCAGTGTTGGCAGACGATTATATAATATCACATCAATTTGCCAAGTATACGACGGATGTCAAGCCAAAACAAGTCAAACAGCCTGAGTCCATTGCTAGCAACTCCATCAAGAACAGCAGTACAAATGACAGAAAACCTACTACAAGTAAAGCTACTTGTTCCTACTGCAAACGAGAAGGCCATAAAATTGACGATTGCTGGAAATTGAGGAAGAGAAACGAAAAAGCTCCTTCGAAAGTCAGCGCTTGCACAGTACAGTGGTCGTCGAGGTTTACTCCCTCATCATCAAGTCATATCAAGAATACCTCGACACCACCTGTTTCAAATGTATTGACTGTACAAGACTCTCCGAAAATGTCTCCACGATGTTCAAATGACTCAACAGTGAGTTCTTCAAATTCATCTTTACGATGTTCTAATGACTCAAACAAGAGTTTTTCAAATACATCAAGCCGATGTTCCAATGACTCAAACAAGAGTTTTTCAAATACATCAAGCCGATGTTCCAATGACTCAAACAAGAGTTTTTCAAATACATCAAGCCGATGTTCCAATGACTCAATCAAGAGTTTTTCAAATACATCAAGCCGATGTTCCAATGACTCAAACAAGAGTTTTTCAAATACATCAAGCCGATGTTCCAATGACTCAAACAAGAGTTTTTCAAATACATCAAGCCGATGTTCCAATGACTCTATCCAGAGTTCCCATAATACATCATCCCGATGTTCCCATGACTCTATCAAGAGTTCCCATAAGACATCACCCCGATGTTCTAATGACTCCATCAAGAGTTCTCCAAATACATCCAAAAGATGTTCTACTGACTCAAGAAAGAGTTTCTCCACTGCGTCTCCTAGAGATGTCAATGACTCCAGCGAGAGTTCGACCCAAGTCCAGTCTGCATCAACTAAAATTGATGTTTTATTAGAGGATTTTAAGCCTTTCATTTCGGAAGGATTCGTATCACTACCCGGTGATTCTACAAGTCTACGACCTATCACCATTTTGAGAGACACAGGTGCCTCACAATCGCTACTTTTAGAGGGTATCTTGCCCTTGTCAAAATCATCATCGACTGGGAAGAGCATCCTGTTACGAGGCGTAGAGCTTGGATGTATAGATGTGCCTCTACATCTAATCGACATAAAGTCAAATCTCATCACTGGACCGGTTGTTGTAGGTGTCCGACCAACATTACCATTGGAAGGCATCTCGTTGCTGTTAGGCAATGACTTAGCAGGTGGAAAGGTGATAGCCGAACCCATCGTCACTCAAACACCCGACTTATCTGCCACACCCGAGGAAGACCTAGAGTTATATCCAGCGTGTGCAGTAACAAGGGCAATGAGGTTGAAAGCATCTCAAGAAGAGAACGTCATCAAAGCCAACAGTAACCACGATGATGTGGACTTGAGCACCACATTCTTTGCTTCTCTTGAAGAAGAACCAACGCCAAATTCTGAAAAGCCGGCATCAACTCGAAAACAGTTGATTGAGGACCAAAAGAAGGATCCAGAGCTCGCCAAACTTCGAGAAACCGCAATGACATCACAAGAGGCAGAGCTAGCATCAACGTGCTACTACATCCAAGATGATATGCTCTTCAGGAAATGGAAACCTCCAGACGCATCCAACGAAGAAGAATGGAGAATATGCCATCAAATCGTGTTACCAGAAAGATACCGAGCGTACATCATGAATCTGGCTCATGACACACCAATGTCAGGTCATCTCGGCATCCACAAGACATACCACAAGATTATGTCACACTTCTTCTGGCCACGTTTGAAGAAAGATGTCATCCAGTACTGCCGATCTTGTCATGCCTGTCAGATGGTTGGCAAGCCAAATCAAAAGATCCCTGTTGCTCCTCTGAAGCCGATTCCAGCCTTTGAAGAACCTTTCAGCAGAGTACTTATTGACTGTGTTGGTCCTCTCCCAAGGACAAAAGCTGGCAACCAATACCTGTTGACCATTATGTGTGCTTCAACTCGTTTTCCTGAGGCTATTCCTCTAAGGAACATAAAAGCATCAAACATTGTAAAGGCCTTAATCAAGTTCTTTACTCTATTTGGTCTACCAAAGTCCATCCAATCGGACCAAGGAACGAATTTCACGGCCAATCTTTTCAAGCAAGTCATGACTCAGTTGGGCATCAAACACTGCATGTCGAGTGCGTATCATGCCGAGTCGCAAGGCGCTCTTGAGCGATTCCATCAGACTCTCAAGAACATGATCCGAACCTATTGCTTTGAGCACGAAAAAGACTGGGACGAAGGAATCCACATGCTGCTGTTTGCAACCCGTGAATCCGTCCAGGAATCGTTGGGATTCAGCCCTTTTGACTTAGTCTTTGGCCATTCGGTGCGCGGTCCCTTGAAATGTATAAAAGAGACTTTGTTGTCACCAACAGCCACTGAAGGACTTTTAGACTATGTAAGTAAGTTTAAAACTAGACTTTATGATGCTTGTGTTCTGGCCAAAAATAACTTACAAAACACCCAATCCAGCATGAAACGCTGGTATGATAGAAAGGCCCGTGTTAGAGAATTTTCTCCCGGGGATAAGGTGCTTGTATTTTTGCCCATACCAGGTCAACCCTTGCAAGCCAGATACTTTGGTCCCTATGAAATTGAGACCAAAATTAGTGACCTCAATTACACAATCAAAACCTCTGACCGTAGGAAAAAGACTCAGCTATGTCACATAAACATGCTGAAGCCTTATGTATCTCGGCCAGATCACTCAGAGAAGAGTAATTGTGTTTTAAATACAGTCAAAAGTTGTTCAAATAGCCATGTTTCTCCTATTGATGATGATATTGTAAAGGAGAAATTTGGACAATATAAAATACCTAATTCTTTTGTATTACAGAATTTGGATGTAAAACTGTCTCATCTGTCTTCGACAGAAAGGCCAGTTATCATGAAACTCATTAATGAATTTAATGACATTTTTTCTGATGTACCAAAACAGACTAATGTTATAATGCATGATGTAGATGTTGGCGAGGCTACTCCAGTCAAGCAGCATCCTTACAGGGTTAACCCTGTAAAACTTGCCATACTTAGGTCAGAAATCAAGTATATGCTTGAAAATGACCTCATTGAACCAAGTTCCAGTAGCTGGAGCTCCCCATGTGTCTTGATACCTAAACAGGACAAGACTTATCGTTTTTGTACAGACTACCGTAAGGTAAATGCTGTAACAAAGACCGATTCGTTTCCTATCCCTAGGATAGACGATCTCATAGATCGTATTGGTGACGCTAAGTACATCACCAAAATAGACCTACTTTCAGGTTATTGGCAGGTTCCCCTGACTGATAGGGCAAAGGAAATCTCCGCCTTTGTCACCCCTGATGGTCTGTACCAATACAAAGTGATGCCATTTGGCATGAAGAATGCTCCTGCCACTTTCCAGAGAATGATAAATGCCCTGCTTGCTGACATGGAGAATTGCCACGCATACATAGACGATGTAGTAATTTTTAGCCAAGATTTTTCTAGCCATTGTAAACAACTGCATTGTCTTTTTACTAAACTTTTACATGCAAAAATTACTGTAAACCTGAGTAAGAGTGATTTTTGCCAGGCTTCCATCCAATACTTAGGCCATATTGTAGGACAAGGCCAGGTGAAACCTGTAATGGCCAAAGTAGAAGCTATCCAAGCTTTCCCTATTCCTGCTGATCGGAAACAACTCCGAAGATTTTTGGGAATGTCTGGATATAGTAGAAAATTTTGCGAAAATTTTTCTGTCATTGCCAGTCCTTTAACAAACCTCCTGAGAAAGAACGTCCGATTTACTTGGACGGATGAATGTCAGAAAGCCTTTAACCAAATCAAGCAGATATTATCTAGCTCCCCCATTTTGATGGCTCCTGACTTCGGAAAACCTTTTAGGTTAGCTATTGACGCCAGTGACACAGGTGTTGGGTCAGTCCTTTACCAAGAAGATAATTTCCAAGTAGAGCATCCTATTTGTTTCTTTTCCAAGAAATTTAATAGACATCAAAGAAATTATTCTACTGTGGAAAAAGAATGTCTTGGGTTGATTCTTTCTATACAACACTTTGATTTTTATATCAGTGGGTCCAGATGGCCACTGGTTGTATTTACTGACCACAATCCCCTTACATTTATCCACAAAATGTCTGGCAAGAATCAACGACTTCTCAGGTGGAGTTTATTTTTACAAGAGTACAACCTAGATCTTAAACACATAAAAGGCAGCGAAAATGTTATCGCCGATGCCTTATCTAGATTGTAAAAAGTATTTTGATGTATATATTTTTTTTATATATCATGATAAATACATTCTGTAATGTAAATATCATTTTTGTAATTATTCTAAAAAGATTTCCATTTCGTGGAAATGTAAACTTTTTATTTTTAGGAGGGAGGTGTTACGTATCTAGGTAACAATGCCTAGATACTATTGTTTTTTTTTTCTTGACCTGTAGGTTGTCTGCCCCTTTGTGTAATAAGTTTTTTTTTATTTTATTCTTCAAGAGTCAAGCCACACAGACAGTGACCGGTCCTTGACCTATGTGTGTACCTCTGGTTGAAAGGAGGGTGGTTTTTTTTTTCTTTTCTTCTGTCTCTTTGAAGAGCGTTCTAGATTTGGGTGTTGATGACTTTCTGTTCTGGAAGTTGCTAGATATCGACGCGCGGTAGATTATATAAAGACCGCTCGCGTAACGTTGACGGACAGACATACGGAGACAGCCGTGAGACAGAATAGCGGAGACATTGCGTGACCCGTGCGTGGTATACCAATTGATCGTGTAAGTTAAGATTTTTCTTTTTTCAAGGCCTTGCTTGTATTTGTAATTATATTTTCAAACTATTGTATTGTAATATTTTTACATGCCATTTTTGTAAAAGGGTTTTGGTCAACCCTTCCATTTTGTATTGAGTTATATTTTATTAAACCTTAAGTTGATATTTTACCTTCCGATTTCTTGTGTCATTTTTTTTTGTTATTCATTGTAAGTCTCTGATTAAATTCAGACTTAAGATAAGTGACACAACTACCTTTTTCTATTGTCACGTTCCCCTAGGCAAGCCATTTAAAAGTAGAATTCAATTTGTAATACGTGACAATATATATATACATATACATATATAACACATGTACATACAATGGATCAAAGTAAAATTACATTTGGGGTTAGCCTTTATAGTGTTCAATTTTAAAATCAACTATATTTCTATATATTGTATCCAACATATTAGGGTTAAAATTGACATTTTGATACATAGCTTTAAATCTACTGTTCCATACTAAGTTTCTGTATTCAGATATAATTATTAAATTGAAATTTTGTATCATTTTGTGTTTAGCTTTAGGCAACTTATTTAAGAGGATAGATAAATTAATGTTCACATGGGTTTCACAGTTTCCTTCCAATAACTCTCTTACAGTATTTCTGACATTACTAAAAAAAGAACATTCTAAATATAAATGCTTTTCATTATCACCATTAACACATTGACAAATTTTACAAAATTTTACACCAGGTTTTTTTTTTGAAAATGGAGTCATCCCAAAGATAAGTCTGTAAGATATTTCTTTAGCCTTTGTTGCAATGTGTTTGTTATGAAGGTTTGTAAAAGTGTCTTTAAAATCTGTTATATTTAAATCTTTTCCCCATTTAATCCTCATAGCTAAATTTTCTTGTAACTGTTTTTTCAATGTTGTGTATATTTCTTTATATTTCTTGTGTATAAAGGGTTCATTGCCAGGAAGAGTTCTTGAAATGGATCTATAAAAAGGATGTAAGTTTGTACCAAAATAGTGTGGAGCGTTGTTTTGTATTGGAATTAAATTGCTTAATCTCAAACCATAATAATATATTGTAAAGGGGAAATCACTTGGATTTTTAACTACTTGACCTATGAATTTTAATCTGAGTGCACATATTTTAGTTTTGATGTCTTGTAAATTGATCCCCCCATCCTCTTTTTTTTGAATGATTGTAGTATGTTTGATGTTTTTAAGTGTATTTTTGAAGATGAAACTTCTAATTATGTTATTTAATTGAAATATGTATTTTGTAGGAGGTTCTATAATATTGGCTAGATAGACTATCTTTGGGATGACTAAATTGTTTATAAGAATGGCTCTACCAAAGATGGTAGAACTTGTATGCTCGTACATGTTAACTATATTGGATGCCTTAATAATAATATTTTTCCACTGATCTTCACAGAACAAAAAAGGGTTACTATTGTATTCTATACCACATATTTTAATTCTGTTTACAAGTTTCAATGAATATTTTTCCTTAAATGTCCACCTCCCTACACCCATTATTGAGGATTTATTTATGTTAATTTTTGATCCACTGGCATGGCCAAAAAGCATAAACTTTTTAACTATGTTATTTATATCCTTTTCAGAGGAGGGAAAAAATGTTGTGTCATCGGCATAGGCCTTGACTTTGGCTACCGGGATGGGTCCCGGGATTTTTGTTCCTTTGATAGATGGATCTGACCTAATAGATTCTAGAAAAGGTTCTATACAAAGGATATATAAAAAGGGGGATAAGGGACAGCCCTGTCTAACAGATCTTTGAATTGCAAAAGGTTGGCTTAGAGAATGGTTGATTAGTAGTCTACTGTTGGCATTGGTATAAATTAGTTTAATAAGTTTAATTAAAAAAGGGCTGATTTTACAATTTTCTATTACTTTAAAGAGGTAGTTATGACTGACTCTGTCAAATGCTTTCTCTTGGTCTACAGATAACAAGGAAGCGCTAGAGTTTTTTTCATGGCTGTAAATGATAAAATCCCGAATGAAATGTGTCATTCCATCAATATTCCTGTCGGGGTGGGTGCAGTATTGGTCTTGTCCTACGAGTTGGGGAATGAAGGGTTTAAGTCGCTTAAAGATCATTTTTGTCAGTAGTTTATAGTCTGTGTTGAGTAGTGAAATGGGTCTGTAGTCACTTGGAGAACTGTTATCTGTTGTTTTTTTAGCTATTAGTGTAATATATGCTTCGTTGAATTTTTCTGGAAGTTGTCCTGTTATAATAGCGTCACTATATAGTCGCAGTAATAGAGGACTTATTAAGGGAAAAAAAGCCGTATAGAACTCGAATGTCAGACCGTCCGGTCCGGGGGATTTATTGTTTTGTGTCGAGTCTAATGCCGTTTTGAGTTCATCTAGAGTAAATGGGGTCCCCAAAAATTCTTCGTCAGCTGGCTTCAACTGTTTACAATATTTTAGAAAACATTCTTGAGCTTCCTTATTTATGGGTTCTTCCTGATAGATGTTTGTGAAATGTCTCGTGAAAACATCTTTTATTTTGTCTTCATCTTCAACTTTGGAGCCGTGTATATCAAGAACACTTGTTATGCATTTATTTGACTGGACATTTTGTTCAATTGACAAAAAGAGTTTATTAGGACCCTCCTGACTAATATAGTTTCTGCATCTCACTTCAGCTCCTTTGTAGATGTAATTGTTTAATTCTGCCAGCTTTAAAGAGGCTTGTGTTCTATCTATTTCATCCTCAGCGTGTAATAGAGTGTGCTTCAGTTTTTCTAATTCTTGTTTTCTCCGTGTTTGTACCAGTGTTGATATTACCTGACATTGTTGTTTTATTGAGTTTTTAACTATTGTCCATATTTGTGCTAGGTTAACGTTTGGATTGTTTAGATCTTGCAAGCAGGAATTGAGTGTGTTTGAGATTAGTTCTATAAAAAGAGGTATTTCTAGGAGAGAGTTATTAAATTTCCAATGACTAGTTTTCCTTTTCTTTTTTTTACTTTCCTTACTTATTGTAGCTATTACTGCCTTATGGTCTGAGTATTCCAGAGGCTCTTCCAAATGAGCTATCTTATTTATATGGTACTCCGCTGGAACATAAAATCTGTCTAGTCTGGAGGTTACGGGATAAGCTTTGTTCACCGAAGTGGTGTCCTGACCTGTGGGGTTTACACTTCTGTACGCATCAGCTATTTTGAATTCGCTCTCAATATCTTTTAGAAAGTTATTTATGGTAGGGTTCGTCTGTAAAGGAAGATTCGCCGTTGCTGTGTACTGTTTGTCTAGTGAGGACGTGATGTAATTAAAATCCCCTCCTAGAATCAAAGTATCTCCTTTATATGTGTCATGTAATTTTCCGCTCAAAAATTCAAAAAATTCCCGTTTCTCAGTTTGTTTTGCTGGTGCATAGATGTTAGCCAGTGTAATTGTTTCATTTCTTGTTTCCACTTTTATGATGACTACTCTCCCTTTATTGTCACTATATTTGTGTACTATTTTAAACCTGTCTGACACTTGAAAGATGGCTACCCCCCTGGATCTGCTACCATAACTAAAACACCCTTCCTTAAAGCCCATATCTGTTGTGTATTTGTGTGCTTTGTGTTCTGTGTCTAAATTTGTTTCTTGTAAAAAAATAAAGTCTGGTTTGTACTTTCTCGATAAGTGGACTACGTATTTTTGTTTCTTTGTGAGTCCATGAATGTTGAGGGTCAAAAGCGTGATGTCCTCCATGATTATGTATTTAAGTGAGTTTGTTTGTAACTAAGGAGTATGTGTGTTATTAACTTATTATCTGCGTGTGTGTGTGACCTTGAATTTTTTTTATGTCTGTCTTCTGTAAGTGTGCGTGTGTACGTGCTCTCCTATTTGTTATACTTTGTGTGTTATGAGTTAGAGTGCGTTCTGGGGTCCCCCCCCCACATCTATGACCAGTGGGGTTGGGGAATCGGGGAACTCTATCTCTATCTTTCTTTCCTCCTCTGCCTCCAAGTCCACGCACTGGTCGTCGGAGGAAGAAGAGGAGGAGGACGATAACGTCCTTTGCCTTTTCTTTTTGGTCGGAGAGGTAGGCTCCGACCTTATCCTCCCTTCTGGCTTCAATTTATTGTGGGAGTTTGTACCTCCTACACTATTTCTCCTTTCCCCTTTTGTTGGGGAGGAGGGTGGTGTTTTTCCCATCTTTTTCCCTTCTTGAGGTTTCTCTTTTTTTTTCCTCACCACAGTAAAACCATCCTCCTTTGCCTCCTTTTCTGCATTTTCCCTTGGGCTAACTCCCTTCAGGGCCGTTGCATATGTTGCCTTTGAGGGCTCTTGGGACTTTAAGGGCTCTTGGGACTTCCCTGTTTCTCTTTTATTTCCCCTGGGGGCGGCTCTGGTCAGGCACTGGTTTGACCAGTGGTCATCTTTCTGGCAGTACCAGCACTGCTGCCTCCTCCCCGGAGTTGTGACCAAAACCTTATAGGTTCTCGGATCGTCTTGGTACCTCAGCTGAATGTAGTGGGGTAGCTCCGCGCCCTTTCTTGGTTTAATCCAGCTCACCCACTTGTCGCTGCCTTCTATTTTCTGGATTTCTGCTTTGGTTCCCTCCTCCGCCATACTTCCAAATATTTCCTCCATTTTTACCTTAGATATGGTGGGGGACACCCAGTGGAGAGTGACCTTGATCTTTTCCTCGTCCAAGGTGGTTACTTCCACCTTGAACGTTTCTTCTTTTCCAAAAACCCGCCCCAGGATCCTTCCCCTCACCACGGGTGAGGAGACGCCCAGAAACCATAGGTACGGGTTTTCGAAACGGTACAGGGGGCCCACCTCCTCCGGCCTGAGCCCCAAGGCGGCGACGATGGACGCCATTGAGGCTCTGACTGCCCCCTGTCCGGAAAGTTTGAGCAGCAAGGTTCCTGGAGGGTGGACAAGGCCTCCCTCCAAGTCCTTACGCTCAATAAGAAATGTCTTCAAAGACATGTTAGTAACAAAACAAAGTAAGAAAATAAACAGGTGAAACACAATTGAGATAAAAGAGGTTGTGCTCCTTGCACAGGAAATAAAAAAACACTTAATATCCAAACGAATCAAATAACAAAAACAACAAATTGAAGAGTATGAAAATAAACACATCCAACGATGAAAAACAAAGTACGTGGTGATCTTTGAATGGATACAATTCAATTATGCGTAACAATAATTAGATTGGACCAAAGCGCTCTGAGCATGCTATAAGCATGAAAGTAGCGCTATATAAAAGCTATAATAATAATACTTGATTTGTGCCTAATGAAGCTCAGCGCTCCATAAATTTATGCCTCTAGTTGTGCCACGATTATGTCTCATAAGATACATTTCGCAGTTTTTATTCAGAGTTAAATCAAAGGTATTTAACTCGCTTTCCAATACTTACCTGAAAATGGGGTAAATGATTTGGAGTAAACAAACAATTAAGATAAATTGGACCAGGCTGGAGAGAAGAACATAGAATACACATTTTAAAGATTTTTCACAAGATCTGGCAGTCAGGATAAGCCCTGTACACAAACACTCGTCATTACCCTTCCAATAAAAGGCAATTTTCAACTCTGTCAAAACTGCTATTTCACAATCAGACTTATAGTTATTACGAAAGAAATGCCATCGGAAATGCATTGAAATATATATGCTTTAAATGTTTAAAGCTAACATTTTATATTGGTACGATTTGTCGGTTGCGTTTTTAAATATATCATGTGATGGTCTTTAAATAGAAACGGTACTATCTTTCTGAACTGTCTCGGATATAACAGGTGTCTTAGTTTTCTATTTATATAAACTAAATATTAAAATTAAAATTGGTAGATTACAGAAATGTTGTATATTCAAAACTACTATTATTTGTCCAAAAAATTTAAAAAAAAAAAAGATTTTTTATTGAAAAATTATCATAATAATGACTTTTATAATCAATTTAGTAATTTTATGCAACTGAGAATTTTTACTTTAAATTGAAATTTATTTTGATAAAAAATGCAAATATTTCTTATTTAAATATCTATAGAGTTCTCTATGTCGTTTTACTACGAAAATAAAAAACGGAAAGGACATTCCTTGCAGGATGAATAACTCTTGGAAAAGATGTAATCTATTTTTATTTATATAACTATTACTAGATTTGGTCTTTTAAAGGTGAAATATTGCTTCACCATTGAAAATGCTTTCTTTGTACTAATAATGTTATTAAACATAAACAATTAAATTATTTATATAAAATACAACATTTTAAAACAGAATTTGTAAAATACTAAATAAAAAATTTTACATTTTTCTTTCAGTAAGAAATATTGATTTAAAATGAGTTGTTTTTTTTATAAATAACATATATATTCACTTTTTACTTGTGCCTTGTGGCAGTTTCGTAGAGCATTGGCTTTTTGAGTCAAATGTTACGAGTTCAAATCTCCGACGATGTACATTTTTTTTTAAATTTTTTAAATTCATTATTTTTAAACAAATAAATAACTGTATTAGGATATTCTAAAAATTGTAATTTAGTCCGAAAGTATTTTAAGTGCTTATCTCTGAAATTATGCTATCATTATCTATCTCATAAATTATGTCTCTAGGCTGCTGTTACTGTTTGACAATAAAAAAAAATTCACTCCTTCGATTTAGCAGCTATCCTGATCAGAAATAAAGAGAAAGAAATGTCATTTTTCTTACGTAGATCATTTAGCTTACTTTCCTATTTTTTTAAATTTTGTACTTTTTTGACAAGAGCGGACTGGCTATATGGGCATTAAGGCAAATGCTCTGTGGGCCTCTATCTGAACTTGTCTGTATGGGTCACTGAAACGGCCACATAGATGCCCTTATATATTAAATTGTTAAAGGTTTTATAATATTCTCTTATAAATGGGTCATCTGTGCGTCGTGTAAAAAATTACATATTATCATATGATATGTAATTATGGGCCTGATTGTCCTAAATGCTTTGGTCGTTTTGACACAGAGTCCGCCCCTGTTTATTAAGGCATATTTTCACAGTGTGTCGAGTCTAACAATATAGCTAAACACACTCAATTATCGTCTTACTACAGTATTAAGGAGTATTGTTTGCCAGCCAAAAAGTTAATTGATAAATTACAAACTTTTTTAAATCTGATATCTGAAAGTAGATTTAGTATTCAAACTCAACAGCTCCGTTGGCACCCGAAAATGCAAGATTGGACTAAGAAATGGACACACATCTTATCTCACTGCACCAACCAAAAAAACTCTTCTTGTACTTTTTTATTATCATTACTTGGTCTAGAGGCTAAGTGCGCTTGAGCTTGGCTTGACTTGGCTACCTAGAATGGGGCTCGAGGCTCGACTACCGACTCGGGCAGAGTTGGGTTTACTGAGCGCCTAAAGGCAGCACAGAAAACGAACTCCTAGATACCCTATCCCCCCAGCCGGCCCGTAAATTAGATTGGACCAAAGCGCTCTGAGCATGCTATAAGCATGAAAGTAGCGCTATATAAAAGCTATAATAATAATACTTGATTTGTGCCTAATGAAGCTCAGCGCTCCATAAATTTATGCCTCTAGTTGTGCCACGATTCTGTCTCATAAGATACATTTCGCAGTTTTTATTCAGAGTTAAATCAAAGGTATTTAACTCGCTTTCCAATACTTACCTGAAAATGGGGTAAATGATTTGGAGTAAACAAACAATTAAGAAAAATTGGACCAGGCTGGAGAGAAGAACATAGAAAACACATTTTAAAGATTTTTCACAAGATCTGGCAGTCAGGATAAGCCCTGTACACAAACACTCGTCATTACCCTTCCAATAAAAGGCAATTTTCAACTCTGTCAAAACTGCTATTTCACAATCAGACTTATAGTTATTACGAAAGAAATGCCATCGGAAATGCATTGAAATATATATGCTTTAAATGTTTAAAGCTAACATTTTATATTGGTACGATTTGTCGGTTGCGTTTTTAAATATATCATGTGATGGTCTTTAAATAGAAACGGTACTATCTTTCTGAACTGTCTCGGATATAACAGGTGTCTTAGTTTTCTATTTATATAAACTAAATATTAAAATTAAAATTGGTAGATTACAGAAATGTTGTATATTCAAAACTACTATTAATTGTCAAAAAAATTGAAAAAAAAAAGATTTTTTATTGAAAAATTATCATAATAATGACTTTTATAATCAATTTAGTAATTTTATGCAACTGTGAATTTTTACTTTAAATTGAAATTTATTTTGATAAAAAATGCAAATATTTCTTATTTAAATATCTATAGAGTTCTCTATGTCGTTTTACTACGAAAATAAAAAACGGAAAGGACATTCCTTGCAGGATGAATAACTCTTGGAAAAGATGTAATCTATTTTTATTTATATAACTATTACTAGATTTGGTCTTTTAAAGGTGAAATATTGCTTCACCATTGAAAATGCTTTCTTTGTACTAATAATGTTATTAAACATAAACAATTTAATTATTCATATAAAATACAACATTTTAAAACAGAATTTGTAAAATACAAAATAAAAAAATTTTACATTTTTCTTTCAGTAAGAAATATTGATTTAAAATGAGTTGTTTTTTTTTTATAAATAATATATATATTCTGATCAGGATAGCTGCTAAATCGAAGGAGTGAATTTTTTTTTGGCAGTTTCGTAGAGCATTGGCTTTTCGAGTCAAATGTAACGAGTTGAAATCTCCGACTATGTACATTTTTTTTTTTAAATTTTTATTCATTATTTTTAAACAAATAAATAACTGTATTAGGATATTCTAAAAATTGCAATTTAGTCCGAAAGTATTTTAAGTGCTTATCTCTAAATATTGTTATCATTATCTATCTCATAAATTATGTCTTTAGGTTTCTGTTACTGTTTGGCAATAAAAAAAAATTCACTCCTTCGATTTAGCAGCTATCCTGATCAGAAATCAAGAGAAAGAAATGTAATTTTTCTTACGTAGATCATTTAGCTTATTTTCCTATTTTTTTTAATTTTGTACTTTTTTGACAGGAGCGGACTGGCTATATGGGCATTAAGGCAAATACTCTGTGGGCCTCTATCTGAACTTGTCTGTATGGGTCACTGAAACGGCCACATAGATGCCCTTATGTATTAAATTGTTAAAGGTTTTATAATATTCTCTTATAAATGGGTCATCTGTGCATCGTGTACAAAATTACATATTATCATATGATATGTAATTATGGTCCTGATTGTCCTAAATGCTTTGGTCGTTTTGACACAGAGTCCGCCCCTGTTTATTAAGGCATATTTTCACAGTGTGTCGAGTCTAACAATATAGCTAAACACACTCAATTATCGTCTTACTACAGTATTAAGGAGTATTGTTTGCCAGCCAAAAAGTTAATTGATAAATTACAAACTTTTTTATATCTGATATCTGAAAGTAGATTTAGTATTCAAACTCAACAGCTCCGTTGGCACCCGAAAATGCAAGATTGGACTAAGAAATGGACACACATCTTATCTCACTGCACCAACCAAAAAAACTCTACTTGTACTTTTTTATTATCATTACTTGGTCGAGAGGCTAAGTGCGCTTGAGCTTGGATTTGACTTGGCTACCTAGAATGGGGCTCGAGGCTCGACTCCCGACTCGGGCAGAGTTGGGTTTACTGAGCGCCTAAAGGCAGCAGAAAACGAACTCCTAGATACCCTATCCCCCCAGCCGGCCCGTAAATTAGATTGGACCAAAGCGCTCTGAGCATGCTATAAGCATGAAAGTAGCGCTATATAAAAGCTATAATAATAATACTTGATTTGTGTCTAATGAAGCTCAGCGCTCCATTAATTTATGCCTCTAGTAGTGCCACGATTCTGTCTCATAAGATACATTTCGCAGTTTTTATTCAGAGTTAAATCAAAGGTATTTAACTCGCTTTCCAATACTTACCTGAAAATGGGGTAAATAATTTGGAGTAAACAAACAATTAAGATAAATTGGACCAGGCTGGAGAGAAGAACATAGAAAACACATTTTAAAGATTTTTCACAAGATCTGGCAGTCAGGATAAGCCCTGTACACAAACACTCGTCATTACCCTTCCAATAAAAGGCAATTTTCAACTCTGTCAAAACTGCTATTTCACAATCAGACTTATAGTTATTACGAAAGAAATGCCATCGGAAATGCATTGAAATATATATGCTTTAAATGTTTAAAGCTAACATTTTATATTGGTACGATTTGTCGGTTGCGTTTTTAAATATATCATGTGATGGTCTTTAAATAGAAACGGTACTATCTTTCTGAACTGTCTCAGATATAATAGGTGTCTTAGTTTTCTATTTATATAAACTAAATATTAAAATTAAAATTGGTAGATTACAGAAATGTTGTATATTCAAAACTACTATTATTTGTCCAAAAAATTTAAAAAAAAAAAAAGATTTTTTATTGAAAAATTATCATAATAATGACTTTTATAATCAATTTAGTAATTTTATGCAACTGAGAATTTTTACTTTAAATTGGAATTTATTTTGATAAAAAATGCAAATATTTCTTATTTAAATATCTATAGAGTTCTCTATGTCGTTTTACTACGAAAATAAAAAACGGAAAGGACATTCCTTGCAGGATGAATAACTCTTGGAAAAGATGTAATCTATTTTTATTTACATAACTATTACTAGATTTGGTCTTTTAAAGGTGAAATATTGCTTCACCATTAAAAATGCTTTCTTTGTACTAATAATGTTATTAAACATAAACAATTTAATTATTTATATAAAATACAACATTTTAAAACAGAATTTGTAAAATACTAAATAAAAAATTTTACATTTTTCTTTCAGTAAGAAATATTGATTTAAAATGAGTTGTTTTTTTTTATAAATAACATATATATTCTCTTTTTACTTGTGCCTTGTGGCAGTTTCGTAGAGCATTGGCTTTTCGAGTCAAATGTTACGTGTTCAAATCTCCGACGATGTACATTTTTTTTTAAATTTTTAAATTCATTTTTTTTAAACAAATAAATAATTGTATTAGGATATTCTAAAAATTGTAATTTAGTCCGAAAGTATTTTAAGTGCTTATCTCTGAAATTATGCTATCATTATCTATCTCATAAATTATGTCTCTAGGCTGCTGTTACTGTTTGACAATAAAAAAAAATTCACTCCTTCGATTTAGCAGCTATCCTGATCAGAAATAAAGAGAAAGAAATGTCATTTTTCTTACGTAGATCATTTAGCTTACTTTCCTATTTTTTTAAATTTTGTACTTTTTTGACAAGAGCGGACTGGCTATATGGGCATTAAGGCAAATGCTCTGTGGGCCTCTATCTGAACTTGTCTGTATGGGTCACTGAAACGGCCACATAGATGCCCTTATATATTAAATTGTTAAAGGTTTTAAAATATTATCTTATAAATGGGTCATCTGTGCGTCGTGTAAAAAATTACATATTATCATATGATATGTAATTATGGGCCTGATTGTCCTAAATGCTTTGGTCGTTTTGACACAGAGTCCGCCCCTGTTTATTAAGGCATATTTTCACAGTGTGTCGAGTCTAACAATATAGCTAAACACACTCAATTATCGTCTTACTACAGTATTAAGGAGTATTGTTTGCCAGCCAAAAAGTTAATTGATAAATTACAAACTTTTTTAAATCTGATATCTGAAAGTAGATTTAGTATTCAAACTCAACAGCTCCGTTGGCACCCGAAAATGCAAGATTGGACTAAGAAATGGACACACATCTTATCTCACTGCACCAACCAAAAAAACTCTTCTTGTACTTTTTTATTATCATTACTTGGTCGAGAGGCTAAGTGCGCTTGAGCTTGGCTTGACTTGGCTACCTAGAATGGGGCTCGAGGCTCGACTCCCGACTCGGGCAGAGTTGGGTTTACTGAGCGCCTAAAGGCAGCACAGAAAACGAACTCCTAGATGTCAGGGTGGGATTTCAGATTAGCTAGGGTATGATATGATATTACGGTCCCGTATCCCCAGCCTGAACAGAGTAACACAAGAACCTAAAGATATTAGCATGTAAACTACAAACATTACATAACAGTTATTCAACTGAACATTTAGTGAATAACAACAGTTGTCAACAGGAACAATATATTATTAAACTTAATTGTAATTTTCAAACATATTTGCATGTACATCGATATCCGTGAAGCTAGCATTTGATAATAATTAGTCTAATATCACACCAACAGGTTTCCGTACACACCTTCGCACTCCATCTCGGCGCCCAACAGAAGCTAAACTCCCTACACTCCAACACCGATAGTTGCTACACAACTCCAAGGGCAGAAAGACGACAACTTTCCCATAGCCCAAACCTAACACCCCTTACAAGGGGAACCAAAAAACCAGCTACCAAGCTCACAAAAGCAACTCTCTCTCTCTTGCGGAAACTAAGGATGACGTAAACACACACACACAATATTCTAGACAACAAAACGCACTTAAAAGAAACTACTTATTATACTCTAAAACACCAATAGTAAATGCAAAGAAAAACTACAAGCGCGCACGACATCCCCCCTCTCCCCCTAACTGGATCTTGCGAAGACAAGTCCAGTCTTCAAAAAAAAGAAATTGAAAACTGAAGTATATAGACAGCAAAAGGAATTAGGAAACATTGCCCAAAACTGAAACCGAAGAATACAACCTTCATAAAGTCAAACTGACATAATTATTCAAATAGATGATGTCTCAAAGAACAACATCCATCATACAACTATTATAACATTGCAATGCATACTAAAAACAAGCAGTACATATTACATAGATATATACATACAAATCAAGCAATAGCTATAATAAAATAGTCTTTTTGTGCGAGTCACACCAATCTTGAGCACAAGTCTGCAAGTATATTGTCCTCTCCTTTTATGTGACACACGTCGAAGGTGTAGTCCTGAAGCATCAGAGCCCACCTCGTAACTCGGTGGTTCGTAAAGTTCGTGCTCCGAAGGTAAGCCAAGGCCTTGTGGTCCGTCTGAAGGTGAAACGTACTTCCACGCAGGTATCTGTCCAGTTTTTTAATGGCAAATACGATAGCCAAACCTTCTCTCTCGATGATGGAATACCCCTGCTCCCGAGGCAATAACTTGCGACTCACATACTTGACGGGATGCAGACCACCATTCACGCACTGACTCAGTATACCGGAGATTCCTTTGTCAGAAGCATCGGTCTGAAGAACAAACGGCAATGAAGGATCAGGCAAACGAAGAATGGGGTACCTACACAGATACGCCTGCACCCTGCTTAAAGCCTCCGCGCACTCACGATTCCAGTCCACCTTAACAGACCGACCCCGACACAATAAATCAGTAAAAGGGTAAACCAGATCAGAGAATCTCGGTATGAACCTGCTGTAATAATTCACCAACCCAATGAGACTACGAATCTCTTTTTTTGTTGTGGGCGTTTTAAACTCTAGAATTTTCTTAACATTACTAGGATCAGGCTTAACAACCCCCTGCCCTACATTATGTCCGAGAAACTTAACACTAGTGAACCCCACTTCTAATTTGGCTGGCTTTAACGTAAAACCATTTTCCCTAAGAGCGCCGAAAACATTATGGACACTTTTCAGATGTGTATCCCAATCTTCACTGAAGATACATATGTCATCAAAATAAAATAAAACGTTTTGCAAACCTTGCAACATACGTTTAACGACCCTATTGAAATGATTTGGGGCCCCACTTAACCCAAAAGGTAAATAATGAAACATATAATGTTCCCCCAATACACGAAAAGCTGTGTATGGTTTACTTTCCTCACTAATGGGAATCTGCCAATAACCTTTAGTAAGATCAACCAAGGTAAAATATTTGGCCTTATGCAATTTGTTAAACAACTCCTCCTGCTCGGGTATCACCTCAGCAGGGATCTGAGTTACATTATTAAGTTTTCTAAAATCTATACATGGTCTTAACGACCCATCCTTCTTTTTAATAATGACAACCGGGGCTGCATATGGCGAGTTCGTGGGACCTATTATTCCCAATTCAAGCATACTGTCAACTTCTTGCTTAACTTTATCTCTCATGTGTATGGGAACCGCGTATGGCTTCAGTGCAATAGGCTTTGTATCTGTTAACGTAATAGAAAATTTCTCTACCTTTGCTCTACCGGGCGAATCTGAAAAGATATCCCTAAACTCATTTAGAATATCACCAACCTGATTTCTCTGTACATAACTAAGATCGGGGTTTATTTTGACCTGCGCCAAGATACTCCCGTCTAACTTCTGGCTAACTTCCAACGTTGGAATGTTAGGCAGAGCATCTTCCTTGGACAACCCTTCAGCATCTACGTCTTCGTCGCTCACGACAGACACCATATTGGCTGATAAAAACCCATTTTTATCGCCACTAGAATTATTACTAACTACACCATCTACTTTCCCTACTCGACAATGGTACTTCATAAGCCTATTAATATGGTACATTTTCAGCTTCTCATCCTTCTGTACAACAAAGTTAAACTTAGAAATTTTTTGGACAACCTTATACGGGCCCTGCCAAAATACAGACAACTTATTATCTCTTTGTGGTTTTAAAACCAACACACAATCTCCCGCCTCTATGTCCCGATTGGATGAATACTTGTCATACTGGACTTTATATTTTCTTTTATTTACTTGGTCATTCTCACTAGCAATAGCGGTCACTACAGACAACCTTTCTTTTAAGTCCAATAGGTAGCTAAATACATTTTTATACCCGGTGTCTTTCTCTTCATTTGTAAAAACTTGTTTTAAAATAGATAACGGACCCCTCATTTGCCTACCATAAACAAGCTGAAACGGAGACACACCCGTTGTCTCATTAGGAACTTCCCTAAATGCAAATAATGCAGCTGTTATTTTTCTATCCCAGTCCCGTGGGCTATGTTGGGTAACCTTCCTAAGGAACAACTTTAAAGTTCCATTTAGCCTCTCAATTTGACCATTCGAAGAGGGGTGAAACACAGTGGAGTGCACCGGTTTAATTGAGAAGAACTCACACACCTGGTTATACAGTTCGGAGGTAAACTGACCCCCCTGGTCCGACAATATTTCACACGGCAGTCCGATTCGGCTAAAGATGGTGGTTAGTGCCTCGATTACCGTCTCTGTATTTATGTTACGTAGTGGGATAGCCTCCGGCCATCTTGTAGCAATATCCACCAAGGTTAGAATGAACCTATTTTTATTTTCTGTTACCTCCAATGGACCAACAATGTCAATGGCCACCTTAAAAAATGGGGTGGAAATCACATTCATACGACCCAGTTCCACTCTGTCACAACGACGCGGCGTTCTAGCTTTCTGGCATACATCACAAGATTTTACAAACTCTTTCACATCTCTGTCTAGTCCTTGCCAAAAAAAATATTTATAAATCTTGCCTTTCGTTTTCCTTATTGAAAAGTGACCCGCTAACATACTCTCATGCGCCGTTCTTAGTACAAGCTCCCTCTTAGACGACGGTACAACCAACTGTCTCTCTTCCTCACCACATTCTCCCTTAAATACCCTATACAACAATCTATCAAATACTTTAAATTCTACACATCCATTCTTCTTATTGTCCACACAGTTATCCACCTGCCGCTCCCAAAGATCTTTCAATGACGGATCACTTAATTGCTCCCGTAAAAAGTCATCGCTCGTTCCTAAAACCTCACGACAATCTTCCAGCACTCCACTGTCATTCGTAACACTGTCATCATTTTCTCTCTCTGTCATCGCCCTAGTTACAGCAGCACAACCAAGTTGACTGCCACCGTTCAAATCTACATTCCCAATAATTAAGTCTGCTACTGGATCTCTAAAACATGCTACTACAAACTTACCGATAATATATTCAGTCTCAACGTAAACACACGCCAACGGGTAATTTCTCACAGTCCCATCAACAAGTTTCAACCTGTAACTTCCAGGAATCATATCATTCTTTCCAACTAACGAGCTCCTAATACCTATCACGCTTGAACCAGAATCTTTCAACACAGACACAACTTTGCCATTTACTCTACCACTTTCAAACTTTAACTTGCCTACCGATCTGTCACGCAACGATTTATCCACATAAGATAATGTTTCTTTTTTACAAGGGGAAAAACAATCAAGACCCTTTCCTAAGGAACAATTGCAACAGTTTTGCACATCATGTGGACCACTCAGTCACCTGTATCTAATCGGTGGGCCAAAGGTTCTGTTATTATAGTTGGGTCTCGGTGTGTACGCCCCTGTACCCCTTGACCTTCCGTAGTTGTTATCAGGAGGACGCCCCTCCACGTCATAACTTTGTCGCCTCGTGCTCGTGCCGCGGATTCTGCGCCCACTACCATCAAATTGTCTCCGATAGCGCCCCAATGCAACATTTCTATTTGGAGGAGAATTTGCAGGGATTGCGGGTGCTTTTTTACACCTTCCATCAGTAACAGGGGTGGAGTTCGCTACCGGCGAACGTTGAGGGCATTCAATTGACTTGTGGCCCTTCATGCCACACCCGAAGCAAACAATCACTTTTCTTTCAACGGCCGCGCCACGATTCACTGCTTCTCCACACGCCGCCGCCACATAAACACTTTCTTCTTTAGCAAGCGACGCCCCCGAATTCGCGACTTTAAACCCCTCTATGATGTCTAGCATGTTCTCCACAGTATTTTGCTTGTTTAGAACAAGTTGTCGATAGACCTCCCCTGAAACATTTTCAAGTATCCTGTCTTTAATGAAAAGATCTTTGATCTCATCTGCTGTCTTTCCTACCTCAGCCATTTTGCACCAGTTGTCAAGTGCGGTCCTCAATTCGGTCACATACCCACGGAAGTCATTCCGCCGTGGTTTGACCCGGTGAAACCTTTTGCGGCATGTCTCCGCATTGATGTCTGCGTGGCGGAGAAGTGCCGTTTTGACATCCTCATACTTATCGCTAAGGAACAGACTGTCCCTCAACATAAAGTTTTTGAGCGATGTCGTCAACTTGTACGACAATAGCAGGGACCACTCCTTACTCTCAATCTTACACCTTGCTGCCACGGCCTCAAAGTGCGTCAGGTACGCCAGAAGATCATCATCTTCCTTCATGCCTTGGAAGTTCTTGTCTAGCCTGTCCGAGACACTCTTTTGTCGCACCTCAACTGCCTGACCTGCCACTGCACCTGCCTCTGGCGCCGACTTCTCTTTAAGCCGTGCCAACTCCAGTTCATCTTTTCTCTTGAGCTCCTCTCTAGCCTCTCTCTCCTTCCACCTCTCGTGTTTCTCACTCCTAGCCTTCTCCTCCCGTTCATGTCTAGCGGCTTCATCCGCCTTCGCCTCTCTTCTCAACCTCTCTTCACGCTCAAGCCTAGCCGTCTCTCGTTCAAACTCCTCCTTCTTAGCTCTCTCGTAGTCAACCTTCTGCTCTGCCACATACCTCTCCAACCTCTCACCATCATACCCGAGAGCACGGCCATCACTGATGAACTGGGCGGTTAGAGTCAACCTCGTCTCCATTACATATAATATTAAGCCTTAATTAATAATTACAGTCTAACTATCACTAACAAAACCCAAAGTCAGATCATAGAGAGAAACAGAATATATATCATTACTTAATTAAAACGGGCGAACTGAAATCACGGGCGCATCGACAAAAACAGGGCCAAGGACTTATCTGCTCAGTATCCCGCGTCGGAAGGAATCGCCTCACTCCAGGCTCCGCAGAAGAGAAAAGCCACAGGCAACCACAGCCACTGGAACAGACCAACGGTTCTAACTTCAGGACGGTTCCGGTACACCAGCCAACAAACCGCACAGATTCAGGTCGATCCCGTCGACAGGCACTCGATCCACTCATACGTTGCCGCTCAGAGTCAGAGGATTCAGGCGTTGGTGACAATAAATGCAAAAACAAGTTACAATAGTTTCAAAGAGTAATTACACACTCTAAGTTTACCGAACAAATAGGAACTACTCACATTAGGCACAATACAAGGGATGCCCAACGAATATATCGTGTGCTGTACATAAATCATCAGACCGCTCAAACGGCTTAAATGTATTTAATTTTATTTAATACATAAACATTACATATTTATATATCTTATGATGGTTATAACGGTCAAATCAAGGACACAGAGGTCACAAAGTTGACAATTACATATTGTTTGGACGAGCCACCCATTTCTGTCAGGGTGGGATTTCAGATTAGCTAGGGTATGATATGATATTACGGTCCCGTATCCCCAGCCTGAACAGAGTAACACAAGAACCTAAAGATATTAGCATGTAAACTACAAACATTACATAACAGTTATTCAACTGAACATTTAGTGAATAACAACAGTTGTCAACAGGAACAATATTTAATTAAACTTAATTGTAATTTTCAAACATATTTGCATGTACATCGATATCCGTGAAGCTAGCATTTGATAATAATTAGTCTAATATCACACCAACAGGTTTCCGTAACACACCTTCGCACTCCATCTCGGCGCCCAACAGAAGCTAAACTCCCTACACTCCAACACCGATAGTTGCTACACAACTCCAAGGGCAGAAAGACGACAACTTTCCCATAGCCCAAACCTAACACCCCTTACAAGGGGAACCAAAAAACCAGCTACCAAGCTCACAAAAGCAACTCTCTCTCTCTTGCGGAAACTAAGGATGACGTAAACACACACACACAATATTCTAGACAACAAAACGCACTTAAAAGAAACTACTTATTATACTCTAAAACACCAATAGTAAATGCAAAGAAAAACTACAAGCGCGCACGACACTAGATACCTATCCCCCCAGCCGGCCCGTAAATTAGATTGGACCAAAGCGCTCTGAGCATGCTATAAGCATGAAAGTAGCGCTATATAAAAGCTATAATAATAATACTTGATTTGTGCCTAATGAAGCTCAGCGCTCCATAAATTTATGCCTCTAGTTGTGCCACGATTCTGTCTCATAAGATACATTTCGCAGTTTTTATTCAGAGTTAAATCAAAGGTATTTAACTCGCTTTCCAATACTTACCTGAAAATGGGGTAAATGATTTGGAGTAAACAAACAATTAAGATAAATTGGACCAGGCTGGAGAGAAGAACATAGAAAACACATTTTAAAGATTTTTCACAAGATCTGGCAGTCAGGATAAGCCCTGTACACAAACACTCGTCATTACCCTTCCAATAAAAGGCAATTTTCAACTCTGTCAAAACTGCTATTTCACAATCAGACTTATAGTTATCACGAAAGAAATGCCATCGGAAATGCATTGAAATATATATGCTTTAAATGTTTAAAGCTAACATTTTATATTAGTACGATTTGTCGGTTGCGTTTTTAAATATGTCATGTGATGGTCTTTAATTTTTTTTTTTTAAATTCAAAAGAAGACACACAAAACATTGTTCTAAATTAAAAAAATAATAATAATACATGGAAAATTTCATTGAAAACATCTTATCAAAGTCATATTCCAGGATTTTCAGTACGATCGCGGAGTAGTCTGCAGCGAAGATCCATAAAATGGTGACAGCAAGGGGTCCAGAAAATGATGACAGCAGAAGTCCAATAGAATGATACAGCAATGGTCCAGAAAAAGGTGACAGCAAAGGTCCATAAAATGGTGGCAGTAAATGTCCAGAAATTGATGACACCAAGGGTCTGGAAGACATTCACAAAAAAAATTTGAAAGTGTTCCTTAAAATGAGTATTGCCAAAAATATTTTTTTTTTTTTAAAGACTTATGAGTTATTAAAATTCATTTTTGTTTATATTATTTTTGCAACATTTTTTCCCTTAAGAACCTAAGACAAAGGACCTTCATCCTATATCCCTAGGATTCTTTGGGATCTGCTAGAGTTACAAAAATGTACATATAATGAAGTAATTTGGTTTCTATAAAAGTACAGAGCTCAAAGTAGGTATGTGCATGAAGAACTTAAAAGTTATTTCATTTTGGAATATAACTCATTTTTAGGTTATCTCTATTTTTTTTTATTATTATTGTTTATTGTAATAGTGTTCTTTTTTTCCCCCCTCTTTTTCCGTTTCTGCTATGTTTTTTAAACAATTTAGTAGTCCATTTGGTTCATTTTCATGAAATCCGGTCCTGTTTGGGTTGTCTTGAAATTTTGTTGATCTGGTCAAAGGGATGTAATCAAAAGAAGTTTCACCTTGCATCTTCCAGTCCTAATTGTCTCTCTTGTTGAAAGAAAATAAATAAATAGTTTACAGGTAATTTTTAGAAGTAATAATTTTTAAAGCAAATAAATGATGTATTAGATACATACACATGCAAATTTTAAATATAAAACACACACACCCATACATTCAAACTTGTTTTCTTCATTGTCTAAACAGACTTTGTAAATTGATAATTTATGATACAAATGTAACTCTCCATTACACAAAAAAAAATATATATATATATATATATATATATACACATATACACACATACATATATATATATATATATATATATATATATATATATATATATATATATATATATACATATACATATATAACACATGTACATACAATGGATCAAAGTAAAATTACATTTGGGGTTAGCCTTTATAGTGTTCAATTTTAAAATCAACTATATTTCTATATATTGTATCCAACATATTAGGGTTAAAATTGACATTTTGATACATAGCTTTAAATCTACTGTTCCATACTAAGTTTCTGTATTCAGATATAATTATTAAATTGAAATTTTGTATCATTTTGTGTTTAGCTTTAGGCAACTTATTTAAGAGGATAGATAAATTAATGTTCACATGGGTTTCACAGTTTCCTTCCAATAACTCTCTTACAGTATTTCTGACATTACTAAAAAAAGAACATTCTAAATATAAATGCTTTTCATTATCACCATTAACACATTGACAAATTTTACAAAATTTTACACCAGGTTTTTTTTTTGAAAATGGAGTCATCCCAAAGATAAGTCTGTAAGATATTTCTTTAGCCTTTGTTGCAATGTGTTTGTTATGAAGGTTTGTAAAAGTGTCTTTAAAATCTGTTATATTTAAATCTTTTCCCCATTTAATCCTCATAGCTAAATTTTCTTGTAACTGTTTTTTCAATGTTGTGTATATTTCTTTATATTTCTTGTGTATAAAGGGTTCATTGCCAGGAAGAGTTCTTGAAATGGATCTATAAAAAGGATGTAAGTTTGTACCAAAATAGTGTGGAGCGTTGTTTTGTATTGGAATTAAATTGCTTAATCTCAAACCATAATAATATATTGTAAAGGGGAAATCACTTGGATTTTTAACTACTTGACCTATGAATTTTAATCTGAGTGCACATATTTTAGTTTTGATGTCTTGTAAATTGATCCCCCCATCCTCTTTTTTTTGAATGATTGTAGTATGTTTGATGTTTTTAAGTGTATTTTTGAAGATGAAACTTCTAATTATGTTATTTAATTGAAATATGTATTTTGTAGGAGGTTCTATAATATTGGCTAGATAGACTATCTTTGGGATGACTAAATTGTTTATAAGAATGGCTCTACCAAAGATGGTAGAACTTGTATGCTCGTACATGTTAACTATATTGGATGCTTTAATAATAATATTTTTCCACTGATCTTCACAGAACAAAAAAGGGTTACTATTGTATTCTATACCACATATTTTAATTCTGTTTACAAGTTTCAATGAATATTTTTCCTTAAATGTCCACCTCCCTACACCCATTATTGAGGATTTATTTATGTTAATTTTTGATCCACTGGCATGGCCAAAAAGCATAAACTTTTTAACTATGTTATTTATATCCTTTTCAGAGGAGGGAAAAAATGTTGTGTCATCGGCATAGGCCTTGACTTTGGCTACCGGGATGGGTCCCGGGATTTTTGTTCCTTTGATAGATGGATCTGACCTAATAGATTCTAGAAAAGGTTCTATACAAAGGATATATAAAAAGGGGGATAAGGGACAGCCCTGTCTAACAGATCTTTGAATTGCAAAAGGTTGGCTTAGAGAATGGTTGATTAGTAGTCTACTGTTGGCATTGGTATAAATTAGTTTAATAAGTTTAATTAAAAAAGGGCTGATTTTACATTTTTCTATTACTTTAAAGAGGTAGTTATGACTGACTCTGTCAAATGCTTTCTCTTGGTCTACAGATAACAAGGAAGCGCTAGAGTTTTTTTCATGGCTGTAAATGATAAAATCCCGAATGAAATGTGTCATTCCATCAATATTCCTGTCGGGGTGGGTGCAGTATTGGTCTTGTCCTACGAGTTGGGGAATGAAGGGTTTAAGTCGCTTAAAGATCATTTTTGTCAGTAGTTTATAGTCTGTATTGAGTAGTGAAATGGGTCTGTAGTCACTTGGAGAACTGTTATCTGTTGTTTTTTTAGCTATTAGTGTAATATATGCTTCGTTGAATTTTTCTGGAAGTTGTCCTGTTATAATAGCGTCACTATATAGTCGCAGTAATAGAGGACTTATTAAGGGAAAAAAAGCCGTATAGAACTCGAATGTCAGACCGTCCGGTCCGGGGGATTTATTGTTTTGTGTCGAGTCTAATGCCGTTTTGAGTTCATCTAGAGTAAATGGGGTCCCCAAAAATTCTTCGTCAGCCTGCTTCAACTGTTTACAATATTTTAGAAAACATTCTTGAGCCTCTTTATTTATGGGTTCTTCCTGATAGATGTTTGTGAAATGTCTCGTGAAAACATCTTTTATTTTGTCTTCATCTTCAACTTTGGAGCCGTGTATATCAAGAACACTTGTTATGCATTTATTTGACTGGACATTTTGTTCAATTGACAAAAAGAGTTTATTAGGACCCTCCTGACTAATATAGTTTCTGCATCTCACTTCAGCTCCTTTGTAGATGTAATTGTTTAATTCTGCCAGCTTTAAAGAGGCTTGTGTTCTATCTATTTCATCCTCAGCGTGTAATAGAGTGTGCTTCAGTTTTTCTAATTCTTGTTTTCTCCGTGTTTGTACCAGTGTTGATATTACCTGACATTGTTGTTTTATTGAATTTTTAACTATTGTCCATATTTGTGCTAGGTTAACGTTTGGATTGTTTAGATCTTGCAAGCAGGAATTGAGTGTGTTTGAGATTAGTTCTATAAAAAGAGGTATTTCTAGGAGAGAGTTATTAAATTTCCAATGACTAGTTTTCCTTTTCTTTTTTTTACTTTCCTTACATATTGTAGCTATTACTGCCTTATGGTCTGAGTATTCCAGAGGCTCTTCCAAATGAGCTATCTTATTTATATGGTACTCCGCTGGAACATAAAATCTGTCTAGTCTGGAGGTTACGGGATAAGCTTTGTTCACCGAAGTGGTGTCCTGACCTGTGGGGTTTACACTTCTGTACGCATCAGCTATTTTGAATTCGCTCTCAATGTCTTTTAGAAAGTTATTTATGGTAGGGTTCGTCTGTAAAGTATGTATTAAATTGTTAAAGGTTTTATAATATTCTCTTATAAATGGGTCATCTGTGCGTCGTGTAAAAAATTACATATTATCATATGATATGTAATTATGGGCCTGATTGTCCTAAATGCTTTGGTCGTTTTGACACAGAGTCCGCCCCTGTTTATTAAGGCATATTTTCACAGTGTGTCGAGTCTAACAATATAGCTAAACACACTCAATTATCGTCTTACTACAGTATTAAGGAGTATTGTTTGCCAGCCAAAAAGTTAATTGATAAATTAAAAACTTTTTTAAATCTGATATCTGAAAGTAGATTTAGTATTCAAACTCAACAGCTCCGTTGGCACCCGAAAATGCAAGATTGGACTAAGAAATGGACACACATCTTATCTCACTGCACCAACCAAAAAAACTCTTCTTGTACTTTTTTTATTATCATTACTTGGTCGAGAGGCTAAGTGCGCTTGAGCTTGGCTTGACTTGGCTACCTAGAAGGGGGCTCGAGGCTCGACTCCCGACTCGGGCAGAGTTGGGTTTACTGAGCGCCTAAAGGCAGCACAGAAAACGAACTCCTAGATACCTATCCCCCAAGCCGGCCCGTAAATTAGATTGGACCAAAGCGCTCTGAGCATGCTATAAGCATGAAAGTAGCGCTATATAAAAGCTATAATAATAATACTTGATTTGTGCCTAATGAAGCTCAGCGCTCCATAAATTTATGCCTCTAGTTGTGCCACGATTCTGTCTCATAAGATACATTTCGCAGTTTTTATTCAGAGTTAAATCAAAGGTATTTAACTCGCTTTCCAATACTTACCTGAAAATGGGGTAAATGATTTGGAGTAAACAAACAATTAAGATAAATTGGACCAGGCTGGAGAGAAGAACATAGAAAACACATTTTAAAGATTTTTCACAAGATCTGGCAGTCAGGATAAGCCCTGTACACAAACACTCGTCATTACCCTTCCAATAAAAGGCAATTTTCAACTCTGTCAAAACTGCTATTTCACAATCAGACTTATAGTTATTACGAAAGAAATGCCATCGGAAATGCATTGAAATATATATGCTTTAAATGTTTAAAGCTAACATTTTATATTGGTACGATTTGTCGGTTGCGTTTTTAAATATATCATGTGATGGTCTTTAAATAGAAACGGTACTATCTTTCTGAACTGTCTCGGATATAACAGGTGTCTTAGTTTTCTATTTATATAAACTAAATATTAAAATTAAAATTGGTAGATTACAGAAATGTTGTATATTCAAAACTACTATTAATTGTCAAAAAAATTGAAAAAAAAAAGATTTTTTATTGAAAAATTATCATAATAATGACTTTTATAATCAATTTAGTAATTTTATGCAACTGTGAATTTTTACTTTAAATTGAAATTTATTTTGATAAAAAATGCAAATATTTCTTATTTAAATATCTATAGAGTTCTCTATGTCGTTTTACTACGAAAATAAAAAACGGAAAGGACATTCCTTGCAGGATGAATAACTCTTGGAAAAGATGTAATCTATTTTTATTTATATAACTATTACTAGATTTGGTCTTTTAAAGGTGAAATATTGCTTCACCATTGAAAATGCTTTCTTTGTACTAATAATGTTATTAAACATAAACAATTTAATTATTTATATAAAATACAACATTTTAAAACAGAATTTGTAAAATACTAAATAAAAAATTTTACATTTTTCTTTCAGTAAGAAATATTGATTTAAAATGAGTTGTTTTTTTTTTATAAATAACATATATATTCCCTTCACTTGTGCCTTGTGGCAGTTTCGTAGAGCATTGGCTTTCGAGTCAAATGTTACGAGTTCAAATCTCCGACGATGTACATTTTTTTTGAAATTTTTTAAATTCATTATTTTTAAACAAATAAATAACTGTATTAGGATATTCTAAAAATTGTAATTTAGTCCGAAAGTATTTTAAGTGCTTATCTCTGAAATTATGCTATCATTATCTATCTCAAAAAATTATGTCTCTAGGCTGCTGTTACTGTTTGACAATAAAAAAAAATTCACTCCTTCGATTTAGCAGCTATCCTGATCAGAAATAAAGAGAAAGAAATGTCATTTTTCTTACGTAGATCATTTAGCTTACTTTCCTATTTTTTTAAATTTTGTACTTTTTTGACAAGAGCGGACTGGCTATATGGGCATTAAGGCAAATGCTCTGTGGGCCTCTATCTGAACTTGTCTGTATGGGTCACTGAAACGGCCACATAGATGCCCTTATATATTAAATTGTTAAAGGTTTTATAATATTCTCTTATAAATGGGTCATCTGTGCGTCGTGTAAAAAATTACATATTATCATATGATATGTAATTATGGGCCTGATTGTCCTAAATGCTTTGGTCGTTTTGACACAGAGTCCGCCCCTGTTTATTAAGGCATATTTTCACAGTGTGTCGAGTCTAACAATATAGCTAAACACACTCAATTATCGTCTTACTACAGTATTAAGGAGTATTGTTTGCCAGCCAAAAAGTTAATTGATAAATTACAAACTTTTTTAAATCTGATATCTGAAAGTAGATTTAGTATTCAAACTCAACAGCTCCGTTGGCACCCGAAAATGCAAGATTGGACTAAGAAATGGACACACATCTTATCTCACTGCACCAACCAAAAAAACTCTTCTTGTACTTTTTTTATTATCATTACTTGGTCGAGAGGCTAAGTGCGCTTGAGCTTGGCTTGACTTGGCTACCTAGAAGGGGGCTCGAGGCTCGACTCCCGACTCGGGCAGAGTTGGGTTTACTGAGCGCCTAAAGGCAGCACAGAAAACGAACTCCTAGATACCTATCCCCCAAGCCGGCCCGTAAATTAGATTGGACCAAAGCGCTCTGAGCATGCTATAAGCATGAAAGTAGCGCTATATAAAAGCTATAATAATAATACTTGATTTGTGCCTAATGAAGCTCAGCGCTCCATAAATTTATGCCTCTAGTTGTGCCACGATTCTGTCTCATAAGATACATTTCGCAGTTTTTATTCAGAGTTAAATCAAAGGTATTTAACTCGCTTTCCAATACTTACCTGAAAATGGGGTAAATGATTTGGAGTAAACAAACAATTAAGATAAATTGGACCAGGCTGGAGAGAAGAACATAGAAAACACATTTTAAAGATTTTTCACAAGATCTGGCAGTCAGGATAAGCCCTGTACACAAACACTCGTCATTACCCTTCCAATAAAAGGCAATTTTCAACTCTGTCAAAACTGCTATTTCACAATCAGACTTATAGTTATTACGAAAGAAATGCCATCGGAAATGCATTGAAATATATATGCTTTAAATGTTTAAAGCTAACATTTTATATTGGTACGATTTGTCGGTTGCGTTTTTAAATATATCATGTGATGGTCTTTAAATAGAAACGGTACTATCTTTCTGAACTGTCTCGGATATAACAGGTGTCTTAGTTTTCTATTTATATAAACTAAATATTAAAATTAAAATTGGTAGATTACAGAAATGTTGTATATTCAAAACTACTATTAATTGTCAAAAAAATTGAAAAAAAAAAGATTTTTTATTGAAAAATTATCATAATAATGACTTTTATAATCAATTTAGTAATTTTATGCAACTGTGAATTTTTACTTTAAATTGAAATTTATTTTGATAAAAAATGCAAATATTTCTTATTTAAATATCTATAGAGTTCTCTATGTCGTTTTACTACGAAAATAAAAAACGGAAAGGACATTCCTTGCAGGATGAATAACTCTTGGAAAAGATGTAATCTATTTTTATTTATATAACTATTACTAGATTTGGTCTTTTAAAGGTGAAATATTGCTTCACCATTGAAAATGCTTTCTTTGTACTAATAATGTTATTAAACATAAACAATTTAATTATTTATATAAAATACAACATTTTAAAACAGAATTTGTAAAATACTAAATAAAAAATTTTACATTTTTCTTTCAGTAAGAAATATTGATTTAAAATGAGTTGTTTTTTTTTATAAATAACATATATATTCCCTTCACTTGTGCCTTGTGGCAGTTTCGTAGAGCATTGGCTTTCGAGTCAAATGTTACGAGTTCAAATCTCCGACGATGTACATTTTTTTTGAAATTTTTTAAATTCATTATTTTTAAACAAATAAATAACTGTATTAGGATATTCTAAAAATTGTAATTTAGTCCGAAAGTATTTTAAGTGCTTATCTCTGAAATTATGCTATCATTATCTATCTCATAAATTATGTCTCTAGGCTGCTGTTACTGTTTGACAATAAAAAAAAATTCACTCCTTCGATTTAGCAGCTATCCTGATCAGAAATAAAGAGAAAGAAATGTCATTTTTCTTACTTAGATCATTTAGCTTACTTTCCTATTTTTTTAAATTTTGTACTTTTTTGACAAGAGCGGACTGGCTATATGGGCATTAAGGCAAATGCTCTGTGGGCCTCTATCTGAACTTGTCTGTATGGGTCACTGAAACGGCCACATAGATGCCCTTATATATTAAATTGTTAAAGGTTTTATAATATTCTCTTATAAATGGGTCATCTGTGCGTCGTGTAAAAAATTACATATTATCATATGATATGTAATTATGGGCCTGATTGTCCTAAATGCTTTGGTCGTTTTGACACAGAGTCCGCCCCTGTTTATTAAGGCATATTTTCACAGTGTGTCGAGTCTAACAATATAGCTAAACACACTCAATTATCGTCTTACTACAGTATTAAGGAGTATTGTTTGCCAGCCAAAAAGTTAATTGATAAATTACAAACTTTTTTAAATCTGATATCTGAAAGTAGATTTAGTATTCAAACTCAACAGCTCCGTTGGCACCCGAAAATGCAAGATTGGACTAAGAAATGGACACACATCTTATCTCACTGCACCAACCAAAAAAACTCTTCTTGTACTTTTTTATTATCATTACTTGGTCGAGAGGCTAAGTGCGCTTGAGCTTGGCTTGACTTGGCTACCTAGAAGGGGGCTCGAGGCTCGACTCCCGACTCGGGCAGAGTTGGGTTTACTGAGCGCCTAAAGGCAGCAGAAAACGAACTCCTAGATACCCTATCCCCCAAGCCGGCCCGTAAATTAGATTGGACCAAAGCGCTCTGAGCATGCTATAAGCATGAAAGTAGCGCTATATAAAAGCTATAATAATAATACTTGATTTGTGCCTAATGAAGCTCAGCGCTCCATAAATTTATGCCTCTAGTTGTGCCACGATTCTGTCTCATAAGATACATTTCGCAGTTTTTATTCAGAGTTAAATCAAAGGTATTTAACTCGCTTTCCAATACTTACCTGAAAATGGGGTAAATGATTTGGAGTAAACAAACAATTAAGATACATTGGACCAGGCTGGAGAGAAGAACATAGAAAACACATTTTAAAGATTTTTCACAAGATCTGGCAGTCAGGATAAGCCCTGTACACAAACACTCGTCATTACCCTTCCAATAAAAGGCAATTTTCAACTCTGTCAAAACTGCTATTTCACAATCAGACTTATAGTTATTACGAAAGAAATGCCATCGGAAATGCATTGAAATATATATGCTTTAAATGTTTAAAGCTAACATTTTATATTGGTACGATTTGTCGGTTGCGTTTTTAAATATATCATGTGATGGTCTTTAAATAGAAACGGTACTATCTTTCTGAACTGTCTCGGATATAACAGGTGTCTTAGTTTTCTATTTATATAAACTAAATATTAAAATTAAAATTGGTAGATTACAGAAATGTTGTATATTCAAAACTACTATTATTTGTCCAAAAAATTTAAAAAAAAAAAAGATTTTTTATTGAAAAATTATCATAATAATGACTTTTATAATCAATTTAGTAATTTTATGCAACTGAGAATTTTTACTTTAAATTGAAATTTATTTTGATAAAAAATGCAAATATTTCTTATTTAAATATCTATAGAGTTCTCTATGTCGTTTTACTACGAAAATAAAAAACGGAAAGGACATTCCTTGCAGGATGAATAACTCTTGGAAAAGATGTAATCTATTTTTATTTACATAACTGTTACTAGATTTGGTCTTTTAAAGGTGAAATATTGCTTCACCATTAAAAATGCTTTCTTTGTACTAATAATGTTATTAAACATAAACAATTTAATTATTTATATAAAATACAACATTTTAAAACAGAATTTGTAAAATACTAAATAAAAAATTTTACATTTTTCTTTCAGTAAGAAATATTGATTTAAAATGAGTTGTTTTTTTTATAAATAACATATATATTCTCTTTTTACTTGTGCCTTGTGGCAGTTTCGTAGAGCATTGGCATTTCGAGTCAAATGTTACGAGTTCAAATCTCCGACGATGTACATTTTTTTTGAAATTTTTTAAATTCATTATTTTTAAACAAATAAATAACTGTATTAGGATATTCTAAAAATTGTAATTTAGTCCGAAAGTATTTTAAGTGCTTATCTCTGAAATTATGCTATCATTATCTATCTCATAAATTATGTCTCTAGGCTGCTGTTACTGTTTGACAATAAAAAAAAATTCACTCCTTCGATTTAGCAGCTATCCTGATCAGAAATAAAGAGAAAGAAATGTCATTTTTCTTACGTAGATCATTTAGCTTACTTTCCTATTTTTTTAAATTTTGTACTTTTTTGACAAGAGCGGACTGGCTATATGGGCATTAAGGCAAATGCTCTGTGGGCCTCTATCTGAACTTGTCTGTATGGGTCACTGAAACGGCCACATAGATGCCCTTATATATTAAATTGTTAAAGGTTTTATAATATTCTCTTATAAATGGGTCATCTGTGCGTCGTGTAAAAAATTACATATTATCATATGATATGTAATTATGGGCCTGATTGTCCTAAATGCTTTGGTCGTTTTGACACAGAGTCCGCCCCTGTTTATTAAGGCATATTTTCACAGTGTGTCGAGTCTAACAATATAGCTAAACACACTCAATTATCGTCTTACTACAGTATTAAGGAGTATTGTTTGCCAGCCAAAAAGTTAATTGATAAATTACAAACTTTTTTAAATCTGATATCTGAAAGTAGATTTAGTATTCAAACTCAACAGCTCCGTTGGCACCCGAAAATGCAAGATTGGACTAAGAAATGGACACACATCTTATCTCACTGCACCAACCAAAAAAACTCTTCTTGTACTTTTTTATTATCATTACTTGGTCGAGAGGCTAAGTGCGCTTGAGCTTGGCTTGACTTGGCTACCTAGAAGGGGGCTCGAGGCTCGACTCCCGACTCGGGCAGAGTTGGGTTTACTGAGCGCCTAAAGGCAGCAGAAAACGAACTCCTAGATACCCTATCCCCCAAGCCGGCCCGTAAATTAGATTGGACCAAAGCGCTCTGAGCATGCTATAAGCATGAAAGTAGCGCTATATAAAAGCTATAATAATAATACTTGATTTGTGCCTAATGAAGCTCAGCGCTCCATAAATTTATGCCTCTAGTTGTGCCACGATTCTGTCTCATAAGATACATTTCGCAGTTTTTATTCAGAGTTAAATCAAAGGTATTTAACTCGCTTTCCAATACTTACCTGAAAATGGGGTAAATGATTTGGAGTAAACAAACAATTAAGATAAATTGGACCAGGCTGGAGAGAAGAACATAGAAAACACATTTTAAAGATTTTTCACAAGATCTGGCAGTCAGGATAAGCCCTGTACACAAACACTCGTCATTACCCTTCCAATAAAAGGCAATTTTCAACTCTGTCAAAACTGCTATTTCACAATCAGACTTATAGTTATTACGAAAGAAATGCCATCGGAAATGCATTGAAATATATATGCTTTAAATGTTTAAAGCTAACATTTTATATTGGTACGATTTGTCGGTTGCGTTTTTAAATATATCATGTGATGGTCTTTAAATAGAAACGGTACTATCTTTCTGAACTGTCTCGGATATAACAGGTGTCTTAGTTTTCTATTTATATAAACTAAATATTAAAATTAAAATTGGTAGATTACAGAAATGTTGTATATTCAAAACTACTATTATTTGTCCAAAAAATTTAAAAAAAAAAAAGATTTTTTATTGAAAAATTATCATAATAATGACTTTTATAATCAATTTAGTAATTTTATGCAACTGAGAATTTTTACTTTAAATTGAAATTTATTTTGATAAAAAATGCAAATATTTCTTATTTAAATATCTATAGAGTTCTCTATGTCGTTTTACTACGAAAATAAAAAACGGAAAGGACATTCCTTGCAGGATGAATAACTCTTGGAAAAGATGTAATCTATTTTTATTTACATAACTGTTACTAGATTTGGTCTTTTAAAGGTGAAATATTGCTTCACCATTAAAAATGCTTTCTTTGTACTAATAATGTTATTAAACATAAACAATTTAATTATTTATATAAAATACAACATTTTAAAACAGAATTTGTAAAATACTAAATAAAAAATTTTACATTTTTCTTTCAGTAAGAAATATTGATTTAAAATGAGTTGTTTTTTTTATAAATAACATATATATTCTCTTTTTACTTGTGCCTTGTGGCAGTTTCGTAGAGCATTGGCATTTCGAGTCAAATGTTACGAGTTCAAATCTCCGACGATGTACATTTTTTTTGAAATTTTTTAAATTCATTATTTTTAAACAAATAAATAACTGTATTAGGATATTCTAAAAATTGTAATTTAGTCCGAAAGTATTTTAAGTGCTTATCTCTGAAATTATGCTATCATTATCTATCTCATAAATTATGTCTCTAGGCTGCTGTTACTGTTTGACAATAAAAAAAAATTCACTCCTTCGATTTAGCAGCTATCCTGATCAGAAATAAAGAGAAAGAAATGTCATTTTTCTTACGTAGATCATTTAGCTTACTTTCCTATTTTTTTAAATTTTGTACTTTTTTGACAAGAGCGGACTGGCTATATGGGCATTAAGGCAAATGCTCTGTGGGCCTCTATCTGAACTTGTCTGTATGGGTCACTGAAACGGCCACATAGATGCCCTTATATATTAAATTGTTAAAGGTTTTATAATATTCTCTTATAAATGGGTCATCTGTGCGTCGTGTAAAAAATTACATATTATCATATGATATGTAATTATGGGCCTGATTGTCCTAAATGCTTTGGTCGTTTTGACACAGAGTCCGCCCCTGTTTATTAAGGCATATTTTCACAGTGTGTCGAGTCTAACAATATAGCTAAACACACTCAATTATCGTCTTACTACAGTATTAAGGAGTATTGTTTGCCAGCCAAAAAGTTAATTGATAAATTACAAACTTTTTTAAATCTGATATCTGAAAGTAGATTTAGTATTCAAACTCAACAGCTCCGTTGGCACCCGAAAATGCAAGATTGGACTAAGAAATGGACACACATCTTATCTCACTGCACCAACCAAAAAAACTCTTCTTGTACTTTTTTTATTATCATTACTTGGTCGAGAGGCTAAGTGCGCTTGAGCTTGGCTTGACTTGGCTACCTAGAAGGGGGCTCGAGGCTCGACTCCCGACTCGGGCAGAGTTGGGTTTACTGAGCGCCTAAAGGCAGCACAGAAAACGAACTCCTAGATACCTATCCCCCAAGCCGGCCCGTAAATTAGATTGGACCAAAGCGCTCTGAGCATGCTATAAGCATGAAAGTAGCGCTATATAAAAGCTATAATAATAATACTTGATTTGTGCCTAATGAAGCTCAGCGCTCCATAAATTTATGCCTCTAGTTGTGCCACGATTCTGTCTCATAAGATACATTTCGCAGTTTTTATTCAGAGTTAAATCAAAGGTATTTAACTCGCTTTCCAATACTTACCTGAAAATGGGGTAAATGATTTGGAGTAAACAAACAATTAAGAAAAATTGGACCAGGCTGGAGAGAAGAACATAGAAAACACATTTTAAAGATTTTTCACAAGATCTGGCAGTCAGGATAAGCCCTGTACACAAACACTCGTCATTACCCTTCCAATAAAAGGCAATTTTCAACTCTGTCAAAACTGCTATTTCACAATCAGACTTATAGTTATTACGAAAGAAATGCCATCGGAAATGCATTGAAATATATATGCTTTAAATGTTTAAAGCTAACATTTTATATTGGTACGATTTGTCGGTTGCGTTTTTAAATATATCATGTGATGGTCTTTAAATAGAAACGGTACTATCTTTCTGAACTGTCTCGGATATAACAGGTGTCTTAGTTTTCTATTTATATAAACTAAATATTAAAATAAAAATTGGTAGATTACAGAAATGTTGTATATTCAAAACTACTATTAATTGTCAAAAAAATTGAAAAAAAAAAGATTTTTTATTGAAAAATTATCATAATAATGACTTTTATAATCAATTTAGTAATTTTATGCAACTGTGAATTTTTACTTTAAATTGAAATTTATTTTGATAAAAAATGCAAATATTTCTTATTTAAATATCTATAGAGTTCTCTATGTCGTTTTACTACGAAAATAAAAAACGGAAAGGACATTCCTTGCAGGATGAATAACTCTTGGAAAAGATGTAATCTATTTTTATTTATATAACTATTACTAGATTTGGTCTTTTAAAGGTGAAATATTGCTTCACCATTGAAAATGCTTTCTTTGTACTAATAATGTTATTAAACATAAACAATTTAATTATTTATATAAAATACAACATTTTAAAACAGAATTTGTAAAATACTAAATAAAAAATTTTACATTTTTCTTTCAGTAAGAAATATTGATTTAAAATGAGTTGTTTTTTTTTATAAATAACATATATATTCCCTTCACTTGTGCCTTGTGGCAGTTTCGTAGAGCATTGGCTTTCGAGTCAAATGTTACGAGTTCAAATCTCCGACGATGTACATTTTTTTTGAAATTTTTTAAATTCATTATTTTTAAACAAATAAATAACTGTATTAGGATATTCTAAAAATTGTAATTTAGTCCGAAAGTATTTTAAGTGCTTATCTCTGAAATTATGCTATCATTATCTATCTCATAAATTATGTCTCTAGGCTGCTGTTACTGTTTGACAATAAAAAAAAATTCACTCCTTCGATTTAGCAGCTATCCTGATCAGAAATAAAGAGAAAGAAATGTCATTTTTCTTACGTAGATCATTTAGCTTACTTTCCTATTTTTTTAAATTTTGTACTTTTTTGACAAGAGCGGACTGGCTATATGGGCATTAAGGCAAATGCTCTGTGGGCCTCTATCTGAACTTGTCTGTATGGGTCACTGAAACGGCCACATAGATGCCCTTATATATTAAATTGTTAAAGGTTTTATAATATTCTCTTATAAATGGGTCATCTGTGCGTCGTGTAAAAAATTACATATTATCATATGATATGTAATTATGGGCCTGATTGTCCTAAATGCTTTGGTCGTTTTGACACAGAGTCCGCCCCTGTTTATTAAGGCATATTTTCACAGTGTGTCGAGTCTAACAATATAGCTAAACACACTCAATTATCGTCTTACTACAGTATTAAGGAGTATTGTTTGCCAGCCAAAAAGTTAATTGATAAATTACAAACTTTTTTAAATCTGATATCTGAAAGTAGATTTAGTATTCAAACTCAACAGCTCCGTTGGCACCCGAAAATGCAAGATTGGACTAAGAAATGGACACACATCTTATCTCACTGCACCAACCAAAAAAACTCTTCTTGTACTTTTTTATTATCATTACTTGGTCGAGAGGCTAAGTGCGCTTGAGCTTGGCTTGACTTGGCTACCTAGAAGGGGGCTCGAGGCTCGACTCCCGACTCGGGCAGAGTTGGGTTTACTGAGCGCCTAAAGGCAGCAGAAAACGAACTCCTAGATACCCTATCCCCCAAGCCGGCCCGTAAATTAGATTGGACCAAAGCGCTCTGAGCATGCTATAAGCATGAAAGTAGCGCTATATAAAAGCTATAATAATAATACTTGATTTGTGCCTAATGAAGCTCAGCGCTCCATAAATTTATGCCTCTAGTTGTGCCACGATTCTGTCTCATAAGATACATTTCGCAGTTTTTATTCAGAGTTAAATCAAAGGTATTTAACTCGCTTTCCAATACTTACCTGAAAATGGGGTAAATGATTTGGAGTAAACAAACAATTAAGATACATTGGACCAGGCTGGAGAGAAGAACATAGAAAACACATTTTAAAGATTTTTCACAAGATCTGGCAGTCAGGATAAGCCCTGTACACAAACACTCGTCATTACCCTTCCAATAAAAGGCAATTTTCAACTCTGTCAAAACTGCTATTTCACAATCAGACTTATAGTTATTACGAAAGAAATGCCATCGGAAATGCATTGAAATATATATGCTTTAAATGTTTAAAGCTAACATTTTATATTGGTACGATTTGTCGGTTGCGTTTTTAAATATATCATGTGATGGTCTTTAAATAGAAACGGTACTATCTTTCTGAACTGTCTCGGATATAACAGGTGTCTTAGTTTTCTATTTATATAAACTAAATATTAAAATTAAAATTGGTAGATTACAGAAATGTTGTATAGTCAAAACTACTATTATTTGTCCAAAAAATTTAAAAAAAAAAAAGATTTTTTCTTGAAAAATTATCATAATAATGACTTTTATAATCAATTTAGTAATTTTATGCAACTGAGAATTTTTACTTTAAATTGAAATTTATTTTGATAAAAAATGCAAATATTTCTTATTTAAATATCTATAGAGTTCTCTATGTCGTTTTACTACGAAAATAAAAAACGGAAAGGACATTCCTTGCAGGATGAATAACTCTTGGAAAAGATGTAATCTATTTTTATTTACATAACTGTTACTAGATTTGGTCTTTTAAAGGTGAAATATTGCTTCACCATTAAAAATGCTTTCTTTGTACTTATAATGTTATTAAACATAAACAATTTAATTATTTATATAAAATACAACATTTTAAAACAGAATTTGTAAAATACTAAATAAAAAATTTTACATTTTTCTTTCAGTAAGAAATATTGATTTAAAATGAGTTGTTTTTTTTATAAATAACATATATATTCTCTTTTTACTTGTGCCTTGTGGCAGTTTCGTAGAGCATTGGCATTTCGAGTCAAATGTTACGAGTTCAAATCTCCGACGATGTACATTTTTTTTGAAATTTTTTAAATTCATTATTTTTAAACAAATAAATAACTGTATTAGGATATTCTAAAAATTGTAATTTAGTCCGAAAGTATTTTAAGTGCTTATCTCTGAAATTATGCTATCATTATCTATCTCATAAATTATGTCTCTAGGCTGCTGTTACTGTTTGACAATAAAAAAAAATTCACTCCTTCGATTTAGCAGCTATCCTGATCAGAAATAAAGAGAAAGAAATGTCATTTTTCTTACGTAGATCATTTAGCTTACTTTCCTATTTTTTTAAATTTTGTACTTTTTTGACAAGAGCGGACTGGCTATATGGGCATTAAGGCAAATGCTCTGTGGGCCTCTATCTGAACTTGTCTGTATGGGTCACTGAAACGGCCACATAGATGCCCTTATATATTAAATTGTTAAAGGTTTTATAATATTCTCTTATAAATGGGTCATCTGTGCGTCGTGTAAAAAATTACATATTATCATATGATATGTAATTATGGGCCTGATTGTCCTAAATGCTTTGGTCGTTTTGACACAGAGTCCGCCCCTGTTTATTAAGGCATATTTTCACAGTGTGTCGAGTCTAACAATATAGCTAAACACACTCAATTATCGTCTTACTACAGTATTAAGGAGTATTGTTTGCCAGCCAAAAAGTTAATTGATAAATTAAAAACTTTTTTAAATCTGATATCTGAAAGTAGATTTAGTATTCAAACTCAACAGCTCCGTTGGCACCCGAAAATGCAAGATTGGACTAAGAAATGGACACACATCTTATCTCACTGCACCAACCAAAAAAACTCTTCTTGTACTTTTTTTATTATCATTACTTGGTCGAGAGGCTAAGTGCGCTTGAGCTTGGCTTGACTTGGCTACCTAGAAGGGGGCTCGAGGCTCGACTCCCGACTCGGGCAGAGTTGGGTTTACTGAGCGCCTAAAGGCAGCACAGAAAACGAACTCCTAGATACCTATCCCCCAAGCCGGCCCGTAAATTAGATTGGACCAAAGCGCTCTGAGCATGCTATAAGCATGAAAGTAGCGCTATATAAAAGCTATAATAATAATACTTGATTTGTGCCTAATGAAGCTCAGCGCTCCATAAATTTATGCCTCTAGTTGTGCCACGATTCTGTCTCATAAGATACATTTCGCAGTTTTTATTCAGAGTTAAATCAAAGGTATTTAACTCGCTTTCCAATACTTACCTGAAAATGGGGTAAATGATTTGGAGTAAACAAACAATTAAGATAAATTGGACCAGGCTGGAGAGAAGAACATAGAAAACACATTTTAAAGATTTTTCACAAGATCTGGCAGTCAGGATAAGCCCTGTACACAAACACTCGTCATTACCCTTCCAATAAAAGGCAATTTTCAACTCTGTCAAAACTGCTATTTCACAATCAGACTTATAGTTATCACGAAAGAAATGCCATCGGAAATGCATTGAAATATATAATATATGCTTTAAATGTTTAAAGCTAACATTTTATATTAGTACGATTTGTCGGTTGCGTTTTTAAATATGTCATGTGATGGTCTTTAATTTTTTTTTTTTAAATTCAAAAGAAGACACACAAAACATTGTTCTAAATTAAAAAAATAATAATAATACATGGAAAATTTCATTGAAAACATCTTATCAAAGTCATATTTTAGGATTTTCAGTACGATCGCGGAGTAGTCTGCAGCGAAGATCCATAAAATGGTGACAGCAAGGGGTCCAGAAAATGATGACAGCAGAAGTCCAATAGAATGATACAGCAATGGTCCAGAAAAAGGTGACAGCAAAGGTCCATAAAATGGTGGCAGTAAATGTCCAGAAATTGATGACACCAAGGGTCTGGAAGACATTCACAAAAAAAATTTGAAAGTGTTCCTTAAAATGAGTATTGCCAAAAATATTTTTTTTTTTTTTTTTTTTTTTTAAAGACTTATGAGTTATTAAAATTCATTTTTGTTTATATTATTTTTGCAACATTTTTTCCCTTAAGAACCTAAGACAAAGGACCTTCATCCTATATCCCTAGGATTCTTTGGGATCTGCTAGAGTTACAAAAATGTACATATAATGAAGTAATTTGGTTTCTATAAAAGTACAGAGCTCAAAGTAGGTATGTGCATGAAGAACTTAAAAGTTATTTCATTTTGGAATACAACTCATTTTTAGGTTATCTCTATTTTTTTTTATTATTATTGTTTATTGTAATAGTGTTCTTTTTTTTTTCCCCCTCTTTTTCCGTTTCTGCTATGTTTTTTAGACAATTTAGTAGTCCATTTGGTTCATTTTCATGAAATCCGGTCCTGTTTGGGTTGTCTTGAAATTTTGTTGATCTGGTCAAAGGGATGTAATCAAAAGAAGTTTCACCTTGCATCTTCCAGTCCTAATTGTCTCTCTTGTTGAAAGAAAATAAATAAATAGTTTACAGGTATTTTTTAGAAGTAATAATTTTTAAAGCAAATAAATGATGTATTAGATACATACACATGCAAATTTTAAATATAAAACACACACACCCATACATTCAAACTTGTTTTCTTCATTGTCTAAACAGACTTTGTAAATTGATAATTTATGATACAAATGTAAATCTCCATTACACAAAAAAAAAATAAATATATATATATATATATATATATATATACACATATACACACATACATATATATATATATATATATATATATATATATATATATATATATATATATATATATATATATATATATATATATATATACATATACATATATAACACATGTACATACAATGGATCAAAGTAAAATTACATTTGGGGTTAGCCTTTATAGTGTTCAATTTTAAAATCAACTATATTTCTATATATTGTATCCAACATATTAGGGTTAAAATTGACATTTTGATACATAGCTTTAAATCTACTGTTCCATACTAAGTTTCTGTATTCAGATATAATTATTAAATTGAAATTTTGTATCATTTTGTGTTTAGCTTTAGGCAACTTATTTAAGAGGATAGATAAATTAATGTTCACATGGGTTTCACAGTTTCCTTCCAATAACTCTCTTACAGTATTTCTGACATTACTAAAAAAAGAACATTCTAAATATAAATGCTTTTCATTATCACCATTAACACATTGACAAATTTTACAAAATTTTACACCAGGTTTTTTTTTTGAAAATGGAGTCATCCCAAAGATAAGTCTGTAAGATATTTCTTCAGCCTTTGTTGCAATGTGTTTGTTATGAAGGTTTGTAAAAGTGTCTTTAAAATCTGTTATATTTAAATCTTTTCCCCATTTAATCCTCATAGCTAAATTTTCTTGTAACTGTTTTTTCAATGTTGTGTATATTTCTTTATATTTCTTGTGTATAAAGGGTTCATTGCCAGGAAGAGTTCTTGAAATGGATCTATAAAAAGGATGTAAGTTTGTACCAAAATAGTGTGGAGCGTTGTTTTGTATTGGAATTAAATTGCTTAATCTCAAACCATAATAATATATTGTAAAGGGGAAATCACTTGGATTTTTAACTACTTGACCTATGAATTTTAATCTGAGTGCACATATTTTAGTTTTGATGTCTTGTAAATTGATCCCCCCATCCTCTTTTTTTTGAATGATTGTAGTATGTTTGATGTTTTTAAGTGTATTTTTGAAGATGAAACTTCTAATTATGTTATTTAATTGAAATATGTATTTTGTAGGAGGTTCTATAATATTGGCTAGATAGACTATCTTTGGGATGACTAAATTGTTTATAAGAATGGCTCTACCAAAGATGGTAGAACTTGTATGCTCGTACATGTTAACTATATTGGATGCCTTAATAATAATATTTTTCCACTGATCTTCACAGAACAAAAAAGGGTTACTATTGTATTCTATACCACATATTTTAATTCTGTTTACAAGTTTCAATGAATATTTTTCCTTAAATGTCCACCTCCCTACACCCATTATTGAGGATTTATTTATGTTAATTTTTGATCCACTGGCATGGCCAAAAAGCATAAACTTTTTAACTATGTTATTTATATCCTTTTCAGAGGAGGGAAAAAATGTTGTGTCATCGGCATAGGCCTTGACTTTGGCTACCGGGATGGGTCCCGGGATTTTTGTTCCTTTGATAGATGGATCTGACCTAATAGATTCTAGAAAAGGTTCTATACAAAGGATATATAAAAAGGGGGATAAGGGACAGCCCTGTCTAACAGATCTTTGAATTGCAAAAGGTTGGCTTAGAGAATGGTTGATTAGTAGTCTACTGTTGGCATTGGTATAAATTAGTTTAATAAGTTTAATTAAAAAAGGGCTGATTTTACATTTTTCTATTACTTTAAAGAGGTAGTTATGACTGACTCTGTCAAATGCTTTCTCTTGGTCTACAGATAACAAGGAAGCGCTAGAGTTTTTTTCATGGCTGTAAATGATAAAATCCCGAATGAAATGTGTCATTCCATCAATATTCCTGTCGGGGTGGGTGCAGTATTGGTCTTGTCCTACGAGTTGGGGAATGAAGGGTTTAAGTCGCTTAAAGATCATTTTTGTCAGTAGTTTATAGTCTGTGTTGAGTAGTGAAATGGGTCTGTAGTCACTTGGAGAACTGTTATCTGTTGTTTTTTTAGCTATTAGTGTAATATATGCTTCGTTGAATTTTTCTGGAAGTTGTCCTGTTATAATAGCGTCACTATATAGTCGCAGTAATAGAGGACTTATTAAGGGAAAAAAAGCCGTATAGAACTCGAATGTCAGACCGTCCGGTCCGGGGGATTTATTGTTTTGTGTCGAGTCTAATGCCGTTTTGAGTTCATCTAGAGTAAATGGGGTCCCCAAAAATTCTTCGTCAGCCTGCTTCAACTGTTTACAATATTTTAGAAAACATTCTTGAGCCTCTTTATTTATGGGTTCTTCCTGATAGATGTTTGTGAAATGTCTCGTGAAAACATCTTTTATTTTGTCTTCATCTTCAACTTTGGAGCCGTGTATATCAAGAACACTTGTTATGCATTTATTTGACTGGACATTTTGTTCAATTGACAAAAAGAGTTTATTAGGACCCTCCTGACTAATATAGTTTCTGCATCTCACTTCAGCTCCTTTGTAGATGTAATTGTTTAATTCTGCCAGCTTTAAAGAGGCTTGTGTTCTATCTATTTCATCCTCAGCGTGTAATAGAGTGTGCTTCAGTTTTTCTAATTCTTGTTTTCTCCGTGTTTGTACCAGTGTTGATATTACCTGACATTGTTGTTTTATTGAATTTTTAATTATTGTCCATATTTGTGCTAGGTTAACGTTTGGATTGTTTAGATCTTGCAAGCAGGAATTGAGTGTGTTTGAGATCAGTTCTATAAAAAGAGGTATTTCTAGGAGAGAGTTATTAAATTTCCAATGACTAGTTTTCCTTTTCTTTTTTTTACTTTCCTTACTTATTGTAGCTATTACTGCCTTATGGTCTGAGTATTCCAGAGGCTCTTCCAAATGAGCTATCTTATTTATATGGTACTCCGCTGGAACATAAAATCTGTCTAGTCTGGAGGTTACGGGATGAGCTTTGTTCACAGAAGTGGTGTCCTGACCTGTGGGGTTTACACTTCTGTACGCATCAGCTATTTTGAATTCGCTCTCAATATCTTTTAGAAAGTTATTTATGGTAGGGTTCGTCTGTAAAGGAAGATTCGCCGTTGCTGTGTACTGTTTGTCTAGTGAGGACGTGATGTAATTAAAATCCCCTCCTAGAATCAAAGTATCTCCTTTATATGTGTCATGTAATTTTCCGCTCAAAAATTCAAAAAATTCCCGTTTCTCAGTTTGTTTTGCTGGTGCATAGATGTTAGCCAGTGTAATTGTTTCATTTCTTGTTTCCACTTTTATGATGACTACTCTCCCTTTATTGTCACTATATTTGTGTACTATTTTAAACCTGTCTGACACTTGAAAGATGGCTACCCCCCTGGATCTGCTACCATAACTAAAACACCCTTCCTTAAAGCCCATATCTGTTGTGTATTTGTGTGCTTTGTGTTCTGTGTCTAAATTTGTTTCTTGTAAAAAAATAAAGTCTGGTTTGTACTTTCTCGATAAGTGGACTACGTATTTTTGTTTCTTTGTGAGTCCATGAATGTTGAGGGTCAAAAGCGTGATGTCCTCCATGATTATGTATTTAAGTGAGTTTGTTTGTAACTAAGGAGTATGTGTGTTATTATCTGCGTGTGTGTGTGACCTTGAATTTTTTTTATGTCTGTCTTCTGTAAGTGTGCGTGTGTACGTGCTCTCCTATTTGTTATACTTTGTGTGTTATGAGTTAGAGTGCGTTCTGGGGTCCCCCCCCCACATCTATGACCAGTGGGGTTGGGGAATCGGGGAACTCTATCTCTATCTTTCTTTCCTCCTCTGCCTCCAAGTCCACGCACTGGTCGTCGGAGGAAGAAGAGGAGGAGGACGATAACGTCCTTTGCCTTTTCTTTTTGGTCGGAGAGGTAGGCTCCGACCTTATCCTCCCTTCTGGCTTCAATTTATTGTGGGAGTTTGTACCTCCTACACTATTTCTCCTTTCCCCTTTTGTTGGGGAGGAGGGTGGTGTTTTTCCCATCTTTTTCCCTTCTTGAGGTTTCTCTTTTTTTTTCCTCACCACAGTAAAACCATCCTCCTTTGCCTCCTTTTCTGCATTTTCCCTTGGGCTAACTCCCTTCAGGGCCGTTGCATATGTTGCCTTTGAGGGCTCTTGGGACTTTAAGGGCTCTTGGGACTTCCCTGTTTCTCTTTTATTTCCCCTGGGGGCGGCTCTGGTCAGGCACTGGTTTGACCAGTGGTCATCTTTCTGGCAGTACCAGCACTGCTGCCTCCTCCCCGGAGTTGTGACCAAAACCTTATAGGTTCTCGGATCGTCTTGGTACCTCAGCTGAATGTAGTGGGGTAGCTCCGCGCCCTTTCTTGGTTTAATCCAGCTCACCCACTTGTCGCTGCCTTCTATTTTCTGGATTTCTGCTTTGGTTCCCTCCTCCGCCATACTTCCAAATATTTCCTCCATTTTTACCTTAGATATGGTGGGGGACACCCAGTGGAGAGTGACCTTGATCTTTTCCTCGTCCAAGGTGGTTACTTCCACCTTGAACGTTTCTTCTTTTCCAAAAACCCGCCCCAGGATCCTTCCCCTCACCACGGGTGAGGAGACGCCCAGAAACCATAGGTACGGGTTTTCGAAACGGTACAGGGGGCCCACCTCCTCCGGCCTGAGCCCCAAGGCGGCGACGATGGACGCCATTGAGGCTCTGACTGCCCCCTGTCCGGAAAGTTTGAGCAGCAAGGTTCCTGGAGGGTGGACAAGGCCTCCCTCCAAGTCCTTACGCTCAATAAGAAATGTCTTCAAAGACATGTTAGTGACAAAACAAAGTAAGAAAATAAACAGGTGAAACACAATTGAGATAAAAGAGGTTGTGCTCCTTGCACAGGAAATAAAAAAACACTTAATATCCAAACGAATCAAATAACAAAAACAACAAATTGAAGAGTATGAAAATAAACACATCCAACGATGAAAAACAAAGTACGTGGTGATCTTTGAATGGATACAATTCAATTATGCGTAACAATAATTAGATTGGACCAAAGCGCTCTGAGCATGCTATAAGCATGAAAGTAGCGCTATATAAAAGCTATAATAATAATACTTGATTTGTGCCTAATGAAGCTCAGCGCTCCATAAATTTATGCCTCTAGTTGTGCCACGATTCTGTCTCATAAGATACATTTCGCAGTTTTTATTCAGAGTTAAATCAAAGGTATTTAACTCGCTTTCCAATACTTACCTGAAAATGGGGTAAATGATTTGGAGTAAACAAACAATTAAGAAAAATTGGACCAGGCTGGAGAGAAGAACATAGAAAACACATTTTAAAGATTTTTCACAAGATCTGGCAGTCAGGATAAGCCCTGTACACAAACACTCGTCATTACCCTTCCAATAAAAGGCAATTTTCAACTCTGTCAAAACTGCTATTTCACAATCAGACTTATAGTTATTACGAAAGAAATGCCATCGGAAATGCATTGAAATATATATGCTTTAAATGTTTAAAGCTAACATTTTATATTGGTACGATTTGTCGGTTGCGTTTTTAAATATATCATGTGATGGTCTTTAAATAGAAACGGTACTATCTTTCTGAACTGTCTCGGATATAACAGGTGTCTTAGTTTTCTATTTATATAAACTAAATATTAAAATTAAAATTGGTAGATTACAGAAATGTTGTATATTCAAAACTACTATTATTTGTCCAAAAAATTTAAAAAAAAAAAAGATTTTTTATTGAAAAATTATCATAATAATGACTTTTATAATCAATTTAGTAATTTTATGCAACTGTGAATTTTTACTTAAAATTGAAATTTATTTTGATAAAAAATGCAAATATTTCTTATTTATATATATATAGAGTTCTCTATGTCGTTTTACTACGAAAATAAAAAACGGAAAGGACATTCCTTGCAGGATGAATAACTCTTGGAAAAGATGTAATCTATTTTTATTTATATAACTATTACTAGATTTGGTCTTTTAAAGGTGAAATATTGCTTCACCATTGAAAATGCTTTCTTTGTACTAATAATGTTATTAAACATAAACAATTTAATTATTTATATAAAATACAACATTTTAAAACAGAATTTGTAAAATACTAAATAAAAAATTTTACATTTTTCTTTCAGTAAGAAATATTGATTTAAAATGAGTTGTTTTTTTTTATAAATAACATATATATTCTCTTTTACTTGTGCCTTGTAGCAGTTTCGAAGAGCATTGGCTTTTCGAGTCAAATGTAACGAGTTCAAATCTCCGACGATGTACATTTTTTTTTTAAATTTTTTAAATTCATTATTTTTAAACAAATAAATAACTGTATTAGGATATTCTAAAAATTGTAATTTAGTCCGAAAGTATTTTAAGTGTTTATCTCTGAAATTATGTTTTCATTATCTATCTCATAAATTATGTCTCTAGGCTGCTGTTACTGTTTGACAATAAAAAAAAATTCACTCCTTCGATTTAGCAGCTATCCTGATCAGAAATAAAGAGAAAGAAATGTCATTTTTCTTACGTAGATCATTTAGCTTACTTTCCTATTTTTTTAAATTTTGTACTTTTTTGACAGGAGCGGACTGGCTATATCGGCATTAAGGCAAATGCTCTGTGGGCCTCTATCTGAACTTGTCTGTATGGGTCACTGAAACGGCCACATAGATGCCCTTATGTATGTATTAAATTGTTAAAGGTTTTATAATATTCTCTTATAAATGGGTCATCTGTGCGTCGTGTAAAAAGTTACATATTATCATATGATATGTAATTATGGGCCTAATTGTCCTAAATGCTTTGGTCGTTTTGACACAGAGTCCGCCTTGTTTATTAAGGCATATTTTCACAGTGTGTCGAGTCTAACAATATAGCTAAACACACTCAATTATCGTCTTACTACAGTATTAAGGAGTATTGTTTGCCAGCCAAAAAGTTAATTGATAAATTACAAACTTTTTTATATCTGATATCTGAAAGTAGATTTAGTATTCAAACTCAACAGCTCCGTTGGCACCCGAAAATGCAAGATTGGACTAAGAAATGGACACACATCTTATCTCACTGCACCAACCAAAAAAACTCTTCTTGTACTTTTTTATTATCATTACTTGGTCGAGAGGCTAAGTGCGCTTGAGCTTGGCTTGACTTGGCTACCTAGAAGGGGGCTCGAGGCTCGACTCCCGACTCGGGCAGAGTTGGGTTTACTGAGCGCCTAAAGGCAGCACAGAAAACGAACTTCTAGATACCCTATCCCCCCAGCCGGCCCGTAAATTAGATTGGACCAAAGCGCTCTGAGCATGCTATAAGCATGAAAGTAGCGCTATATAAAAGCTATAATAATAATACTTGATTTGTGCCTAATGAAGCTCAGCGCTCCATAAATTTATGCCTCTAGTTGTGCCACGATTCTGTCTCATAAGATACATTTCGCAGTTTTTATTCAGAGTTAAATCAAAGGTATTTAACTCGCTTTCCTATACTTACCTGAAAATGGGGTAAATGATTTGGAGTAAACAAACAATTAAGATAAATTTGGACCAGGCTGGAGAGAAGAACATAGAAAACACATTTTAAAGATTTTTCACAAGATCTGGCAGTCAGGATAAGCCCTGTACACAAACACTCGTCATTACCCTTCCAATTAAAGGCAATTTTCAACTCTGTCAAAACTGCTATTTCACAATCAGACTTATAGTTATTACGAAAGAAATGCCATCGGAAATGCATTGAAAAATATAATATATGCTTTAAATGTTTAAAGCTAACATTTTATATTTTTACGATTTTTCGGTTGCGTCTTTAAATAGAAACGGTACTATCTTTCTGAACTGTCTCAGATACAACAGGTGTCTTAGTTTTCTATTTATATAAACTAAATATTAAAATTAAAATTGGTAGATCACAGAAATGTTGTAAAATTCAAAACTACTATTAATTGTCCAAAAAATTGAAAAAAAAAAAGATTTTTTATTGAAAAATTATCAAAATAATGACTTTTATAATCAATTTAGTAATTTTATGCAACTGTGAATTTTTACTTTAAATTGAAATTTATTTTGATAAAAAATGCAAATATTTCTTATTTAAATATCTATAGAGTTCTCTATGTCGTTTTACTACGAAAATAAAAAACGGAAAGGACATTCCTTGCAGGATGAATAACTCTTGGAAAAGATGTAATCTATTTTTATTTATATAACTATTACTAGATTTGGTCTTTTAAAGGTGAAATATTGCTTCACCATTAAAAATGCTTTCTTTGTACTAATAATGTTATTAAACATAAACAATTTAATTATTCATATAAAATACAACATTTTAAAACAGAATTTGTAAAATACTAAATAAAAAATTTTACATTTTTCTTTCAGTAAGAAATATTGATTTAAAATGAGTTGTTTTTTTTTTATAAATAACATATATATTCTGATCAGGATACCTGCTAAATCGAAGAAGTGAATTTTTTTTTGGCAGTTTCGTAGAGCATTGGCTTTTCGAGTCAAATGTAACGAGTTCAAATCTCCGACGATGTACATTTTTTTTTTAAATTTTTAAATTCATTATTTTTAAACAAATAAATAACTGTATTAGGATATTCTAAAAATTGCAATTTAGTCCGAAAGTATTTTAAATGCTTATCTCTGAAATTATGTTTTCATTATCTAGCTCATAAATTATGTCTCTAGGCTGCTGTTACTGTTTGACAATAAAAAAAAATTCACTCCTTCGATTTAGCAGCTATCCTGATCAGAAATAAAGAGAAAGAAATGTCATTTTTCTTACGTAGATCATTTAGCTTACTTTCCTATTTTTTTAAATTTTGTACTTTTTGACAAGAGCGGACTGGCTATATGGGCATTAAGGCAAATGCTCTGTGGGCCTCTATCTGAACTTGTCTGTATGGGTCACTGAAACGGCCACATAGATGCCCTTATATATTAAATTGTTAAAGGTTTTATAATATTCTCTTATAAATGGGTCATCTGTGCGTCGTGTAAAAAATTACATATTATCATATGATATGTAATTATGGGCCTGATTGTCCTAAATGCTTTGGTCGTTTTGACACAGAGTCCGCCCCTGTTTATTAAGGCATATTTTCACAGTGTGTCGAGTCTAACAATATAGCTAAACACACTCAATTATCGTCTTACTACAGTATTAAGGAGTATTGTTTGCCAGCCAAAAAGTTAATTGATAAATTAAAAACTTTTTTAAATCTGATATCTGAAAGTAGATTTAGTATTCAAACTCAACAGCTCCGTTGGCACCCGAAAATGCAAGATTGGACTAAGAAATGGACACACATCTTATCTCACTGCACCAACCAAAAAAACTCTTCTTGTACTTTTTTATTATCATTACTTGGTCGAGAGGCTAAGTGCGCTTGAGCTTGGCTTGACTTGGCTACCTAGAAGGGGGCTCGAGGCTCGACTCCCGACTCGGGCAGAGTTGGGTTTACTTAGCGCCTAAAGGCAGCAGAAAACGAACTCCTAGATACCCTATCCCCCCAGCCGGCCCGTAAATTAGATTGGACCAAAGCGCTCTGAGCATGCTATAAGCATGAAAGTAGCGCTATATAAAAGCTATAATAATAATACTTGATTTGTGCCTAATGAAGCTCAGCGCTCCATAAATTTATGCCTCTAGTTGTGCCACGATTCTGTCTCATAAGATACATTTCGCAGTTTTTATTCAGAGTTAAATCAAAGGTATTTAACTCGCTTTCCAATACTTACCTGAAAATGGGGTAAATGATTTGGAGTAAACAAACAATTAAGATAAATTGGACCAGGCTGGAGAGAAGAACATAGAAAACACATTTTAAAGATTTTTCACAAGATCTGGCAGTCAGGATAAGCCCTGTACACAAACACTCGTCATTACCCTTCCAATAAAAGGCAATTTTCAACTCTGTCAAAACTGCTATTTCACAATCAGACTTATAGTTATTACGAAAGAAATGCCATCGGAAATGCATTGAAATATATATGCTTTAAATGTTTAAAGCTAACATTTTATATTGGTACGATTTGTCGGTTGCGTTTTTAAATATATCATGTGATGGTCTTTAAATAGAAACGGTACTATCTTTCTGAACTGTCTCGGATATAACAGGTGTCTTAGTTTTCTATTTATATAAACTAAATATTAAAATTAAAATTGGTAGATTACAGAAATGTTGTATATTCAAAACTACTATTAATTGTCAAAAAAATTGAAAAAAAAAAGATTTTTTATTGAAAAATTATCATAATAATGACTTTTATAATCAATTTAGTAATTTTATGCAACTGTGAATTTTTACTTTAAATTGAAATTTATTTTGATAAAAAATGCAAATATTTCTTATTTAAATATCTATAGAGTTCTCTATGTCGTTTTACTACGAAAATAAAAAACGGAAAGGACATTCCTTGCAGGATGAATAACTCTTGGAAAAGATGTAATCTATTTTTATTTATATAACTATTACTAGATTTGGTCTTTTAAAGGTGAAATATTGCTTCACCATTGAAAATGCTTTCTTTGTACTAATAATGTTATTAAACATAAACAATTTAATTATTTATATAAAATACAACATTTTAAAACAGAATTTGTAAAATACTAAATAAAAAATTTTACATTTTTCTTTCAGTAAGAAATATTGATTTAAAATGAGTTGTTTTTTTTTATAAATAACATATATATTCTCTTTTTACTTGTGCCTTGTGGCAGTTTCGTAGAGCATTGGCTTTTCGAGTCAAATGTTACGAGTTCAAATATCCGACGATGTACATTTATTTTTAAATTTTTTAAATTCATTATTTTTAAACAAATAAATAACTGTATTAGGATATTCTAAAAATTGTAATTTAGTCCGAAAGTATTTTAAGTGCTTATCTCTGAAATTATGCTATCATTATCTATCTCATAAATTATGTCTCTAGGCTGCTGTTACTGTTTGACAATAAAAAAAAATTCACTCCTTCGATTTAGCAGCTATCCTGATCAGAAATAAAGAGAAAGAAATGTCATTTTTCTTACGTAGATCATTTAGCTTACTTTCCTATTTTTTTAAATTTTGTACTTTTTTGACAAGAGCGGACTGGCTATATGGGCATTAAGGCAAATGCTCTGTGGGCCTCTATCTGAACTTGTCTGTATGGGTCACTGAAACGGCCACATAGATGCCCTTATATATTAAATTGTTAAAGGTTTTATAATATTCTCTTATAAATGGGTCATCTGTGCGTCGTGTAAAAAATTACATATTATCATATGATATGTAATTATGGGCCTGATTGTCCTAAATGCTTTGGTCGTTTTGACACAGAGTCCGCCCCTGTTTATTAAGGCATATTTTCACAGTGTGTCGAGTCTAACAATATAGCTAAACACACTCAATTATCGTCTTACTACAGTATTAAGGAGTATTGTTTGCCAGCCAAAAAGTTAATTGATAAATTAAAAACTTTTTTAAATCTGATATCTGAAAGTAGATTTAGTATTCAAACTCAACAGCTCCGTTGGCACCCGAAAATGCATAATTGGACTAAGAAATGGACACACATCTTATCTCACTGCACCAACCAAAAAAACTCTTCTTGTACTTTTTTATTATCATTACTTGGTCGAGAGGCTAAGTGCGCTTGAGCTTGGCTTGACTTGGCTACCTAGAATGGGGCTCGAGGCTCGACTCCCGACTCGGGCAGAGTTGGGTTTACTGAGCGCCCAAAGGCAGCACAGAAAACGAACTCCTAGATACCCTATCCCCCAAGCCGGCCCGTAAATTAGATTGGACCAAAGCGCTCTGAGCATGCTATAAGCATGAAAGTAGCGCTATATAAAAGCTATAATAATAATACTTGATTTGTGCCTAATGAAGCTCAGCGCTCCATAAATTTATGCCTCTAGTTGTGCCACGATTCTGTCTCATAAGATACATTTCGCAGTTTTTATTCAGAGTTAAATCAAAGGTATTTAACTCGCTTTCCAATACTTACCTGAAAATGGGGTAAATGATTTGGAGTAAACAAACAATTAAGATAAATTGGACCAGGCTGGAGAGAAGAACATAGAAAACACATTTTAAAGATTTTTCACAAGATCTGGCAGTCAGGATAAGCCCTGTACACAAACACTCGTCATTACCCTTCCAATAAAAGGCAATTTTCAACTCTGTCAAAACTGCTATTTCACAATCAGACTTATAGTTATTACGAAAGAAATGCCATCGGAAATGCATTGAAATATATATGCTTTAAATGTTTAAAGCTAACATTTTATATTGGTACGATTTGTCGGTTGCGTTTTTAAATATATCATGTGATGGTCTTTAAATAGAAACGGTACTATCTTTCTGAACTGTCTCGGATATAACAGGTGTCTTAGTTTTCTATTTATATAAACTAAATATTAAAATTAAAATTGGTAGATTACAGAAATGTTGTATATTCAAAACTACTATTAATTGTCAAAAAAATTGAAAAAAAAAAAGATTTTTTATTGAAAAATTATCATAATAATGACTTTTATAATCAATTTAGTAATTTTATGCAACTGTGAATTTTTACTTTAAATTGAAATTAATTTTGATAAAAAATGCAAATATTTCTTATTTAAATATCTATAGAGTTCTCTATGTCGTTTTACTACGAAAATAAAAAACGGAAAGGACATTCCTTGCAGGCTGAATAACTCTTGGAAAAGATGTAATCTATTTTTATTTATATAACTATTACTAGATTTGGTCTTTTAAAGGTGAAATATTGCTTCACCATTGAAAATGCTTTCTTTGTACTAATAATGTTATTAAACATAAACAATTTAATTATTTATATAAAATACAACATTTTAAAACAGAATTTGTAAAATACTAAATAAAAAATTTTACATTTTTCTTTCAGTAAGAAATATTGATTTAAAATGAGTTGTTTTTTTTTATAAATAACATATATATTCCCTTCACTTGTGTCTTGTGGCAGTTTCGTAGAGCATTGGCTTTCGAGTCAAATGTTACGAGTTCAAATCTCCGACGATGTACATTTTTTTTTAAATTTTTTAAATTCATTATTTTTAAACAAATAAATAACTGTATTAGGATATTCTAAAAATTGTAATTTAGTCCGAAAGTATTTTAAGTGCTTATCTCTGAAATTATGCTATCATTATCTATCTCATAAATTATGTCTCTAGGCTGCTGTTACTGTTTGACAATAAAAAAAAATTCACTCCTTCGATTTAGCAGCTATCCTGATCAGAAATAAAGAGAAAGAAATGTCATTTTTCTTACGTAGATCATTTAGCTTACTTTCCTATTTTTTTAAATTTTGTACTTTTTTGACAAGAGCGGACTGGCTATATGGGCATTAAGGCAAATGCTCTGTGGGCCTCTATCTGAACTTGTCTGTATGGGTCACTGAAACGGCCACATAGATGCCCTTATATATTAAATTGTTAAAGGTTTTATAATATTCTCTTATAAATGGGTCATCTGTGCGTCGTGTAAAAAATTACATATTATCATATGATATGTAATTATGGGCCTGATTGTCCTAAATGCTTTGGTCGTTTTGACACAGAGTCCGCCCCTGTTTATTAAGGCATATTTTCACAGTGTGTCGAGTCTAACAATATAGCTAAACACACTCAATTATCGTCTTACTACAGTATTAAGGAGTATTGTTTGCCAGCCAAAAAGTTAATTGATAAATTAAAAACTTTTTTAAATCTGATATCTGAAAGTAGATTTAGTATTCAAACTCAACAGCTCCGTTGGCACCCGAAAATGCAAGATTGGACTAAGAAATGGACACACATCTTATCTCACTGCACCAACCAAAAAAACTCTTCTTGTACTTTTTTTATTATCATTACTTGGTCGAGAGGCTAAGTGCGCTTGAGCTTGGCTTGACTTGGCTACCTAGAAGGGGGCTCGAGGCTCGACTCCCGACTCGGGCAGAGTTGGGTTTACTGAGCGCCTAAAGGCAGCACAGAAAACGAACTCCTAGATACCTATCCCCCAAGCCGGCCCGTAAATTAGATTGGACCAAAGCGCTCTGAGCATGCTATAAGCATGAAAGTAGCGCTATATAAAAGCTATAATAATAATACTTGATTTGTGCCTAATGAAGCTCAGCGCTCCATAAATTTATGCCTCTAGTTGTGCCACGATTCTGTCTCATAAGATACATTTCGCAGTTTTTATTCAGAGTTAAATCAAAGGTATTTAACTCGCTTTCCAATACTTACCTGAAAATGGGGTAAATGATTTGGAGTAAACAAACAATTAAGATAAATTGGACCAGGCTGGAGAGAAGAACATAGAAAACACATTTTAAAGATTTTTCACAAGATCTGGCAGTCAGGATAAGCCCTGTACACAAACACTCGTCATTACCCTTCCAATAAAAGGCAATTTTCAACTCTGTCAAAACTGCTATTTCACAATCAGACTTATAGTTATCACGAAAGAAATGCCATCGGAAATGCATTGAAATATATAATATATGCTTTAAATGTTTAAAGCTAACATTTTATATTAGTACGATTTGTCGGTTGCGTTTTTAAATATGTCATGTGATGGTCTTTAATTTTTTTTTTTTTAATTCAAAAGAAGACACACAAAACATTGTTCTAAATTAAAAAAATAATAATAATACATGGAAAATTTCATTGAAAACATCTTATCAAAGTCATATTTTAGGATTTTCAGTACGATCGCGGAGTAGTCTGCAGCGAAGATCCATAAAATGGTGACAGCAAGGGGTCCAGAAAATGATGACAGCAGAAGTCCAATAGAATGATACAGCAATGGTCCAGAAAAAGGTGACAGCAAAGGTCCATAAAATGGTGGCAGTAAATGTCCAGAAATTGATGACACCAAGGGTCTGGAAGACATTCACAAAAAAAATTTGAAAGTGTTCCTTAAAATGAGTATTGCCAAAAATATTTTTTTTTTTTTTTTTTTTTTTTTAAAGACTTATGAGTTATTAAAATTCATTTTTGTTTATATTATTTTTGCAACATTTTTTCCCTTAAGAACCTAAGACAAAGGACCTTCATCCTATATCCCTAGGATTCTTTGGGATCTGCTAGAGTTACAAAAATGTACATATAATGAAGTAATTTGGTTTCTATAAAAGTACAGAGCTCAAAGTAGGTATGTGCATGAAGAACTTAAAAGTTATTTCATTTTGGAATACAACTCATTTTTAGGTTATCTCTATTTTTTTTTATTATTATTGTTTATTGTAATAGTGTTCTTTTTTTTTTCCCCCTCTTTTTCCGTTTCTGCTATGTTTTTTAGACAATTTAGTAGTCCATTTGGTTCATTTTCATGAAATCCGGTCCTGTTTGGGTTGTCTTGAAATTTTGTTGATCTGGTCAAAGGGATGTAATCAAAAGAAGTTTCACCTTGCATCTTCCAGTCCTAATTGTCTCTCTTGTTGAAAGAAAATAAATAAATAGTTTACAGGTATTTTTTAGAAGTAATAATTTTTAAAGCAAATAAATGATGTATTAGATACATACACATGCAAATTTTAAATATAAAACACACACACCCATACATTCAAACTTGTTTTCTTCATTGTCTAAACAGACTTTGTAAATTGATAATTTATGATACAAATGTAAATCTCCATTACACAAAAAAAAAATAAATATATATATATATATATATATATATATATACACATATACACACATACATATATATATATATATATATATATATATATATATATATATATATATATATATATATATATATATATATATACATATACATATATAACACATGTACATACAATGGATCAAAGTAAAATTACATTTGGGGTTAGCCTTTATAGTGTTCAATTTTAAAATCAACTATATTTCTATATATTGTATCCAACATATTAGGGTTAAAATTGACATTTTGATACATAGCTTTAAATCTACTGTTCCATACTAAGTTTCTGTATTCAGATATAATTATTAAATTGAAATTTTGTATCATTTTGTGTTTAGCTTTAGGCAACTTATTTAAGAGGATAGATAAATTAATGTTCACATGGGTTTCACAGTTTCCTTCCAATAACTCTCTTACAGTATTTCTGACATTACTAAAAAAAGAACATTCTAAATATAAATGCTTTTCATTATCACCATTAACACATTGACAAATTTTACAAAATTTTACACCAGGTTTTTTTTTTGAAAATGGAGTCATCCCAAAGATAAGTCTGTAAGATATTTCTTCAGCCTTTGTTGCAATGTGTTTGTTATGAAGGTTTGTAAAAGTGTCTTTAAAATCTGTTATATTTAAATCTTTTCCCCATTTAATCCTCATAGCTAAATTTTCTTGTAACTGTTTTTTCAATGTTGTGTATATTTCTTTATATTTCTTGTGTATAAAGGGTTCATTGCCAGGAAGAGTTCTTGAAATGGATCTATAAAAAGGATGTAAGTTTGTACCAAAATAGTGTGGAGCGTTGTTTTGTATTGGAATTAAATTGCTTAATCTCAAACCATAATAATATATTGTAAAGGGGAAATCACTTGGATTTTTAACTACTTGACCTATGAATTTTAATCTGAGTGCACATATTTTAGTTTTGATGTCTTGTAAATTGATCCCCCCATCCTCTTTTTTTTGAATGATTGTAGTATGTTTGATGTTTTTAAGTGTATTTTTGAAGATGAAACTTCTAATTATGTTATTTAATTGAAATATGTATTTTGTAGGAGGTTCTATAATATTGGCTAGATAGACTATCTTTGGGATGACTAAATTGTTTATAAGAATGGCTCTACCAAAGATGGTAGAACTTGTATGCTCGTACATGTTAACTATATTGGATGCCTTAATAATAATATTTTTCCACTGATCTTCACAGAACAAAAAAGGGTTACTATTGTATTCTATACCACATATTTTAATTCTGTTTACAAGTTTCAATGAATATTTTTCCTTAAATGTCCACCTCCCTACACCCATTATTGAGGATTTATTTATGTTAATTTTTGATCCACTGGCATGGCCAAAAAGCATAAACTTTTTAACTATGTTATTTATATCCTTTTCAGAGGAGGGAAAAAATGTTGTGTCATCGGCATAGGCCTTGACTTTGGCTACCGGGATGGGTCCCGGGATTTTTGTTCCTTTGATAGATGGATCTGACCTAATAGATTCTAGAAAAGGTTCTATACAAAGGATATATAAAAAGGGGGATAAGGGACAGCCCTGTCTAACAGATCTTTGAATTGCAAAAGGTTGGCTTAGAGAATGGTTGATTAGTAGTCTACTGTTGGCATTGGTATAAATTAGTTTAATAAGTTTAATTAAAAAAGGGCTGATTTTACATTTTTCTATTACTTTAAAGAGGTAGTTATGACTGACTCTGTCAAATGCTTTCTCTTGGTCTACAGATAACAAGGAAGCGCTAGAGTTTTTTTCATGGCTGTAAATGATAAAATCCCGAATGAAATGTGTCATTCCATCAATATTCCTGTCGGGGTGGGTGCAGTATTGGTCTTGTCCTACGAGTTGGGGAATGAAGGGTTTAAGTCGCTTAAAGATCATTTTTGTCAGTAGTTTATAGTCTGTGTTGAGTAGTGAAATGGGTCTGTAGTCACTTGGAGAACTGTTATCTGTTGTTTTTTTAGCTATTAGTGTAATATATGCTTCGTTGAATTTTTCTGGAAGTTGTCCTGTTATAATAGCGTCACTATATAGTCGCAGTAATAGAGGACTTATTAAGGGAAAAAAAGCCGTATAGAACTCGAATGTCAGACCGTCCGGTCCGGGGGATTTATTGTTTTGTGTCGAGTCTAATGCCGTTTTGAGTTCATCTAGAGTAAATGGGGTCCCCAAAAATTCTTCGTCAGCCTGCTTCAACTGTTTACAATATTTTAGAAAACATTCTTGAGCCTCTTTATTTATGGGTTCTTCCTGATAGATGTTTGTGAAATGTCTCGTGAAAACATCTTTTATTTTGTCTTCATCTTCAACTTTGGAGCCGTGTATATCAAGAACACTTGTTATGCATTTATTTGACTGGACATTTTGTTCAATTGACAAAAAGAGTTTATTAGGACCCTCCTGACTAATATAGTTTCTGCATCTCACTTCAGCTCCTTTGTAGATGTAATTGTTTAATTCTGCCAGCTTTAAAGAGGCTTGTGTTCTATCTATTTCATCCTCAGCGTGTAATAGAGTGTGCTTCAGTTTTTCTAATTCTTGTTTTCTCCGTGTTTGTACCAGTGTTGATATTACCTGACATTGTTGTTTTATTGAATTTTTAATTATTGTCCATATTTGTGCTAGGTTAACGTTTGGATTGTTTAGATCTTGCAAGCAGGAATTGAGTGTGTTTGAGATCAGTTCTATAAAAAGAGGTATTTCTAGGAGAGAGTTATTAAATTTCCAATGACTAGTTTTCCTTTTCTTTTTTTTACTTTCCTTACTTATTGTAGCTATTACTGCCTTATGGTCTGAGTATTCCAGAGGCTCTTCCAAATGAGCTATCTTATTTATATGGTACTCCGCTGGAACATAAAATCTGTCTAGTCTGGAGGTTACGGGATGAGCTTTGTTCACAGAAGTGGTGTCCTGACCTGTGGGGTTTACACTTCTGTACGCATCAGCTATTTTGAATTCGCTCTCAATATCTTTTAGAAAGTTATTTATGGTAGGGTTCGTCTGTAAAGGAAGATTCGCCGTTGCTGTGTACTGTTTGTCTAGTGAGGACGTGATGTAATTAAAATCCCCTCCTAGAATCAAAGTATCTCCTTTATATGTGTCATGTAATTTTCCGCTCAAAAATTCAAAAAATTCCCGTTTCTCAGTTTGTTTTGCTGGTGCATAGATGTTAGCCAGTGTAATTGTTTCATTTCTTGTTTCCACTTTTATGATGACTACTCTCCCTTTATTGTCACTATATTTGTGTACTATTTTAAACCTGTCTGACACTTGAAAGATGGCTACCCCCCTGGATCTGCTACCATAACTAAAACACCCTTCCTTAAAGCCCATATCTGTTGTGTATTTGTGTGCTTTGTGTTCTGTGTCTAAATTTGTTTCTTGTAAAAAAATAAAGTCTGGTTTGTACTTTCTCGATAAGTGGACTACGTATTTTTGTTTCTTTGTGAGTCCATGAATGTTGAGGGTCAAAAGCGTGATGTCCTCCATGATTATGTATTTAAGTGAGTTTGTTTGTAACTAAGGAGTATGTGTGTTATTATCTGCGTGTGTGTGTGACCTTGAATTTTTTTTATGTCTGTCTTCTGTAAGTGTGCGTGTGTACGTGCTCTCCTATTTGTTATACTTTGTGTGTTATGAGTTAGAGTGCGTTCTGGGGTCCCCCCCCCACATCTATGACCAGTGGGGTTGGGGAATCGGGGAACTCTATCTCTATCTTTCTTTCCTCCTCTGCCTCCAAGTCCACGCACTGGTCGTCGGAGGAAGAAGAGGAGGAGGACGATAACGTCCTTTGCCTTTTCTTTTTGGTCGGAGAGGTAGGCTCCGACCTTATCCTCCCTTCTGGCTTCAATTTATTGTGGGAGTTTGTACCTCCTACACTATTTCTCCTTTCCCCTTTTGTTGGGGAGGAGGGTGGTGTTTTTCCCATCTTTTTCCCTTCTTGAGGTTTCTCTTTTTTTTTCCTCACCACAGTAAAACCATCCTCCTTTGCCTCCTTTTCTGCATTTTCCCTTGGGCTAACTCCCTTCAGGGCCGTTGCATATGTTGCCTTTGAGGGCTCTTGGGACTTTAAGGGCTCTTGGGACTTCCCTGTTTCTCTTTTATTTCCCCTGGGGGCGGCTCTGGTCAGGCACTGGTTTGACCAGTGGTCATCTTTCTGGCAGTACCAGCACTGCTGCCTCCTCCCCGGAGTTGTGACCAAAACCTTATAGGTTCTCGGATCGTCTTGGTACCTCAGCTGAATGTAGTGGGGTAGCTCCGCGCCCTTTCTTGGTTTAATCCAGCTCACCCACTTGTCGCTGCCTTCTATTTTCTGGATTTCTGCTTTGGTTCCCTCCTCCGCCATACTTCCAAATATTTCCTCCATTTTTACCTTAGATATGGTGGGGGACACCCAGTGGAGAGTGACCTTGATCTTTTCCTCGTCCAAGGTGGTTACTTCCACCTTGAACGTTTCTTCTTTTCCAAAAACCCGCCCCAGGATCCTTCCCCTCACCACGGGTGAGGAGACGCCCAGAAACCATAGGTACGGGTTTTCGAAACGGTACAGGGGGCCCACCTCCTCCGGCCTGAGCCCCAAGGCGGCGACGATGGACGCCATTGAGGCTCTGACTGCCCCCTGTCCGGAAAGTTTGAGCAGCAAGGTTCCTGGAGGGTGGACAAGGCCTCCCTCCAAGTCCTTACGCTCAATAAGAAATGTCTTCAAAGACATGTTAGTAACAAAACAAAGTAAGAAAATAAACAGGTGAAACACAATTGAGATAAAAGAGGTTGTGCTCCTTGCACAGGAAATAAAAAAACACTTAATATCCAAACGAATCAAATAACAAAAACAACAAATTGAAGAGTATGAAAATAAACACATCCAACGATGAAAAACAAAGTACGTGGTGATCTTTGAATGGATACAATTCAATTATGCGTAACAATAATTAGATTGGACCAAAGCGCTCTGAGCATGCTATAAGCATGAAAGTAGCGCTATATAAAAGCTATAATAATAATACTTGATTTGTGCCTAATGAAGCTCAGCGCTCCATAAATTTATGCCTCTAGTTGTGCCACGATTCTGTCTCATAAGATACATTTCGCAGTTTTTATTCAGAGTTAAATCAAAGGTATTTAACTCGCTTTCCAATACTTACCTGAAAATGGGGTAAATGATTTGGAGTAAACAAACAATTAAGAAAAATTGGACCAGGCTGGAGAGAAGAACATAGAAAACACATTTTAAAGATTTTTCACAAGATCTGGCAGTCAGGATAAGCCCTGTACACAAACACTCGTCATTACCCTTCCAATAAAAGGCAATTTTCAACTCTGTCAAAACTGCTATTTCACAATCAGACTTATAGTTATTACGAAAGAAATGCCATCGGAAATGCATTGAAATATATATGCTTTAAATGTTTAAAGCTAACATTTTATATTGGTACGATTTGTCGGTTGCGTTTTTAAATATATCATGTGATGGTCTTTAAATAGAAACGGTACTATCTTTCTGAACTGTCTCGGATATAACAGGTGTCTTAGTTTTCTATTTATATAAACTAAATATTAAAATTAAAATTGGTAGATTACAGAAATGTTGTATATTCAAAACTACTATTATTTGTCCAAAAAATTTAAAAAAAAAAAAGATTTTTTATTGAAAAATTATCATAATAATGACTTTTATAATCAATTTAGTAATTTTATGCAACTGTGAATTTTTACTTAAAATTGAAATTTATTTTGATAAAAAATGCAAATATTTCTTATTTATATATATATAGAGTTCTCTATGTCGTTTTACTACGAAAATAAAAAACGGAAAGGACATTCCTTGCAGGATGAATAACTCTTGGAAAAGATGTAATCTATTTTTATTTATATAACTATTACTAGATTTGGTCTTTTAAAGGTGAAATATTGCTTCACCATTGAAAATGCTTTCTTTGTACTAATAATGTTATTAAACATAAACAATTTAATTATTTATATAAAATACAACATTTTAAAACAGAATTTGTAAAATACTAAATAAAAAATTTTACATTTTTCTTTCAGTAAGAAATATTGATTTAAAATGAGTTGTTTTTTTTTATAAATAACATATATATTCTCTTTTACTTGTGCCTTGTAGCAGTTTCGAAGAGCATTGGCTTTTCGAGTCAAATGTAACGAGTTCAAATCTCCGACGATGTACATTTTTTTTTTAAATTTTTTAAATTCATTATTTTTAAACAAATAAATAACTGTATTAGGATATTCTAAAAATTGTAATTTAGTCCGAAAGTATTTTAAGTGTTTATCTCTGAAATTATGTTTTCATTATCTATCTCATAAACTATGTCTCTAGGCTGCTGTTACTGTTTGACAATAAAAAAAAATTCACTCCTTCGATTTAGCAGCTATCCTGATCAGAAATAAAGAGAAAGAAATGTCATTTTTCTTACGTAGATCATTTAGCTTACTTTCCTATTTTTTTAAATTTTGTACTTTTTTGACAGGAGCGGACTGGCTATATCGGCATTAAGGCAAATGCTCTGTGGGCCTCTATCTGAACTTGTCTGTATGGGTCACTGAAACGGCCACATAGATGCCCTTATGTATGTATTAAATTGTTAAAGGTTTTATAATATTCTCTTATAAATGGGTCATCTGTGCGTCGTGTAAAAAGTTACATATTATCATATGATATGTAATTATGGGCCTAATTGTCCTAAATGCTTTGGTCGTTTTGACACAGAGTCCGCCTTGTTTATTAAGGCATATTTTCACAGTGTGTCGAGTCTAACAATATAGCTAAACACACTCAATTATCGTCTTACTACAGTATTAAGGAGTATTGTTTGCCAGCCAAAAAGTTAATTGATAAATTACAAACTTTTTTATATCTGATATCTGAAAGTAGATTTAGTATTCAAACTCAACAGCTCCGTTGGCACCCGAAAATGCAAGATTGGACTAAGAAATGGACACACATCTTATCTCACTGCACCAACCAAAAAAACTCTTCTTGTACTTTTTTATTATCATTACTTGGTCGAGAGGCTAAGTGCGCTTGAGCTTGGCTTGACTTGGCTACCTAGAAGGGGGCTCGAGGCTCGACTCCCGACTCGGGCAGAGTTGGTTTTACTGAGCGCCTAAAGGCAGCACAGAAAACGAACTTCTAGATACCCTATCCCCCCAGCCGGCCCGTAAATTAGATTGGACCAAAGCGCTCTGAGCATGCTATAGGCATGAAAGTAGCGCTATATAAAAGCTATAATAATAATACTTGATTTGTGCCTAATGAAGCTCAGCGCTCCATAAATTTATGCCTCTAGTTGTGCCACGATTCTGTCTCATAAGATACATTTCGCAGTTTTTATTCAGAGTTAAATCAAAGGTATTTAACTCGCTTTCCTATACTTACCTGAAAATGGGGTAAATGATTTGGAGTAAACAAACAATTAAGATAAATTTGGACCAGGCTGGAGAGAAGAACATAGAAAACACATTTTAAAGATTTTTCACAAGATCTGGCAGTCAGGATAAGCCCTGTACACAAACACTCGTCATTACCCTTCCAATTAAAGGCAATTTTCAACTCTGTCAAAACTGCTATTTCACAATCAGACTTATAGTTATTACGAAAGAAATGCCATCGGAAATGCATTGAAAAATATAATATATGCTTTAAATGTTTAAAGCTAACATTTTATATTTTTACGATTTGTCGGTTGCGTCTTTAAATAGAAACGGTACTATCTTTCTGAACTGTCTCAGATACAACAGGTGTCTTAGTTTTCTATTTATATAAACTAAATATTAAAATTAAAATTGGTAGATCACAGAAATGTTGTAAAATTCAAAACTACTATTAATTGTCCAAAAAATTGAAAAAAAAAAAGATTTTTTATTGAAAAATTATCAAAATAATGACTTTTATAATCAATTTAGTAATTTTATGCAACTGTGAATTTTTACTTTAAATTGAAATTTATTTTGATAAAAAATGCAAATATTTCTTATTTAAATATCTATAGAGTTCTCTATGTCGTTTTACTACGAAAATAAAAAACGGAAAGGACATTCCTTGCAGGATGAATAACTCTTGGAAAAGATGTAATCTATTTTTATTTATATAACTATTACTAGATTTGGTCTTTTAAAGGTGAAATATTGCTTCACCATTGAAAATGCTTTCTTTGTACTAATAATGTTATTAAACATAAACAATTTAATTATTTATATAAAATACAACATTTTAAAACAGAATTTGTAAAATACTAAATAAAAAATTTTACATTTTTCTTTCAGTAAGAAATATTGATTTAAAATGAGTTGTTTTTTTTTTATAAATAACATATATATTCTGATCAGGATACCTGCTAAATCGAAGAAGTGAATTTTTTTTTGGCAGTTTCGTAGAGCATTGGCTTTTCGAGTCAAATGTAACGAGTTCAAATCTCCGACGATGTACATTTTTTTTTTAAATTTTTAAATTCATTATTTTTAAACAAATAAATAACTGTATTAGGATATTCTAAAAATTGCAATTTAGTCCGAAAGTATTTTAAATGCTTATCTCTGAAATTATGTTTTCATTATCTAGCTCATAAATTATGTCTCTAGGCTGCTGTTACTGTTTGACAATAAAAAAAAATTCACTCCTTCGATTTAGCAGCTATCCTGATCAGAAATAAAGAGAAAGAAATGTCATTTTTCTTACGTAGATCATTTAGCTTACTTTCCTATTTTTTTAAATTTTGTACTTTTTGACAAGAGCGGACTGGCTATATGGGCATTAAGGCAAATGCTCTGTGGGCCTCTATCTGAACTTGTCTGTATGGGTCACTGAAACGGCCACATAGATGCCCTTATATATTAAATTGTTAAAGGTTTTATAATATTCTCTTATAAATGGGTCATCTGTGCGTCGTGTAAAAAATTACATATTATCATATGATATGTAATTATGGGCCTGATTGTCCTAAATGCTTTGGTCGTTTTGACACAGAGTCCGCCCCTGTTTATTAAGGCATATTTTCACAGTGTGTCGAGTCTAACAATATAGCTAAACACACTCAATTATCGTCTTACTACAGTATTAAGGAGTATTGTTTGCCAGCCAAAAAGTTAATTGATAAATTAAAAACTTTTTTAAATCTGATATCTGAAAGTAGATTTAGTATTCAAACTCAACAGCTCCGTTGGCACCCGAAAATGCAAGATTGGACTAAGAAATGGACACACATCTTATCTCACTGCACCAACCAAAAAAACTCTTCTTGTACTTTTTTATTATCATTACTTGGTCGAGAGGCTAAGTGCGCTTGAGCTTGGCTTGACTTGGCTACCTAGAAGGGGGCTCGAGGCTCGACTCCCGACTCGGGCAGAGTTGGGTTTACTTAGCGCCTAAAGGCAGCAGAAAACGAACTCCTAGATACCCTATCCCCCCAGCCGGCCCGTAAATTAGATTGGACCAAAGCGCTCTGAGCATGCTATAAGCATGAAAGTAGCGCTATATAAAAGCTATAATAATAATACTTGATTTGTGCCTAATGAAGCTCAGCGCTCCATAAATTTATGCCTCTAGTTGTGCCACGATTCTGTCTCATAAGATACATTTCGCAGTTTTTATTCAGAGTTAAATCAAAGGTATTTAACTCGCTTTCCAATACTTACCTGAAAATGGGGTAAATGATTTGGAGTAAACAAACAATTAAGATAAATTGGACCAGGCTGGAGAGAAGAACATAGAAAACACATTTTAAAGATTTTTCACAAGATCTGGCAGTCAGGATAAGCCCTGTACACAAACACTCGTCATTACCCTTCCAATAAAAGGCAATTTTCAACTCTGTCAAAACTGCTATTTCACAATCAGACTTATAGTTATTACGAAAGAAATGCCATCGGAAATGCATTGAAATATATATGCTTTAAATGTTTAAAGCTAACATTTTATATTGGTACGATTTGTCGGTTGCGTTTTTAAATATATCATGTGATGGTCTTTAAATAGAAACGGTACTATCTTTCTGAACTGTCTCGGATATAACAGGTGTCTTAGTTTTCTATTTATATAAACTAAATATTAAAATTAAAATTGGTAGATTACAGAAATGTTGTATATTCAAAACTACTATTATTTGTCCAAAAAATTTAAAAAAAAAAAAGATTTTTTATTGAAAAATTATCATAATAATGACTTTTATAATCAATTTAGTAATTTTATGCAACTGAGAATTTTTACTTTAAATTGAAATTTATTTTGATAAAAAATGCAAATAGTTCTTATTTAAATATCTATAGAGTTCTCTATGTCGTTTTACTACGAAAATAAAAAACGGAAAGGACATTCCTTGCAGGATGAATAACTCTTGGAAAAGATGTAATCTATTTTTATTTACATAACTATTACTAGATTTGGTCTTTTAAAGGTGAAATATTGCTTCACCATTAAAAATGCTTTCTTTGTACTAATAATGTTATTAAACATAAACAATTTACTTATTTATATAAAATACAACATTTTAAAACAGAATTTGTAAAATACTAAATAAAAAATTTTACATTTTTCTTTCAGTAAGAAATATTGATTTAAAATGAGTTGTTTTTTTTTATAAATAACATATATATTCTCTTTTTACTTGTGCCTTGTGGCAGTTTCGTAGAGCATTGGCTTTTCGAGTCAAATGTTACGAGTTCAAATATCCGACGATGTACATTTTTTTTTAAATTTTTTAAATTCATTATTTTTAAACAAATAAATAACTGTATTAGGATATTCTAAAAATTGTAATTTAGTCCGAAAGTATTTTAAGTGCTTATCTCTGAAATTATGCTATCATTATCTATCTCATAAATTATGTCTCTAGGCTGCTGTTACTGTTTGACAATAAAAAAAAATTCACTCCTTCGATTTAGCAGCTATCCTGATCAGAAATAAAGAGAAAGAAATGTCATTTTTCTTACGTAGATCATTTAGCTTACTTTCCTATTTTTTTAAATTTTGTACTTTTTTGACAAGAGCGGACTGGCTATATGGGCATTAAGGCAAATGCTCTGTGGGCCTCTATCTGAACTTGTCTGTATGGGTCACTGAAACGGCCACATAGTTGCCCTTATATATTAAATTGTTAAAGGTTTTATAATATCCTCTTATAAATGGGTCATCTGTGCGTCGTGTAAAAAATTACATATTATCATATGATATGTAATTATGGGCCTGATTGTCCTAAATGCTTTGGTCGTTTTGACACAGAGTCCGCCCCTGTTTATTAAGGCATATTTTCACAGTGTGTCGAGTCTAACAATATAGCTAAACACACTCAATTATCGTCTTACTACAGTATTAAGGAGTATTGTTTGCCAGCCAAAAAGTTAATTGATAAATTAAAAACTTTTTTAAATCTGATATCTGAAAGTAGATTTAGTATTCAAACTCAACAGCTCCGTTGGCACCCGAAAATGCAAGATTGGACTAAGAAATGGACACACATCTTATCTCACTGCACCAACCAAAAAAACTCTTCTTGTACTTTTTTTATTATCATTACTTGGTCGAGAGGCTAAGTGCGCTTGAGCTTGGCTTGACTTGGCTACCTAGAAGGGGGCTCGAGGCTCGACTCCCGACTCGGGCAGAGTTGGGTTTACTGAGCGCCTAAAGGCAGCACAGAAAACGAACTCCTAGATACCTATCCCCCAAGCCGGCCCGTAAATTAGATTGGACCAAAGCGCTCTGAGCATGCTATAAGCATGAAAGTAGCGCTATATAAAAGCTATAATAATAATACTTGATTTGTGCCTAATGAAGCTCAGCGCTCCATAAATTTATGCCTCTAGTTGTGCCACGATTCTGTCTCATAAGATACATTTCGCAGTTTTTATTCAGAGTTAAATCAAAGGTATTTAACTCGCTTTCCAATACTTACCTGAAAATGGGGTAAATGATTTGGAGTAAACAAACAATTAAGATAAATTGGACCAGGCTGGAGAGAAGAACATAGAAAACACATTTTAAAGATTTTTCACAAGATCTGGCAGTCAGGATAAGCCCTGTACACAAACACTCGTCATTACCCTTCCAATAAAAGGCAATTTTCAACTCTGTCAAAACTGCTATTTCACAATCAGACTTATAGTTATTACGAAAGAAATGCCATCGGAAATGCATTGAAATATATATGCTTTAAATGTTTAAAGCTAACATTTTATATTGGTACGATTTGTCGGTTGCGTTTTTAAATATATCATGTGATGGTCTTTAAATAGAAACGGTACTATCTTTCTGAACTGTCTCGGATATAACAGGTGTCTTAGTTTTCTATTTATATAAACTAAATATTAAAATTAAAATTGGTAGATTACAGAAATGTTGTATATTCAAAACAACTATTAATTGTCAAAAAAATTGAAAAAAAAAAGATTTTTTATTGAAAAATTATCATAATAATGACTTTTATAATCAATTTAGTAATTTTATGCAACTGTGAATTTTTACTTTAAATTGAAATTTATTTTGATAAAAAATGCAAATATTTCTTATTTAAATATCTATAGAGTTCTCTATGTCGTTTTACTACGAAAATAAAAAACGGAAAGGACATTCCTTGCAGGATGAATAACTCTTGGAAAAGATGTAATCTATTTTTATTTATATAACTATTACTAGATTTGGTCTTTTAAAGGTGAAATATTGCTTCACCATTGAAAATGCTTTCTTTGTACTAATAATGTTATTAAACATAAACAATTTAATTATTTATATAAAATACAACATTTTAAAACAGAATTTGTAAAATACTAAATAAAAAATTTCACATTTTTCTTTCAGTAAGAAATATTGATTTAAAATGAGTTGTTTTTTTTTATAAATAACATATATATTCCCTTCACTTGTGCCTTGTGGCAGTTTCGTAGAGCATTGGCTTTCGAGTCAAATGTTACGAGTTCAAAGCTCCGACGATGTACATTTTTTTTTTAATTTTTTAAATTCATTATTTTTAAACAAATAAATAACTGTATTAGGATATTCTAAAAATTGTAATTTAGTCCGAAAGTATTTTAAGTGCTTATCTCTGAAATTATGCTATCATTATCTATCTCATAAATTATGTCTCTAGGCTGCTGTTACTGTTTGACAATAAAAAAAAATTCACTCCTTCGATTTAGCAGCTATCCTGATCAGAAATAAAGAGAAAGAAATGTCATTTTTCTTACGTAGATCATTTAGCTTACTTTCCTATTTTTTTAAATTTTGTACTTTTTTGACAAGAGCGGACTGGCTATATGGGCATTAAGGCAAATGCTCTGTGGGCCTCTATCTGAACTTGTCTGTATGGGTCACTGAAACGGCCACATAGATGCCCTTATATATTAAATTGTTAAAGGTTTTATAATATTCTCTTATAAATGGGTCATCTGTGCGTCGTGTAAAAAATTACATATTATCATATGATATGTAATTATGGGCCTGATTGTCCTAAATGCTTTGGTCGTTTTGACACAGAGTCCGCCCCTGTTTATTAAGGCATATTTTCACAGTGTGTCGAGTCTAACAATATAGCTAAACACACTCAATTATCGTCTTACTACAGTATTAAGGAGTATTGTTTGCCAGCCAAAAAGTTAATTGATAAATTACAAACTTTTTTAAATCTGATATCTGAAAGTAGATTTAGTATTCAAACTCAACAGCTCCGTAGGCACCCGAAAATGCAAGATTGGACTAAGAAATGGACACACATCTTATCTCACTGCACCAACCAAAAAAACTCTTCTTGTACTTTTTTATTATCATTACTTGGTCGAGAGGCTAAGTGCGCTTGAGCTTGGCTTGACTTGGCTACCTAGAAGGGGGCTCGAGGCTCGACTACCGACTCGGGCAGAGTTGGGTTTACTGAGCGCCTAAAGGCAGCACAGAAAACGAACTCCTAGATACCCTATCCCCCCAGCCGGCCCGTAAATTAGATTGGACCAAAGCGCTCTGAGCATGCTATAAGCATGAAAGTAGCGCTATATAAAAGCTATAATAATAATACTTGATTTGTGCCTAATGAAGCTCAGCGCTCCATAAATTTATGCCTCAAGTTGTGCCACGATTCTGTCTCATAAGATACATTTCGCAGTTTTTATTCAGAGTTAAATCAAAGGTATTTAACTCGCTTTCCAATACTTACCTGAAAATGGGGTAAATGATTTGGAGTAAACAAACAATTAAGAAAAATTGGACCAGGCTGGAGAGAAGAACATAGAAAACACATTTTAAAGATTTTTCACAAGATCTGGCAGTCAGGATAAGCCCTGTACACAAACACTCGTCATTACCCTTCCAATAAAAGGCAATTTTCAACTCTGTCAAAACTGCTATTTCACAATCAGACTTATAGTTATTACGAAAGAAATGCCATCGGAAATGCATTGAAATATATATGCTTTAAATGTTTAAAGCTAACATTTTATATTGGTACGATTTGTCGGTTGCGTTTTTAAATATATCATGTGATGGTCTTTAAATAGAAACGGTACTATCTTTCTGAACTGTCTCGGATATAACAGGTGTCTTAGTTTTCTATTTATATAAACTAAATATTAAAATTAAAATTGGTAGATTACAGAAATGTTGTATATTCAAAACTACTATTAATTGTCAAAAAAATTGAAAAAAAAAAGATTTTTTATTGAAAAATTATCATAATAATGACTTTTATAATCAATTTAGTAATTTTATGCAACTGTGAATTTTTACTTTAAATTGAAATTTATTTTGATAAAAAATGCAAATATTTCTTATTTAAATATCTATAGAGTTCTCTATGTCGTTTTACTACGAAAATAAAAAACGGAAAGGACATTCCTTGCAGGATGAATAACTCTTGGAAAAGATGTAATCTATTTTTATTTATATAACTATTACTAGATTTGGTCTTTTAAAGGTGAAATATTGCTTCACCATTGAAAATGCTTTCTTTGTACTAATAATGTTATTAAACATAAACAATTTAATTATTTATATAAAATACAACATTTTAAAACAGAATTTGTAAAATACTAAATAAAAAATTTTACATTTTTCTTTCAGTAAGAAATATTGATTTAAAATGAGTTGTTTTTTTTTATAAATAACATATATATTCTCTTTTTACTTGTGCCTTGTGGCAGTTTCGTAGAGCATTGGCTTTTCGAGTCAAATGTTACGAGTTCAAATATCCGACGATGTACATTTATTTTTAAATTTTTTAAATTCATTATTTTTAAACAAATAAATAACTGTATTAGGATATTCTAAAAATTGTAATTTAGTCCGAAAGTATTTTAAGTGCTTATCTCTGAAATTATGCTATCATTGTCTATCTCATAAATTATGTCTCTAGGCTGCTGTTACTGTTTGACAATAAAAAAAAATTCACTCCTTCGATTTAGCAGCTATCCTGATCAGAAATAAAGAGAAAGAAATGTCATTTTTCTTACGTAGATCATTTAGCTTACTTTCCTATTTTTTTAAATTTTGTACTTTTTTGACAAGAGCGGACTGGCTATATGGGCATTAAGGCAAATGCTCTGTGGGCCTCTATCTGAACTTGTCTGTATGGGTCACTGAAACGGCCACATAGATGCCCTTATATATTAAATTGTTAAAGGTTTTATAATATTCTCTTATAAATGGGTCATCGGTGCGTCGTGTAAAAAATCACATATTACCATATGATATGTAATTATGGGCCTGATTGTCCTAAATGCTTTGGTCGTTTTGACACAGAGTCCGCCCCTGTTTATTAAGGCATATTTTCACAGTGTGTCGAGTCTAACAATATAGCTAAACACACTCAATTATCGTCTTACTACAGTATTAAGGAGTATTGTTTGCCAGCCAAAAAGTTAATTGATAAATTACAAACTTTTTTAAATCTGATATCTGAAAGTAGATTTAGTATTCAAACTCAACAGCTCCGTTGGCACCCGAAAATGCAAGATTGGACTAAGAAATGGACACACATCTTATCTCACTGCACCAACCAAAAAAACTCTTCTTGTACTTTTTTTATTATCATTACTTGGTCGAGAGGCTAAGTGCGCTTGAGCTTGGCTTGACTTGGCTACCTAGAAGGGTGCTCGAGGCTCGACTCCCGACTCGGGCAGAGTTGGGTTTACTGAGCGCCTAAAGGCAGCACAGAAAACGAACTCCTAGATACCCTATCCCCCCAGCCGGCCCGTAAATTAGATTGGACCAAAGCGCTCTGAGCATGCTATAAGCATGAAAGTAGCGCTATATAAAAGCTATAATAATAATACTTGATTTGTGCCTAATGAAGCTCAGCGCTCCATAAATTTATGCCTCTAGTTGTGCCACGATTCTGTCTCATAAGATACATTTCGCAGTTTTTATTCAGAGTTAAATCAAAGGTATTTAACTCGCTTTCCAATACTTACCTGAAAATGGGGTAAATGATTTGGAGTAAACAAACAATTAAGAAAAATTGGACCAGGCTGGAGAGAAGAACATAGAAAACACATTTTAAAGATTTTTCACAAGATCTGGCAGTCAGGATAAGCCCTGTACACAAACACTCGTCATTACCCTTCCAATAAAAGGCAATTTTCAACTCTGTCAAAACTGCTATTTCACAATCAGACTTATAGTTATTACGAAAGAAATGCCATCGGAAATGCATTGAAATATATATGCTTTAAATGTTTAAAGCTAACATTTTATATTGGTACGATTTGTCGGTTGCGTTTTTAAATATATCATGTGATGGTCTTTAAATAGAAACGGTACTATCTTTCTGAACTGTCTCGGATATAACAGGTGTCTTAGTTTTCTATTTATATAAACTAAATATTAAAATTAAAATTGGTAGATTACAGAAATGTTGTATATTCAAAACTACTATTAATTGTCAAAAAAATTGAAAAAAAAAAGATTTTTTATTGAAAAATTATCATAATAATGACTTTTATAATCAATTTAGTAATTTTATGCAACTGTGAATTTTTACTTTAAATTGAAATTTATTTTGATAAAAAATGCAAATATTTCTTATTTAAATATCTATAGAGTTCTCTATGTCGTTTTACTACGAAAATAAAAAACGGAAAGGACATTCCTTGCAGGATGAATAACTCTTGGAAAAGATGTAATCTATTTTTATTTATATAACTATTACTAGAT